>CM048747.1:277155490-277792990 GCA_026315105.1 Locusta migratoria | reverse complement strand
CGCAACCCAGTTGCGTCTTCAGGCAGTAGGGAAGGAGAGGGAAAAGGAAATGATGAGGGTTTTAAGGAAGGTGGTAAGGAGCCATTCCAATCCCGGGAGAGGAAAGACTTACCTTGGGGGGAAAATGGAGGTTTTTTCTACAGTATGTCTGCCTAGGTGTACTTGTGTCTGTGTGAATGTGTGGGCAGTGTGCATTTGTTTACCCTCCATTTTCCCCCCAAGGTAAGTCTTTCCTCTCCCGGGATTGGAATGGCTCCTTACCACCTTCCTTAAAACCCTCATCATTTCCTTTTCCCTCTCCTTCCCTACTGCCTGAAGACGCAACTGGGTTGCGAAAGCTTGCGATTGTGTGTGTGTGTGTATTCATTTATTTATTTGTGATGCTGTCACACCTGTGCTCCTTCGCCTGGTGAGTAATCTTCGTCTATTTTTTATATTTTATATATATATATATATATATATATATATATATATAGAAAACAGATGACTTACCAAAAGGACCGGCTCGTCGATAGAAACAAATAAAATAAGTAAAATCACACACAAACACACATACAAGCTTTCGCAGCCTAGCTGCTTCGTCAGGCAGAAGGGAAGGAGAGGGAAAAGGAAATGATGAGGGTTTCAAGGGAGTGGATAAGGAGTCATTCCAATCCCGGGACAGGAAAGACTTACCTTGGGGGGAAAAAAAGAGGGTAAACAAAAACACACACACCCACACATTTACACAGACGCAAGTACACTTAGGCAGACACACTGTAGAACTGTAGAAAGCAAAGAAGTTAGACAGAGATGCCACTTGAGGCAGAGGCTCTGTCCAGAGAACCAAGGCAAAGATGTTAAGATGGTGGGTGGGAATTCAAATTTAGCGGAGGTTGAGACCAGGTGGGTAACGGGAAGAGAGAATATGCTGAAGGGCTAGTTCCCATCTCCGGAGTTCTGAAAGATTGGTGTCGGTGGGAAGTATCCAGATAACCCGGACGGTGTAACACTGTGCCAAGATGTGCTGGCCGTGCACCAAGGCATGTTTAGCCACAGGGTGATCCTCATTACCAACAAACACTGTCTGCCTGTGACCATTCATGCGAATGGACAGTTTGTTGCTGGTCATTCCCACATAGAACGCTTCACAGTGCAGGCATGTCAGTTGGTAAATCACGTGGGTGCTGTCACAAGTGGCTCTCCCCTTGATTGTGTACACCCTCCGGGTTACGGGACTGGAATAAGTGGTGGTGGAAGGGTGCATAGGGCAGGTTTTACAACGGGGGCGGTTACAAGGGTAGGAGCCAGAAGGTAGGAAAGGTGGTTTGGGGATTTCATAGGGATGGACTAGGAGGTTACGGAGGTTAGGTGGGCGGCGGAAAGACACTCTCGGAGGAGTGGGGAGGATGTCGTGAAGGATGGATCTCATTTCGGGGCAGGATTTTAGGAAGTCGTATCCTTGCTGGAGAGCCACATTCAGAGTCCGCTCCAGTCCCGGAAAGTATCCGGTGACAAGAGGGGCACTTCTGGGGTTCCGTTGAAGGTTCTGAATTTGGGGGGATGAGGAAGTGGCTCTGGCAATTTGCTTCTGTACCAGATCAGGAGGATAGCTGCGGGATGTGAAGGCTGTTATCAGGTTATTGGTGTATTGGTTCAGGGATTCAGGACTGGAGCAGACTCGTTTGCCACGAAGACCTAAGCTGTAGGGAAGGGAACGTTTGATGTGGAAAGGATGGCAGCTGTCATAATGCAGGTACTGTTGTTTATTGGTAGGTTTGATGTGGACGGATGTGTGTAGTTGGCCGTTGGATAGATGGAGGTCGACATCGAGGAAAGTGGCATGGGATTTGGAATAGGTCCAGGTGAATTTGATGGGACCAAAGGAGTTGAGGTTGGAGAGGAAATTCTGGAGTTCTTCTTCACTGTGAGTCCAGATCATGAAGATGTCGTCAATGAATCTATACCAAACTTTGGGTTGACAGGCTTGGGTGTCCAGGAAGGCTTCCTCTAAGAGTCCCATAAATAAGTTCGCGTACGAGGGGGCCATCCTGGTCCCCATGGCTGTTCCCTTTAGTTGTTGGTATGTCTGGCCCTCAAAAGTGAAGAAGTTGTGGGTTAGGATGAAGCTGGCTAGGGTATTAAGGAAAGAGGTTTTAGGTAAGGAAGTGGGTGGTCGGCGTGAAAGGAAATATTCCATCGCAGCGAGGCCCTGGGCATGTGGGATATTAGTGTATAAGGAAGTGGCATCGATGGTTACAAGGATGGTTTCAGGAGGTAACAGGCTGGGTAAGGATTTCAGGCGGTCGAGGAAGTGGTTGGTGTCTTTGATGAAGGATGGGAGACTGCACATGATGGGTTGAAGGTGTTGGTCTATGTAGGCAGAGATTCGTTCTATATATATATATATATATATATATATATATATATATATATATATACGTAAAAAATAGATGAAGAACACTTACCAGGCGAAGGGGCACAGGCAGTAATAGCAACAAATAAACACACAGACACACACACACACTCAAAAATGCTAGCTTTCGCAGCCCAGCTGCTTCATCAGGCAGAAGGGAAGGAGAGGGAAAAGGAAATGATGAGGGATTTAAGGAAGGGGGTAAGGAGCCATTCCAATCCCGGGACAGGAAAGACTTACCTTGGGGGAAAAAATGGAAGGTAAATAAATGCACATACACCCACACATTTACACAGACACAAGTACACTTAGGCAGACATACTGTAGAACTGTAGAAAGCAAAGAAGTTAGAAGTTAGACAGAGATGCCACTTGAGGCAGAGGCTCTGTTCAGAGAACCAAGGCAAAGATGTTAAGATGGTGGGTGGGAATTCGAATTTAGCGGAGGTTGAGACCAGGTGGGCAACGGGAAGAGAGAATATGCTGAAGGGCTAGTTCCCATCTCCGGAGTTCTGGAGGATTGGTGTCAGTGGGAAGTATCCAGATAACCCGGACGGTGTAGCACTGTGCCAAGATGTGCTGGCCATGCACCAAGGCATGTTTAGCCACAGGGTGATCCTCGTTACCAACAAACACTGTCTGCCTGTGTCCATTCATGCGAATGGACAGTTTGTTGCTGGTCATTCCCACATAGAACGCTTCACAGTGCAGGCATGTCAGTTGGTAGATCACGTGGGTACTATCGCAAGTGGCTCTGCCTTTGATCGTGTACACCTTCCGGGTTACGGGACTGGAGTAAGTGGTGGTGGAAGGGTGCATAGGGCAGGTTTTACAACGGGGGCGGTTATATATATATATATATATATATATATAGACGGGACTCGAGCCCGGGTCTCCTGCTTTCTAGGCAGTTGCACTGACCTCTACACCACTTGGGACACAGCGATCATCACACCTGCACAGAATTACTGAAGTATGCATTCCATCACATACAAATTCTCAACTTTACCTTGGTTACTACAACTTAAAATAATAGTGAACTAATTCCCGTAGTAAACTAATTCCTGTATGAGTAAGGGCCTAGGAGTGCCTCTGCACTGAAGAAAGCAACAGCAACATACCCGAAAGAACAGATGCCATATATATATATATATATATGGCATCTGTTCTTTCGGGTATGTTGCTGTTGCTTTCTTCAGTGCAGAGGCACTCCTAGGCCCTTACTCATACAGGAATTAGTTTACTACGGGAATTAGTTCACTATTATTTTAAGTTGTAGTAAGTTGTAGTATATATGGCATCTGTTCTTTCGGGTATGTTGCTGTTGCTTTCTTCAGTGCAGAGGCACTCCTAGGCCCTTACTCATACAGGAATTAGTTTACTACGGGAATTAGTTCACTATTATTTTAAGTTGTAGTAACCAAGGTAAAGTTGAGAATTTGTATGTGATGGAATGCATACTTCAGTAATTCTGTGCAGGTGTGATGATCGCTGTGTCCCAAGTGGTGTAGAGGTCAGTGCAACTGCCTAGAAAGCAGGAGACCCGGGCTCGAGTCCCGGCTGGGTACACATTTTCATCTCTACCCATTTTCAGTTAATGTCATACATTCCGTGAATATGAATTATGTTGTTATAATCATACTGAAAATGCATGTTTTTATATATGAGACTTGTCTAACAGTGTAAATACACTTAATGATTGAGACAAGGTTTGATAATGGCTGTATAAAAGTCCAAAACGAGTCACAAAGAACTGGTTTTAATAAAGTCATCTGTGGTGGCAAGTAAAATAAATAAAATACTGACTTGGATTGCAATCTAATTCACTTTTTTCCTTTGTCACTTTTCAGTTTTTTAGCTTTGAAATTATTTTCCTTAGGTTTCTTAAATATGAGCCCAACATAAACATTGAAGATAAAATTATGAAAGAATTCTCCCCTAGAAATGGATTGACTCCTTATTTTTTCAAAGCGATTAACACATTTTGTGAAGAATTGAAAACAATGAATAACACCATCATCAGCGATATTGTCATTTACTGGCAACCAGTTTCGATAGACCACGCCATCATCATCAGGCCCTTAAAATAGGGCAAACTGCATTAGAAAACAACAAAACCAAATGGTGTCACACAATCATGGAACCTAAAAGTAAGGAGGATCAACAGAGAGTTTTTGTTGTTTTTTAATGCAGCAAAATGCAGTTTGTCCTATTTTAAGGGCCTGATGATGATGACGTGGTCTGTCAAAACTGGTTGTCAATAAATGACAGTTTGAAAATACAGCTGATGGTGGTCTTATTCGTTGTTTTCATTACTATATATACGGCTGCAGCCCCAACATCCATACATATAATGGAAAAAATCAACATTTTGTGAATAATCAAATTTCTTTTAATGTAAATGCAGTATTGTTTATTCTGTGTAAGATACAATACCTATGATCATGATTTTAGTTTGTTCTACTTTGTACCCTCAACCAAACAAGTTAGTCTGACAAAAATTCTTTCTGTTTTAGGATATTAACAAGTGGCTAGATGACACTCCACGATTCTCTGAATTTTCATCTGCAAGTAATTCACCATCGTATTTCATGAACACTGGAACAGAAGAATATGATGGTTCAACTCGTGTGGATGAACACAAAAATAATTCTAAAACAAATGAGAAACCTTGCCGTAAAGATCAGAAGGTAAACAAATATATATTAATTTTTGTATACATGATAGTTTATAAATTAATTATTTTTCTGCTTTTGCATCTGCTGTTTAAAACCACTCTTGACTGTTACTACTGATCCACATGTAGCATTGGCTCTCTGAGTTCCTATACAAACTTTGTGTGTTCAACATTGCAGTCATGAAGCTTTTCATCATTAGTGAGTGTTTTCTTACAGACTGCTTTTGGAGTTCTCAGTACATCTGGGAGTATCTGATGATAGTTATAGGAACATCATGAACCATTAATTAAATAATTAGTGACTGGTTATACAAAATAATTCTCCTTGGCTCTTGCTATATAAGGGGTGTATATGCACCGAAACAACTGAGAGATCTGGGAAAAACCCGGGGATTTTTTTCGTCTGGGAGAAATCTGGGAAATATTCGGGAATTTTTTAGAATTCTGAGAATTTTCCATTGTTTACATAATCAGTTAATGTTTTTGTAATCGTGGTTAGTAAAGACTTCACTGGAGCCCGCCATTGTGGAATAGTACTGCAGTAATAAAACATAAATAGGATAATAACATGAAAATAAAACATTACTAGAAAATAAAATTCACAATTTACAACAAAACACCATGCTGATAACTTACAAGTGTGTGTTGATTGCATAATGTATCAAAGGCATTAGGACGAAGAGTATGCAATACTTCACAACAAACTGCTTTTGATCAGCGTGATGTAAACAGATGAGATGTTTCTAGCAGATCGTGAGTAAAATTGTGAGTAGTAGTTTGAAAAGCATTACGTTCAGAGTAAATGTCCTTTAATGCAAAATCAGTTTTGTTAATAGTGAGAATGTGCTATAAATTTTTGAAATCACAAACCGTTTGACTCCCATTTGGAACTAGACACTCTTGTGAGCAACACTTTAAGAAATTTAGGGTCCTCAAGACCAACCACTTATGCATTTACTAGTAAAAGCTCAGCAGTCAACAGAATTGACTGCTATTCTAGATATTATGAATTATATGTCTTTGTCCAGTTGTAACATAGTTCCGTCAGTCATCGTAATAGCATCAGTCTAAAAATATTTCTAAAAATTTATTCTAACACCAGTGTCTATCAAACAGCAATGAATATCAATGAACTTTAGCACAGAGCATTATACTTTTGGAGTTACTTCATGGAAAAACATTTATAGTAGCTAACGGCAACAAACTAACACACGTAAGCTGCAAAACTACGCATGCGCATAGCTGCTTATGGCACTCAACAAAACTGTTCCATTTAGTTCCATCGTAACAACATACACAAGAATCTTTACATATTCATACAAAACAGCAGACTATTCTACAAAACTAAATAAATGATAAATGACTTGGAGGGGGGGAGGGGGGGAGAGACTGAAATCTACTTGAGCTTCATTTATGAAACAGTAGTAGTGAAAAAAGTCATTCTACCAAATTGTTTCCACCTGACTCATGATTGGTCATTCTTACTTCCCATTAATTGGCATTCTGTTACAAACATCTAAAACTCCCAAAAAAATCTATGTCGTAAGTGCTTTTTATCATGGAGAAGTTGTGCACCATAAGAATTGATAAATTTTACTCCCGTGACCCAAGTATATCGTCTCTTATAACAAAAAATGTGTTATTCACCTGCGAAAATGGGTACTTCGCCTGGGGAAAGTGGGTACTTCACCCCAAAAAATGTGTATTTACACTCGGGAAAAACAAATTTTTGGCTGGGAAATCCGGAGATATTTTGTTCTTGTTTGCGTATACATCCTGTATCTATCAAATGCTTATGCAAAAGCAAATTATCACAATTTAGTAGCTCAAATTTACTTTCTACAAGTTAATCCAATGTGGTGACAGTTAAGAAGTTCCTTCATGCTTTTGAATATGTGCATCTAGTTAAAACAACTATTTCACTTTAATAACATTACAGCTGCATTCAAGGACTTCTGCCAGTGAAAAGACCAAGAGCAGCTTGCCCTTGGTCAATTCCACAGTGCCACAATTGAAAATGAACCAGTGCCACTTACACTGCTGTAAAAATAAATATGTGAAACGTTTGCAAGAGTAAAAAGGTCTCTAACATGAACATTCACCTAAAATACTCCCTAAGGTCACAAACACACATAAATTAAGCCTGCTTTTGTATGAGTACATTGAACAGTGTGGCACTATTGCTGATGAAGCAGTGTTGTGTGTGGTAACATGACAGCCTTGCCCGGAATGGCAGCACGGCACAGCACATACTCTACTTTCAGATCTGTGCCAGTGTTGGTTCACATACGATCAGCCAATTAGCACAGCGAGCGCCTCAAGTGTTAAATGCATCACTCACTGTCACTGGCCAAGTGCTGGGTGGCGAGTGGCTGACTGGTGAGGGAATAGGGAGGTTGCATCAAGGTGGTAGGGATGGATACTGCAGGCCTTACAGAGCATGTACATATTAGGTGAGTTGAATGAGGCGCAGCTTAGGAATGCAGTGGGGGAAGCGATTGAGGGGAGGGAAGCAAAACAAAAGAATTTCATATGCGCATGCACACATCCCCCCCCCCCGCTCCCCCCCCCCCCCTCCCACACACACACAAAATGGGAATGTTGTATGATGGAGGGAGTAGGAACTGTTGGATGTGGGGAACAGGGAGAGGTAGGAAAGATCTTGCGCAAGCTGTCTCTCATTTCTGGGCATGAGGACAGAAAATCAATTTGATTTTTTGGTTTTCTTTCCTGATGCTCAGAAATGAAACACATCCTGCCCAAGACGCTTCTCACTCATCCTAAAGTAGTGTTCTGTTGCCCTCCAAACCTCAACAACATTCTAGTCTATCCCTAAGCCACCCAAAACCCAACCCACTGCCACAGGGATCTTGTCTTTTTGGAAGACCCTGCTGCAAGACCTATCCACTCCAGCGATCCAGCTCTTCCTATTACAGTTCCATCGTAGGCTTAACCTACCTAATCAGAGTCCGGGCCACCTGTGAAAGCAGCCATGTAATTTACCAGCTGAGCTACAATCACTCCTCAGTTTTCTATATTAGCATGATCACTAACCAGGATGAATGACCACCACCAAACGGTGTCCAAAATCAAAGCATATGCTTGATTTCAATGGCTGCTTTACTAACTGGGTCTTCTGGGTCCTCCCACTCACCACTAGCTTTTCTACTACACAGGTGGGAGCTACCCTTACAGTACATTCTCCAATCCCAAAACTACCCAGACACCAACCTACAATGACTCCCTTTTTTCCACACCTAACAGTTCAGGGGTCTGTGCTGAGTGTCTCACTGTTTTTGGTGGCCATTAATGGCCTGGCTGCAGCTGTGGGGTCATCGGTGTCTCCTTCCCTGTACGCCGATGATTTTTGCATATCTTTCTGCTCCACCACAACAAGTGCTGCTGAACACCGACTCCAGGTGGCCATCCGCCAGGCACACATGTGGGCTCAGCATCATGGCTTCCAGTTTTCCGCCGGCAAAACACGTGTAATGCACTTTTGTCGGCGTCGGACGGTGCACCCCCACCCTGAACTCTATCTTGACGGCCAACTGCTTCCTGTTGCGGACACCCACCGATTCCTCGGCCTGATTTTTGATGCCCGACTGACCTGGCTCCCTCATGTTCGTTTTCTGAAACGGGAGTGCGGGCGACATCTTAACGCCCTTCGATGTTTGGGCCATACCGCATGGGGAGCTGACCGCTCCACCCTGCTGCGGCTCTATACAGCCTTGGTGCAATCGCGTATAGATTATGGGTGCCTCGCTTATGGCTCTGCAGCACCTTCAGCGTTGCGCCTATTGGACCCTATTCACCACTGTGGGGTTCGAATTGCGACGGGAGCCTTCCGAACCAGCCCTGTGGCCAGTCTTCTAGCGGAGGCCGGGGTCCCCCCGCTACGGGTCCGCCGCCAGCAACTGTTGACAGCGTATGCAGCCCGCGTCTATAGTTCCAAAGGACATCCCAACTACCGCCTACTTTTTTCTACTGTGGCTGTTCGCCACCAGCAGCAGTGCCCCAAGTCAGGACACACAATAGCCGTCCGCGTGCAGTCCCTCCTGGGGGAGCTTGAGTCCTATCCTCTACCACCTCCATTTCGGGCCCATTCACGCACACCTCCATGGTGTCTGTCACGGCCATGTCTTCGTTTAGACTTGGCCCACGGGCGCAAGGACTCGCTTCCATCTGAGGCTCTCCGTCGCCAGTTTCTTGCTGTCGTTGCTGAGCACCCCTCTACGACATTGTTTATACGGACGGCTCGATGGTAAACGGCCGCATTGGCCTTGCCTACGTACATGGTGACCATGTTGAGCAGCTGTCTCTGCCAGAAGGCTGCAGTGTTCTTACTGCAGAACTGGTGGCCATCTTCCGTGCTCTCGAGCATATGCGTTCCTGCTCAGGTTAGTCTTTCCTTCTTTGTAGTGACTCCCTGAGTAGTTTACGTGCTCTGGAACAGTGTTATCCACATTCGCCATTGGTGATGGCCATCCGAGTGGCTGTTTTTGCCCTTGTTCAGTCTGGCAGATCAGTGGTGTTCCTTTGGTCTCCGGGTCACGTTGGCATCCCAGGCAACGAACGTGCCGATGGGCTTGCCAAACAGGCGGTTAATGCCTCTGTCTTAGAGATCGGTCTCCCAGCTTCAGATATCCGTACCTTGTTGCGCCGTCGGGTACATCAGCTTTGGGATGCTGAATGGCGCAACCTGAGCACGCCCAACAAGCTTCGGGTTGTCAAGGAGACTACGGCTGCGTGGCGCTCCTCAATGCGGGCCTCTCGCCGGGACTCGGTAGTCCTGTGCCGGCTCCGCATTGGCCATACTTGGCTGACCCACGGCCATCTCCTGCGCGCTGAGGACCCGCCTCGTTGTCGTTGTGGTTCTCCCTTGACAGTGTCCCACATTTTGATGGACTGTCGTCTTTTAGCCGCCCTGCGGCGGGATTTTAATCTTCCTGCAATTTTATCTGACTTTTATGTAACGATGCCAATATGACTGATTCTGTTTTAGGTTTTATTCGTAACAGCGGTTTTTACAACTCTATATGAAGCTTGTGTTGCCCCGTGGCTGACCCTTCCTCTTTTATTCTCATGGTCGGTCAACCACGAACTTTGACTTTGTCATTTCATTCCCACACTTGTTTGCTGTTTCCGTGTGATTGTGTCCTATCATGTTGTCTCTCGCCTTGTTGTGCTTTGTCGAATTTGTTTACATTTTATTGATTGAGTGGGGTTTTCCTCCCGTAACAGTTTTAACTCTGGGCGGACTTTTCAGTGTTTCCACACTTCTCTAGCCCTGTGGTGGAATGGGGGACTGATGACCTCCGCAGTTTTGCCCCCCTAAAACATCAAACCAACCAACCAACCAACCTAACAGTTCCTACCTCTCTAAGCTACATCTTTCCCACTTCGTGTCCTGTGTGTTTGTGTGGGGCTTTTTTTGTTTCCCTCCCCTTATCCACCTCCCCACTCCATTCCTAAGTTGTATCTTGTTCAATCCATCTAACACGCACATGCACCATAAGGCCACCACCATGACGCAACCTACCTATCCCCCCCCCCTTCCTCTCCCCTATTATCTCACCACAGAGTGTGATTCAGAGTGCAGCAGCCACAAATGACAGAGAGAATTATAGTCCTGACAGTACTGTGGTGCCAGTGTTGGGCACAAGTTATTCATTTTGCACTGGCACTGTGCAAACACAGGCATTGGAATTTGCATCACTATACCCAACAAACTTATAATCTCACATTTTCATCCATTTGAAGGCATTAAACTTAGTTGCTTAGTAGCTCAAAGGCGATTGACAGTATGCCTTGAAATTTTGTTATTAAATGGAAGTATGTCAGATTAAAAAGCAGACCATGTCACATTTGAATTTGTGGCTAATTGCAGAGAAAAAAAAATTGAAGATGAGACAATATGTTATATAAAAAGTGAAAACTTTACATTTTTCTTCATTTAGAGCTACTGTAGCTTTCATTCCTCACTCCAGCTAAAAATTTCATCTAAGTAATCTATCATCTCACTACAGTCATTACATGAAGATACCTTCCCATGCACCACAGCATTATCAGCAAACAGCTGCAGATTGCTTGCCATTCTATTTGTTATATCATGTATGTAGATAGAAAATAATAACTGTCCTATCACATTTGCCTGGAGCACTGCTGATGATACCCTTGCCTCTGTTGAACACTCACCATTGAGGATATCATACTGGGTTCTATTACTTACGAAGTCTTCGAACCACTTGTATAATTTACATATCATGTGCTGGTACCTTCATGATGGTATTGCTGTATGGTTGTCTTCTTGTGTGAATGATTTCTTAAATGTTCAATTAAAAACTTCAACTTTACTTTTGCTGTCTTCTATCACAACCATAAAATGATCAAGTGACTGGAGAGAGGTCTTTGTCCCACTTAGCAATTTTGCATAGGTCTACTAAAGGCGAGCATTAAGACAATGCTGATTTGTTTCTTTGGTTTCAGAGATGTTTTGCATGCAGAGTTTGTTTCCACCAGGAGTTCTACTATTAAAAAGATTGATGAAGAGTATCCGGAAGAAAAGTGCAGATCTTTAGTGTACACACTATTGGTTCTTCCAACATGGCAATGCACCGGTCCACACTGCCCTCTCCATAAAGCTGTCTTTGACCAAAACTGGCATGACACTGAAGGTCTATCCTCCTACTCACTACATCTAGCCCACTTTGATTTATTTTTTTCCCCAGATTCAAAAGAGACATGCAAGGAAACCATTTAGCCACTGTGGTGGAGGTAAAACAAACATTGCTGAAAGAGGATTGTTTGAATAAGTGTGTTCTGGTCAATGGAGAAATCTTTGAAGGTGATCCAAATTTAGTGTAAAATATAAATAAATAAATAATATAACAATAAAGATTACACAAAATAAGGAAAGCATTTGGTCTTGTTCAAAATATATGGAACAAAAATTGCTCAGTTGAAAGGCACTAAAACCAGACACCTCAACACAGTTATCAAACTGACAGTGCTAGTAAAACACTCATTGAACAGAAAAGGAGATTCACGAGAAACTAAGAAACTAGAGATAAAATTATTAGAAAAGTTCTGGGACCACCATACACACAAGATTAATACAGATTGTAGACCATTGAGACAACGAAAAACATATAAAACATCAAAACTGACATCAGAAAGAGACAATTGAAGTTTTATGGACACTTTGACAGATTACCTGGAAATAGGTTAACTAAATGTCTCACCGAAAAGATGAACGTTGAGCTGCCAACAGACACAAAAAAACACAAAAATACACACAATTCTAAATTTTCGGCTGCAGCCTTCCTGAGAAAGAGAACACTCATCCACACAATCACTCAGGCACACTCATCCCCCCTCCTCCGCTCCTTCCCCCTCTCCCCTCCCATCCCTTCTGCTTGTCGTGTAGTCAGACTGTGTTGGGTGGCCAGAGATGGCTGATGTGTGTGGATGAGTGTGCCTGAGTGATTGTGTGGATAAGTGTTCATTTCCGGAGGAAGGCTGCGGCCGAAAATTTAGAATTATGTGTGTGTTTGTGTATCTTTTATTTGTGTCTGACGGCGGCTGAACGTTTCTCCTTATGGTGAGTTGTTCCCTATAAACATATTATTAATCCTTCAAAACACTGAGAAATAATTTATTCAAATACTGAGTCAACACCATTCAGATTTCTCAATCTATAAACCACCATACCCTGCAACATCAATCAAGCAAGTTGTTCATGGTATTATATCAACTGATTTCCAGTGACATTTATTTATAAGTTGACACAGAGGACATCAACATTCAAATAATAGCATTATATTATATTCTGAATGATTTCTACTGAATAGTTAGTGACAGTGGAAAAGCGATGTTATTGCTTTGTATCAAGATACATCTTGTAGCGCAATGTCTGGGTTGAAGCCTTTGTTTTGTGCTATATATCATAATGTATCAATTTCCTTTTCAATGACATCTTGGTTTAATGGTTGTTGTTGTTGTTGTGGTCTTCAGTCCGTAGACTGGTTTGATAGAGCTCTCCACGCTACCCTGTCCTGTGTAAGTCTCTTCATCTGAGAATACATTCGGCAACCTACATCCTTTTGAATCTGCTTACTGTATTGGTCCCTCGGTCTCCCTCTAAGATTTTTACCCCACACACTTCCTTCTAATGCTAAGTTGACAATCACTTGATGTCTCAGAATGTGCCCTACCAATCTGTCCCTTCTCTTAGTCAGGATATGCCAGAAACTCCTTTTCTCCCCGATACGGTTAAGCACCTCCTCATTAGTTACGTGATCTACCCATCTAATTTTCATCATTCGTCTGTAGCACCACATTTCAAAAGCTTCTATCATCTGTTAATCTGAACTCCTTATCATCCATGTTTCACTCCCATACAAAGCTACACTCCAGACAAATGCTTTCAGAAAGGACTTCCTAACATTTAAATTAATATTGGATGTTAACAAGTTTTGCTTTTTTAGGAAGGCTTTTCTTCCCATGGCCATTCTGCATTTTATATCTTCTTTACTTCAGCCATCAGAAGTTATCTTGCTACCCAAATAACAAAATTCATCTACTACTTTATTTATCTCATTATCTAATCTAATTTTTCAACATCACCTGATTTTCTGTTATTACATTCCATTACCTTCATTTTACTCTTGTTAATGTTCATCTTATATCTTACTTTCAAGACACTGTCCATTCCATTCAATAGCTCTTCCAGATCTTTTGCGGTCTCTGAGAGAATTACTATGTCATCAGCAAACTGCAATTTTTATTTCTTCTCCCTGAACTTTAATGCCCTCTCCATATTTCTCCTTGATTTCCTTCACTGCCTGCTCAATGTACAGATTGAACAACATTGGGGAAAGGCTATAACCCTGTCTTACTCCCTTCCTAACCTCTGCGTCCCTTTCTTGCCCTTCGAGTCTAATAACCGCTGTCTAGTTTTTGTATAGGTTGAATATAACTCTTCGCTCCCTATATTTTACTCGTGCTACCTTCAGAATTTGGAAGAGTGTATTCCAGTCGACATTATCAAAAGCTTTCTCCAAATCGACAAACGCTAAAAACGTAGGTTTCCCTTTCCGTAGCCTATCTTCTAAGATATGGCGTAATGTGAGTATTGCCTCCCATGTTCCTACATTTCTCCTAAATTCACACTGATCTTCCCCGAGGTTGGATTCCACAAGTTTTTCCAAATTTGGTAATCTGTTAATCATTGCACAGAAGTACACATGTTTGTGTGCTCTTGGGTTGCATGAATTAGCATGTATTACATTGGCAGTTGTTGTTTTTCCTTCTAAATGTTTCGAAAACATGTGAATTATTATTATTAGTATTTTTGAGGTCTAGAAAATCAATTTGTTGATTTCTGTTTGCATTGTGAATTGCATTTTAGAATGTTGTTCATTTAGTGCTTCATGGATGTCAATTTCATGTCCATCTATTAGGCAAGTGTATCATCAACATATCTAAAATAATAAATCTTTTTGTTTATTGTGTTTGTAGGAGCAAAAAAAATTTGTTCTAATTACAGTTATACACAATAACCTCTTAAAATATAGAAAAAAAACCCAATCACAGACCTACTCAATTTGGGTACAACACAGAATTATTTAGAGTGTAACAACACAAGATACTCCCAAACAGCTGGTGTAGCTATGGCTTGTACAGTGTATTTAGTGCAGGTCCCATTGGTCCATAAAGTCTCTCTTTTTCTTAGCTCCTGCACATATAAAAGTGCCCTGTCATGGGGAGTGCAGGGACTTATAGCTTACCTGGTCATAGATAGATGTTTCTTGATGTTCTCATTTATTGGTGCTCTCCGTAGCAGCTAGCTGAAATTTCATGGGGCAAAACTAATCCACTACAAATAATGTAGGCAACACGTAGGATTGCAGTTCATTGACATTTTAACTATTTATTATTACTTCATGAAAACAGTCAAGGACACACGTGTTTTCAGGGGGTTCTTTGATGATACTGATCATTACTTAATCTGCAGTGAAATTGGTTTTGTGAGGCCAAAAGAGCAGAAAGTCAGGTTCCTGTGTAGAAGGATAAGAGTGGAGAAGCTTCAAGACAAGGAAATTATATACAAATACATAACAATGATCTCAGAAAGGTACCAGTTAGTTGAATGTAATGATTTACAGACACTGGAAGAGGAATGGTCAGGGTACAGGGACACACTAGTAAAAGTGGCTAGAGAATGTCTTGGAACAGTAGTGTGTAAAGGCAGGAAGCTTGGTGGAATGACACAATCAAGGCAGCAGCCTGTAAAAAGAAAAAGAAGGCATTTCAAAAATGGCTCCCTACTAGAAATCAGGCAGACAGAGAAAGTTACATTGAAGAAAGAAACAAAGCCAAACGGATAATTGCAGACTCCAAGCAGAAATCATGGGAAGACTTTGGAAGTAAGCTATAAACTCTGGGTCAATGTTAGGAAAACCATTTTGGAGCATAATTAGCAATCTTCAAAAGGGAGGGAAGACGGAATTAACATCTGTTTGGGACAGGTCAGGAAAGCTGGTAGTCAATCCTGTGGATGATTTGAGTAGATGGAGGGAATATTTCGAAGAATTGCTCAATGTAGGTGAATCGTTCAATGATGTGTCAGATTTTCAGGTAGAATGGGATAGGAACGATGATGGGAACAGGATCTCATTTGACGAAGTGGAGAAAATGGTCAGTAGATTACAGTGCAATAAAGTGGCTGGGGTGGATGAAATTAAGCCGGAACTCGTCAAATACAGTGGAATATCAGGTCTCAAATGGTTACACAGGATAATTGAGAAGGTGTGGGAATCGGGACAGGTTCCGTCTGACTGGGCGAAAGCGGTAATCACGCCAATTTTCAAACATGGAAACAGGAAAAATTGTAACAACTATCGAGGTATCTCCTTAATTAGCGTTGTAGGCAAAATATTCTCAGGTATTGTTGAAAGGAGAGTGCGAGTATTAATTGAAGACAAGTTAGATGAAAATCAGTGTGGGTTTAGGCCTCTTAGAGGCTGTTAGGACCAGATATTTAGCTTACGGCAGGCAATGGAAAAGTGCTGTGAGTGGAACAGGGAATTGTATCTATGTTTCATAGATCTAGAAAAGGCTTATGACCATGTTCCTAGGAGGAAGCTAGCGTCAGTTCTACAAGATTATGGTATAGGAGGCAAATTTCTGCAGGCAATTAAAGGGCTCTATGCAGACTGTCAGGCAGCAGTTAGAGTAGACGGCAAATTAAACTCGTGGTTCAGGGTAGTTTCAGGGGTAAGACAAGGCTGTAACATGTCACCACTGTTGTTCATACTATTCATGGATAATATGTTGAACACAGTAGATTGGCAGGGCGGGATTAGAAAAGGTGAAAACAAAATAAGCAGTCTCGCGCATGTGGATGACTTAGTTGTAATGGCCAATTCGATTGTAAGGTTGCAAACTAAAATATTTCAGAGCTTGATCAGACGTGCAAGGATTATGATATGAAGATCAGCATCTCCAAAACGAAAGTAATGTCTGTGGGAAAGAGATTTAAACAGATTGAGTGCCAAATAGGAGGAACAGAGTTAGAACAGGTAGACAGTTACAAGTACCTGGGATGTATTTTCTCACAGGATGGCAACATAGTGAAAGAACTGAAATTGAGGTGCAGCAAAACTAATGCAGTGAGTGCTCAGCTAAGATCTTCTCTCTTCTGCAAGAAGTAAGTAAGTACCAAGACTAAGTTAGCAGTGCACCGCTCTATCTTTCGACCAACTTTGTTGTATGGGAGTGAAAGTTGGGTGGATACAGGCTACCTTATTCA
The DNA here is from genome assembly GCA_026315105.1 of Locusta migratoria. Classification (NCBI taxonomy): domain Eukaryota; kingdom Metazoa; phylum Arthropoda; class Insecta; order Orthoptera; family Acrididae; genus Locusta; species Locusta migratoria. The sequence continues at coordinate 277,776,104 of CM048747.1, read as the reverse complement.
TAACGTAGAGGTTGCAGATATGAAAGTAGCAAGAATGATTGCAGGTACTAATGGGAACAATGGCAGGAGGGTGTCCGTAATGAGGAAATCAAAGAAAAACTGGGAATGAACACCATAGATGAAGCAGTTAGAGCGAACAGACTGAGATGGTGGGGTCTGTTACACGCATGGGAGAAGCAAGTTACCTAAAAGACTCATAAGCTTGGCAGCGGAAGGTAAGAGGAGCCGAGGTAGACCAAGAAGAAAGTTTTTAGATTCAGTGCAGAATGATTTTGAAGTAAAAGGCATAACATTAGACGAGGCATCAATGTTAGCACTGAATAGGGGATCATGGAGAAATTTTATTAGAGGTACTATGCTCCAGACTGAACGCTGAAAGGCATAATCAGTCTATGATGATGATGATTATTATTATTATTATTATTATTATTATTATTATTATTATTATTATTATTATTATTATTAGTGCCCAAATGTCCCCATTTATGGCCAGCATACAAATCTCATAAATTACAATCACTAGGACCAGGTAAATACATTCCACACATCAGTTATACAAATTTATGCAGTTCGTGTATGGAAAACGTAAGTATGAAGTGTATAGTGTGGCATAAATATGGATTAATCATGGTAGATGCACTTTCTGCACACCTAACATTAAAGAACTTTTAATATGCTGTTCAAATAAACTCTGAACTGGCATGGATTGTGCCTCTGTTCATGGACAAAACAATACTCAATTGCATGCTGCAAACGCATCCTATTTATATCTTTAAAACACTGATACTGGAAATTGCTTATTGTTAATTATGTAGCTTAAATTAATTATAATGGAAAAGTAAACAATTACAAGCAACTGGCAATAGTAAAAGATAGTGTAAATAATACTGATTAAGTTGATATGCAAATTTCTGTCAAATTAATAGTGTTTCATTTACATATTTAATGAAATAGGTTTGCAACAATACTTCCATAATTAACGATAACTATACAGAAACTAATGAGGGCTAAACTTCCCTAACATTACTTGTGAAAAACCATAATACCGACTTTAATATAATGAAAAAGAATTTATTTAGTTGTATCAGAAATACTAATTAGCATACTATCTGAAATATAACAATATGTCTCTGGCATTAACTAATTAATATTTGCTTATTAAACAAACTTTTATGACACCAAATAATAGAAAATTACTTCATCTAGCCATGTTAGAAAAAAGAATAAGAAACGTTTTGGAAAAGAAAATTATAATAGACTAATACATTCATATCTACATCTACATACATACTCCGCAATTCACCGTAAGGTGCATGGTGGAGGGTACACTGTACCACTACTAGGCATTTCCTTTCCTATTCCACTCCCAAATTGAACGAGGAAAAAAAGAATGCCTATATGCCTCCGTACGAGCCCTAATTTCTCTTATCTTGTCTTTGTGATCTTTACGCGAAATGTAAGTAGGCAGCAGCAAGATCGTACTACACTCAGCTTCAAATTCCGGCCCTCTAAATTTACTTAACAGAAATTCACAAAACGAACGTCGTCTTCCAGCGATCCCCAATTGAGTTGCCGGAGCATTTCCGTGACACTCGCGCATTGGTCGAACCTTCCGGTAACAAATCTAGATGCTCGCCTCTGAATCGCCTCTATGTCTTCCTTCAAACCGATCTGCTGCAGGTCCCAAATACTTGAGCAATACTCAAGACGTGGTCGTACAAGCATTTTATACGCGTTCTCCTTTACAGGTGAAGTACATCTTCCCAAAATTCTCCCAATAAACCGAAGTCGGCTGTCTGCCTTACTCACAACTGTCCTTACATGCTCGTTCCATTTCAAATCGCTCTGCAATGTTACGCCTAGATATTTGAACGACGCGACAGCATCAAGAAGCTCACTACTAATGCTGTATTCGAACATTATAGGATTGTTTTTTCTACTCATGCGCATCACCTTACATTTTTCTACATTGAGAGCTAGCTGCCATTCTTCGTACCAACTAGAAATTTTGTCTATGTCAACCTGTATGCTATTACAGTCAGTTACAGACGACACCCTCCCATACACCACAGCATCATCAGCAAACAGCCGCAAATTACAACTTATTCTGTCCATCAGATCATTTATATAGATAGAAAATAATAGCTGTCCTATCACTTTCCCCTGGGGCACGCCTGACGATACACTCGTCTCTGATGAACACTCGCCGTCGAGAACAACGTACTGCGTTCTATTACTTAGGAAGTCTTCCAGCCAGTCACAAATCTGTGAACCTATTCCATAAGCTCGTATCTTCGTTAGCAGTCTGCAGTGTGGCACTGCGTCGAACGCAGGTGCATATGTTATTATGCAACAGTGGTATTGGCAGGTTCTGTAATGCAAGCAGATAGGAATAAATCCCAACGACTTTCTCTTCATTTTTTATGGTAGAAATGACAGATGGGAGTAGTTCGCAGATGTTGGCAGTAGCTCCAAAGAGGACAACTTGTGACTCCTGCCAACAAAATAATATCGATCAGAGGTAGGACGTGTTGAGAAATGTGCTACCAATTTCAGCTGCGATCGGAAACTTTCAGCTACTGAGATCGGCGGCGATACTATGTTATTCTCAGCCACTGTATGTATGTGTTAGTCGCTATGATGACACCACAAATGAAGCCAGCAAAAAAGAAATGCAAATTGCAATATGCTGCTGGTCAACAACTAAATAAGAGGTTGTTGAAAATCATCTTCAGACATATTTCATGGAACTTGCTAAGGCAAAAGATCTGCCTCAAAACCTTGTGTCCGCAGGGGAGAAAGCAAATCTCCCTTTAAGGAATTTGCTGATGATCAGTTGTGATGACCCAAATGTGAATAAGGCAGTATTAAAATTAATGAACGAAAGTGTCCTAACAGTAGGAAGCAAGTCTTCAATTGATATTGGAACATGCAATTTGCATAAAATTCGTAATTCATTGTTTTGCGGCCTTGAACAGTTTGGACCTGATTTTGTGAATCTTATTATTGCAATATTTCACTATTTTCATGGCTGGCCTGTCAGATGGGAGGAATTTCAGCTATGCCAGGACAAAGTTGGATTGCCTAGACATTGTTTCTTAAGACATGTGCAGTCACGTAGGCTAACTGTAAGCTCAGGGACCCCATAGGATTTTGGGTCAGTGGTGTGCTATTGAAAGATATTACCTCACAGTTTTACCTGCTAAATCTACTGCACTTTCAGAGAAGTCAAAAGAAATTGTCAAGCTTATAAAACAACATGACATTAAAGCACAACTTAATTTTGTTACTGAAAGTGCCAACACCTTTTCATCCTACTTGCAGTTCTTTCAAAAAAGAAGGACCTTTAATCCACCTTCTGTATGAACATGCATGTGAACTTCTATGAAGTTGAGGAGTAAGGTTTATAAGTCTGACATTGTATGTAATTTCTCTGTGTGGAAAAAACCTTTATTCGTGTGAACAATATTTCTTGCAGTGCTCATCAAGGAACTGAATAACATGAAAGAGAAAGATGTTGCCTCTTTTTTTACAGGCATGAAATGCCATTTTTTAAAGTGCCAAGTACTTATCAGCAAGTCTCAAATTGAATGAAACTTCTCACTGCAACAATTGTAACAAATTTCCTGATTGTTGGGCCTGCAGCATCATATATGTTGTAGGAAGACATTGCAATGAAAGTGCTACAGCTGTTTCGACAGTTTGTCATTCTCAAGCACGTCTACGATGTTTGGACGTTATATGCTGACATCTGGCGTAACTGTTTCATAAACTGTATGAAAATATTCATGTATTTAGATGTTGTATACGGCTTTTAGCTGTCTGGTATTATGCAGCTTTTTATGTTAAAACGTTAAATTAAAGACATCTTTTATATTTTGCGTTATTGACAACAGCTCTGCCAAAGATGTTTACATATATAGTAATCGTGTATGTATGTATGTATGTAAACATATATAAAAATAAAAATAGAAAACAGATGACTTACCAAAAGGACCGGCTCGTCGATAGAAACAAATAAAATAAATAAAATCACACACAAACACACATACAAGCTTTCGCAGCCTAGCTGCTTCGTCAGGCAGAAGGGAAGGAGAGGGAAAAGGAAATGATGAGGGTTTTTTTCCTTTTTCCTTTTCCCTCTCCTTCCCTTCTGCCTGACGAAGCAGCTAGGCTGCGAAAGCTTGTATGTGTGTTTGTGTGTGATTTTATTTATTTTATTTGTTTCTATCGACGAGCCGGTCCTTTTGGTAAGTCATCTGTTTTCTATTTTTATTTTTGTTTATCCCACCGGGAAAGTTTCCCTCTATAATTTTCATATATAAAAATATTAAGACGAAAAATTCCTAGCAGGAATGTGTGTGTGTGTGTGTGTGTGTGTGTGTGTGTGTGTGTGTGTGTGTGTGTGTGTGTTCATTTATTTATTTGTGATGCTGTTACACCTGTGCTCCTTCGCCTGGTGAACATATATAAAAAAAATATAGATGAAGATTACTTACCAGGCGAAAGAGCGCAGGAAGTGATAGTAGCACAAATAGATTCACACACACACACACTAGCTTTCGCAACCTAGCTGCTTCGTCAGGCAGAAGGGAAGGAGAGGGAAAAGGAAGTGATGAGGGTTTTAAGGGAGTGGGTAAGGAGTCATTCCAATCCCGGGACAGGAAGGACTTACCTTGGGGGAAAAAAAGGAGGGTAAACAAATACACACACACACACACACACACACACACACACACACACACACACACACACACACACATACACAAATGCAAGCACACCTAGGCAGACATACTGTAGAACGCAAAGAATTTGGACAGAGATACCACTTGAGGCAGAGGCTGTCCAGAGAATCGAGGCAAAGATGATCAAGATGGTGGGCGGGAATTTGAATTTAGCGGAGGTTGAGATCAGGTGGGCAACGGGAAGACAGAATATGCTGAAGGGCAAGTTCCCATCTCCGGAGTTCTGAAAGACTGTTGTCGGTGGGAAGTATCCAGATAACCCGGACGGTGCCAAGATGTGCTGGCCATGCACCAAGGCATGTTTAGCCACAGGGTAATCCTCATTACCAACAAATACTGTCCGCCTGTGACCGTTCATGCGAATGGACAGTTTGTTGCTGGTCATTCCCACATTGTTTTTAATTTGCAAGTCATTATCAGAGTTGCTAATTTCAACCAGTATCGAGTGGGAGAATATATACACAACAAAAATATTAGGCCACTTACAATTAGGAAACATAAAAAAACAAGTATTTCAAATAATGACTTTGATGGCGTATAACTTTCATAACATTTACAGTTATATTTTTTTACATATCATAATCAAATAAAAACTCAAATTATAAATCAAACTTCAACAGTCTTAGCATCAACACAGTATTTAAATATCAGATTCTGGTATATACAAATACACAATTTACTTTTTCTTAAAGTAGTATGATATTTGACTTGTTTTTTGTTTAATGTATTCTGCAATTGTAGCCACTTGATCTAATTTTATGGCTTCTCCACTTCTCCACTAAAAAGAGAAAATCCTCTTTCTACAGAAGCACTACCATGAGACAAATTATTGCTTTCACAACTTTTGTTACAATTGCAATGAAAGTTCCGGATTGCTGCTTATGTTTTATTTAATAGTGCTCCAGCTGTTTCAACAGTTTGTCATTCTCAAGTGCGTCTACAATGTTTGGATGTTATATGCTGACATCTGGCGTAACTGTTGCATAAACTGTATGAAAATATTCACGTATTTAGTTGTTGTATACGATTTTTAGCTGTCAGGTATTATGCAGCTTTATACGTTAAAACGTTAAATTAAAGAAATCTTTTATATTTTGCGTTATTAACAAAAGCTGTGCCAAAGATGTTTACATATATTATAGAGGAGAAATTCCTAGCAGTATATATATATATATATATATATGAAACGAAAATTATAGAGGGAAACTTTCCCGGTGGGATAAACAAAAATAAAAATAGAAAACAGATGACTTACCAAAAGGACCGGCTCGTCGATAGAAACAAATAAAATAAAATAAATAAAATCACACACAAACACACATACAAGCTTTCGCAGCCTAGCTGCTTTGTCAGGCAGAAGGGAAGGAGAAGGAAAAGGAAATGATGAGGGTTTCAAGGGAGTGGATAAGGAGTCATTCCAATCCCGGGACAGGAAAGACTTACCTGGGGGGGAAAAAAGAGGGTAAACAAAAACACACCCACCCACACATTTACACAGACGCAAGTACACTTAGGCAGACACACTGTAGAACTGTAGAAAGCAAAGAAGTTAGGGGGGGGAAAAAGGAGGGTAAACAAATACACACACACCCACACATTTACACAGACGCAAGTACACTTAGGCAGACATACTGTAGAGATGGGAACTAGCCCTTCAGCATATTCTCTCTTCCCGTTGCCCACCTGGTCTCAACCTCCGCTAAATTCGAATTCCCACCCACCATCTTAACATCTTTGCCTCGGTTCTCTGTACAAAGCCTATGCGTCAAGTGGCATCTCTGTGTAACTTCTAACTTCTTTGCTGTCTACAGTATGTCTGCCTAAGTGTACTTGCGCCTGTGTAAATGTGTGGGTGTGTGTGTATTTGTTTACCCTCCTTTTTTCCCCCCAAGGTAAGTCTTTCCTGTCCCGGGATTGGAATGACTCCTTATCCACTCCCTTAAAACCCTCATCATTTCCTTTTCCCTCTCCTTCCCTTCTGCCTGACGAAGCAGGTAGGCTGCGAAAGCTTGCGTTTGTGTGTATGAGTGCGTGTTCTGTTCATTTGTGCTGCTGTCACACCTGTGCTTCTTCGCCTGGTGATTAATCTTTGTCTATTTTATACATATATTCTTTCCTGCTAGGAATTTTTCGTTACAATATTCGTATAAGCACAGGAAGTGATAGTAGCACAAATAGATTCACACACACACACACACACACACACACACACTAATATATATATATATATATATATATATATATATATATATATATATATATATATATATATATATATCGAATATTAAGACGAAAAATTCCTAGCAGGAAAAATAAAATATAAAAAATAGACGAAGATTACTCACCAGGCGAAGGAGCACAGGTGTGACAGCATCACAAATAAATAAATGAATACACACACACACACACACACACACACACACACAATCGCAAGCTTTCGCAACCCAGTTGCGTCTTCAGGCAGTAGGGAAGGAGAGGGAAAAGGAAATGATGAGGGTTTTAAGGAAGGGGGTAAGGAGCCATTCCAATCCCGGGAGAGGAAAGACTTACCTTGGGGGAAAAATGGAGGGTAAACAAATGCACACATGCCCAAACATTCACACAGACACAAGTACACCTAGGCAGACATACTGTAGAAAGCAAAGAAGTTAAGTTATTGAAGTTAAGAAGTTAGACAGAGATACCACTTGAGGCAGAGGCTCTGTCCAGAGAACCGATGCAAAGATGTTAAGAAGGTGGGTGGGAATTCAAATTTAGTGGAGGTTGAGACCAGGTGGGCAACGGGAAGAGAGAATATGCTGAAGGGCTAATTCCCATCTCCGGAGTTCTGAAGGATTGGTGTCAGTGGGAAGTATCCAGATAACCCGGACAGTGTAGCACTGTGCCAAGATGTGCTGGCCGTGCACCAATGCGTGTTTAGCCACAGGGTGATCCTCGTTACCAACAAACACAGTCTGCCTGTGTCCATTCATGCGAATGGACAGTTTGTTGCTGGTCATTCCCACATAGAACGCTTCACAGTGCAGGCATGTCAATTGGTAGATCACGTGGGTACTATCGCAAGTGGCTCTGCCTTTGATCGTGTACACCTTCCGGGTTACGGGACTGGAGTAAGTGGTGGTGGAAGGGTGCATAGGGCAGGTTTTACAACGGGGGCGGTTACAAGGGTAGGAGCCAGAAGGTAGGGAAGGTGGTTTGGGGATTTCATAGGGGTGGACTAGGAGGTTACGGAGGTTAGGTGGGCGGCGGAAAGACACTCTCGGTGGAGTAGGAAGGATGTCATGAAGTACGGATCTCATTTCGGGGCACGATTTAAGGAAGTCGTATCCTTGCTGGAGAGCCACATATAGAGTCCGCTCCAGTCCCGGAAAGTATCCGGTGACAAGAGGGGCACTTCTGGGATTCTTCTGTTGAAGGTTCTGAATTTGGAGGGATGAGGTAGTAGCTCTGGCAATTTGTTTCTCTACCATATTAGGAGGATAGCCGCGGGATGTGAAAGCTGTTAATAGGTTGTTGGAGTACTGGTTCAGAGCTTCAGGACTGGAGCAGACTCGTTTGCCACGAAGACCTAAGCTGTAAGGAAGGGAACGTTTGATATGGAATGGAAGATGACAGCTGTCATAATGCAGGTACTGTTGTTTATTGGTAGGTTTGATGTGGACGGATGTGTGGAGTTGGCCGTTGGACAGATGGAGGTCGACATCGAGGAATGTGGCATGGGATTTGGAATAGGACCAGGTGAATTTGATGGGACCAAAGGAGTTGAGGTTGAAGAGGAAATTCTGGAGTTCTTCTTCACTATGAGTCCAGATCATGAAGATGTCATCGATGAATCTGTACCAAATTTTTGGTTGACAGGCTTGGGTATCCAGGAAGGCTTCCTCTAAGCGTCCCATGAATAAGTTTGCGTAAGAGGGGGCCATCCTGGTTCCCATGGCTGTTCCCTTTAGTTGTTGGTATGTCTGGCCCTCAAAAGTGAAGAAGTTGTGGGTTAGGATGAAGCTGTCTAGGGTATTAAGGAAAGAGGTTTTAGGTAGGGAAGTGGGTGGTCGGCGTGAAAGGAAATACTCCATCGCAGCAAGGCCCTGGGTATGTGGAATATTTGTGTATAAGGAAGTGGCATCAATGGTTACAAGGATGGTTTCTGGAGGTAACAGGCTGGGTAAGGATTTCAGGCGATCGAGGAAGTGGTTGGTGACTTTGATGAAGGATGGGAGACTGCACATGATGGGTTGAAGGTGTTGGTCTATGTAGGCAGAGATTCGTTCTGTAGGGGCTTGGTAACCGGCCACAATGGGGCGGCCGTGATGATTGGGTTTGTGAATCTTGGGAAGTAGGTAGAAGGTGGGAGTGCGGGGTGTCGGCGGGGTCATGAGGTTAATGGAGTTAGGTGAAAGGTTTTGTAGGGGGCCTAAGGTTTTGAGGATTCCTTGAAGCTCTGCCTGGACATCGGGGATGGGATTGCCATGAAAGACTTTATATGTGGTACTGTCTGAGAGCTGACGCAGTCCCTCAGCTACATACTCCCGCCGATCAAGTACCACGGTCGTGGATCCCTTGTCGGCTGGGAGAATGATGATGGAATGGTCAGCCTTCAGATCACGGATAGCTCGGGATTCAGCTGCGGTAATGTTGGGAGTAGGATTAAGGTTTCTCAGGAACGACTGGGAGGCAAGGTGGGAAGTAAGGAATTCCTGGAAGGTTTGAAGAGGGTGGTTTTGAGGAAGAGCAGGTGGGTCTCGCTGTGATGGAGGACGGAACTGTTCTAGGCAGGGTTCAATTGGAATGATGTCTTGGGGAGCTGGGTCATAGGGAGTAGGATTATTCTTCTTCGTGGCAAAGTGGTATCTCCAGCAAAGACTACGAGTATAGGAAAGTAGATCTTTGACGAGAGCTGTGTGGTTGAATTTGGGAGTAGGACTAAAGGTGAGGCCTTTGGATAGGACAGAGGTTTCAGATTGGGAGAGAGGTTTGGAGGAGAGGTTGATTACTGAATTAGGATGTTGTGGTTCCGGATTGTGTAGATTGGAGTTTTGAGGTTTAGGGGGGAGAGGAGTTGGGAGTGGGAGATTGAATAGATGGGAGAGACTGGGTTTGTGTGCAATAAGGGGAGGTTGAGGTTTATTGGAGAGGTTGTTGAGGGAGAGAGTATTGCCTTTCTGGAGGTGGGTGACCAGGAGATTGGATAGTTTTTTGAGGTGGTGGGTGGCATATTGTTCTAATTTGCAGTTGGCCTGAAGGAGGATGTTCTGAACAGTAGGTGTGGATGTGGGAGAGGAAAGGTTGAGGATTTTGATTAGCGATAGGAGTTGACAGGTGTGTTCATTAGCGGAGTTGTTGTGTAGGTTAAGGATTAGTCGGGTGAGGGCTATTGATTGTTCAGTTTGGAATTGGTATTGGGCGGGATGAAAGGATGGGTTACAGCCAGAGATGGGAACTTTTAGTGTGAGGCCCTTGGGAGTGATTCCAAATGTCAGACAAGCCTGCATAAAAAGAATGTGGGAGCGTAATTTGGCTAGGGAGAAAGCATGTTTTCGGAGGGAATGTACATAAAAATGGATGGGGTTGTTATAGGGATGTTGTGAGGGAGGCATAGTATATGGATGATGGAGGAGTGGGAAATATGGGCTATGTAATAGGCTGTAATGAACAAATAAAAAATAAAACGTAAAAATAAGTGTAAAAATATATTTACATGTCAGGAGGGAGATGAAAGTGGGCAGAAATTCAGGTATGAGAAAAGAAAAGAAATAGGAAAAGGTTTTATAATTTGTTGTTGATATTGTGGTCAACTTTAGTTATCAACAACGTAGTATAAAAGGGTTGGGTAGTAGTATGGCGTGAAAAAAGGGTTTAAAGAAGGTGAAAATCGGAAAAAGAACGAGAAAACTGCGTGAAAATGCAGGAGTTCTGGTTGAAGAGGAAATTCTGGAGTTCTTCTTCACTATGAGTCCAGATCATGAAGATGTCATCGATGAATCTGTACCAAATTTTGGGTTGACAGGCTTGGGTATCCAGGAAGGCTTCCTCTAAGCGTCCCATGAATAAGTTTGCGTAAGAGGGGGCCATCCTGGTTCCCATGGCTGTTCCCTTTAGTTGTTGGTATGTCTGGTCCTCAAAAGTGAAGAAGTTGTGGGTTAGGATGAAGCTGTCTAGGGTATTAAGGAAAGAGGTTTTAGGTAGGGAAGTGGGTGGTCGGCGTGAAAGGAAATACTCCATTGCAGCGAGGCCCTGGGCATGTGGGATATTTGTGTATAAGGAAGTGGCATCAATGGTTACAAGGATGGTTTCTGGAGGTAACAGGCTGGGTAAGGATTTCAGGCGATTGAGGAAGTGGTTGGTGTCTTTGATGAAGGATGGGAGACTGCACATGATGGGTTGAAGGTGTTGGTTATGTAGGCAGAGATTCTTCTGTAGGGGCTTGGTAACCGGCCACAATGGGGCGTCCGGGATGATTGGGTTTGTGAATCTTGGGAAGTAGGTAGAAGGTGGGGGTGCGGGGTGTCATGATGTTAATGGAGTTAGGTGAAAGGTTTTATAGGGGGCCTAAGGTTTTGAGGATTCCTTGAAGCTCTGCCTGGACATCAGGAATGGGATTGTCTTGACGGACTTTATATGTGGTGCTATCAGAAAGCTGACACAGCCCCTCAGCCACATACTCCCACCGATCAAGTACCACGGTCGTGGATCCCTTGTCAGCTGGGAGACTGACGATGGAATGGCCAGCCTTTAGATCACGGATAGCTCGGGATTCAGTTGCGGTAATGTCGGGAGTAGGATTAAGGTTTCTCAGGAAAGAGTGAGAGGCAAGGTTGGAAGTAAGGAATTCCTGGAAGGTTTGGAGAGGGAGATTTTGAGGAAGAGCAGGTGGGTCTCACTGTGATGGAGGACAGTACTGTTCTAGGCAGGGTTCAATTTGAATGATGTCTTGGGGAGCCGGATCATTAGGAGTAGGATTATTTTTCTTCGTGGCAAACCTCCATCTATCCAACAGCCAACTTCACACATCCGTCCACATAAAACCTACCAATAAACAACAGTGGCTCTCCAGCAAGGATACGACTTCCTTAAATCCTGCCCCGAAATGAGATCCATCCTTCATGACAGCCTTCCTACTCCACCGAGAGAGTGTTTCCGCCGCCCACCTAACCTCCATAATCTCCTAGTCCATCCCTATGAAATCCCCCAAACACCTTCCCTACCTTCTACTCCTACCCTTGTAACCGCCCTCGTTGTAAAACCTGCCCTATGCACCCTTCCACCAACACTTACTCCAGTCCCGTAACCTGGAGGGTGTACACAATCAAGGGCAGAGCCATTTGCGATAGTATCCACGTGATTTACCAACTGACATGCCTGCACTGTGAAGCAACTGTGATAATGACTTGCAAATTAAAAACAACCTTGATTGCACTTTATTTATATACTGCTAACTCATATCATCCTTTTTGTTCATGTTAAAAACAATAGGTCTGTGTCTGCTGATGTACATAAATCAAACGATGAAGTAAAAATATTCAAGATTTAAGACTAAGCTTTGTATATATCTCATCCTGCAGATGCCTCAAAAGGGCAAAACACATTAGCAGTAAAAAAATAAAGTACAGTAAGATTTCTTTATTAAATAAATAAAGAAGAATGAGTCATTAGGTAGGGTTGTTCATTAAAAATAAATTTATTAATGGATCTTATTTTGTATCCCTGTTGGTCCCTTCAAAGTTCTTTAGGACCCCTTTTTTTAACAAGTTGGTCCCTTAAGTCCCTGTTTATTATTAGCTTTCTGCTAAAGACACTGTTTGTAGTATTGCTGGCACCCTAGCACACACCCACATATATATAATAGAAATCGGATGACTTACCAAAAGGACCGGCTCGTCGATAGGCACAAATAATCACACACAAACACACATACAAGCTTTCGCCACCACTGGCAGCTTCTTCAGGAAAAAGGGGGAGGAGAAAGGGAAGGATATGGGTTTTAAAGGAGTGGAAAATGAGTCATTCCAATCCCAGGAGTGGAAGGACTTACCTTAGGGAACAAAAAGGAAGGTAAACAAATACACACACACTCACACATATCCAAACGCAAACACACCTAGACAGACATTTCTAAAAAGCAAAGAAATCGGACAGAGATACCTCTTGAGGCAGAGGCTCTGTCCGCAGAACCGAGGCAAAGATGCTAAAGATGGTGGGCGGGAATTTGAATTTAGCGGAGGTTTTTAGCTATCGGGTATTATGCAGCTTTTTACGTTAAAACGTTAAATTAAAGACATCTTTTATATTTTGCGTTGACAGACACATATAAATAAAAACATACACACACTTAGACACACACAAACTGAGCTTTCACAACCCCAGGTTGCTTCTTCAGAAAAAGAGCAGGGAAGGAGAGGGAAAATGAAAGCATGTGGGTTTTAAGGGAGTGGGTGAGGAGTCATTTCTATCCCGGGAGAGGAAGGACTTCCATTAGGGGAAAAAAGGACAGGTAAACAAACACACACATGCACACACACCAAGGCAGACATATGCAAAATATATGTTGTACAAACTTCCTGGCATATTAAAATTGTGTGCCGGAACCGGGACTCGAACCTGGGACCTTTGCCTTTCGCGGGCAAGCGCACTACCGACTGTGCTATCCCGACACGACTCACAATGCCGCCTCATAACTTTACTTCTGCCAGTACCTCGCCTCCTACTTTCCAAACTTCACAGAAACTCTCCTGCAAACACGCAAGACTAGCACTCCTGGAAGAAACGATATGGTGGAGACATGGCTTAGCCACAGCCTAAGGGATGTTTCCAGAATGAAACTTCACTCTGCAGCAGAGTGTGCGCTGATATGAAACTTCCTGGCAGATTAAAATTGTGTGCCGGAACCGGGACTCAAACCTGGGACCTTTGCCTTTCGCGGGCAAGCGCACTACCGACTGTGCTATCCCGACACAACTCACGATGCCGCCTCAGTCAGTAGTGCGCTTGCCCGCAAAAGGCAAAGGTCTCAGGTTCGAGTCCCGGTTCCGGCGCACAATTTTAATCTGCCAGGAAGTTTCATACCAGCGCACACTCCGCTGCAGAGTGAAGTTTCATTCTATATGTTATACAATTTTATAATTTTTCAGGTATGTATTCATTTCTATGCATGTTGTATGTCTGTAAACTCTGTTGTGATTCAAGTTAGTAGTAAAGAAGTTATAAATTAAAACTTAGTGCATGACAATGTGATTTCCCATAAATGTTAATGTTTATGTGCTCAAATCTCAAGAACTACGTGTCATACTGTGATACCATTTTGAAGGTACAATCAGCTGTATGTGTGTGTACTGTCTGTAAAATTTCCTGTGGCTACAATTTGTAGTGTAGAAATTATGACATTCAATATGACATTACAATTTGTAGTTTTAGTCCATGAACAGCGGAAAAGTAATAAGTGAGAAACTTTTTTCCTTTCATTATTTTGATGCGGTTGTCAGCGAGAAAAAGTTTAATAAAGGTTTGAAATTACGTTTAAAGTTGGTTGCAAGTTGCTAAGTACTGTCATTCTCATATAGTCTATTTATAAAGTTTTGATGCATTATGTAGCAGTATCTTGCAACTCTTATTGTTTATGATGTTATATCTCCTGAACCATGAGTCGTATATGGTTCCTACGGCTACAGCAATTGTTACCTCACGGAAGGAATATGTTTACTAAATTTGGTTGAAATTGGTTCAGTGGTTTAGGAGAAAATGAGCAGCATTGTCGCTTAATGCAGCAGTTTTCCCCATATCTCATTGTTTATGATGTCATATCTTGTGAATTTTGTGTTGTATATAATTCTAACACTTACGGCGACCATCCTTATGGATTGAAGCTTACATGTACAAAATTTCATAAAGATTGGAACAAAACTGTAGATTTGTATGCAACACATAGACACAAAAAGACAAACATATGGACATACTGCTTTATATGTTAGATGGAGCAATTACAGATTTTATCAACCTATGATAACCTCATGTTTCTGTGTCGTAACAATAAGTATAGGTGTTTACTTTTATTAAGTCCCATTACATCAACCTTCTTTGTACTTATTTGTATACTAATTGCTAAAGCTTGATTTATTATTTATGTGTTCTCTGCATACATCCATAACTAATCTGTCTTATGTTTTACAGGAGGCATCGAAAAAGCGTTCAAACAAAGATCCTGCAAAACAGCAACGTAAGCGTGAGGTGCAAAGAACTATTGATCGCTTACAGCCAGGCAAGAGTAAAGGAAACCTGCTGTCCAACATTCAAAGTACAAGTAAAGCAGCAGATGATGGCAGTGTTTCTGGAAAACCTAAAGATGGAAAAGCACTACAACCTGTGAAGTCTGAAGAAACTGTGCCGAAACTTAGTCTGGGATCTGTTTTAAGAAATGATGTTTTAGCCTTCGGTGTTGGCAGTGGCCATAATTTTTCCACAAAAAAGGAGGCTGAAGAGACCAAATTTGATCTCTCAGAAGATGAGTGTTCAAAGGTTCCCCTAGATGTTAAAATGCCTTTATCTCCAGAATCTCACAAACCAGTGTGTTCAAATTCATCTATGAAGAAAGACACTGAAGAGTGTGCAGAAAGTTCTAAAAATGTAGTACAACAAGTAAAGCAAGAAAAGGCAACTCCAAATCTAAGTGCGTGGTTCAAAGCTTTCGGAGCTCCAAGAACACTGACAGTTCAGAAGAAAAAGTCAGATTCATGCTCCCAAGAAAATGAATCTCTTCCTTCGTGTGAAAGAACTGAGTCTCAGAATGTTCCTTTTACAGTTAAATCACAAACATTTGAGCGAGAGTCCGTTCCTTCAAAGTTTTCTAGTGGTGCAGGGGGTGATGTCTATAGTGGAAGAATTCCAGAAGAATCTGAGAGAAGAACTTTGCACTCCCCTCAACAAAGAAGTGGGCAAGAAGAAGCTATAAGTTCACCACTGCAGAGTGTTTCTCGTCAGAGGAGAGTAAGCACAGGCAGCAGCATGTCTGAACGTTCTTCATTTAGCCAGGATCCAATGGACCCACTTGATGGTTCCTCCCCTCGTGTGGAAAATTATTCCACCCATTATCCTTCCCCTCTTCATCGTTCTCCAGTTGCTGCATCACCGTTAATGGCATCTCCTCGTCCAGAAGAGAGCCTGAAGCTGCCTCCATATCAGCCTATCAATGGAACGATTCGGGCTGGTTTTTATCAAGATACATCTTCACTTCAGAAAGGAAGTCCAGACAAAAACAGCAGCAGTGGTAGTCCAAGGGACCAGATACATTCATCTGCATTTCCTTTATACAGCCCACGAATGTATCCACCAGCTAATGATACAATAAATTACTCTTCATACCAAAGAAGATCACCAGAATCTCCAGCAGTTTTGCTGGGACCAAAATCTTTATACAGCAGTGTTCCAGTATATAGTGCAAGTCCCATGATGCAGTATTATGACACAAGTAAACCACTGACCGATCAGTATAGGGCTGCAAGAACTCAAGCAGCAGAAGAAGATGTCCCCCCATCAGTTAATACCAGTAATGTCTCAACATTTTCAGCCAACCATCAGCACAGTGCAGGAACATCTACTTCAGTATCTTCTACAGTGACTAAGTCGCTGATGAAACCATCATCTGTTTTCCCAGTAAAGAAACGATTGTACAGTGAAGTGGAGCCAGCTTCAGTTGGTAGATTGCCTCCTCCAGCACATGCTTCAGATCGAGCGCCATTGGAAGGATTTGTTGCAGATCGAGCCTGTGATTCTGTGCCTTTGGATTGTGCGCGGCATTCCCCTGATAGACCACACCAAATGTCTCTGACTAATGTTGTTTCAGGGAATGAAAGGTTCCACAGTAATGTGGAAAACCTTCATGTACCATTGCCAGTGAGTGAGAAGTCTGTGGCATTAGTCACAAATTCAGATGTTGTTTCTGATGGTCCGTGTTCAAAAGAAGAGCCTCTCAACCAACCAAATGTGATGACTGGCCGTACATCACCTAGAGCACCAAGACCTTTGTCTTCACCATGTTCAAAAAATGCATTATCTGATGATGATGTTCAAGTAATAGGTGTTTTAAAAAAGTCACATGCCTCATCTCCAAACCTATTACTTTGTTCTGCTTCTTCACTTTCTCCAAAACAAAGTCATTTAGCTGCTGACACTAAGTCTTTGCCAGAATGCATATCAAATGCTAATAACAAGACTTTTATGCCTAATAATGTGGAGCATGAAGGATCGCAAAAAGAAAATACTGCATCCAAAAGAAGTGTAGAGGCACCCGAGTCTTGCATTGTAGTTCCACATAAACAAATGCGACAGTCATCACCACCACCACCACAATTGAGTCCATCTTCTCTTAGTGTTGCTCCACCAGCACACACTGGAGATTTCTCCTTTCATCGAGCACCTTTCTCACCTCATCCTCAGTCGCCTGTAGCAGTAGATACATCAGCACCTTTAAGAGGTAGTATAACTAATCTATCACATATTGTTGATAGGTTCCCAACTGATGGAAGATCTATTTCTGCTATTCAGGGAACCAACTCTCAATATTATTTAGAAAAGACTGTTAAAAATCAACTTATATTTAGTCAGAACATGTCACCTTCTATACATGTTCCATCAACTTCAGCTCCAAATGTATCTGTGTTCTCACAAGTCCCTTCTACTATGACAACTTTGCCTTATAATAGAAATAGCCCCACTACTCCGGCTCTAAGTTACAGCCAGTCACAGTTGTCACCACCTTTGAAAACTACAAGTATCCAAGGTGCCTACACCAGATCAGAAGCATCCCCCCTTTTATCTGTGAAAAACAGTATAGTCACATCTGGGCAGACGACATTTGCTCATTCTGTTTCAGATTTGTCTTCACCACTGGCTAAAAGCTCATCTACCTCGCCAAGTATACAGGCATCTTCAACTAAATCAGTGACAGATCTTTCACCAGTGATGGCAAGCAAGGCCTCTCAGCCCATAGATCTTCAAGTCTCATTTGGACACCAAGCTACTGATTTGACACCAGCCATTCATAGCAAAATATCTGGTTCATCAGCTAACACAACATCACACAACAGACAAATGACAGACTATTTGCCACCTAACAAAGCATCCCCTTCTGCTGAAATGCAAGTACAGCCTAAGTCTCGAAAACGAAAGACAAAAGTTGCAGCTACAAGTAGTGGAGTGTCTGTTGCTAGTAGTGTTCCAGGATCAACTGCGTTTCAACAGTATGTAGGAGTAAAGAGTGATTCTGTGATCTCTGAACCAACAGCTATATCTCTCAAGACAACAAGTGTTGTTCCAGGTAGTGCCTTTAACTTTGGACCTCGTCCAGGTTGCCTGGGTATATATTCAGACAAAGACGCTTATGCAGGCTATCTTGAAGATTATCGGACTGCATCTACAAACTACTACATTACTGCTTCAGAATCTGGACGTGATAAAATTGTACAGAATTCACCTGCACCGGCTGCAAATCCATTCCAGGTATTCACTCATTCTCAACCTCGTCAACCTGCCTATTCTCCCCTGGCTCAAGCTTTTATAAATCACCAACCAGCACTGGTGGATCCCTCTGGTGCTCCTGGCTCCATATACCAGCCATATGAACTACTGCGGCATTCAAGCTCTCCGATAGTCCTGCATCAAGGCCTTCTACCACCTCCCTCCAGCTTCCCACCTGGCTATCATCCAGCACTTAGTATACGTCAGCCATTTGATTCAGTGAATCGACCATCGTGGCTGTGATTATTATGGCATCAAAACTGACAGCAGTTGTGACTGTACGCATGTGAAAAGTATTTTAATACCCATAAAGTCAATACCAAAGAAACCACTGCTGAGTAACACATTTGCCAATAAGATGCTGTTGTTTATATATTGTTTATAAACTTAGAGAACATCACACTAAATATGTATTGTTGATTTTTATATGTTTTTATGTGACACAAATCTGACATTTCCATTTTGATTTTTAATGAATATTGATACTGTATCTTTTATTTGCTAAGGAATACTGTGCTCATGCTTTAACCAGTGTCTCAGAAGTACAGCATATTGTTGTGTTTTTATAGTATTTTATTGTAACTATTCCAAAGATCAGCTGTCTGATGTGAAATGTTTAACTGTGTGTAAATATTTTTTTTATACAAAGATATATTTATTAATTCTGTGATACAGTTAAATGTATACATGGGTGCCTTGTATTTCTTTGTGTGTGTGTGTGTGTGTGTGTGTGTGTGTGTGTGTGTATGTGTGCGCGCGCGCGCGCGCGCGCGCACGTGCATACGTGGGTGTGAGAGAGAATTTTTTTGTAAACATATTCTCTCATTGTGTAAAGTTTTCTTGTAGTCAAAATACATTAAACTTTCTGTTGGACTATAATACATTGTTTATTTTGTATCACATAGTGCAACACACTTCTTGCTTATGTCTGATCTTTCTCATAGATGAACAACTAATGATCATATCTAAGAGCCAAATTGTTGTGTGAACTCAGTCAAAATTTCTATACATTTAATTGAAAATCAGCTTTCAAGCACAGTAATGCAAAAGATTTTAAAGCCACATAGGAATTTAGTAGTGCAATTAATAATTAGTATAATTGTTACTGTGAATTAGTTTCTTAAATTAGATAAAGAAGACTGATCATTCATTGAATAAAGATTCTGATATGTGAGAAAAAGTGGGAAGATAATAAATGTAAGATTGCAATGAAATGCCATTACTCTTAAAGTAACATGCTAAAGCCAGACATGCAACTGAAAAAATTCACACATCACACTTGGAGTGTAACTGTCACATATTGTTGATCAGGCAAAAAATTTAACCAAAGAACTACTCCATCTACCTTCTACTGTCCAGGTTGTGATGTCTCATTCCCTTTTCTAATCTGCTGGTGATACAACAGCCACCAGATACTTTAAAGATCATGCATCATCTGTTATATTATGTGGCAGTAGTGTCACAGTTGGTTTTATACCAGAAGGTATTTATGGAACTTCTTTCATGTTCCCAATGGAACAGACCATCAAAAACGTGATAATATTGCCGTGGATTAGCATTGCATCTTCAGTGAGATTGTTATCATTTAGCTAGCTGTAACTACTTGATATAACTTTATTTCCTGTTGACTTGACTTACTCAATAGCTAACTAATGTCCTGGCCAACTGTTTTCCAACATAAATCCTGCCATTCTTTTCCACTACAGTTTTTCGCCTTGCTACCTTGTGATTGTTTATTCATTACTCCATATGAAATTACCAGTATACAATAATGTAGCATTACAGTGGCCTTTTATTGTTACAAAATGATGATGTCTGAACTTCTGCTGGGAATGTATAGACTATTTTTCCTATGTAATTACCTGAACTGAGTCCATGCTATAATGTGAACATTTCTAAAGAGCAGATTTACAAACAACTGCATTAACTCTACTGCAGGTACACCCACAAAATCCTTCCATTTAATCTAAACTTTTCTGACAGTTCAATGAAAAGTCTGGTTCTGTGAAAATCAACAAACTATTATTTTTCCGCAACACCATAATAAATATTCCATAGACTCATGATGCTTATTGGTTTCATTGTTTTTCCTAAACCAATTTGCATGAATGTCAAGTCAGTTTGTTTAACAAAACCATCTTATTTATTATCATCAATTTTTCCCTGTCCATTATTACAGCTCATACCTTATTATATTGATGTCAATAGAACATTGACCTCTTGCCTTTCAAAAGCTCGATTTACCACACACTAATTATAAATTGGACAGTTGCCACTACTCGTGCATTAAAAATACCCTGCAATATTGTATACCCACTTATTTCAACATTTAAGCTATCAGTGTTCTCATAACTAGTATGAAGAATTCTGACCAAAGCATTTATAGACAGCAAGTGTCTACTTATGTGGCCCAGAAACAGATTTCCTGTGTTCAGCCATCCGAAGTTGGTAGTAAAAGTTACAAAGGCTAATTTATTGAGTTGTTCAATACTACCTTGTTCTTGAAGAGTTCGTCTTTTTGCCAGCTCATTAGGTACCTGTCTCCAATGACTATGCTGTCGGCAGGTCATTAAACCCTAAACTTTCTTCCCTCAGAAACTACGCATTGTCACAAGCTTATATAGAACTACCTTCACAAGACTCTTCCTACATCTGCCCACTCTAAAAATCACATTCTCTGTCACCCACATAATTATTCTAACTTTCTACTATACCCAGTGCTATATATGCAGCCTACATGTCTTGTGACAGTCACTCAAGTGTAACATCTGTTTTGTGCATTATCCAAATACATATTCTAGCCGTGCCATCTCCATTTCATCATAGATGTAGATCGTTGTGAAGGCAGCTACATCTTTAATAAGCTGATCTACAGTGCTCTCTCTCTCTCTCTCTCTCTCTCTCTCTCTCTCTCTCTCTCTCTCTCTCTCTCTCTCTCTCTCTTTATCCCCCCCCCCCCCAAACCATTAGTTGAATTGTCTTTGCCAACTGTGACAGTTGCATAAATAACCACCAACTTAATGCTGCCCTCCCTCTTATACTCTCTGCTCAAACCTTATTTTCTTTTCTGACCTGTTTATGTTATTTTGCTTAAATCCTTACCTTTCTTGCTTATTGCTTTCTCACCTTTCTCTGTGTGTTTTTATACGCATTGGTGTCTGAAAATTCTGTCTACTCTTCTTCTCCTACCTCTGACCTTGCATTATGTCATAGACTGCGTGTGAGAGTTATGGTTGGACTATTATCCCATATTTGCCTACATATTTATGACTTACAGGTAGTGTATTTTGAAGATATGCCAGTAGCTCTGAAAAAATAATGCAAGTCTTGTAATTGTATAGACATCCCAGCCTTTGAGACAGAGGAGGGGGGGGGAGAGAGAGAGAGAGAGAGAGAGAGAGAGAGAGAGAGAGAGAGAGATACTGTGCTCTTGTCTCCAACTTAGTGTTCCATCATAAAGTTGAGTACATGTTCCTCCATTCCATGGTTTAGTACAGCAACAGCATTTCAGGTCAATAACAACAAAAACATGTGTCTCTGTTAATTTTATTTTTCAATGACATGTTTCACGCACATGATTCAAATTGAAGATGCGTCACATGCATGAAACGTTTCATTAAAAAATAAAATAATGGAAAGTCCAGGTTGTAATTAACAATACAGTAATAAGACAGTTTACAACTCACTGCAAAGGCGTGACAATGAGCTGTGACAGGCACACAAAATAGATACACACATACAACACTTTCAGCTATCAGCCATGGTCTTCCTCAGAATGAGGAACACTCATACACTCAGACAAACACACAACACAGTCACACAACTGTCAGCTGCGGAAGTACGGCAGCCGGAGCTGACGGTTGTGTGACTTTGTTGTTTGATTGTGGGATTGTGTGAATGTTTCTAATTCTGAAGAAGGCCATGGCCAATAGCTGAAAGTATGGTATGCGTGTGTCTTTTTTGTGTGCCTGTCGCGCTCATTGACACGTCTTTGCGGTGCTTTATAAACTGTCCTATTACTGTATTATTGAAAAATAAAAATAAGAGATGTGTGTATTTGTTTTCATTGTAAAGTTGGGTGTTGGTATTTCATTGCAATCAATTTACAAGACGTATGTTGCAAGGTTATTGATAGTCAGAAGCTGTCTGTTTATTATTATGTCGCAATTGTTGTAATTTGCTACAACTTGTTTTCAAATAATCCTGCATTTGTAAATTCATACATGTTAATAAACCATTCAGATTAGAAAATTAAAGCAGCAGCAATCGGTTATCTTTCCTTGTGTGTGAAAGATGACAAATGTTGTAGTATACTTTTTAATAATTGAGAACACTACTCATGTTTTCTTCATAATTTTAAAGTTGTCAAGAAGAAGGAAACCTTGTAGTTGACATCTTTTAAAAATAGGGACTTGGAAATAATTTTAAACATATTGATGCTGTTGCTTTAGTGATTTCAGCGAATGCAGGATAAAGAAACTTTAGTTATTCATTTGGCGAAGCAATATGTCCAGTGCTTCCTTCTTTGATTGGTCACCATCCATACAGTCATGCTGTACTTCCGAGAAAGGAAAAGTATCTTCTGTTTTTAATTATATGTATAGAATTGTTGCTTGTTGTGTCTCTTTATTGGATGCAGTTGTGTTTCTAAAGGCTCTTAATTGTATATTTGTAAAAGTAAAGTGTCCATATGTACAAAATAATTGGAAAATTCAAATGTAAAAAAAAGCTCGAGCAAAGTCATTACTTCCTGTATGCAGGAAAACAGCATAAAATGCAAAAAGCAGTGACATTCATCAACTGTGTTTTTATTATTTCCATACTTCCTGTGACCTCCAAATCAGTTACAATCACATGTACTGTCAGATTTCTGCCATGTGATGTGTATGTTATGACTGGTGCAATAGCCAGTATAGTGATTTAAAGGTATTTGATAAGTAAGCAGAATTTTTATTATTATTATTATTATTCCTCCTTTGTGTACTGGATTATGCCATTTTCTTATTTGTGCGTAAAAAGTAATCCCCCCCTCCCACTGACATCTATTTTAATCACACAGATAGGCTTTTAATTTCTATAATTTAAGTTTGCACAAATTTCTGAGTGGAGGGTATGACATGATGAAAAGAAAACCACAAAAAATTGAGTTTTCTATATAGAAGGAAACATTCCTGGCGGGATAAATAGAGATCATTTGGCTTACCCAAAGCACAGGCTCTTTGATAGACACAAAAACACAAATAAAAACACACAAACATTCAAGCTTTTGCAACCGTTGACAGCTTCATCAGAAAAAGAGGAAGGAAGGAGGGGAAAAAGGGAAGGATGCGGGTTTTAAGGGAGTGGATGAGGAGTCATTCCAATCCCGGGAGTGGAAGGACTTACCTGAAAAGGGAAAGGTATACAAGCTCACACATATACACACGCAAACACACCAAGACAGACATTTGCACAGACAAAAAGCTTGAATGTTTGTATTTGTGTTTTTGTGTCTATCAACGAGCTTGTGCTTTGGGTAAATTAAACTATATATGTTACAGGAGACTTTCCTGTTACCTCCGGAAACCATCCTTGTAACTATTGATGCTACTTCCTTATACACAAACATCCCGCATGCCCAGGGCCTCACTGATATTGAGTACTTCCTTTCATGCCTACCACCTGCAACCCTACCTAAAACCTCTTTCATTATTATCCTAGCCAGCTTCATCCTAACCCACAAATTCTTCACCAAGGAGGGCCAGACATACCAACAACTAAAGGGTACAGCCATGGGAACCAGGATGGCCTCCTCGTACGCAAACATATTTATGGGACGCGTAGAGGAAGCCTTCCTGGATACCCAAGCCTGTCAACCCAATGTTTGGTATAGATTCATCGATGACATCTTCATGATCTGGACTCACAGTGAAGAAGAACTCCAAAATTTCCTCTTCAACCTCAACTCCTTTGGTCCTATCAAATTCACCTGATCCTATTCCAAATCCCATGCCACTTTCCTCGATGTCCACCTCCATCTGTCCAACAGCCAACATCACACATCCGTCCACATCAAACCAAAGAATAAACAACAGTACCTGCATTATGACAGCTGCCATCCATTCCACATCAAATGTTCCCTTCCCTACAGCTTAGGTCTTCGTGGCAAACGAGTCTGCTCCAGTCCCAAATACCTGAAGCAGTACACCTATAACCTGGTAACAGCTTTCGCATCCCACAGCTACCCTCCTGATTTGCTCCTCTTGTCACCGGATACTTTCTGGGACTGGAGCGGACTCTGAATGTGGTTCTCGAGCAAGGATACGACTTCCTTAAACCCTGCCCTGAAATGAGATCTATCCTTCATGACTCCAACGAGAGCGACTTTCCGCCACCCACATAACCTCCGTAACCTCTTAGTCCATCCCTATGAAATCCCCAAACCACCTTCCCTACCATCTTGCTCCTACCCATGTAACTGCCCCCCTTGTAAAACCTGCCCTATGCACCCTTCAACCACCATTTACTCCAGTCCCGTAACCCGTAAGGTGTACACAATGAAGGGCAGAGCCACTTGCGATAGCACCCAAGTGTTTTACCAACTGACATGCCTACACTGTGAAGCGTTCAGAGTGGGAATGACCAGCAACAAACTGTCCATTCGCATGAACAGTCAAGGGCAGACAGTGTTTGTTGGTAATGAGGATCACCCAGTGGCTAAACATGCCTTGGTGCACGGCCAGCACATCTTGGCACAGTGTTACACTGTCCGGGTTACCTGGATACTTCCCACCAACACCAATCTTTCAGAACTCCAGAGATGGTAACTTGCTCTACAGCATATTCTCTCTTCCCGTTTCCCACCTGGTCTCAACCTCCGCTAAATTCAAATTCCCGCCCACCATCTTTAACATCTTTGCCTCGATTCTCTGGATATTTCCTCTACCTCAAGTGGTATCTCTGTCCAACTTCTTTGCTTTCTACAGTATGTCTGCCTATGTGTGTTTGCATTTGTGTAAATGTGTGGGTGTGTGTGTATTTGTTTACCCTCCTTTTTTTCACCTCAAGGTAAGTCTTTCCTCCCCCTGGGATTGGAGTGGCTCCTTACCCACCCCTTAAAACCCTCATCATTTCCTTTTCCCTCTCCTTCCCTTCTGCCTGAAAAAGCAACTGGGTTGCGAAAGCTATCGTTTGTGTGTGTGTGTGTGTGTGTGTGTGTGTGTGTGTGTGTGTGTGTGTGTGTGTGTGTGTTTATTTTACTAGGACTGCCTGTGCTCCTTCACCTTGTAAGTAAATTTCATCTACTAAAAATAAAAAATAGAAAAGAGATGACTTACCAAAAGGACCGGCTCGTCGATAGAAACGAATAAAATAACACACATACAAGCTTTCGTGTGTGTGTGTGTGTGTGTGTGTGTGTGTGTGTGTGTGTGTGTGTGTGTGTGTGTGTGTGTTTATTTTACTAGGACTACCTGTGCTCCTTCATCTTGTAAGTAAATTTCATCTACTAAAAATAAAAAATAGAAAAGAGATGACTTACCAAAAGGACCGGCTCGTCGATAGAAACGAATAAAATAACACACAAACACACATACAAGCTTTCGCAGCCTAGCTGCTTCGTCAGGCAGAAGGGAAGGAGAGGGAAAAGGAAATGATGAGGGTTGTAAGGGAGTGGATAAGGAGTCATTCCAATCCTGGGACAGGAAAGACTTACCTTGGGGGGGAAAAGGAGGGTAAACAAATACACACACACCCACACATTTACACAGACGCAAGTACACTTAGGCAGACATACTGTAGAACTGTAGTTTCTACAGTATGTCTGTATATATATATATATATATAATCTCCAAAAGTAAGTGTTTAATCAGAAAACCCAACATTACTTAAAGCATATAGCAGTAGATTATGCATTGATTGTGTGCCATAACTTTGCAATGGAAAAGCCATTTAAAAATAAAACTTTCATCGTTACAGAACATGCAGCATCTGAGATTAGGTCAGTTTGATGCAAAATTTGTAAAGAGAAAAGTTGTACAACTTCTAATCATGTTTTCATAAAGTCAAATAATGAAAACTCCAGGTTGGAACTCAATACAAAGAAGTGACAACAAGCTGTGAGAGCACACACGAAAAAAAAAAAAAAAAAAAAAAAAAAAAAGAAAAAAAAAAAAAAAAACGTACACTACAACACTTAACGCCATGGCCGATGGCTTAAGTGTTATATGTGTATTTCTTTTTTATGTGCCTGTTGCAGCTCATCATTACACCTTTGCCATGAGTTGTAAAGTAATAAAATACCTAGATGAACATGATTTAATCGTAACAAACACGTGGTTTAAGAATCACAAAAGAAGGTTGTATACGTGGAAGAGACCAGGAGACACCGGAAGGTGTCAGATAGATTTTATAATGGTGAAACATAGATTCCGGAACCAGGTGATAAACTGTAAAACATACCTAGGGGCAGATATAGACTCTGGCCATAACTTGTTAGTCATGAACTGTAGGCTGAAACTGAAAAAAACTGCAGAAAGGTAGGAAAATAAGAAGATGGGACTTAGATAAATTGAAGGAACGTGAAGTTCTGGAGAAATTCAGAGGGAGATTTAGGCATCAATTTGACAGAAACGGGGGGAAATAAAACAGTATAAGAGGAATGGGTAGCATTGAGAGATGAAATAGTGAAGGCAGCATATGACAAAATAGGTAGAAAGGCAAGACCTACAAAAAATCCTTGGATATCACAGGAAATACTAATTTTAATTGATGAAAGGAGAAAATATAAAAATGCAGTAAATGAAACAGGCAAAATGGAGTACAGACGACTAAGAAATGAGATTGACAGGAAGTGCAAAATGGCTAAGCAGGAGTGGCTAGAATCCAAATGCAAATCTGTAGAAGAATGTATAAATACGGGAAAAATAGATACAGCCTACAGGAAAATAAAAGAAACATTTGGAGATAAGAAAAACAGCTCTATGAATATCAAGGACTCTGATGGAAAACCAGTTCTCAACAAAGAAGGGAAAGCTGAAAGGTGGAAAGAGTACATAGTGCAGCTCTACAAAGGAAATGAACTTAGAGACGATGATGTAGGAAGGGAAGAGGAAGTAGATCAAGATGACATAGGAGATACTACACTGAGAGATGAATTTGACAGAGCCCTGAAAGACCTAGGTCGGAACAAGGCCCCAGGAGTAGATGACATACCCTCAGAGCTACTAAAGTCTCTGGGAGAGCGAGCCATGACAAAACTATTTGAACTGGTGTGTAGGATGTATGAGACAAGCGAAATACCCTCAGACTTTAAGAAAAATGTAATAATCCCCATTCCAAAGAAATCAGGCGCAGACAGGTGTGAAAACTACAGAACCTCAGTTTGATAAGTCATGGCTGCAAAATTTTAACGCGAATTATCTACAGGAGAATGGAAAAGCTGGTAGAAGCTGACCTCGGGGAAGATCAGTTTGGATTCAGGAGGAACGTAGGAACCCGGGAGGCAATACTCACTTTACGTCTCATGTTAGAAGATAGATTAAGGAAAGCCAAACCTACATTTTTAGCTTTTGTAGATTTAGAGAAAGCTTTTGACAATGTTGACTGGAATACACTCTTTCAAATTCTGAAGTCAGCAGGGGTAAAATACAGGGAAAGGAGAGTTATTTACAACTTGTACAAAGGCCAGACCGCAGTTATTAGACTCAAAGGGCATGAAAGGAAGGCATCAGTTGGGAAGGGAGTAAGACAGGGTTGTAGCCTTTCTTCGATGCTTTTCAATTTGTACATCGAGCAAGCGGTGAAGGAAAGCAAGAAAAAATTTGGAATAGGGATTAAAGTTCAGGGGGAAGAAATAAAAACATTGTGTTTTGCTGATGACATTGTAATTCTGTCAGAGACAGCAAAGAACCTGGAAGAACAAAACAAGGTTAATGGAATTCAGGCTTAGAAAATCAGGTGATGCTGAAGGAATTAGATTGGGTAACGAAACAATGAAGGTGGTAGATGAGTTTTGTTACTTGGGTAGTAAAATAACGTGCGATGGTCGCAGTACAGAGGATATAAAGTGCAGAATGGCAATGGGAAGAAAAGCATTTTTGAAAAAGAGAAATTTGCTAACATTGAATATTAATTCAAGTGTTAGGAAGTCTTTTCTGAAGGCATTTGTGTGGAGTGTTGCCTTGTATGGGAGTGAAACATGGACGATAAGCAGTGTAGACAGGAAGAGGATAGAGGCTTTTGAAATGTGGTGCTACAGAAGAATGCTGAAGATTAGGTGGGTGGATCGCGTAACTAATGAAGAGGTACTGAACAGAATTGGTGAGAAAAGGAATTTTTGGTATACCCTCACTAAAAGAAGGGATCGCTTGGTAGGACACATTCTTAGACATCGAGGAATCATAAATTTAGCATTGGAGGGAAGTGTGTGGGGTAAAAATCGCAGAGGGAGACCAAGAGACGCGTATAGTAAGCAGATTAAAGTGGATGTGGGTTGTCGTTCTTAAGAGGAGATCAAAAGGCTTTCTCAGGATAGAGTAGGGTCGAGAGCTGCATCAAACCAGTCTCCGGACTGAAGACCGTAACAACAACGATGGTATGTAAATATCACCATTATTCATTTACATGTAAATCACATGGTTAACAAGTATTGCCTACATTGAATTTTGCCTATATTCTATTTTGTATTTTTGTTATTGTTACATAATAAGCAGGCTGCATGTTACCAAGGTTATAGTTAGGAAAATCAGGACAGCAGGACAATAATCCTACAATAAGAAATTCATAATTTGGTGTCCTGGAGTTTTAGTTGCGGATGGCCTGTTTGACAGCTTGCAGGGGAACAAAAATTTCATTTTCAGTATCTCACATGATTATTGACCGAATTAATGCTATCATTATCTACTCAGTAAGATGTAAAATCTTACATTAGTTTAACATCAAAGGCTTGTTTACTGTTGGTAACTGTCTTGTCTGTTATTCCAGTTTAAGTATTTTGTCCATCTTCAGCAACTTTAGGTATTATAATTTGTTGTTTTAAAAGTTAGTAATTAGTTGCCAAGGTGAAATGTTTTATTTTTACTAGTCTTGAGCACTCCTGAAGTATATTGGTGATTCTATAAACACCATCCAAATATGGTGGAAGCACACAAATCTTTGTATCCATTATCTGAAAAGGCAGCACCTAGTGACTTCCAAAAAACTCATATAATTTCAAACATATGTGAAACTTATTCTTTCTGACATTCCCTGCAAAATGATGCAATGGAAAAATTTGTATTGCTTATTACATTTTCACCGCTCATACGGACAAGCTTCAGCATTTGTGATAACATTTGAACTGATTACTTTTTAGCAGCTAACTGTGTTCGCCACACATCTTCCATACAATATCTGAATGCACCAGTAAAATTATATCACAGTGTGGCATATACAATGACTGAGCAAATATCATGAAATACCCACTTGTGAGGCCTCTTTTGGCCCAGCAGACTTCAGAACCATCAGAGTGCTGGAAGTTTAAAAATGGGTGAAGATGGTTCCCAATTAAGTTCAGCATGTTGCAGACCACTCAAAGTCCGTTCCAGGACAACTAGGATGCCCATCCCATACCAGAATAATGTAACCCAGACCATAACAGAGACATCACTGCCTTCAACTGCACTTTGATGGCAGGCAGACTCCATCAATTCTTGTCGTCTGCACAATACTGCATACCTCCCATCAGCATGGAGCATTTGAAATCATGAGTCATCCAACAATATCACATTCTGCCATTTTTCTAGTGTCCTGTCCTGCTAATTAGCAACAAATGCAAGTAGTTTTGTCCAATGACACATTAACAGTCGCACCCATGTGTGGTATCTGCTCCCATATCCCTTTTAACCCATGTTCCTTTGGATTATCCACCAAAAGATGTGTCTAACACATGGCATGTGTAATAGATCTGTGATTTGTTGCAGAGTTGCTCCTCTGTTACTATTGACAATCTGTCTCAAATGTCATTGGTCACAATTACAGAGGATATCTGGACAGCCAGTAATTAATCGTTGTGTGCTTTTGACACCCTCATTTAACCTATCATGACACATCTTGGACACGATTGAACGTGTAAGGTCAAATTCCTGCAGCACTGCTGAAAATGAAATTGCTATCTTGTTGAGCATCAACCACAATACCCCATTCCAAAGGCATCAGCATGACACAATGTTACACATTACAGAAATCACTTGTACAGCCACATCTCGGAGGGTCTCTTAAACAATTGCAGCTGGCACAAGGGAAGTAGTGTGTGTAAACAACACACCAGCACTATCTGTGCCCCATGACATTTGTAAGTCAGTAACACATCAAAAACTACTTTCTACTTAACATTGACACACTAATAATCTTACACCAAACACATATTCAACAAAGCATATCTTTCTACATATATCACTGTACATGAAATAGTTCAGGAGACGTGGTTGTTATCAGTGGCGTCTTCAGTCCAAGGAGTGATTTGATTCAGGTCTTTGTGCTACCCTATCCTGTGCAAGCCTCTTTATATCTGAATGAGAATGGCAAGCTACATCCCTTGGAAAATGCTTACAAATATATGTTCTCATAAATTATTACATGTGTTGTAGATACACTTATGCTTAACATGGTGTGGAAATTGCCCATCCTGTTATCATCCATTGTTTCATAATGAGTGCAATTAGTAATTTCTAACAAACTTTAAACATAATTTTCTAAAACTCTTCTTATTTTAGGGACTGATGACCCTGTAGTTAAGTCCCATAGACTCTACAAACATTTGAACATTTTCTTCTTATTTTCTCATTTCTATATTTCATTTTCTTTGTTCTTTTTTTCTGACTGTCCACGTTCCAGAACCACAAGACACTATGCTCAACACAAAACATTTGGCAAACGACTTCCAGAGATTAATGGGGATCCTCCTGGCTGTCAGTAAATCTTTCACTCTCCCAAATACTTTCTATCCCATGTATATTCTGAGTCTCACTTCTGTATAACTGCCATTGGAAGTTATGAAGCTTCCCAGATATTGGAATGATTGAACCTGTTGTAATTTTCTTCCTTCTAGTGATATATTGGTTGTGTCACCTTTTTCAATTTCCATCACTTTGATCTTAACGATGATCACTTTCATTCCGAATTCTTTCCCCATGCATACAATTTTCTCCATCATTACCTGGAACTCTTCTTCTGTTTCTGATAGTACAGCCATATCATTTGTGTTCTTTATAATTTTTATTATTTCTTCTTCCACAGCAATTTCCTAAGCTTTTTCCAAGGCCTTGTTAATAAGTTCTTTCAGTATATGTATTAAAAAGTGCTGGTGACATACAACAACCCTGTCTCACACCTCTTCCAATAGCCACCTCTGCAGTTTCATCTTCATCTATTGAAACCACTGCTTTCTGTCCCACATAGAGTTGTTTTATCAGCCTTCTATCCTTCTAGTCAAGTCTGCAAATGCTTTTTTCTCTATCAACAAAACTAACATATATTTCACTGTTTACTTCTAAAAACCTCTCTGCTAACATCTTCAGACACCCAATTGCATCTCCGGTCACTCTTCTTTTTATAAATCCAAATTCATCTGCTATTATATTCTCCTCTATAATCCTGACTATTCGTATCAGCACTAGTCTGATCACAGCTTTGGTAACATTTCGTATAAAACTAATTGTCCTATAATCTTTGCATTGCTTTTCATTACATTTCTTTGGTAAGGGAACCATTATCATCTTTGGAAGGCCTGCAGGCCAGATACCTGTAACATATATTTGTAATGCTAGTTATAGTCCCATTCTCTAGGGCCTTCAGTGTTTCTGCCAGTATTTGATTACAACCTTTTGCTTTACTTTCCCTGAGATCTTATATCGCCTTCTCCACCTCCCATTTTTCTATTATTGGTCTCCATTTATTTTTGTCACTTTCTTGTTCCTCCTCTAAGATCAATCTTACATGATCAGCAGCAGAATCATATAGATCTTGTATGTATGCATTCCAAACATCTTTGTTATCTTTCCATGCTTGTTTAGGATTCCTTGCTTGCTAATTTTTTTGTGGTTCTTCCACTGTTATATACTTGGCAACTTTGCAGATTTCATCTATTTTTCCTTGCCTTTCCAATTATTCTATTACTTCACATTTTTTTCATCCAGTCTTC
Source organism: Locusta migratoria (assembly GCA_026315105.1). Classification (NCBI taxonomy): domain Eukaryota; kingdom Metazoa; phylum Arthropoda; class Insecta; order Orthoptera; family Acrididae; genus Locusta; species Locusta migratoria. The sequence goes on along the minus strand of CM048747.1, from coordinate 277,743,698 downwards.
TCTTGCTTTGTCACTATATCTCCTCAGGGGCTCATCATTAATTAGCTGAGTACCTAGTTGTGTTCTTTTTTGTGAGCACATAGATGCGATCTTTTTTGACCTCCAGAAGCTGTATGACATTATCTGGCGCCACCATACTCTTGCCACTGGATGACTGGGGCTTACAGGGTCCACTTCCAATTTTTATCAAGAACTTCCTTTCATTTCACTCTTTTATGGTTAGAATCAGTACCTCCATCAGCTCCACCCATTTCCAGAAGAACAGCATCCCACAGGCCTCCGTCTTCTGTGTACCGCTCTTTCAATTGCGATAAACAGTCTTGCATTGGGGTAATCGGTCTCTTTTTCCTTATTTGCCGACGACTTTTGTCGGTGTTTCAGTTCTCCTAACATTGGTGTCACTGAAAGGCTCTGCAGGGAGCCATTCTAAAGGCACAGTCATGAGCCTCATCACATGGCTTTAAGTTCTCAGCATCCAAAGCCCGGGTCATGCATGTTTGTCGTCTTCATGCTGTTCACTCTCATCCAAAACTCTAATTAGCTACTGAACAGCTTCACATTGAAGAAACACATCAGTTTCTGGGCATGCTGTTTGACAACTGATTTACTTGCGGGACCACACCTTTGTCAGTTGAAGCAAAAATGCTGGAGGTACCTAAATATACTGTGATACCTTGGCCACACTACTTGGGGAGCCCACTGTCAAACTCTCATACAACTATATGAGATTCTAATCCAATCACACCTGGATTGTAGAAGCCAGGTGTATGACTGCAGCACCTTCAGCATTGTGGATCTTGGATCTCATTCTTCATAGTGATTTAGTGACAGCGGCTTTCCACTCCAGCCCTCTGCCAAGTCTTCTCATTGAAGATAGAATACCTTCCTTGAAGTTTTGCCAGTGACAGTTGTTGGCTTCGTATTTTGCCCACATTCATGCTACACATCACCGTCCAAACAGCTGACTTTTGTTTCCAAATGCCATGCTTCCCTCTACACGTCAACCCAGATCAGGTCTTCCAACCGCAGTCCAGGTTCGTACTCTCCTTTCTTCACTCAAGTTCTACCTCTCCCTTCTATATTCTTCTGCCAATCCCATACCCCTCCTTGGTCCATCCCTCACCAACAGCTCCACCTGCAATTGTCCTGCGATCCAATGTCTTCAGTTTCACCACAAACCCTCTGTCACCAGTTTCTAGCTATATGTGAAATGTTCCGTGATGCAGAAGTAATATACACTGATGGCTCCCAGGTAGATGGCAGAGTAGGTTATGCCTATGTTCATGGTGATCATATTGAACAATGCTCCCTGCCCCCTGGCTGTACTGTTTTTACAGCAGAGCTGATAGCAATAATTCGTGCTCTAGACCCACGTCCATGCATGCTCCACAAAGTCGTATGTCATTCTTCAGTGACTCCCTGACTGGTTTGCAAGCTCTTGACCAGTTTTTCTCCAAACACCATGTGGTCCAGCCCATTCAAGACTCTGTTTTCAGTTGTGGCACGTCTGGCCATTCTGTGGCCTTAGACTGGGCCCTGGGACTTTTCCATTTTTCTCAAACACCGCTTCTATCTGTTCATATATCTTGTTCATCTCTTCCTCATCTGCTTTCAATGTAGGCATGTACATCTGAATCAGTAAGGTGTCTACAGGGTCACTGAATATTTTCATTGCTATCACCCTGTCATTGATAGGCATTACCTTTATTATATTATTATCCAGATTCCTCTTGTACAATAAGCCTACTCCTCCTTTGCAGTCGCCTCCCTTGTAAATCATCTTATATTCTCCAGAAATCAGTTCTCCTCCTTTTTCCCATCGTACTTGACTAAGTCCTACAATGCTGACATCATATCTTTTCATCTTTTTCTTCACATTTTATAATTTACCTTTCTCATTTATTATTCTGACATTTCACGTTCCAGTCCTCAGTCCAGAAACTTAAGATTTTTCCTCATTGAACCTCATAGTAAACTGTCTTCTTGGGGAGGTGCCCACCCTGAGATCCAATTGTGGACATATTACTTTGGAATAATTCTTCACTGGAATAGCTATTCTATGAAGAATTTGGTTAGTGGGTCTTGGGGTACCACAAGGCTCTTTCATACGGTGGGTTTCCCTTGCATTCCGCATCCGACGCCATTGACCTCCATTAGGTTTTTCCGCCTTCAGAAGTGATTTCTCATTTTAATGGCATGAGGATGCCCTGGGTTTCCACTCGCTCATCCTTCCTCCAAGGAGGCTGTTGGCACTTGCTGGAGGGCGACCACTTATAACAGTATTCATTCAGTGTTCTGTCATACATCCGTCACCTCCGGCTGCCGCACTTCACCCAAGTGATTCAAAACTTCGGCAGCTGGAGGTGACAGTTGTATGACTGTGTTTTCTGCCAGTGTGATTTTGTGAATGTTCTATTTTCTGAAGAAGGCCATGTCCGATAGCTGAAAGTGATGTATGTGTGTGTCTTTTGTATGTGCCACATCTTTGTGGTGAATTATAAACTGTCCTTATTACTATACTTTTATAATGTATCTGTGTCTCCCAATTAATTATGTTGTCAAACAAATCCTGCTAAAGCTCTTCTTTGGACTCTTTGTGTAACAAGATTTGGTGAAAAAATTGTTTTAGCTCAGATAGGAACAATACTCTACAACTTTTCTATTAGCAATTTTGTGTCAATTTGCCAATTCTCAGATATCCCATGTCTTATAACGTCAAAATGAGCATTTTTTGAAAAATGTGAAAAATTACCATTCTATAATGTAGCTTTTTTTGTAGGAAAGTTTGATCAAATTGCAAAGCAATTGTAAGTACTCGGTGCAGAATGTAATGTTTCAGAGGAATTTGTAAAGATCAAGAAAAAAGTATGACTTTTTTTAGTATCCTTTTTCCCATCATGACTGAATATCCATTCAGAAATCAGGGTGTTGTATATCAAGTGTGTGAATTCAAATGTTCCGCCACACCCGTTGGCGCTGTGGTACGAGTGTGAAAGTTCGCGAGTGCCACCTGGCCAGCTGGTGGCAGAAGGACTGAAAGCAGTAAGCAGAATGTCAATTCAGTTACAGACTCATAAGTGTGATGTCCTATTCTCATCTTGATAGTGTCATGCTCGTTGATTATTGAGTGTTCGTGCTGTTACATTTGGTGACAAATAGGGATTTTTTGCAATTATTAAGTTACAAACAACATTCGAGATGTCAACGCTTGACCAAATTCTGCAAATCCTTATCGAACAGCAAAAGTTGCTGGCCGACCACCTCACCAAACATCAGAAGTTTGTCACAATGGCTCTACAACAGCTCCTCACAGCAACACAACGATTGCACATCGATGTTGTCCATACCCACTTTTCCGCCATACTTTGGACGGACTATGAGAAGCAGCTTTGACAACGCTTCATAGCTTTCAGTGTTCTTGATGCAAATCTCTGTGAGTCACTGTTTCTTTCGTGGATCTCTCCAAACTTCTACCAACCTTTGTCTCAATTACTACCCCTGAAAGAACCCTTTTCACTGCCATTTGACGAAATGTGCTCGCTTCTCACTTCATATTATAAGAACCAAACACACATCATTTCATCACGTGTAGCATTTTATCAGTGCAAAAACAGCCCCATCAATCATACGGAAAATGGGCTATAGAATTGCAAGGCATTAGTAGAGACAGCAAATTCGTTACTACCGTTCATAAAGAATCTTACACCGATTCAATGGTTAGGGATCCAATTTTGAGGTCCACTCCCAATCAGGATGTTCGTCAGAAGGCTCTTCAATTAAATGACCCATTCTTATGTGAAGTATTGACCATAGCAAAATCTTTTGAAATTACTCACGCTGCAGGTGTGTAATTGTATGCTTGGGATGATGTAGGGGAAGTCACAGCGGATAGGGCATTTGTTGATGCGCCAAGCAGTATGAGGAAGTAGCAGCAGTGTACACTCACACACAACCCAAGCAAAGCAAGCAGCACACTAGTTTTAAACAGAAGCAATCTTGCTACCTTACCTTCTTGTCCCCACTGTTTGTCCCAGTATTCACGAGATGATTGTCCCCAATGTTGGGTTACATGTCATAAATGTAAGAAAAAGGGTCACATCTCTTCTGTTTGCCAATATGACCAAATGCAGGCTACACATGATACTGACTTAGATACAGGCTCCATACTATATGTCAACTCCACAAACTCTTCTGGAAACAAACTGTACCTCACGGTGCAGATGCAAATAGGTGCTGGCTCAGCAGCCACAATAATTATGTCACACACTTATCTTCGCCTGGGTTCACTGCCCTCTTTCACCGGTTTTGTGCCATTTATGCACATACAATCAGCAACAATTCTCGCTTTTGGGACAAATGGATGTCCAAATGACATATAAGTCTGATGTACGAACAGTCATTGCTTATGTTGTTGACCACATGGGGACAGCTGACTTGTTCGGCTATGATGCCTTCTGCATATTTGGATACTGTGTTGATGATACTGTCAATGTTTTATCAGACAACATTCCTTACACTCAATTATATACCTTGTCTACAGACTTTTCTGCTCTGTTTTCGCCTGGACTTGGGTGTGTCACAGCTTTTGCAGCCAATGTCTCTCTCGAGCCAGGCCACGGTTTTTCAAGCCTGACCCCTTCCTGTTGCATTGTGTGATGCTGTAAAATTGGAGTTAGATCAGCTTATGACCTCAGAAATTTGCTTCCTGTTCCTTCCAGCGAACGGACCTCTCTGGTTGTCATTGTCAGCAAACCTAACAGTAGTCTCGGGCTTTGCAGTGACTTTGACTGCCGTCAACACTCAATGTCTTATTGATACTTATCCTATGCCTCGACTGGAAGAATTGTTTTCCAATCTTGCCGGAGGAAAATACTTTTCGAAAATTGATCTCTCTGTGGGTTATCATCAGTTCCACTTGATGAATCATCGTGTCAGTTTCTTGTTCTCAATACGCCTTTTGGCCTTTATCATTAACAACAGTTGCCATTTGGCGCCAGCTATATTTCAAAGGTTTCTTGAACAACTTCTTATCTCTGTTCCCGGATACATTAACTATCAGGACAACACTCTTGTTACTGGGGTTATCATGGATGAACATCTCAAATCTACATACTCTTTTCTCTGTCCTGTCTGGTCTTAAGTGCAATTTTTACAAATCTCAATTCTTTCAGCCCTCTATAGTGTACCTTGGTTTTCGCCTTTCCAAGGATGGCATCTGTCCCCTCCATGACAACATTGCCACGATCGACGCTCATCCGCTTCCTTCGGCAGCCAAAGAACTACAAGCTTTTCTCAGAAACATAGCACACTATCATGAGTTTATTTCCTCCGTAGTGGAGATCTCTTGCCCACTCACTCGAAGGCTCAAGAAAAATATTCCTTTTCTGTGGTTTGATGAATGTGATGCTGCCTTGAAGCTCATCTCCAAAAAGCACCTTGTTTGGCCACTTACTGCCCTGGGCAATAGCTTGTTTTAACTACTGATGCATCACAATGTGGTATTAGTGCTGTTTTATCTCACAAATATCCTGAAGGTACAGAACGTCCTATTGTTTATGCCTCCAAAACCTTAAATGACTCACAGTTGCGGTATTCACAAATTGAAAAAGAGTCTCTTGCCATTGTTAATGCTCTCAAAAAGTTTGGTGTCTTTCTCTACGGTAATAAGTTCCATCTTAATATGGACCACAAGTCATTGGTCTCTTTATTTCATCTGTCTGCTTCCATTGCGTGTTTGTTTATTAAGAATCGCGCTTATTTGTCAGTTCAGTTACTGATTTTTTTATTTATTAGCCCGCGTATATATTTTTCAGATTCGCCGTTAATAAACAGTTCAGCGTTAGGTTTATATTTTGCAAAGCTCACTGTTTATAAAACATTTCTTGCTGCTATGTATATTTACCTAGATTAGCGTTCAACTAGTCAGTTCAGTGTATTCATCCGCAGTGTAAATTCGCCACTCACTGCTTCTGCTTTGTTTTGATCGTACTCGCGGTTGGTAGTCCTTCACTTCAGTTGCTCAGTGACCGGCGGCCAGTGGACACGTGACCAGCATCAGCTCTAGATTTTACGGTAACCGGCTTCTTAATAGAGGCGACTTATTTACATTTCGTGTGTGCTTTCTTTTGCAGCTCTTTATACTTTAGTGTGCTTGCATGTTTGTTTATTAAGAATCGAGCTTATTTGTCAGTTCAGTTACTGATTTTTTTATTTATTAGCCCGCGTATATATTTTTCAGTTTCGCCGTTAATAAACAGTTCAGCGTTAGGGTTATATTTTGCAAAGCTCACTGTTTATCAAACTTCTGTGTCCTCTGACGTACTTACTTGGAAGAAACATGAATGGCTAGGAACTGTGACTGCTGTGAACGGATGGAGGAAGAGTTGGCGACTCTTTGCTCGCAGCTTCAGGCGGCTTTGGCTTCGCTGGCAACGCTTGAGACTGCGGTGGGTGGGCACCGCTGTTGTGGGCCGCTCGCAGGGGTGCAGCAGACGCCCTGTGCGTCTGTTGTGCCCTCCGATAGGCCTGCGGCTGTGGCCAGCCTGCTCACTGCCCGCGAGAGGAGGTAGCCCCCCAATCCGTGGTGGACTGGGAGGTCTCCTCAGCGTGTGTCAGGCGGCGTAAGACTTCCCGAGGGACCGAAGTGGAGGCCTCCCCGGTTAGTCTTGCCAACAGATTCGAGGCGCTGTCTGTGGCAGGGGATGATCCTGATGCAGATGGTGTTGCTTGTTCTGTACGCGCCCCTCTGCCTTCAAGATCTGGGCACTCACAGAGGGTGGGTTTGTTAGTAGTTGGGAGCTCCAACGTTAGGCGGGTAATGGAGCCCCTTAGGAAAATGGCTAGTAGGGAGGGGAAGAATTCTAATGTGCACTCCGTGTGCATACCGGGGGGAGTCATTCCAGATGTGGAACGGGTCCTTCCGGATGCCATGAAGAGCACAGGGTGCAGCCAGCTGCAGGTGGTGGCTCATGTCGGGACCAATGATGTGTGTCGCTTTGGATCGGAAGAGATCCTCTCTGGTTTTGAGCGGCTATCAGATGTGTTTAAGACTGCCAGTCTTTCTTGCAAGATAAAAGCGGAGCTCACCATCTGCAGCATTGTCGACAGGACTGACTGCGGACCTTTGGTTCAGAGCCGAGTGGAGGGTCTGAATCAGAGGCTCAGACAGTTCTGCAACCGTGTGGGCTGCAGATTCCTCGACTTGCGCCAAAGGGTGGTGGGTTTTCGGGTTCCGCTAAAAAGGTCAGGAGTCCACTATACTCAGGAAGCGGCTACACGGGTAGCGGGGGCTGTGTGGCGTGGACTGGGCGGTTTTTTAGGTTAGATGGCCTCGGTAATACACAAAATGGGTTTCAGTCTCAAAGGGGGCAGGTCAGACACGGGAAGAAAGCAGACCTAAAAACCATTGGTGTAACAATTGTAAATTGTCGTAGCTGTGTTGGGAAAATTCCAGAGCTCCAAGCGCTGATAGAAAGTACTGAGGCACAAATCGTTATAGGTTCTGAAAGCTGGCTGACGCCTGAGATAAATTCGGCCGAAATTTTTTCAAAGGGCCAAATGGTCTTCAGAAAGGATAGAATAAATAAAACAGGGGGTGGCGTGTTTATTGCTGTTACAAACGGTTTATCCTGCAGCGAAATTGAGGCAGATACTTCCTGTGAATTGGTCTGGGTAGAGGTTATACCTGACCATCGAAATAAATTAATAATTGGATCTTTTAATCGGCCCCCTGACTCAGACGATGCGGTTGCAGAAATGTTCAAAGAAAGCTTGAATCATATTTCAAATAGGTATCCGAAGCATACTGTTATAATCGGTGGCGACTTTAATTTACCCTCGATATGTTGGCATAATTACGTATTCAAAACCGGGGGCAAATATAAAACATCGTCCGAACTAGTTCTGAATGCTTTTTCTGAAAACTACTTGGAACAGTTAGTTCATGAACCCATTAGAATAGTACGTGGTTGAGAAAATACTCTTGATCTCCTAGCAACAAATAATACCGAGATAGTAAAGAGCATCAAAACAGATACAGGGATTAGCGAACATAGAGTTATAGTAGCGAGACTAAATATCGACATTCCCAAATACACCAAAAATAAACGAAAAATATATCTATTCAATAAAGCAGATAAAAATTCGCTTCACGCTTTCCTGAGTGATAGTCTCCAGTCCTTCAAAACTAAAAATGCGAGTGTAGATCAGTTGTGGCGTACTTTCAAAGACATAATATCAGTAGCAATCGAGAGATTTATACCAAATAAATTAATAAAAGAGGGGGCTGACCCCCCGTGGTACACAAAACAGGTCTGATCACTGTTGCAGAAACAAAGAAAAACGCATGCAAAATTTAAAAAGACACAGAATCCGCAAGACTGGCAATCATTTACTGAAACTCGCAACCTAGCGCGGACATCAATGCGAGAAGCCTATAGTAGTTTCCACAACGAAATCCTGTCTCGTAATCTTGCAGAAAATCCAAAGAAATTCTGGTCATATGTGAAGTACACTAGCGGCAAAACACAAACAATACCTTCACTACGCAATAGCAATGGTAATACTACCGATGACAGTACTGCTAAGGCAGAATTACTAAACACAGCTTTCCAAAATTCGTTCACCAAAGAAGACGAAGTGAACACTCCAGTATTCAATCCAAGAACAGCTGCCAGCATGCGAAACTTAGAAGTAGATGTTCCTGGAGTAGTAAAACAACTTAAGTCACTAAACAAAAATAAATCTTCCGGGCCAGATTGTATACCAACTAGATTCCTCTCGGAGTATGCTGATGCAATAGCTCCGTACTTAGCTATAATTTACAACAGATCACTCAGCGAAAGATCCGTACCCAAAGACTGGAAAGTTGCCCAAGTGACTCCAATATTCAAGAAAGGCAATAGGAGTGATCCCCAAAATTACAGGCCTATCTCATTGACGTCGATTTGCAGTAGGATTTTGGAACATATACTTTGTTCGAATATTATGAACTACCTCGAAGAGAACGACCTATTAACCAATAGTCTGCACGGATTCAGAAAGTATCACCCTTGCGAAACACAGCTTGCCCTTTATTCATTTGAAGTGTTAAGTGCCATCGACAAGGGATCTCAAATCGATTCCATATTTCTGGATTTCCGGAAGGTTTTTGACACTGAACCCCACAAGAGGCTTCTAATGAAATTGCGTGCTTATGGAATATCTCCCCAATTGTGCGATTGGATTCACGATTTCCTATCAGAAAGGACACAGTTCGTTGTAATTGACGGTAAGTCATCGAGTAAAACAGAAGTGATATCTGGCGTCCCACAGGGAAGCGTTATAGGTCCCCTACTCTTCCTCGTGTTTATAAACGATTTAGGAGATAATCTGAATAGCTCCCTTAGACTATTCGCCGATGATGCTGTCGTTTATCGGTTAGTGAAGTCAACAGAGGATCAAAAGCAACTGCAAAGCGATTTAGAAAAAATTTCTACTTGGTGCGAAAATTGGCAATTGACACTAAATAAAGAAAAGTGTGAAGTAATACACATGACCACTAAAAGAAATCCACTGAACTTCAATTACGCGATAAATCAGTCAAACCTTAAGGTCGTAAATTCTACCAAATACCTAGGAGTTACAATTACGAACAACTTTGACTGGAGAGACCACATAGAAAATATTGTGGGGAAGGCGAACCAAAGTTTACGTTTCATTGGCAGAACGCTTAGAAGATGCATCAGCTCCAGCAAAGAGACTGCCAACATCACACTTGTGCGTCCTCTCCTGGAGTACTGTTGCCCCTTGTGGGACCCTCACCAGGTGGGACTGACGGAAGATATTGAGGAGGTTCAGAGAAGGGCAGCTCGTTTTATCACGTCACGGGGGGGAAAGCGTCACGGAAATGTTGCACGAATTGGGGTGGAAATCATTAAAATAAAGACATTATTCATTGCGGCGTGATCTGTTTGCGAAGTTTCCATCACCGACTTTTAGTTCTGAATGTGAAAATATTTTGCTAGCACCCACCTACTTAGGGAGACATGACCATCCCAATAAAATAAGAGAAATCAGATCGAAAACGGAACGATTTAGGTGTTCTTTCTTCCCGCGCGCTATTAGAGAATGGAACGGTAGAGAAAAGTTATGAAAGTGGTTAATGAACCCTCTGCCAGGCACTTAATGTGATTTGCAGAGTATCTATGTAGATGTAGATAGATTGCTGACAAGGCAGCACATAGGCTCCAATGGTGGGCACTTTATCTCTTTCGTTTTCAATATGACATTCATTTTCATCCCACTGCTCAGCATGCAAATGTCGATGCCTTATACACAATTCCTATGGACACTGATCCCATCTTCAACAAAGATGAGCTTCTTTGTTTATATTTGGATGAGGTTGTACAGATTGTCGTTGAGTGCTTCCCCATCACGGGACAATGTCTTGCGGCAGCCACCGCCAAGGATCCTGTTCTACATCACAATGAAAACCGCAGGCTGGACCATCCTTCTGGAAAAGTGTCGGATCCCCTCCGAAACTACTTCCATCTGTGGCTGTTTCTCCCCTCCCTCCATGGAGTTATCCTGCTGGCTACCGATAGCGTCTTAGTTCCGTTGTCGTTCCAGCAACGTTGTGGCCTGCGGTCCTACATCTTCTACACCAGGGACACTGGGGTGTTTCTAGGACAAAGACTCTCTCTAGATGGCATGTCTACTGGCCCGGACTCAATGCGGAAATTGCGCACACGGTGGCCGATTGCTAGACGTGCGTCGCAAGCACCTGCAATCAATTCCTTGCTTTCTCCATGGCCCACACCTGAAAAGCCATGGGACTGCATTAATATAGATTTCAGTGGACCCTACCTACACACACATTGGCTCCTAGTCATTGACACCTATTCCAATTTTCCTTTTCTGCTTCGCTGTGCTTCACCAACCACAGCTGCTACCTCCACGGCTTTGGCGAAAATCTTTGCCCTGGAAGGTTTACCCACTGCCATTGTTTTTGATAATGGGCCTCAATTCACCTCCTCTGAATTTTCTGACTTTTGTGTCCAGAGGGGTATATCCCATATCACTGCACCACCGTTACAACCCCAGCCCAACTTCGCTCAACAGTCACCAAAGTACCGGTACTGCCCATCAAGGAGGACTTGAAGATGGACATGGATACGGACCTTCCTAAAATGAGAAATCAAGGTGACACTTCATACATCCTAATGGATTGGACACCACCACAACAGATGGAACAAGACAACCAGGAAGCCACCGATATGTAGATTTCTCCAGTCTTCCCGATGTCTTTCACATATGCACCATCATGTACAGTCTTAGACAAAAAAATTGATCGCCGGCCGGCCGATGCAGAGGCTAAGTCCGAGTCGGTCGCGCAGTGTGGACAATAAAATCGATCGCCGCTCAGAATTATAAGTCCGGCTATATGCACGATCTGGTAACACTGTAGAATGCGGTACTATCAGGAGGAAGTTTTGCTTCCTTCTCAAGGGAGCTCTGTACAGTATGAGCGTGTGGCCTTGTGGTAAATGTCGCGTTTACAAGCGTGTATCTAAGCAGTCGCGAGATCGAATCTAACAACCTCCATTTATTTTTTTTTAAACCGCATATCGGCTGTCTTTGTTATCAGTGTGGAAGAATCTCAACTTTAACAGCGAAAACTCCGAGAAATAATACGCGAATGAGCTCGCTGCTGCATCAAAGCTGAACTGTTTACTCTCGGGAGTAGTGGGCACCGGCTACGGCGACGCGCCAGCGGCCGCATCGCGGCTGCCGCCTGCGGACTCAGTGACAGCGGCGCGCCGCTGTGTGTCTGTTTACCGGCTGTTATATCCTTACCTCAAGTTCTGGTACTTATATTACATACACGTATTGAATTATTCTGACTGATATATATGAACATAATCTAAACGTCGTAAAGTGGAATCGGTATAAAGGGTCACAGGAGTGACTATTACCACATTTTCCTTCAACGTCATCAGGCCGCTCAATCAGGATTCCTACTCAAGACTGTTACAAGTGACGAGTTATGATGCTCTCATTCTGACATCTTAAGAGAAAAATAATGACTGAGTACTAAAATATTTTTATACTCAGCAAAGTGCAACCACAAAGCCAGGGTGCGCCCTATTTTTGCAAACAACTGAGACACCATTTAGTCGCACTCTAAGGACAAACGACCTAAAAGATTACATCATGTTTCAGTACTACACGATAATAATTCCCGTTGATTTCACACACAAAACATCGAATAGTGTGCTTTGGGAGTCACCCATTCCTCACCTACTCTTTCGATCACATGTTCTCAAATGTTTATCTTTCCTGCCCCTCCTCGAATAACCTTCGACAAAAATTATTTCCAGACGAAAATACACGTCGAACATAGATTGGCGCCATAATTAGTTTGGAATCAGTTCGATTCTGCAGGGACAAATTTGGTAAACTACCAGAACGTTGTCAGACTTTCCCATAATCTGAGAGAATATAGCAAGTAACCACAAGAGGTTTCTTGTTGTTTTCGATGTGGATTCGTGCAACTCCTGTCACGAAAACAGCTAAAAAGCTCTCCTCCAATGAGACCCTAACCATCGACCAAAGCCACCTCTCCGTGGCAGACTACCACTTTACCTCAGAGCTAGCGAGGAGCTATGCACACCACCTCTTTCCTACTGCCATATACATCACTAGATCATATAACTCGCAACGTAAGAGACGAGATTAGTTGGAATTTCACCGTGTAAACAATTTTCTGGACCCAAAAGCATGAAATAATAGCCTTCTGTCGCCTCTCGACTGAGAAACCAGTCAGATTATTCAATGGAAATTACAAGAAACATCAAGTGAATTTATGAGCATAGTTCTGTGCCAACCAGGAAGTAAGACCTCGGTACCAGCGTTGACAGACTTACACTGCTATGTTGCCAAGCTTTAGTCACACTATCAACAGCAAGAATAAGAGCCGAGGTGATTGCCAAGCAAGTTCGACAGAGACGTAGCTCGCGCCTCGCGCGCCTGCTGGGGATCCGAACACCTACAGTATATGTCATTGATCCCTCATCGCAATTCCGTAACTAGCTTTAATCAGTCGATCGTTGTCACTAATAAAAATATACACATGCACTGACCGCTAATGTAGTAATAAGTGTCTCAATTATTTGCGTATTCTGTCTTAAGCGCAATAACAACAAACGTCATTCACCAATGCTGTTTCACACTTCTTCGAGCATTTCCATTGATTATACTGAAAACATTAGATGTAAGCGTCAGTTTTCTTTACAATTATAGACTCAGAAAATATCTTTCTTGATATAGCTGTTAGTAGCACAAACGAACGAAGAGAGGCATGCATGCGAAGAGAAATCAATGCAGCATTGTTTTTAAGATGTGAACATTTCTGGGAAGGCTTCGTAACATGGAGTTACAAATAAGAAGAGCTTCTGTTATCTAACCATATAATTAGGGACAGTAATGTATAGATTAATTTATCCGACATAGTCTCCCATGTTGTATTTTACTTCTTTTTTTCAGATTGTCTCCAATTTCTTATTTCGTCTTCTTTCAATAGCTTCTAACTTTATTACATTCTTTATTGTAGTTACTTCAGGTTATTTGATGTTATTTCTTTCTAAGTATTTATTTACTTCTTTGGTCACGCTAATGTTGATTTATTCTTTCAGATGTATAATTGTTTCTTTCGTATTTTATCATTCGTTTAATACATATGTTCAACACAAGTTTACCCTCACTTAACCACTCCGACTGATATTTTTTTCCATATTTTGTAGGTCTCATTATTATGGATTTTCCAAACGTCTGTACTTTCTCTTGGACCCTTTTCTTTCTTATAATCCGTCTATTATTTTTTTGTGTCGTCTGCATATCTGATTAGGTGTATATTTGCAACACTTAAACTAATATTTAATATTCATTCTAGTATTAGCATCACATAATCTTAATGTATAAGAATTTATACAGTGCTGGCACTATTTATAATTTTCAACATCCCTTGTGCGGTCTTTACCTGTAACGACGTCGATGGGAGTTATGTGGGAAGTATTGTTGCAAACACAGAATATCAAACTGTTCAGAGTTTTTATACCTCCTAAGGTGACCATTAGACCCGAAAATCAGTACGTGGTTACCGGATTTTCCGACGAAATAGATATTGTTTTGCGCATCTTCTATAGCATTAACGTGAGTGTTGTTCTCAGATAGAGGGAGTGGTGCTGTTGCTATGGTTTGCTGTTATCATGCGGATGTATACGGAACATCGTTATAATATGCCATGGAAAATCATTCAAAAAAGTGCTTTTGTCGTAGTAGTTGCATTAATAAACAAACTTTCTTCAAACATGAATTATATTTGTGGTACGTAGTTACAATCTCACGTGTGTGGATAACATTCGCTTGAGTCCAGACTGATCAGGCACTTTTCCATCAAAACTTTGTAGAGAGAAGAAATGTAGGCTGTTGCAGTGTAAAATTATACCGCGAACAGGTACTCCACTTTACTGAATCTGTGATGTTTCTTTTTGCAGGCAGGTTGAAGGTTTCACTAAAAATGTATAAAGCAGGCAACTTGTTTAAGCCTAATAGAGAAAAAATGTCGAGGGGAGTTTCTATGATACGATGCGCGAGGCTGTTCCCCGTCGGGGATTCGAATTCCCCGTCGGGCATGAATGTTTGTGCCGTCTTTAGTGGAAGCTAGTTCATAAGTAGTTTGTACGTTTAGGGACTGAAGATCGCGTAGTTAAGTCCCATAAGCTCTACAAACATTTGAACATTTGAATTTGTTCTATAAAAATACAACATTCTGTTCGGCATCTGTTTAACGTGCCTGCTTTCAAACTAAAGATAAGATATGCGTGGTTAACGTCAAAATTGAACACAGTAATAAAAACTTTTGGAATTTAAATAAACTATGTTTTCGTGTATCACCTGCATATTCCATGAAATGTGTACAGCACTCCAAGAATTGGTGTTTCAGTTACCTGTGCGACGAAATCTGTTCCTAATTCTTTTCTGGTACAGCAAACGATAATGCCTAAGAAGATACTGCAAGTCATTCCGTAACAAATGGACTACATATTTGAAGAAAGTGTGCCGTAATGATGGCGCTTCATAAATGAAATTACTGTGTCTAAAATGACTATTTTGAATAATCTTACACGAGATACATTACTTAATGATTTGGTGTGTTGTTGTGGTTGTAGTCTTCAGTCCGTAGACTGGTTTGATGCAGTTCCCCACCTCCACGCTACCCTATCTTGCGCAAAACTCTTCGTCTCTGAGTAAGAAAGACAGCCCACATCCATTTTGAATCTGTTTGCTGTATCCACCTCGTCCTCCACCCCTGTGATTTTAACCCACACGCTCCCCTCCAATACTAAATTGACAATTCGTTGATGTCTCAGATTGTGCCCTACCAATCGTTCCCGTCTTTTAGACAAGATATGCCAGAAATTTCTTTTTTCCCCAATTCTGTTCAGTACATTCTCCTGTTGCAAGAAATTTCGAAAGCTATCGTCTTCTTGTCTGAACTGCTTTATCGTCCACGCTTCACTGCTGTACAAGACCACACTTTGGACAAATTTCTCTTCTTCAGAAATACTTTTCCTCCAATTGCATTCTACATTTTATGTCTTCACTACTCAGGACATCAGAAGATATTTATAACCCAAGTAACAAAACTCAGCGGATCGAGGTGGCGCAATGGTTACCACAGGGGCCCGCATTCGGGAGCGGGAGGATGGTGGTTCAAATTCATCGCCGGTCATCCTGATTTAGGTTTTCCATTATTTCCCTAAATCACTCCAGGCGAAAGTCAGGATGCTTCCTTTCAAATGGCACACCCGATTTACTCTCCATCATTATCCGAAATAGGGATTGATGACCTGAGTAGTCTAGTGCCTCCAAACCACAATCCAACCCTCCACCCCCCCTTCCCCCACACACACAACCAACAAAACTCATCTACCACTTTTAATGTCTTGTTTCATAATCTATTACCTTACAAATCACCTGATTTTCTTAGACTAAATTTCTTTTTTTGCGGTTGTTAATGTTTATTTTATACTCTCTTTTCAAGACACTGTCAGTTCCATACAACTGCTCTTCTAGGTCCATTGCAGGCACTGAAACAATTACTACGTCATCGGCAAATTGCAAATTCTTTACTTCTTGTCCCTACACTTTAATCCGTTCTCCTTTCTCCCCTTCACAGCCTGCACAATGAACAAACTGAACAGCAATGGGGAAAAAGCTACAAGTCTGTGTTACCCCCTTCCCAACTACTGTGCCCCTTTCATGCCCTTCGGCTCTCACAAAAGCTGACTGGCGTTTGCACAAATTGTATACTACCTGCGGTCTTGCTGTACGATTATATGAGTAGCTTGTTATCAAAGGCGGACATCTGTCGTTTGCGAATAACTGAGATAAACGCCATTTTTATTACTAAACGTGGAGTGAATACGTATGCATGTTAGTTTGGTCATCACTTAGTTGCAAATGATCACCAAAGCAGCATAGAAATACACGTTTCCTAATTAAAACGGCATTTATCTCAATTATTTGCAAACGACAGATAAGAAGCTACCCATATATTTATGCAGATTATGACCTGTACCGTCGGCGTGATAACTTCCGGCTATAGCCGCTGCACTTCTGTTAGTTGCGAAATATAGGGATCACGTTAGTGGTATAGACGGCACGCATTTTACTTAAGTTAGAAGCCTTGTATTCAGTGGAGGTTCCTCCTGGTTGGGCAACTGCTCCGATGGTCTTCTTATCAGCAATAAACTGCATCGTTTGGTATAATTCAGCCAGTCATGCTCAATCTGACATTATGGATACGGAAATGTTTAACTGACAAAGGCCTCTAAGCGATATTTGAACCCGACTTGTTAGACACCGTATACAAAACATTGATACAGTGCGTGAATTACAAATACGTTCTTCAAATATAAATAGATGAAATAACTTGATACTTATTTATACACAGGACCACAGCCCTATCCATGAAAGCTGCGTCGTTCAAGAATGGTTTCGCAGCCAAGATCGCATAAAGCTGATTGAGTTCGTTTCACGGTCACCGGACCTTAATCCTATTGAAGAATATGTGGGCGGAAGAAACGAGGTCGTTGCCACTAGGATCAAGAAACGCAAGCGACCGTTAGGAAAATATAGAACATAAATGGTGACAAATAAACCACAATGAAAATTATCAAGGCAGTTAGTAGAGTCAGTTCCGGGACGCCTTAGAGAAATATTACGAAATGATGCTGTATGGGTAGGCTATAGGAATAGTCCCTTCTCAAAAAGTCATGCAGTTGTGTGTGTGTGTGTGTGTGTGTGTGTGTGTGTGTGTGTGTGTGTGTGTGTGCGTGCGTGTGTGCGTGTTTGTGTGTGCACGCGCGCTTGTGGGCGTGTGTGCGAGTATGTAAAAGACAAGCAACAATAAGAATGCATAAAACATCAATATGTAATGTTTTTATGACTTCTAAAGCTACAAAATTCAAGATTACCCAAACAATTCCCTCTAAATTACATAAAATGAAATAATAGAGAATGTTTTACGTTTGTAAAATGCTGGAAAAGGCAGTGCGTTTCGGGTGTAGAGACTCGCAACAAGTGCATCTGTAAACAGCGCCCCACTCCAGCACACGCCAAGACACAAACAGGAAGACGTCGTCTTGGCTCTGAACGCAGTGTGCCGACACTATCTGCACAGGTTTCTCGTAACTAAAATCAGACTCTATTCCGAATGACACTCTTCTTACCCGCACAGGAAGAAAACCTAGGTGAGACCAAAATTCATGCAACACACGCGAAAATGAGCTTTCCTGCACTCGATAGTGGTACAGAAGTAATAACCTTTTGTGAGAAGCATATAATAAATTTCCTTCTCTCCCATCACAGCCCTTGTTTCAGTGTGAAGTGATAAAATCAAACTGTGAAGTCTGCGAAGTCTGATATGATGCCTTTCCGTAATAGTAGTCCGGATCGTAAACATCATAAACTCCAGGACTTTCCTTCCTACGTAACTATTCCTCACAACCCTTTATTTATGGAATTGCGGACATCAAATTTTTCTTGTGACTGATCGATGTGTTACTTCACCTGCTATGGCACTAGCTTTACCCGTCCATGCGTTGCTCTGGCTTGTTGTAGATTAAATGGTAAAGAAAGATAAGAGGAACCATAGATTTCTTTTATACGTAATTTTCTACTGCCTTGTGGATGAGAATTGGATATACGTCCTACATTCTCTGCTCCCCTTATCTCTGTCCCCTCTCTCTGCACCTCTCCTCGTTCCCCTCTCTTTGTCCATAATTTCCTCCCGCCTCTCTGTCCATATCCTCCCCCCTCCCACATTCCTTGTCCATCTTCTCCCCTCTCTCTTTGTCTATCCGAGCCTCCCCCCTCTTTCTGTGCATCTGCACCTCCTCCCACTCCCTCTACGCCTCATCATTACGCTCTCCCTGTTCGTCTTGTCGTCACTTCTCTTTCCTCTTAGAACTCTTTCTAACCTAGAGCCATGTTTAGTGTTATGTTCAAAACCGTATATTTCCGAAAGTTCTTGACCTAAAGCTTTGAAATGTTGACACAACGTTCTAATAAAATATGTGCATGTTTTCATATACCAAATTTTTCAATATGTGTTATACATGAATTTATATAAGCTTTATAATTGGAAAAAGGCTTGTACTAAAAATCGCAAAAGTAACGCATTTATAGATTATATACTTGGATTTAGGAGAAATGTTGGAACACGAGAGGCAATACTCACATTACGACTTATCTTAGAAGATAGGCTAAGGACAATGTCGACTGGAATACACTCTTCCAAATTCTGAATGTATCAGGGGTAAAACATAGGGAGCGAAGAGTTATATTCAGCCTATACAATGACCAGTCTGCGATTATTATAGTCGAGAGGCAAGAAAGGGCTGCAGATGTTCGGAAGGGAGTAAGACAGGGTTGTAGCCTTTCCCCAATGTTGTTCAATCTGTAGATTGAGCAGGCAGTGAAGGAATGGAAGGAGAAATTTGGAGAAGGCATTAAAGTGCAGGGAGAAGAAATAAAAACATTGCGGTTTGCCGATGACATAGTAATTTTGTCAGAGACCGCAAAAGATATGGAAGAGCAATTGGATGGGATGGACAATGTCTTGAAAGGAAGATATAAGATGAACATTAGCAAGAGTGTAACGAAGGTAATGGAATGCAATGACAGAAAATCAGGCGATGCTGAAGGAATTAGATTATGTAATGAGACAATAAAAGTAGTAGATGAAGTTTGTTATTTGGGTAGCAAGATAACTTCTGATGGCCGAAGTAAAGAAGATATAAAATGCAGAATGTCAATGGGAAGAAAAGCGTTTCTAAAGAAGCGAAACTTGTTAACATCCAATATTAAGGCCGACCGCGGTGGCCGAGGTGACTGAGGCGCTCCAGTCACGGTCAGCACGGCCACAACGGTCGGGGGTTCGAATCCCCCCTCGGGCATGGATATTTGTGCCGTCCTAGTTCGTAAGTAGTTCATAAGTAGTTTGTAAGTTTAGGGACTGATGACCCCGTAGTTAAGTCCCATAAGCTTAACAAACATTTGAACATTCCAATATTAATTTAAATGTTAGTAAGTCCTTTCTGAAAGCATTTGTCTGGAGTGTAGCATTGTATGGGAGTCAAACGTGGACGATAAGGAGTTCAGATTAGAAGATGATAGAAGCTTTTGAAATGTGGTGCTACAGAAAATTAGATGGGCAGATCACGTAACTAATGGGGAGGTGCTTAACCGAATCGGGGCGAAAAGGAGTTTGTGGCATATACTGACTAAGAGAAGGGATAGATTTGTTGGACACATTCTGAGACATCAAGGAATTGTCAACTTAGCATTAGAAGGAAGCGTGTGGGGTAAAAATCGTAGAGGGAGACCGAGGGACGAATATAGTAAACATATTCAAAAGGATGTCGGTTGCCGAACGTATTCTCAGATGAAGAGACTTGCAAGGGCAGGGTAGCATGGAGAGCAGCATCAAACCAGTCTGCGGACTGAAGACCACAATAACAACATATAATATATTCAAGAAATGTGTAGCTAAGAACCATCCTGGGCTATAATGCGACATTGAGTCAGAATTCCAAAGGAATGGGTCAAGAAATTTCGGAGATTAACTGCTATACGCCTAATATTTTTATATATAGACGTGGGGACATAAGGAGGGAAGTTCACCCACCCCCTCCTTTCATTGGTGAATATCGCTGCGGATATGTTCATTCATTACAGACTCACAGTTGCCACAACACTTTACATAATTAACGCAATTGGCAGATCATTCAGAGACAGGAGATGAACTGTAATAAAATTGACGTGGCTTTGCGAGCCATACTCATTCAAAAATTTAATATTACTTAAATCAGATCCCGCAGTTACACTTGGATAATTCCTATGCGTTTAATTTGATAGCTGAAAATGTTCGTTAGTGTGGAACTGCCTGGAATTTATTTAGAACTAACTCAAGAATCTAGGCATTCTGAAACAAAAATTCTAATCTGTAAGGCGCTTCTTACGTTTCGCGGAAAAGCTTCAGCAGCAGTTATATTGTAACCATCGCTAATGTTGGAATTTCTATATCAGAACAGTAGGGATGCTTAGAGAGCAACAGGGCGTCACGCTGTCTACCGGCTTTACAATGTGGTAGTCCTGGTGGGGTTAATCTAGCGCTGACATCGTAGGTGTCAGTGGCGTCTTCTCTTCTTATGACTAGCAGACCATCAAGAACATGCAGAGAATGAAACCAAGAACCCTTAACATTTGAAAGAAAACACTCGTTTGTCTGCTCCATTCCAATATACGATACACCTGTCTGAATAGGAATAAGAAGAAACAAAGTTAAATCGTATGGTGAATAATGAATTCTGCAAATAATTTCTTAGGCAAATTACCGTCTGCTACGCAATTGAAATGCCAGCCATTACACAAGAATACTACGAAACACCTGAGTTCGCAATCGTCAAATGACTTATAGATTTCGCCATACTAGCCAGTTACTTCTAAAATATTGTTTATCTGTCAGAAACGAATTTATGTCAGTCATTGAACTGCATTTTGATTGGTGGATCTGTAAGAATGGAGGGGTTTATTTTTTCAGAATAAAAGTACAATAGCCTCTCAAAAAAAGCTGACAACGAGAAGCAGATAGGGTAGGTATGAATTTGGATACAGTGTCATATTTTATTTAACATCTACGGTTGCAATTCTCTTTGTCCGGGAAGGGTGTGACTTATTTGCGGTGGACTGCAAAAATCGTTTTTCACTTCCAAAACGAGGTGACAGACTACTGCAAAGCAGAAAACAGAAGAAAGGAAAATATAGTCCCTGCCAGAAAGACGCGGTCATATTGTATTTCACTGCTGTTGACTGGCATATTATTTGTCTGGTTATGTGTGTGGTACCAGAATGTGGATGCTTTTTCACCCACTGCTGAGAAACTCTTTCACGGTCAGAAAATAAGTCCTACAATCCGACGTAGTTGAGTGTCAAGAACCAGTAGCGCAAGGATAGTCTCTACAAGATCTGTCTGCCTGTCCGACTCAGAAGCACTCTATGGAATATCAGCTCAACGCTCAGCTAGTTGAACGTATTGTAATTTCGGTAAGTCTATTTTGAGAGAAGTGCAAGTTTGAGAACTCTTGGGCACCGGCGTGATAGCCGAGTTACTTCCGAGATGGCGCAGAAACATAATAAATTCACTTAATATTTACTTGTCTGTTTGGTTGAATAGTCTCAGTTACTTTCTTTAACGGTGCGACATCGGCGCATTACTTTCTACTACAAGTGCAAGGAGGTCATACCATGCGGAAATTGGCGATTAGCTGTAGCCACCAGCGGAACAAGCAGGAAGTGAGACGTAGCAGCGCGTCAGTAGCCCTGAGATGACGTGTCTACTTCTTAAGCGAGGGCTGCTTTGGGTCATGGTTCCAGTCCCTCTGTAGATCAGAATTTTAACCCTATTTTGGTAGAGCTACTAGCCTTTTAAGAAGATAACATACAGAACAAGTCACTAATAAGAGCATTATACTTAAAGAGTGAACTAATGACGTCTATGCAGAAACGCAATAATTAGGATTTTGTCGCTTTGAAAGTGGGTGTGTAATACTCCCGCTCCCAACTTTTGAATCCTGTCTGACCAGTGACAACGTCGCACGATGGTCAACTCATCATAGTCCATGACTTACGTGAGTTGTAAGAGTCTTCCTTCAAGTGTAAAATAATGAATACCGGAAAGATCAAAAATGTTCAAATGTTTGTAGAACTTATGAGACTTAACTACGTGGTCATCAGTCCCTAAGCTTACAAACTACTTATGAACTAGTTAAAACTAAGGACGGCACAAATATCCATGCCCGAGGGGGGATTCGAACCCCCGACCCTAGTGGCCGTGGAGACCGTGACTGGAGCGCCTCAGTCCCCTCGGCCACCGCGGCCGGCTCAGAAAGATTTTTCTTGAAACGAAAAATCTCTTTTTGTGAGGTGATTTGCACAAAAGTACTCGCACCATTCATACGTTTCGAGCTATCTCCACTGCTGTCATACCTATGTGAGACCTAATGACAACATGTTTTGAAAAACTTGAAGCATGTTGAATATTATTTGCAAAAATAGCCAAGGCGATTCTTCCAGCTCGCTCGTCCAGAGGAGTGACCGCATCTGCAATTTTTAGTTGTCTTTTTTAAGGGAGGGAAACTAAGATCAAGCTTACCAGTCAACAAAGAACAAAAACTATTCAACAAAAGCAAAGAATAGCTCTGCTAGGGAAAAGAAAGCAGGATTCCAGTCCCGCTGCGGCACAAATTTTCAGTATTACCGCTGTCTACCTGAATTCACTTTCCTGCAACTACCGCGAAGTTTAAAGGAAGTTTGTCGTGAAGCCCCTTTAATCAGTCTCAAACAACGTATATCACACGGAAAGTGATTGTCAACTCGGCAATAATAGACGGAGTTCCAGGACCTGTAATACTAATGAAATATTTGCATATCCCTTGTTTAGTGACAGTGATATGGACCAAAACAAAAGTAGGGCCTAAGTAATGCATTTCTGTAAATTCCATGAATTTGTATTACATTGGACTGTAGGTGAAGAAAATATTTTTCATGTTCTTCCGATGGAGTTTGTAAACTTCCATTAACTGTTACTTCATTTTTATTTTTTGGCATATAGACGCTCTTTATTCGCTTAGTTCCACCATTTTTTGGTTTGTGGAACTGAAATGGACACCTCAGATATTCATCCAAATGAATATAAGTATTTACGTTGAGTATTCATCTTCAGAAAAATAGCAGAATACTGTCGGGAAAAATGACGTCAACAACTCCATTAATGTATATATAAACCTGTATTTTGTTTCATAATTTATTAGACATCTACAGTAGGTGGGTGATGAAGAACAGGAAGTGGACGTGAACGAGAAGTGATAGACTCATGTTTGTTGAACACATTCAGTAAGTAATAACGCTGTTCTGAAAGGAATGAAATCGTTCATAGGAAAATCAAGTCATAGAAATTTAGCCGCGTATAATTGGCAACTGATGGGTTTGTGTTACATGCAGTGTAGATCCTGTTCACCAACTGTTCAGCAATTCTTTCACAAACAGAACTTAATCTGGAATATATTCCGACATAGTGACAATTTGGCGTTACCCATTGGAAGCATAAAACAGTTACTGCAATTTCTATAACCATCTGATCAACTATGTCATCATATTACGGCCGAAAAAGAAAGAAAAAACCAACACACACACACACACACACTGTGCAACTGCTGCATCCAATATCAGCACTATTCTCGGCTTCGTTAACCCATAGTCATTTTGGATATGTGGATCTTTCTGTCCTGAATGTTTTGCACAGTCAAAAGGCTTTCAATACATCTGCTGTTCGAATTTGATAGGGGATATAATGGGATTCTAACCAACAGGTGATACGTTTCATTTTTGCAATATTTGTAGACTGGATGACAGTTTGGCTTAAAGATAAATTAATCTATACATTACTGTCTCTAATTATATGTTTGGATAACAGAAGCTCTTCTTATTTGTAACTCCATGTTACGAAGCCTTCCCAGAAATGTTTACATCTTAAAAACAATGCTGCATTGATTTCTCTTCGCATGCTTGCCTCTCTTCGTTCGTTTGTGCCACTGACAGCTATATCAAGAAAGATATTTTCTGAGTCTATAATTGTAAAGAAAACTGACGCGTACATCTAATGTTTTCATTATAATCAATGGAAATGCTCGAATAAGTGTGAAACAGCATTGGTGAATGACGTTTGTTGTTATTGCGCTTAAGACAGAATACGCAAATAATTGAGACACTTATTACTACATTAGCGGTCAGTGCATGTGTATATTTTTATTAGTGACAACGATCGACTGATTAAAGCTAGTTACGGAATTGCGATGAGGGATCATTGACATATACTGTAGGTGTTCGGATCCCCAGCAGAGCTAAGTCTCTGTCGGGCTCACTTGGCAATCACCTCGGCTCTTATTCTTCCTGTTGATAGTATGATTACAGCTTGGCAACATCGCAGTGTAAGTCTGTCAACGCTGGTACCGAGGTCTTACTTCCTGATTGGCACAGAACTATGCTCATAAATTCACTTGATGTTTCCTGTAATTTCCATTGAATAATCTGACTGGTTTCTCAGTCGAGAGGCGACAGAAGGCTATTATTTCATGCTTTTGGGTCCAGAAAATTGTTTACACGGTGAAATTCCAACTAATCTCGTCTCTTACGTTGCGAGTTATATGATCTAGTGATGTATATGGCAGTAGGAAAGAGGTGGTGTGCATAGCTCCTCGCTAGCTCTGAGGTAAAGTGGTAGTCTGCCACGGAGAGGTGGCTTTGGTCGATGGTTAGGGTCTCATTGGAGGAGAGCTTTTTAGCTGTTTTCGTGACAGGAGTTGCACGAATCCACATCGAAAACAACAAGAAACCTCTTGTGGTTACTTGCTATATTCTCTCAGATTATGGGAAAGTCTGACAACGTTCTGGTAGTTTACCAAATTTGTCCCTGCAGAATCGAACTGATTCCAAACTAATTATGGCGCCAATCTATGTTCGACGTGTATTTTCGTCTGGAAATAATTTTTGTCGAAGGTTATTCGAGGAGGGGCAGGAAAGATAAACATTTGAGAACATGTGATCGAAAGAGTAGGTGAGGAATGGATGACTCCCAAAGCACACTATTCGATGTTTTGTGTGTGAAATCAACGGGAATTATTATCGTGTAGTACTGAAACATGATGTAATCTTTTAGGTCGTTTGTCCTTAGAGTGCGACTAAATGGTGTCTCAGTTGTTTGCAAAAATAGGGCGTACCCTGGCCTTGTGGTTGCACTTTGCTGAGTATAAAAATATTTTAGTACTCAGCCATTATTTTTCTCTTAAGATGTCAGAATGAGAGCATCATAACTCGTCACTTGTAACAGTCTTGAGTAGGAATCCTGATTGAGCGGCCTGATGACGTTCAAGAAAAATGTGGTAATAGTCACTCCTGTGACCCTTTATTCCGATTCCACTTTACGACGTTTAGATTATGTTCATATATATCATTCAGAATAATTCAATACGTGACTGTAATATAAGTACCAGAACTTGAGGTAAGGATATAACAGCTGGTAAACAGACACACAGCGGCGCGCCGCTGTCACTGAGTCCGCAGGCGGCAGCCGCGATGCGGCCACTGGCGCGTCGCCGTAGCCGGTGCCCCCTACTCCCCAGTTTTGATGCAGCAGCGAGCTCATTCGCGTATTATTTCTCGGAGTTTTCGCTGTTAAAGTTGAGATTCTTCCACACTGATAACAAAGACAGCCGATATGCGGTTTAAAAAAAAAAAAAAATGGAGGTTGTTAGATTCGATCTCGCGACTGCTTAGATAGACGCTTGTAAACGCGACTTTTACCACAAGACCACGCGCTCATATTGCACAGAACTGTCTTTAGAAGGAAGTAAAACTTCCTCCTGATAGTACCGCATTCTACAGTGTTGCCAGATCGTGCATATAGCCGGACTTATAATTCTGAGCGGCGATCGATTTTATTGTCCACACTGCGCGACCGACTCGGACTTAGCCTCTGCGTCGGCCGGCCGGCGATCAATATTTTTGTCTAAGACTGTACCTCACCACCTATGTCACCCATCATCTCAACACAAGCTCAATCAGGACATTATCGGCCATATGGGAAGGTGCCTACTAGATCATTCACAAACAGTGATGAAGGAAAGATGGACGTAGGTTTACTACAACACGTAAGTGAAAAACAAAAAAAGGGGGGGGGAGAAATGTTCTACATCAAGTGTGTGAATTCAAATGTTCTGCTGGGCCTGTTGGCTCTTTGGTACGAGTATGAAAGATCACGAGCACCACCCGGCCAGCTGGTGGCGGAAGGATGGAAAGCAGTATGCAGAACAGCTATTCATATACAGACTCGTAAGTGTGATCTCATCTTGATAGTGTCATGCATGTTGATTACTGAGTGTCTGTGTTGTTACAACAGAGGGTGAACTCAGATTATTCGTATTGGAATCCTATTTGAGTGATTTATAGTGTTTTCTGAATTTTACTAATCTTTTTATCTAATTTTACTAACCTGATTTTTCATCTGAATAATTTCATATCTTCCCATGAGTGAATAAATGTGCTTGTTTAGTTATTCATGTACTTGGTGAGCCATGGGCTCGTTCTGTTCGAAATCCACACCCCAATTTGTGTTTGTTTCTCCTCCTAACTGTGGTGGCGCTATCTCCATTGGTGTTTCCATTGGCCGCCAGGATGCGAATGCTTGGGCTGGGTCCATGAACGTTCTTCGCTCGGGCGTGGATGCTGAGCTGGTTTTGTGTCTGGCGTCACCAGCTGTTTTCTGCTTTGGAGTTAAATTTGACTTTGCTGACGCGGTTGTTATGTGTTTTGAAATGTCTTGCCTCCCATGCGAGGACAATCTTGAGTTGGTATATTGAGGGTAATGAGCGGAATTTATTTGGCATTTTGCCCTTCTGTGGTTTGGTTGCCAACTCCAGGCGAAGTTGGAACTTGGTTTGGCCCTTTTCCCGCTCAGTGTCGCTGCTGCCGTCGGCGAGTTGTAGTTTGTAGCCTTCTGTTCGTGTCTTTTCTGACTGTTCTGGTGACTATCTTTACATATGGCAGTGACGTGAGCCCGCGGCCTTTGAGAAGTTTAGTATTAACTGTTTTTTGCATCCTTCCCTATGTCATCCGTGGTGGTTCTCCCCCTATAAAGGTGCTCATGTGTTATGATTATTGATTTAGAGATACTTGTTGTATCACTGTTTAGCAAACTTGTAGCAGAAGCTTTACCTGATGTGTGCTGTGTGCTGTGGCCAGTATTTAAAGGGCACTGTTCAATTACACCTTTGATGTTGGTGCTTGTATGTTGCCTATTGTTTTTATCATCTTGTTTGGCCAATGTATTGTGTAAAATGGTATCTTTATTGTGAAGTTCCAAACCTGATTTGAGCCATATGTCTACGATAGGAAATTGCCTAAATAGCATCCAAAAAGGGCACTGTTAATAATATATCTAGGGTTATTGCCTTACCTTCTTTTGTACGCCAGCTGATGTTTAGTGTAACTCGTCGAGTTGAAATGGCCATTTAGGTAAAGGTCTAAGCCTTCTCTCTGTTGCCAGTGTCCATACTACTCTAAGAGATCTTTTACCAAAAATGCTTGGAACTAGATGCATCTTAGGAATGGACACACACACGCACAGAGAGAGAGAGAGAGAGAGAGGGGGGGGGAGAGGGAGAGAGAGGGGGGGGGGGGAGAGAGAGATATGTTCAAATGTTTGTAGAGCTTATGGGACTTAACTATGGGCTCATCAGTCCCGAGAGAGAGAGAGCGCGCACATGGAATGCAAGAGGTGTAGCATAGAGGACGTAGTAATTGTTAGGTATGGAGAAAAAGGGGGGTTTATCTTAGGTTGTTATCGGGATGATTTTGGGATCTGAGAATGTACTGTAAGGATAACTTTCATCTGTGTAGTTCAGAAAAGCTGGTGGTGGGTGGGAGGATCCAGATAGCCCAGGTTGTAAAGCAGCCATTGAAATCAACCATATGCTCTGCTGCATTTTGCATTGCAGTGTGGTCCACTTTGCTTTTGACCAAGTTTGGTGGTGGCCATTCATCCTAATGGGCATCTGGTTAGTGGTCATGCTAATATAAACACATTCACAGTGTTTACATCCCAGTTGGAAAATTACATGGCTGCTTGCACAGGGTGCCTGGCCTCTGATAGGGTAGGATAAGCCTGTGACAGGACTGGAATAGGATGTGCTGGGTGGGTGGATTGAACAGGTTTTGCAGTTGGGTCTTCCACAAGGATATGATCCCTGTGGCAGTGGGCTGGGTTTCGGGGTGGCATAAGGATGAACTAGGATGTTGTGGAGGTTTGGAGGGCAACGGAACACCACTTTAGGAGGGGGTGGGAAGGACTTGGGCAGGATATCTCTCATGTCTGGGCACGAGGACAGAAAATCAAAACCTTTGCGAAGGATTCAGTTTAGTTGTTCCAGTCCAGGGGGTACTGGGTGACAAGTTACTGGTGGCAGAGGGAGGAATTGTGGTGTGTGGGGATATGGAACAGGGGATCTGTTTGCGTGGCTTTTCATTTTGCCATGACCCCTAACCGGCCATCTATTAGGACTGATGGCCACTGCCAAACTGTGGTAAAAAAAAAGTACACCACTCTTTGGCACATCATGGAGTGGAGCATACACTTGGTTTCAACAGCAGTCCGATTTTTATGCATTTCATTGTTTCTGATGTCATAGCTCCTGAAGTAAGTGTTGTACTACGACATAATTTCAAAGATTTGTTCAATATATTCAGGATAATTTGACACTTGCTGTAAATATGTTTGTTGAGCTGTGACAGTCACATAAAAAAGACGCTCATAAGCACCTTCAGCATTTGTTCATTAGCCTTCATCAGAAAAAAAGGCACCATCCACACAGGCACACTTCCACAGCACACATCTGTCATCTCTGGCAGCTGCATTCTCAGTCATGCTCTGTGTGGCAAGGGGATAGGAGGGGAGAGGGACAGGAAAGTAGCAAGGCAGCAGTGAATACAGCATGGCCTGACGGAGCATGTTTATACTAGATGGGTAGAGAGAGATGTAGTTTAGAAGTGGAGTGGGGAGGCAGGGGAAGGACAGAAAGAAAAAACAACAAGAACAACACCACCGTGCGCGCTCACACACACACACACACACACACACACACACACACACACACACACACACACTGCATGGGATGGCGAAGGTGTAGGATAGAGGGGACAGGAACTGTTGGATGTGAGGGAGGCAAAAGGCTATTGTAGGTTGAGGCCTGGGTAATTTCAGGATCTGTGAATGTACTGTAAGGCTAACAATTGCATGTTGTGGAACATGGTGGTCTACCTTGTTTTGACCTCATTTTGGTGGTAGTCATTCATCCTACATTCAGTTGTGTATGTGCACGCCTTCTACAAAATAATTCATGTAATAGAGTTAGTAAAGCTGTAAGAATTGAAAACTCATTTGTGATGGGGTGGTTCATAATTTTACCAGCCAGGTACTGGTGTAAAGTGTATTGTTCAGTGCTCTTTAACTTTGTCCATTGGTATTCAACAGTGTCAGTGCTGGAAATGAAACTTT
Organism: Locusta migratoria; assembly: GCA_026315105.1. NCBI lineage: Eukaryota > Metazoa > Arthropoda > Insecta > Orthoptera > Acrididae > Locusta > Locusta migratoria. Next base: position 277,713,985 of record CM048747.1, on the reverse strand, counting down.
CATGTTGATATGTAAAGTCCTCTGAAATCTGTCTCCTGTCACTGATGTTTAACAGATCTCACTACTTTCCTCAATATTCCAATTTTCAGTAGTATTCAGTTATGCTGTAATGGCCTTATGATGACTATTTCCCCTCTTCAGCAATAGTTGAATTAAAAAGTTTGTCTATGTTTCTTTATCAGCAGGTCTAAGATGTTATCTGTGAGACTCAGTTATAATTTGCACTGATCGTAAAGCATTTACAACAGTTCCACTCAGTTCCCTGCCACCCGTCTTAAACATCTGACTGTCTCAGTTTGTGTACGGTAAGTTAAAAATCTGCACCTAATACTATAACATGACTATGAAAGGTCTGCAAAATATTTTCCAATTTTTACAAAATCGTGCGATGGAAATTCCAGGAAGGATTCAACAATATTTCTGAGAAAGATAGATGGCTACTCATACAAACACAACTGCCATCTCCAGTAGCCACAATGGCTTGAGACAGCAGTCATGTTTGTTTGTTGTTGTTTTGTGTTTGTGTGTGTGTGTGTGTGTGTGTGTGTGTGTGTGTGTGTGTGTGTGTGTGTGTGTGTTTGTTTGTTTGTTTAATTATGGATCTGTACTAATCTTACTAGATATTATCATTTTTCTTTTTTTCTCTATAAACATGCCTCCACCTTCATTCAGTGTTTAGCCTGTCCCTGTAATACATGTTCCAGGTTCAGTGTAGAAATTCATTACTATTGACATTGGTTTCAGACAGCTTTCTGCCCCATATGCTATGTTGACTTTTATAAGTGAGTACAGTTCTGGAGTCTTTCCATGGCCACTCCTGCAATTAACTGTCACTCTATTACCGTTTTCTTTCTCCACTCTGTTGTGCTGAATGCTGCCCTGTCTGAAATCAGGAGGCATCTTTGTGGACCTGTGAAGATATTTTTCCATTCAAAAACTACCTGTGCACTTCATGTGTACTCCACTACCCTAGTAACCACATTCTGAATGTAGTGCATGTCAATAGTGCAGATGTAGTACCTTGCATTCAGCATCATCACAGAATCATGTAATCCTCTGGTTTAAGTCTGCCACTTGGCTCCAAACTAGAGGACCAAGATTGATTTTGAAAATGATGCTACAAATTGGTAGCTCTGTTTCCATTCCAGAAGCGTGTAGGAAACCAGGCTTCATTGGTGCCAGTGTGAACAACAATTGGAACTGGGTGTACCAAGTGCACTCTTTTGCCTCCACAACTCAGAAAAGACCCTGAGAAAAGCAGACTGAATGGACACTTGTTTCTTGACCTTTCCACTCTTTACTTAAGGGTCTCCAGCACCCGTCTCTCACTGACAACCAACCCACCCTTTGTACTGTCTGAACCTGTCAGGAAGATCAACTACCACTGCACTCTTAGTAAATATTTGGTGGAGGAAAAGTGCTACATTTCATGAACTGTGATAGTGTATATAATATATAAACCAAGGACTGACCGAATATTCAGTTTTGGCTAAAATGCTTTTATGAACTTACTGATGAATTTGGGTCACATTTGGGATGTATTCAGTGCACTTAAAAATTGAATTTATCTGCTAATCACAAAAACAAAAGCACGGCACTTTCCTCTGTTCTTCACTTTCTCCCATAGACCTTCCAGTTTGGAACACATTGCTTCTGTGATGCCATCAATCCACCTCGTCCTCTGCTGCCCTCTTCTTCTAGTGCCTTCAGTCTTCCCCAGCATTAATGTTTTTTTCCAGTTTGGCACATCTTTTCATTACGTGTCCAAAGTAAGTCAGCTTTCGTTTTAATATTAGACCTTCCAGGGAGCAATCTGGTTTTATTTTCTCTAATATAAATCTGTTGGTTCTCTTCGCCGTCCATGGAATTATAAGAATTTTCCTCCATCACCACAATTCGAAGAAGTCAATTCTTCACCATTCAGGCATTTTTAATGGTCCAGGTCTCACATCCATACATCACAACTGGGAAGATCATAGGCTTCACGGTATGTATCTTTGTTGCTAAAGTTATGTCTCTGGCACGTATTATCTTTTCAAGGTTTGACATCACCTTTCTGCCGAGCAACAAGGGTCTCCTAATTTCGTAGCAGCAGTCGCCATCATCAGAGATCTGGGAACTGAGATAATTGAACATGCTGACTACCTCCATGGATTCTCCTCCTATATCCCATGAATTAATACATGTAGTTGCCATAATTTTGATTTTCTTCACATTTAGCCTGAGACCGGCATTTTCACTTTTGTTTTTTACCTTCAGCAAGCGAGTTTAACTCTTATTCACTTTCTGCCAGTAGTATGGTATCATCTGCATATCTGAGGTTGTTTACATTTATTCCAGTTATTTTAATTCCCATCACTTCTTCATCTATCCTGGCATTCCTCATAACATGCTCTGCAAAAAGATTGAATAAGAACGGAGACAATATGCAGCCTTGCTGGACCCCTTTCAGAATCTTTATCCATTTCATTGTGCCATACAGGGTTCTCAGTGGCTTCTTTATCAAGGTATAAACTTTTTCCATTATCCATTGAATGTTGGCAATTTGATTTCTGGTTCCTCTCCCTTTTCTAAACTCAGCTTGTTCTACCAGTAGCTTTCAATTTAGTTATTGGCGATGTAAGATTTTCAGAATGACCTTGCTAGCATGTGAGATAAGTGCAATTGTTCAGTGATCTGAACATTCTTAAGAGATTCCCTTGTTTGGAATCAAGGTGAATACGATCTTTTCCAGTTTTCTGGCCACTGCTGCATGCTCCATATTTTCTTACATATTGAATGCAGCACTTTCACTGCAATTTTTTCCAATAACTTTAAATAATTCTGCTGGTATTCTGTCATGCCCACTAGTTTCGTTATTAGCCACATTTGCAAGGGCACACTGGACTTCGCTCTCCAAAATATATGTCTCTAATGCTAAAATAACATTAGCATCATCATCATCATCAGCAGCAGCAGCAGCAGCACTGTCAGTATGAAGTTAATTCTGCCCATATTTCTTTAAGGTCCTCTGCTTCACATAGATCTTTTCCATTTCTATTATCATTCCAATTTTTGCCTGGAATTTTCTTTTATTTTCTGATGCAATTGACACAGCTTATTGTGTTGACAAGTGATCATACTAGCACCTTTTCAAAATGACAAAAATATCACAAAATGAACAAATAATTTTCACACAACTATTTTCTGATTCAAGTTTGTTTCTTTCATGGCACATTAAATTGCACTCATAGTTGAACTGTTTTGCCACATGAACAGCATAAATATTTATAAAACTTCTTCACTTTTAATTGTAGAGCATCGCCTTCCAACTTTGCTGGATCTTCCTGTGACATGTCTCTCCGCAAGATCTTGTTACAACCATATTGCCTTCCATACTCTTAACATGTGTATTTTTCCTTCATTCATCATATATCTTATGATGCTGTCCTATTTCAAGAAGGAGAAAGTGTTCTCCCTTTCATAACACAACAACAACAAAAACTACACACTTGATACAAACATAACAGACCACATGCACTTCTGAGAATCAGGTAGCTACCCTCTGAACACGCTAAATTTCTGTCTGCTACTTAGTAGAGCTTCGGCTCTTTTCATGAGAGATCTGTTCTGTGGAGCTATATGTGCTTGTCAGACCGTAGACATGAGTCTTGTGACAGTTCGACTTCAAAGTGTCACTATGTGAGATTACTTCTGTTTCTGCAAAAAGTTGTGTGAAAACTTTCTACCCTTATATGTACCACAAAGAGCTTAAATTTCAGCTTGCCGATCTACCATGTTTTTACATTTAGCTTTAAGGTGAGTGGTTCCATAGACCAAAGCTAAACTGTAGTTAACTTATAGCAAAGTTAACCTTATCGGACCCTTGCTACATAGTACATACACAACATTTACAACAAAAATAACCTAATACCAAAATTTCACTCCTATTCAATGCTACACTCCAAAAAAAAAAAAAATATCTTCAGAAAGGACTTCTTAACATTTAAATTAATATTGGATCTCAACAGAATTTCATGATGGTGAATGGTTTGCCGAATAAATACAGCCGGAACTCGTTGATAGCCCAGATAACTGCGAGACATTCTTTCTTAGTTGTAGAGTAGTTTATCTCGGACTTTGAGAGTACAATCGCGCAAATATACCTCATCACAAAGTACGTTTATAAGTAAATCTTAAAATAAATATTTTTTAGCTTTCACCGACTACTCAAACTAAAGCTCAGCAGGGTGAATGATCAATCTACACCAGCTTATGGTTTCAAAGCGCCCATCCTGCCAGCGGGGTCATCTTCCTATTATTATTAGCCTGCACCTCAATATTTTTATTTCATTTAAATTTCTTAGACTTTGGTATTAACAGTAAATGTATTTTTATCAGCTACCCGCAAAACCAAGTTATTACATCGCAAAATAACAGTTTTATTTTAATTCCGTACAATTTTCTTTAGAAAAATATATTGATAGAAAATATATTAAGCATTTACCCCAGTTATTCCATAGTAACATTACAGTTTCTTTTTTCTTTTTCAGTTCACATATTTTCCTTCAGAAGAATATATTAAAAATGACTGTAACGTCTTTTCTTTGCAAACATGCTGCTGCATTGTTTTATAGTAAAACAATACGTTTATATTCTTATTATTCATTTCGATTGCTTTTCTGTTCGAGTATGAGTTAACAGAAGGTACAGTTGTTTCATCTATTGCATGTGTACCAATGATCGCAATTATAACGCCCCTACGCCAACCGAAATACATAACAGCAGAACTAGACAACAGTTCACAGCGCCTTCAGCTAAAATGGCAATTATAAGTTGAACGGGTAATACTGTGACAGTACACGCTTTAGTATCTGTCGCGAAGGAGTGTGATGGAAATGTCTGGTTCTGAGTGCATGTGTGGAACCAAGCAGCAAAGTGGCTGACGCAGACGCAGCGAGACGGGCGGCATAGCACAGTCAAAAGAGTGCATTCACACTGAAGGCCGGGCCGGGCCAAGCCGAGCGGGCTGATGCGTAGTGCGTAAATTGAATCGTACTACAGTTCTGCCACATTCCCTCCACAAGGGCAGAAGGAGGCGGGGCATGTTGTGCACGTGACTAGTCTGCGGTAGCGCTTCCCAGCGGCAGAAAGCGAAAGCTTAACGCTGACAGCTGTTGCGTCTTATATTTTTGACGTCTGTAGCTCATGAATGTTCCTATTTTAGTGAAATTTCATAGTAGGTACTACCAAAGTTATGTTTCTCCATACTATCCCTATTCTTTTACGCAAGTCGCCGAAGTGCCGTCCAATTTAAAGACTTGCACCTGGCCAACGAGCCACACGAAATTATTATTATTATTATAGGGAGATGACTGTAGCCCACGTCTTTGATACGTATAATTATAAATGTTTCATAAATTATGTATTTAAAAAGCACATACAGCAAATGAGACATTCTATATCAGATGGTGAGAAATATATATTTTTTTATTTCAGAAACTTGGCATAAATTACACACATCGGCTCTAATATTCGGATATCGGTATAAGAATGTTGTCAGCATCATTCTTTACATTTTCTTTGATGGAAAGACGTGAGAGGCGCTTCCACACTCAATTGACATTCATTACAAAACTAATGATTTTTGTTTTTGTTTTTAAAGGTAGTTACATCACGAATAGAATAAAGCATTGAAGCTTCCCGTTTCATTTGAGGCTACTAAGGAAGGTAGTAATTCACTCTTGTGTTCAGACTGCTATTCAATATTTTCATGTTACTTTGCCAAGTCTGCTCTGGGAATGAAATTCACATTTCACACAACCTAACCTACACGTAAAATCACGCAATAACGCAAAGAACGCACGTAAACTGTAAACAAAAGTGACCGAAGCTTTTGCTGTCTGCCGCTTGGAAGCGCTACTGAAGACCAGTCACGTGCTCAACAGACTCCGCCTCCTTCTACCCGTCTGGAGGGGGTTTGGCAGAAATGTAGTACGATTCAATTTACGCGACGCGTAGTCGGCGCACGAAGCCGGCTTGGGTGTTCATACTGCGCGCCGAGCCGAGCCGAGACGAAAAAAGGGGGTAAATACACTTTTTCGATTTTCATGCTGTAAAAAATTGTGACGGTATATACGACTATCCCACATCATTTTATCAACTTATTTTTTCCTTACAAGCTTTAGCTTGCCTGTGAAAAAATAAAATGTCTACTTTTCATTTCGCGAGAGTTTTTAGATTCGTTGCGTTTCTCACTCGATTTTTATGAAAGTATGCAGTAAAAAAATCTGATTTTTGGACACATGGTAGGAAAATATCTCAGCTTTCTAATTAAGCATTCACCTTTTCACAATTCGTACCATTCGTTTTCAAATGACGCTATTTGTCAAGTGCGTGCACTTGATTTACAAATCGTGTATTGAAAAAGTTGGATAGCGGGCAGCTTACTGTTCTATCCATTTTAGACCATACATTACAGCGAGTGAAATGGAGCTAAAAGTGCAGAAAAGTTTTTGAAATGGTAGTTGGACTGATATCTAATCCTTTCATTAGTAATTACGAGTTATCTGAGTGGCGTTATGCCGCGACCGTAAACCTTCGATCTCGGCGGGTGTTGGGCGTAACGTGAAGAACTGCAACACAGAAAAAATGAATTGCTGGCCACGTGTATCGCTCTATCGTGATATGTTAATGATCCATAATCAGAAAACAAGTATAAACTATTTTTTCTTGGATGGCGACCGATTACAGTTGACAATGATCTGCTATGCTTTTACATGAGGTCATACTTTATAAGAGGCAAAACAACTGATTTCTTCTCCACATTATACATTTAATGGAAAAAATATTTCGTGTTTGGAACGACGGGAAAAGAATAAATTAGTGTGAACTGCGCCTTTCGTTTTGATGGACTGAAATACAATTTTCTGACATACTTATTGCCTTTCTAGTTGGAAATGATAAAAGGAAGAAGCCGAAAATTATAGGTACATTCACGCCTGAGCCATATTTAGTCATTTTTTCGCTTTTGTAGCTCTCGAAAATCGTCGTAAAACAAGGTAAAAATATTTGTATACAGCTTGTCCCACGTAACGCTCGAGGTTAAAGTAAGAACGAAGTAAAACAGAATAGATAAAAGTAACATTAATAACATGTAGTTACCTCCTTACAAGGGATCTTGCAACGTGTGCCACTTTGTTTCTTGTTGTGCTTTTTTTTTTTTTTCTTCTTGGTGGGCTGTCCCCAGCAACAAGGTATCCTCACTCACTGTCAGTTGAAGATCGGAGGAAACACGGCGGTGACCAAAAGTTGTCCATTGGCGTCTACTTAGAGCCAGTTAACAGTTCATTCATATTGTTTTTTATTTCTATTGTTATCACACTGTAGTGACTAATCAGATATTAATCAAATATAAAACAGGTGGTAATGGACTCATAAATTTCGACTGACATTTTGGAGACTTTTTCTTTAAGAGAACAGCTAAAAACACATTTCTGAATTTTGTATTCATTTATACAATTAATAGTAATGCAAGGAAAAAAAAGAACACATTTTCACAAGTGTTGTTTTAAGAAAAAGCTATCATGCAGAGAGACGTGTATTGGAAACAGGCTGCAGACGTGATACTTGCGCTGCAGAAGCAATACTGTAGCCCAATCTGCTCGCGCCGAAAATATTAAACATTCCGAATGTTGTTGGCTCGGCGTGAGCCGGCTGAAGCGGAGTCGTCTCGTCTGACAGTGTCAATAGCGCCAATTGAAAAGAATGTGTTTAATCTCTCGGCTCGGCACGGCCGGCAGTGTGAACACTAAATGGGGCCGAGCAGTCTGGGAGGGGACGTGACGGTGGTGCGACCTGCACCTTCGCTGAGCTGGGACGTGACGGTGGTGCGACCTGCACCTTCGCTGAGCTGCGTGCCGCTGCAGCGGAGGCACAGGCAGGCAGGAAGGGGAGGCGGGGAGCGGGCAAGAAGTCTGCCATACACTCTATCTCGAAAGGGGCACTATTATTGGCTGTTCAAAATGATCCAATGTTTGTGAACCTATTGTACCATACTGCTGTGTGTCCATAGACTTACAAACTACTTAAACCAACTTACACTAAGGACAACACACAGTCACACACACGCACATACACACGCCTGAGGGAGGACTCGACCCTCCAGTGGGAGTGATCCCGCAGTCCATAGATTATTGTCTGTTCGAACAATATTGCCTTATGGCTGAAAGTGTTTGACTAGTGATTCGTTTTCCAACATCTAAGTCATCGTTCTTTTTTCATTTGTGCATTATACTTTTCAGTTACTTGGTACTTATATCTGTACACTTTTGGTTTAGTGAAATATTCTGACATTGTATGATCAACAACTAATGCATAAAATTATAATTTCATTGTAAGACTTGGTCGACAATATAATAGATAAATGGATGCAACATTTTATAGTTTCCAAAGAAACCCAATAATTTTTACCTAAGGAACTAGTAAAATTCTAGATAATTTTGTCTGAATAGTGATAGTTACTGTAATTAATGCTAAAGAATCTTTGAATCCATACATAATGTGGTTAGAATCTGAAAGATACATTTTAAAGCTCAAGTCCAACATTCCATATCTTCTGGAGTTGGTATGTTTATCTTTCCTTAGTTGTCATTTTTTGTATCAGTTATTTACTGGAAAATGGGCTTATGATTCGAAACCTAGGTCATTCTTTATTACTAAATGAAATAAGGCTTCCGTTTAGTTAAAACACAATTCTGAGATTCTGTCGCTACCGGACCTCAAAAATACCGCCAGTTCCGGTTCATTTGCAATAGTCTCTTGCAAATTACATCCATGTAAGTCAATGGCGTCCTATATAATTCCATATTATACTTCTGAAACCTGCCTGTTAGTCTGATGTAAAATCAGCATCACTTCTCTTCATAGTAGTTTGACATCGTCCAGATTTTCCGTTCACTCTAATACATTTATTTAGTGATATAAATTTTTAATGCAGTATTGAATAAAGCAATTCTTCGTCGCTAAAATGTGTATGAAATTTGAGGATTGATAAGACCACATAATTCCCAATGTGCAGGCATGGAAATGGGAGCGCCAGTGTCTTGAAAACGAATTAACATTTAATGCTCCGTCAAACAGAGCGTGGGCAGCCCTTGCGGACAGAACGTGCTGTTGTCCACCACGTTCTGCAGCAGTCAGACACAGTGCGGGCAGCGCTCGGCGTTCCGTTTGTTGAATGGCGCTTGTAGTATGAGAGTCAGCTGCAGAGCATATAAACATGAACAGTAGTTCAGACGTGGATGAATTTCTACTTCTCATTTTGCTTTCTTCAAAGAAGCAAATTAAAGAAGTTCATGAAATTAATATGAAATGAGAAGAAAAAGGTGAATTTCATCGTCTTTGCAAAGAGCTTTGATTGTGTGACGACAGTTTCGTCAATTATTTTCGAATGTCTCCCTAAATGCATGTACGGATAAAATGTCCAATAAAAGAGTGGCTCAAGTTATTATTGTTATAAAAAATGAGTTGTTTCGTTTGGAGTTGTTGATCATGATGACATCTTTGTGGTTTTTCGGGCGGCTAGAGCAGACACAGTGAAAGTGTTATTTCTTAAAACACTACATTTGTCCACGGATTTATACAAGGAGAAAATATTCTGCCTTGAAAGCCATTGCAGGATACAAGCACTCGTCTGCCTCGTGTGTTAGTAGGTGATGCTTTAAATTGCAGAATTATTTAATATGTCCCTTTCCTAAAGCTGCAGCCTTGGAAGATCCTCAAAAGGGCATTTCCAATAAATGCCTCTGCAAGAGACGGCATTTAGTGGAAATTCTTGTTGAAAAATGGCGTGTCTTTTTAGGGCCAATAGACCTACAAACTGATGATGTAAATAAAGATTTGGAAGCAGCATGCTGTCTAATAATTTTCTCCGCAGCAATGGAATCTACGTGCCTACTGAACAAGAGGAGCAGATTGATAACCTACACGCCAAGGCATTTTCGAATACGCTAAGACTAAAACAGAAACCAATTTCTTGCGTATTTTGACAGTAACCAGTAACAAGGTATTGGCATCAGGTTGTGTGTACAGTTGGCAGCCAACAACTACCTTCTGTACCATCTGCTTTGATGTTTGTCCAACCACATCGTATTTATTGCGTTTTTTAACTGTATTTTGCACAACACAACCAGAAATGTACTGTAATTTTCAATATTTCGCTTAATTCATTTTCATGTAATAGTTTGTTTTAGTCAAGTAGTTATACACTGGTTTGTAATTATGAAAAATAAATTAATACCTGTTTGATTCAGACTTCTGCATATCTCCTTCCAACTGTCCGTCTTCTTCGACGCATTTTTGTATTCTGGGTCACGTACGACATACAGGAATGTCTTTGGACGCACCAAATCGATCAGTTTGTTTGTTTTCCGCTACACTGCTCCCGCTTGCCCGCCGCATTCTTTGTAGAAAACCACAGCCTGTCCGCTGCACGCGGCGGGCAGCGTGTGCGCCCGCTTCCTGTTTGACTGAGGCGGTAAGGCAGAATGCATCACAGTGCCCGCGCACGCTGCCTGCTCTCTGTTTGACTCAGCCTTTATCGTTCTGCTCGGTTTCAAATGAAAAGTAGGAATATTGGCTACATTTCAAACGCAGCAACCTTTGAGCAAAAATGACTGTACCAAAAACAATATGCAATGTGTTTTTACCAAAGCACATTCTTAATTTTCTGTCACACTTCACTTAATTTGATGCTACACAGTAATGAAAATAAATTCATGCCTTTATTACATCAAACTATATTCCTGGTCATTAAAATTGCTACACCACGAAGATAACGTGCTACAGAAGCGAAATTTAATCGACAGGATGCTGTGGTATGCAAATGATTAGCTTTTCAGAGCATTCAAACAAGGTTGGCGCCAGTGGCGACACCTACAATGTGCTGACATGAGGAAAGTTTCCAACCGATTTCTCATACACAAACAGCAGTTGACCGGCGTTGCATGGTAAACATTGTTTCCGACTTTGTAAAAAAAGGTCGGATTGTCGCCTATCGTGATTGCGGTTTATCATATCGTGACATTGTTGCTCGCATTGGTCGCGATCCAATGACTGTTAGCAGAATATAGGATCTTTGGGTTCAGGAGAACAATACAGAATGCCATGCTAGATCCCAACGGCCTCGTATTACTAGCAGTCGAGATGACAGGCATCTTATTCGCATGGCTGTAATGGATCAGGCAGCCACGTCTTGTCCCTGAGGTAAGAGATGGGGACGTTTGCAAGACAACAACCATCTGCACAACAGTTTGACGACGTTTGCAGCAGCATGGACTATCAGCTCAGAGACCATGTATGCAGTTACCCTTGACGCTGCATCACAGACAGGAGCGCCTGTGATGGTGTACACAATGACGAACCTGGATGCACGAATGACAAAACGTAATTTTTTCTGATGAATCAAGGTACTGTTTACAGCATCATGATGGTCGCATCTGTGTTTGGCGACATCACAGTGATCGCACATTGGAAGCGTGTATTCGTCATCGCCATACTGGCGTATCACCTAGCGTGATGGTATGGGTTGCCATTGGTTACACGTCTCGGTTGCATCTTGTTCGCATCGATGGCACTTTGAACAGTGGCCGTTACATTTCAGATCTGTTGCGACCCATGGCTCTACCCTTCATTCATTCCCTCCGAAACCATACATTTTACCAGGATAATGCACGACCGCATGTTGCAGATCCTGTATGGGCCTTTCTGGATACGGAAAATGTTCGATTGCTGCCCTGGCCATCACATTCTCCAGATCTCTTACCAACTGAAAACGTCTAGTCAATGGTGGCCGAACAACTGCCTTGTCACAATACGCCAGTCACTACTCTTGATGAACTGTGGTATTGTGTTGAACCTGCATGGGCATCTGTACCTGTACACGCCATCCAAGCTCTGTTTGACTCAATGCCCAGGCATATCGAGGCCGTTATTATGGCCAGAGGTAGTTGTCCTGGGTACTGATTTGTCAGGATCTATTCGCCAAAAGTGCGTGAAAATGTAATCACATGTCAGTTCTAGTATAATATCTTTGTCCAATGAATACCCGTTTATCATCTGCATTTCTTCTTGGTGAAGCAATTTTAATGGCCAGTAGTGTATAATATATGTTAAAATATTTCTCTTCTGCGAATTGTTTTCTTAATATGGAGTGACAAATGTTTCACTTGATCTGCAAGAACATTGTAATGAGCTGAAAGAATTATTAAATTTATTGTATGAGTTAAGAGTGTAGCACGAATGTGTGGAAAAGATTTTCAGTATAATGATATAAAGTTGTCTCGACACATTGCAGAAAGAAACTGATGAATACTTGATCTGAAAATCAAGCGTGTAAAATTTCAACAGAATCGTAAGAAAACTGTAGAGTTTGTCGAATCTATGAGTAAAGTATCCTTCGCCATGCACCACATGGGATATTACGTAGACAGTTTTATTCCTCTTATTTTGAAGATCAAGTACGCAACATTTCATCAATATCAGAATAGAACTGTAGATTTGTGCGAATTGCAAACGTATGATCACCGAGCACACAGAGACAGCAAGTGGCGTCAGAGCACCTGTGGAGCTTATGTCTGGCGACTATGAGTCCGCGAGTGCAATGGGACGGCTGCGCAGCGCACTCACGCTCGTTGTACCAACACCTTCTAGAGTACAGGCCTGCGCGCATGCCCGTGACGTCACCAACTGAAGGCTGGCTGCCGTGCAGACGGCCGAGTCTGCGTCGGAACTTCGCTGTGATGCAGGCGCTATACGAACGTTTTGCATTTTAATGCGCCAACTGCGTCGGTATTTCCGTGCTTTCTTCTCCTACACGGCCTTGCAATTACACTAAGGGAATTAATACATGCAACACTCGTTCAATTTTGTTTTGAGCCTGTGAAATTCTTTTGACAATTTTCAGCAAATATTCATCTGTCGGTCTTTAAGACAAACTGGAAAATCAAATTAGTTCTTTGCCTTGCATCGGACATAAAACTTTTCCTGCAATAAATTGTCACTGAAAAGCAACAAGATACCGATATTTACGATTTTAATGAAGCAAATTGGTTCTTAGAATATATAAGGATTTATTTTCGGTAATTTTTGAAACCTTTGTCTCCAGGTATCACTAGTAAAGTACTTACTACTTATGAAACTCAGATCATTTGATGGATTGTATCGTCTTCTGAGAAAACATTCATTAAATAAATTAAGAATTGTTACAAGGATCCTACCTTTCACTTATTTTCCAGAGCTGTAGAAACTATTTCTTTTGCAACCTTGATGAGAAATGCTACCAGAGTTCCATTAATTTCTCTAGTAAGGAACTTAAATCGAAATTGTGTATCGTATATTTCTTTGTTATAAAACGCTAAATACTTTGAAACAACTGTTTATTTCAGTAATAGCTATTTTTGTGTAAACAGCCAAAATGATTTAGTAAATATGGTAGTTCTAGTATTGTTCAAAATGATTTAATAGCTCTTTTAAGATAAAAATCCAGGAAAGTAAAAAACATGACAGGAATGTTAAGGAATACTAAACTTTTTTGAGGCACAGAGTGAACAGAAATTTATTTTTAACACTGAAAAGTTGTATGACAACATGCAGCAGCAAACCATATAAATATTTGTACAGCAACAAGAAACTTGGGAATTAAGTACATCAAGATGTTATTTGACAGTAGAACCAAACTTTTCCCCCCTTATCAGAATGATATTAAATTGAATGTGATAAAATGTTTTATTTCTTAAATACTAAAAACACAAGTATGTTCATCCCATGCAATGCAGAAATGGTGATGTGTTACCAGTACACAATCAGTGAGGACCAAAAATTTAACTACATAATTCCTTGTAACTCTCCCACAACACGTTGACACTGCAAGATGATTACTTAATGTAGGCACACCACATAAAAACCAATAATGGCAAACTCAGAATATGTCGAAAATGGACACATATTTCATTGTCAGGCACACTGATAACTGAAAGTTGGACAAAACATGCAGTGTACTCTTATATAAAACTATGCTGTCTTTAACTTTGTGGAATACATCAAAATACATTCTGATTTTTTTCATCAAAACTTAAGCAGCTGAAAGTTGTGATTACTATACAGTATATCTGCAGGAAACTGAAGAATCAAAAGCTATTACTGTACATACATTTTATGCACAACAAAATGTAACAGTACCATACAAACATAAAAACTGGAATAAAGTTACAGGTCATTGTTATAATTTATTCTAGTTCTGTCAGTCTAGAATACCATGACAGATTTGTTTTCTACTTCACTAGGAATTTAAGGTACCATATGCCATCCAACCTTAATGGAAATAAGTAGGAAATCACTGTACACACATATTTCGTTTTGGACTATATGCCTGATTTCACATTATGTCTGACTGATGGTCAACTGACGACAATAAAACAGCTTGATCAGTTATCTTTAGTTAAGGAAGAGAGAAAGTACAGTTTTTCAGAATCATGAGTACCAAGTCACGTATCAGAGAAAATTTGCTACATGAATAATTGAGGAACTGTGTTACAGACACACAGGAAATGAGAGCTGTAATTTCCTCCAAAAAATATTCTTTTAAAAGTGCAAACAGAGGAAATGTAGCCAGCATGCTTGCATTATAAAACTTAAGATGTTACTTTCTGACTGCTGTCTGTCAGTAAGACACCACAACATATATGAAACAAACCAGAAGGGTAACTAACTGCATCAGAATATTCAGAGTCAATTATGTAACTTCTAGTTCACAGACAGTCCCAAATTAATGAGTTTTTAAGTATTGTAGAATGTAGATGGATGAGAATGTTGTCTGAAATACCTAAGGATACACAAATGCTTAGCATTATGCAGTAAACAAAAATAGCAACTAGGCGTTAGAAACCAAATGTTGGTTAGGTTTCTTCCTCTCAAAGCAACTCTTTCTCCTGTCATTATTTCTTATTTCTATACTTCTCAGGAACTGCATAAACACACAGAAAAAGTGACCTCTCCTTTGTACATCATTTCTGATCACTATCAAGATTATTAGCAACTCTAGTCATTCAAATAAGACCCTCTATTAAAAAAACATTAATATCAAATTTGTGCAATACCTTTTTGGCATAACTGAAAGGGGGGAGAGGGTACCACATGTCAGCTTTGACCAAAGACGTCATATGGATGACAATTACTGAACATATGCGTCAATTTACATTACCTAAAGCAAACTGTTTCATCAATGTAGTGACTCATTCTTGATCTACTTATCCAAATAATGATAAGGCAGCAATCTGTATTACCGAATAAATTCTGTGAACTTGACTATCATGTCATTTGTCAAAGATAATGGGTGGTATCCTGATCTTCAATTGACCCACCTTATCTTTTGCAGAAGGTCTCTTCTCACAGGACAATGTCTGTTAAGAATTACTTATTTTATTTTAATGGGAATTTCATTTGCACCATTGTAGAACTGCTCGGTAAAGAAAATTGCAGTTTTTAGGTTGACTGCCTTGCTCAGCTGCTCTTTTGTTTCTATGTTGTTAATTTGCCACAAAGGCTGTTTAGATGTTGGAAAATTACTTGTGAATCTCTGAAGTTAATCAGAGGACATTTTCCTGGAGTACTACATCAAATTAAAACATGTTGATCCCCTATCAATTTCAAGTATAGGCCTAGCTATGCAAATGATCTACATTTTTCTATCACAAACATTTTTTTGTAACTTGATATTTTTATTCCTGAAATACAATACTTTACCATACCATATGAACATTGCTGTTTCACTGTTATATGATGTCTAAACTAGGTATTTCTTTTTCAGTCTTACGGTCAAACTACTACTTAGTTTGAAAATTCCACCTGAGGTGTATTTAGAGAAAAACTTAAACAAGATCCTATTATGTAAGCAGAATATTGTTTAAAACAGCATTGTTTAAATTGTGAAGGATGATAGAAAAATAAGCACTTCAATCCAATAGAAATGAAAACTCAAACATTAGCAGGAAAGAATAAGACAGAAATAGTGATACGGAGCTAAGACCAGTAGACAAGAGAGACAAAGCAGGCCAGATTGTAGAATACACCACTCTGTTCTTGTTCACAGTGTGAATAATGGTAATGCCTTTGCTAATGTAGTAGGGATCACAGTACTAATGTAGACAAGTCTTTTCTAGTATGGCCATCAACTGATAGCCAGAAAGATGAAATTTGAGAAACTGGTTATAGTGACAGACTGATCTGTAGCAGAGCCCAAGCTCAAGGTTTGGTCGGGAGGCAAGAGTTAGTTTGTGAGTTGCCAAACCCAACGACAGTGAAAGCAGAAAACCTGGTTGTGATCAGACATGTTATGTTAAAATCCAATTTTTAAAACTAAAGCAATGGTATTCTCTAAATACAAACAATTTGTCTTGACATGTTAACTTCCAATGACCATTCACAGTAGGCATTACTACCATACACATAACAGTAGTACACAGGCTGCCCTTTCTAGAATTTTATCACAAAGTATCTCCAGATAAATATTAGCAGTATATGTCACAAGGATTTGTGTTTGTGATGACATTAGTATGACTGAAATTCTATGTCTTCAGAAAAAGGACTATAAATAAAGAAACATTAAGTGCTTTTCAAATTGTTTTTTGCAGTTGAGTGCCAACCTTGAAAAGATGAAATAGCAGTGACTAATGCTTTTGAAGACTATGTAAAACACATCTGACACATACACATCAAAAAGGCACAACACAAGAAAAATGCATGAAAGAGAAGCAAAATATAGTAGGCCTATAACACTAAGAAATTAATATGTCTTGTACTGCCCATTCATGACCAATTTAAAGCAGCAGCAGATATCAGCTCTAAAGTAATTAGATATTTACAGTAAGAAAGAATTGGTATAAATAATGATGAATAAGTCAAAGAAAAATAAATGACAGTTTCATTACCAAAGCTCACAACCCATGCAAGGCAACCACTTCTTTAGCACAGTTACTGGAAGAGACAAATAACAAAAGAAATCCCTTATTTATTTAGTATTGTTTCCAGTTTTCTCTTCTTACCACCGTTTGATGTTATGCCTTGAGTGTTAAGTTTTTGATTGCAGTAATTATTCAATAATGAATTTGTTGCAACCCAGATAATCATTTTGAGAATATTTTCAGATGTATGAGTGCCACACAAATCAAGCTGCTCAAAGTTAGAGGAAAAATTGTGTAGAATCAAACTTGTAGCCTGTTGTCTTTGATTTTGTTCCTGCAGGAACAGTTTTTCATATTCAGGACCAATGAGCTTTGAAATAGTGATATAGCTGTACATGACAGCATCAACAACAAATG
Organism: Locusta migratoria; assembly: GCA_026315105.1. NCBI lineage: Eukaryota > Metazoa > Arthropoda > Insecta > Orthoptera > Acrididae > Locusta > Locusta migratoria. Next base: position 277,696,631 of record CM048747.1, on the reverse strand, counting down.
GACGTGGGTAGAGTAGGCCTCCCCGATCTAAGTTTCTAATACGCTTGAAGGATTTCTCATAATGCATGATTTTTTGGAAAACCAAACAATCCTTGCATATATCACATTTCAGTTTTTTTATGACTGAGTATGCACAGTAGCCTCCGAGATATGTAATTACGGGCAAATAACTGCCAACATCAGTGATGTCGGACTCTGTCACAGAGAGAGATGCAAAGTTGTTAGAAAAGGGAGTATTTTCTGAACTGTATTGCTTCCAGGGTTCTAAAACATCAAAATAATTAACTTTGATTTCTCCTTTTGTTTCAGATCTTAATGAAATCCTTAAAATTGTAGAAAATCTTAGTTTTTTCTCAACTTCAAAAATTTGCCTTATTGAGACATGGTATTGTGCCCCTGCCAGTTGCCTGTACTTACCAAATCTGTCCTCAAGAAGGTCAGTTTGAAATTTTCCAGGCAAAATGTATTTTAATGCAAGTTCATCCACACAGTAATTTGTGATTTCAATAATGGAATGTGTAGACAATTTCAAAGCAGATAATGTTTCTTTTGAAAGGATGCCTACACCATTTGCCAACTCTTCCCATTTATCTAGCCAAATCAAAAAAATTGTTTAAGAAGATAAATTGTTCATCTGTGTTTGAATTAGTCAAAGGTTCTTGCATTTTATCCCTCTTCAGTAAGCCTTTGTAAGGAGCCTTTACATTTAAAATTTTCCACCACAGAGAGATGATTCTGATGAATTCTGCTGTGCCAACATGTTTGCTCAAATTATTAGATGGACCCAATGTCTTTAATGCTTCCACAATGTAGTCATTGAATATTTGGATCACTAATTTCACATTTTGCTTTTCTAGAGAAGGATAGAGAGCTTTCAGTGATAACCCATAACCATATTTCAGTAACTTGTCTGATTCTAAATTGTACAATTTTCTTACTTCTGAAAATGAGGCTTCCAAAACTGAATTTGAGCTGCCATCAAATGGAGGAAATCTGAAAGAACATGCATCAGTTTTCTGGTTGAGATAGTTATTTCTGATACATTTCAACAAATGCACAGGATCAATAACAAAAAAAAAAAAAAGAGACCTTGAGCTATCAGCAGGATGTGGATACACAATACTCAGCTTAGGCTTATTTGAGAAGAATGTCATAGCCTTCCTGTTCACAGAATTATTATCACTAACAACTGCAAGCACTTTAAAACCTACCTCTTCCAAGCCAAGAACTACCTTTTTCAAAACTCTGTGCAACAGTTCAGCGGTAACAGTCCGAACAGGCAAAATGTGTACAACGTCTTTGTATGAAGACATTATGCTGCTAATCATAAATTTATGGGCACTAGAAGCTAACTCTTGTGAATCAAAGGCATTTCCAACAACATTACCCCCCTTGTAATCAAGATATTGCTTAATATATATCTCATCAACCATTAAAGTTACAATCGTATCTTGGGACTGCAATAGAGGAACTTTATTCTTAATGTAGCACAAGAAATTGCTGTCCAGTTTTTCCAATTCAGGGCCAACATTTAGTGAAGAACAAAATCTTCTTATTGTGCTTTGATGAGGCATTAATAAATTTCCAGATTCCCTCATGAACCTATAGGTAGCTGGAGAAATAATTTGAACAAGAGAAAAAAAACAACAAGTCCTCTGGTTTGTATCTTAGTCTGTCCCTGCTACTCACAAGATGTATTTGAGACTTTACAAATTGAAAAAAAGGCTTTATCATCACTGCCTTCAATTAACTTATCTAAAATATTTTGCATTATCTCTAATAAATGGTGTTTATCTTTTGTATCTACAGCTTCACAGGTTTCAACACATTCCAATATACTTTCAATCTCATGAAAGTAGTTTATTTTGCAAGGAAATTTGTACTTGTTCTGGATGTTACTTATTAAGACTCCTTTATAAAAAACTGACACTTGCAACTGCTCATTGACAACAACGGAATAATGCAACTGAGGTACAGATCCTGGTGTCTCGATATTGACAAAAATTACACTGTCTGCTTTACCAATCATAGTCCAGAATGAAGAAAAGTTGATTTTACGTCCCCCTGTTAAGTCCAATATACATGAAATTTTATTTTCACTGTCGTACTGTTCGGCTGAGGTAACACTTTCATTAAGAGCTTTCTGAAGTTGTGCTGCTTCCACACGCATTTGCTTTTCATCAGGAGATTCCCGGAAAGCCAACTGTGACGACAAATAGGACGGACAACCAGGAAATATCGACGGAACACAGCCTTCTTTTATCCTCGGTCGTTCCAGGTTTACTGTTAAAATCCGTCCTGTTTTCTCATCAAAGTGTTCGGCAGTCCATAGAATGCTTTCCGTTTGGAAATGTTTGTGGCAAATCTGTAACAGCACATCACCAGCCAATGTAACTATCCTTTGTCGAAACATTGTATGGCTACCTTAGTATTAATGTTGTCCGCATTGGTGTTGAATAAACAAATCAGTTACACACTTAGCGCCATTTACTCACCCTTGAATGCTCAGTAGGCACAAATCCTTTCCTCGGTATTGCAGCAATCCAGCGATTTCTCAGGTCCTCACATTTGGGAAATCGAAAAACGTGCACTTTTATTCCTCCTTGAGAGTCATAATTTCCCTGGCAATAGGGAACGCAGCACTTGTACCCCATACTTCAAATAACTGCAGGCGATACTATATGAAAGGTAATACTTTACGTAGCACACGCTTTCAACACAACACAGTCGCGGACAGAACCAGCCAACTGTTGATGACGTCACGTGCCAATATGGCCGCTATGCGTAGGCCTTGTATTTTAGAAGGTGTTGGTTGTACCAACACCACCTAGAGATAAGACCTTAGAACAGGCCGTGCCCACGTCACACTCAGAGGCCCCGGCCGCCACCTCACTAGCTGGCCGCTGGGGCACGCCCACCGCCGCACAGCGGCCAGCCAGTCACATGGCGGCTGCAGCCTCTAAGTGTGACGTGGGCACGGCCTGTTGTAAGGCCTTATCTCTACATGGTGTTGGTTTTACTCGCGGAATGACAGCGAGGTTAAGAAGAGGCGTTTGTAGACTCACAGCACCTTCAATTATAGCTTCTGTTAGAGCTCCTAAATACCCAGGCTGAATCGTCCGCCATGTTTTCCCCAACATGGTTGGAATCCTGCTGGACTAACAGCGTAGAGGCGCATGCCCTTCCATCTTTCACAAGCGATTTCGTAAAAACTAATTGGTAGAAATATTTAATTTTTCCGCTACTTAAATCTTTATATGTCAGCATTGTGACGAAATGCTCGTCATTTCGTTAATAGTCATCCATATCTATAAATGTGAATGTCTATTCGGTGTACGTTTATCACGTCTGAACCACAAGACATAAAGAGCTAAAAATTTTTACAGTTACTAATGTCTACCCGGGGAAGGCTTTAGGCACGGTTTTATGACGATCGGATAGCTATTTATCTATATACATATATTAATGTGAATGTCTGTTCGGTGTACGCTTATCACGTCCGAACGACAAGACGCAGAGAGTTAAATATTTGTACAGTTACTAATTTATACCTGAGGAAGGTTTTAGGCACGGTTTCATAGCGATCTGATAGATATTTAGTATTTTGAAGAATATAACGCGAAATGCGGAACAATAATTACTCTTTGAAAATTATATTTACTCTTTGGAAATGGTTTTATTGGTTGCATTGTTGTTTGAGGGTTGATAAAAGGGTGGAGTATATTGGGATGGAAAGTTATCGGTGTACATAAAATTCTACGTGTGTGTGTGTGTGTGTGTTACTATTTCTCTCTGCAGCGAAAATTACAGAACGCAAACGAATGGTCTGTGTGTAACTGTTGTCCGAAGTCTCCCGTTGTACACCATAGCAGTTCCATGCCGATAGCTATAAGGGGCTGGAAGATATGGTGCTTGAAAGTCGTTAAATTACAAAAAAAAAATCGGACTGAAGGTTAGTGATGACGTTTGCGACTCTATAGCAAGGAAGTTACATACATCGAAACGTGATGCCACAGCCCATATCTTTAGTCTATGCATTCTACAATGTCTTCAGGTCTTTCTCTGTAAGGATAAGCATACGAATAAGGAAATATAAGAATAAATAAATAATGCAGCAAAAACCATCAAGAGAACAGGCTCTGCTAATGGTATACTACTCCTTCCACATCGCTTCAACGGGTTCTACACAAATCTATACTTTTGTTCCGATATTAATAAAATTTTGCACATTCTACCTCAAAAACAAGAGGAATGTCACTGTCTGTATAAAATTTCGATCGGTGCATGGTGGAGGGTACTTAACTTACAGAATTTTACAAAATGTATAGTTTTGCTTCAATCTTTATGAATTTTTGCGCACATGACTTTTGAACCAAGAGGAAGATCACTGGATACATAAATGTTTGTATGGTACATGACAGAGAGTACCTGCAGAAAACTTTGCCGAGAGAGGGAAAGGTGGAAACGAACAGAGAGATGGTACAGAAAGAGGTGGATGCCGAGAGAGGGCGGAAGGGGATGTGGACTACGAGAGCGTAAGATAAATGAACACCTGGGCAACGCCGGGTTTACAGCTAGTAGTTAATTAGATGTTGGCTTCGAACTAAGAGACTGTGCTACATTAGGAAAAGTTTGGAGTTAAAAATAGAGGCTGCTAAGATATTCCGTTTTTGGTGCTTGTTGCACCATACGTTGCTGCGGATGAAATTTCCTAATGGATTGAATTTTATTTTCGACTTAGGAGGTGATCTTTATCTTTCACTCATACCGCTGAACTTTATTTTATTTAGCGCACTCATTTCCTATGGCGATAAGGCCAGAATGAATCATTGCGTATCTCATACACAGTTAGAGGTATCAAAATGATATTTTGACAAATGATAACATGCAAAGAGGGGAGTATTTTGCCACATGGTTACTACACGAAACTTCATTAATTGTCGCGTTATTCAAGGAAACACATAGTTGTAGAATGAAAAGTTAGTGATTTATTATTCGATTTGCAGATATTCCTTCGTCACTCACAAATGTTTATTTCTTTGCTTCTTGTCCATTGTGTTTCAGAGCTACTACTCAGTTTCCAAAACCTAATAGGAGTTACATTTCCTTCAGTTTAAAGCCTAGCAGTAACAGAACGGAAGTTACTAGATCTAGTGAGGATTTTATGTGAGAATACTTGAAAATGACAGATAGCAAGGATTTCTTCACTAGCTAATGAACTGACTTGTTCTCATTTCCTCACATAGTAAAACAGATAGCAAGGATTTCTTCACTAGCTAATGAACTGACTTGTTCTCATTTCCTCACATAGTAAAACACTCTGTATTGAGATATTTAGAATATCCTTTTCATATAATTGAAAAATTGAAATTGCATATTACATAGAGACACAGCACTTTTGTAGTGTAAACTATTAAATTTAATGGGTTAAAAGAAGTCAGTACCAGTATCTTCAAGTATGGATGTTACGCAGTAACAACATGTGGCTAATTATTAGGAGTTCTAATACGGAAGACGTGTTACTACTAGACGGGCGGGCGGATCCCAGTGTGTCATATTTAACTGACATTATCTCAAGTTATACGTTTCTCACAGAGTTTCTGTTTGGAGAGGATGAAAATTTGATGTGTTTTGAACATTTCATTCCCTTAATGTGTTCACCTAACTTCAACAGAGAAAAATTTCGTCGCAAGTCGAAAATTCCGTAACGTCGTCAGAAAGTGCATGGTCGTAAACTATCAGTATATGCTGTTTATCAATTACTGCCATAAATAAAACTAAAATGAAAATGTTGTGTAGTCTTAACGAACAAATTGATGAAAGTTTCACGTTGATACAGTGAGTAGTTAGAGAGTGTGAGCGAGTTGAATGAAAGTCGAGGTAAAGCGTGAGCTTCGTCCGGAAAGTGGTAACTCGTACAGCTTGGGGGAAAATGGCGGATAGTTCAGCTCCGGTTTATAGTAGGGGTGATTCTTTTTACACTTCCGTAAAATCAGACGTGACGTCATTATGACGTATCCACACTATCGACGTCCAGAAGAGCGGCGCATCGACTTTTGCGATCGGTCGAGAGGCTGGTTTTGGGTGGGACAACATGCTTAATTCGACATTCTTTCTGAACTGCATACTTTTTTCCTTCGTAGTTTAGTGACAAAACTAGGCCTTACTTAATATTGGTATCATGTTTTGGAAAGCACTGACGGAAATTTCAGTAAATGTAGTGTCCAACGGGCACAATATTTCGGCGATCATACATGTCGCCATCATCAGGTGAACTGACGGACTGAGCTCCTGGAAACGCGCCGGCACGGAGATCCGCACGCTACGGCTGCTCGAAGGGAACTGGGTTCTAGCCCGGTAGCGGGCCATTTAAATACCCGCGGCCCGCGGAGCGACCCCTCCGCGGTCCGCGCCCCGCGCCGCGGCCGCGCAGTGGAACCGATTGCGCCGGCGCCTTAGAAGACGTCGGTGTGAGGGCTCTGTCCGCCGTGGTCGTCACTTCGTTATGTTTGCTAGTTTTTCTCTTAATTAACCCAATCGCTGGTTCCCAAGCTTTGCTAAGATTATAGCCAGAGTCAGGGTTTATGAGGTCGTCACTTGTGCGAATTTCAATGGCCTCTCTAACGACGCAGTCCCAGTATCTCGACGTCTGTACCAGAATCCTAGTGTGATCATACTCCATGGCGTGATTCTCCGACAAACAATGTTCAGCGACCGCCGACTTGCTCGGATACATCAATCGTGTGTGCCTCTGGTGTTCAACGCATCGATCCTCGACGGTACGCATCGTCTGTCCAATATATGACTTTCCACACTGACACGGAATCTGGTACACGCCCGCCTTCCTCAAACCGAGATCATCTTTAGCGCTCCCCACCAGTGCACGAATTTTATTCGGCGGACAAAAAACAGTTCCAACCTGGTGTTTTCTCAAAATGCGGGCGATCTTCCCTGAGAGTGCGCCGGTATATGGAACGAACGCAGTGCCTACATCCTCCCTTGCGTTTTCATCCGTTTCCACAGGTTGTGTTGTAGTGGTTTGGCGGAGAGCCCGCTGAATCTGCCACTCTGAGTACCCATTTTTTCGAAATACAGTTCTCAGGTGTTCCAATTCCTGGGGTAGACTCTCTGCGTCGGAGATAGTGCGCGCCCTATGTACTAGAGTTTTAAGTACCCCATTCCTCTGTGAAGGGTGGTGACAGCTGTCTGCGTGTAAATACAGATCAGTGTGCGTTGTCTTCCGATATACACTATGACCCAGGGTGCCGTCAGCTCTTCTCTTGACCAAGACGTCAAGGAACGGCAATTTACCCTCCGTTTCAGTCTCCATAGTGAATTTGATGTTGGGGTGTATGGAGTTCAGATGTGTAAGGAAGTCAAGGAGTTTATCCATACTATGTGGCCAGATGACGAAAGTGTCGTCCACATAACGGAAAAAGCAAGTAGGTTTCCAGAAAGATGATGCAAGGGCTTCCTCCTCGAAATTCTCCATGTATAAATTTGCGACCACAGGGGAGAGTGGGCTACCCATGGCGACTCCCTCCGTTTGTTCGTAGTATTCGCCATTGAAAAGAAAATACGTGGAGGTCAAGACATGACTCATCCAGCCTGAAGGCGTTTCACAACTTCAGGCTGGATGAGTCAGATATCATGGTAAGTTTTGACGTCGTTTCGTTGTTTACGAGGGTGCCCCTTCGAGAGTCATTAGATTTGATTGGTCAGAAATTTGACGAGAAGACCACCGAACTTTTTAGGCATGTCTTGACCTCCATGTATTTTCTTTTCAATGGCGAATACTACGAACAAACGGAGGGAGTCGCCATGGGTAGCCCACTCTCCCCTGTGGTCGCAAATTTATACATGGAGAATTTCGAGGAGGAAGCCCTTGCATCATCTTTCTGGAAACCTACTTGCTTTTTCCGTTATGTGGACGACACTTTCGTCATCTGGCCACATAGTATGGATAAACTCCTTGACTTCCTTACACATCTGAACTCCATACACCCCAACATCAAATTCACTATGGAGACTGAAACGGAGGGTAAATTGCCGTTCCTTGACGTCTTGGTCAAGAGAAGAGCTGACGGCACCCTGGGTCATAGTGTATATCGGAAGACAACGCACACTGATCTGTATTTACACGCAGACAGCTGTCACCACCCTTCACAGAGGAAGTCAAGGAGTTTATCCATACCATGTGGCCAGATGACGAAAGTGTCGTCCACATAACGGAAAAAGCAAGTAGGTTTCCAGAAAGATGATGCAAGGGCTTCCTCCTCGAAATTCTCCATGTATAAATTTGCGACCACAGGGGAGATTGGGCTACCCATGGCGACTCCCTCCGTTTGTTCGTAGTATTCGCCATTGAAAAGAAAATACATGGAGGTCAAGACATGCCTAAAAAGTTCGGTGGTCTTCTCGTCAAATTTCTGACCAATCAAATCTAATGACTCTCGAAGGGGCACCCTCGTAAACAACGAAACGACGTCAAAACTTACCATGATATCTGACTCATCCAGCCTGAAGTTGTGAAACGCCTTCAGGCTGGATGAGTCATGTCTTGACCTCCACGTATTTTCTTTTCAATGGCGAATACTACGAACAAACGGAGGGAGTCGCCATGGGTAGCCCACTCTCCCCTGTGGTCGCAAATTTATACATGGAGAATTTCGAGGAGGAAGCCCTTGCATCATCTTTCTGGAAACCTACTTGCTTTTTCCGTTATGTGGACGACACTTTCGTCATCTGGCCACATAGTATGGATAAACTCCTTGACTTCCTTACACATCTGAACTCCATACACCCCAACATCAAATTCACTATGGAGACTGAAACGGAGGGTAAATTGCCGTTCCTTGACGTCTTGGTCAAGAGAAGAGCTGACGGCACCCTGGGTCATAGTGTATATCGGAAGACAACGCACACTGATCTGTATTTACACGCAGACAGCTGTCACCACCCTTCACAGAGGAATGGGGTACTTAAAACTCTAGTACATAGGGCGCGCACTATCTCCGACGCAGAGAGTCTACCCCAGGAATTGGAACACCTGAGAACTGTATTTCGAAAAAATGGGTACTCAGAGTGGCAGATTCAGCGGGCTCTCCGCCAAACCACTACAACACAACCTGTGGAAACGGATGAAAACGCAAGGGAGGATGTAGGCACTGCGTTCGTTCCATATACCGGCGCACTCTCAGGGAAGATCGCCCGCATTTTGAGAAAACACCAGGTTGGAACTGTTTTTTGTCCGCCGAATAAAATTCGTGCACTGGTGGGGAGCGCTAAAGATGATCTCGGTTTGAGGAAGGCGGGCGTGTACCAGATTCCGTGTCAGTGTGGAAAGTCATATATTGGACAGACGATGCGTACCGTCGAGGATCGATGCGTTGAACACCAGAGGCACACACGATTGATGTATCCGAGCAAGTCGGCGGTCGCTGAACATTGTTTGTCGGAGAATCACGCCATGGAGTATGATCACACTAGGATTCTGGTACAGACGTCGAGATACTGGGACTGCGTCGTTAGAGAGGCCATTGAAATTCGCACAAGTGACGACCTCATAAACCGTGACTCTGGCTATAATCTTAGCAAAGCTTGGGAACCAGCGATTGGGTTAATTAAGGCCAATTCACACTCTCCGTCACGTCACGTCACGTCACCGTCCGTCAGAACATTCCGCAATGTATTTCTAATGGCGGCGTTCACACTGTCCGTCACGGACCGTCACGTCATGTCAACGTCACGTCAAGCTTTCTCGCGAAGAATGTTTTGACGGAACGGTCGTCTGCTACCATCCGAAGTTAACCTATTTTCGGCACGCGAATTAAATATTGCAGTCGACGATTGCACTTTTTATATGCAAGTTAGTCTTATTCGCCTTTTTTTGTTGTTATACTTCGTTTCAGGGCAAAATCTCAAATGTTTCATGACGACTTAAATGATGTTGTCAATTGAGTGTCCCCCTAAAATCGAGGTCGGATATCTGAAACCAAAAAATGGTTAATGTTACTTAACATTGTAACAGAAAAGACTGAAGCAAACTGTTTATTAGAATAAGATTGTAATTTGATTACGCATTTCTCATTAAATAACATTTTAAATGAAAAAGTCAGTTCTAATGAAAGACAAAAATTCAGTTGTTTACGACGGAATTAACTATGTCAACGGGCAAACTGTAATGGGTAAAGTAAACAGGCGCTATTTATGCTCTTATAAGTGTTGTTTGATGTATTCATATGTTTATTTTTTCGCTTGAAAATAGATGCCGATGTTTTGAAATGTTGTTTCAGTTCCCAGTAAGTTGGCCAAAAAGATACACTGTAAAGTTTTATTTGGCTGTCAATACCATTTAGCGTTGTAGTTCCTTCAATTCTAGTATTAAACTATGACTTTCTACATAATAGATCGCTACTCATAACATCGCGTATTGAGATCGGCGAATTGACGTGACGGACACTGACGGACAGTGTGAATACAACTTGATGTGACGGTGCCGTGACGTGACGTTGACGTGACGGACAGTGTGAATTGGCCTTTAAGAGTAAATCTAGCAAACATAACGAAGTGACGACCACGGCGGACAGAGCCCTCACACCGACGTCTTCTCAGACGCCGGCGCAATCGGTTCCACTGCGCGGCCGCGGCGCGGGGCGCGGACCGCGGAGGGGTCGCTCCGCGGGCCGCGGGTATTTAAATGGCCCGCTACCGGGCTAGAACCCAGTTCCCTTCGAGCAGCCGTAGCGTGCGGATCTCCGTGCCGGCGCGTTTCCAGGAGCTCAGTCCGTCAGTTCACCTGATGATGGCGACATGTATGATCGCCGAAATATTGTGCCCGTTGGACACTATAGACCGGCAGTACACCCGTGGATATTTTGATCATCAAATACGCCGGGAGAAACTGAAGAATCACATCAGTAAATGTAAATTGAAAATTATGTCAGACATAACGCCGACCGAGCCTTAGAGAACGACATCTTCACACATTTTCAAAGAAAAGAACTAGCATGTTGCACCAACTTGGCGGTAGATGAGTACCCAGTTTTACGAAATGTTTTACCTGATGTTCGCAGAGCCTCTGTAACAAATGACTGTATTAATATCCAGCTCATTTGATTTATAGTTTCGTCGAAAACATACATATATCTACGCCGACTATATGTTGTTTTTGTATGTCGCATATTTTGACATGTCAAAGTACACATTGTCGCTTCATAGCCTGATAACCGTATTTTGTCCTCTTAGTTTAACGTAGACTCCGTACTACAATGCAATTCGGTAGCATTTTTCGCATAGAGAAAAAGTTTTCATTAGTTTTAAACACAACCTTCACAAATGGGCCACGATGACAACATCAGATATGCTGAATAACATTTCAGAGCTCACGGTGTAGGCCCTTTTTCGGAAAAGTTTATAGCTTCTTACTTTCAAAAAAAGAAAGCAAAGTTATAGCTTCCGAAACTGTAATGAATATACCACTACCAACTGAAGATATTATCAGCTACTCCTTTAATTCGTCTGCTACAATTGCAACAGCAGTTTTGCGTCTAGAACGACCACACAAGTCGATCATGGCTCCAGTCGTCTTCGATAGTGTGGATACGTCATAATGACGTCAGGTCTGATTTTAACGAAGTGTAAATAGAATCACCCTTATAGTAGTGATGGGAACAATCGAATGAAAACAATCGATTCATCCGGTTGCTGGAAAAAATCGATCATTCGGTTGTAGTTTCTCGTATCGGTTGAATTATTCATTCATTCTTCTGAGTCGGTGGCACCAATCGAATGAAACAACCGATTCAGTCGGTTGGACTATTCATGCGTTCTTTTGAGTGAAACGTCATTGGGAGCAACCGAATGAAAGAGTCAGTCGGTCGTAGTTTTACTATGTTGGATTAATATTAGTTTATTTTTTTCGAATGAAAGTATTCTGTGGGAACAACTGAATGAAAACATGCGACACTTTTGCAGTTTTGTACATTGACTGAATTACTCATTCTTTCTTTTCAAGTGAAAAGAGGCAGTAAGTTTTTCTGTCGGTTCAACCATGTAATCATAATCCCAACTGAAACGACTCATTGCTGTTTTAGCTTACAGAGCTATCCATTTATTTCTATGAATGAAACTGACATGCACATAAGATAACTACAGCAGTGCTAAGGCCAATTCACACTGTCCGTCACGTCACGTCACGTCACCGTCCGTCAGAACATTCCGCAATGTATTTCTAATGGTGGCATTCACACTGTCCGTCACCGGACCGTCACGTCACGTCAACGTCCGTCAAGCTTTCTCGAGAAGAATGTTTTGACGGAACGGCCGTCTGCTAACATCGGGAGTTAACCTATTTTCGTCACGCGAATTATGTGTTGCAGTCGACGATTGCACTGTTTATATGCAAATGTGTCTTATTCATCTTTGTGTTGTTGTTGTATCTCGTTTTAGGGGTAAATCTCAAATGTTTCATGACGACTTAAATACAGTATGTTTGTCAATTGAGTGTCCCCCTAAAATCGAGGTCGGATATCTGAAACCAAAAAATGGTTTATGTTACGTAACATTGTAACAGAAACGAATGAAGCAAACTGTTTATTTGAATAAGATGTAATTTGATTACGCATTTTTCATTAAATAACACTTTAAATGAAAATGTCAGTTCTAATGAAAGACAAAAATTCAGTTGTTTACGACGGTATTAACAATGTCAGCGAGCAAATCGTAATGGTTAAAGTATACAGGCGCTATTTATGCTCTTACAAGTATCGTTTGATGTCTTCATATTTTTTATTTTTTCGCTTGAAAATAGATGTCGATGTTTTGAAATGCTGTTTCAGTTCCCAGTAAGTTGGCCAAAAACATACACTGTAAAGTTTTCTTGGCTACACCTATCACTCAGAAACGGATAGCAAAAATTTTCAAAAATACGTCGAAACCCAACTTATGCCAGGCTCGCTACCAATGCCTTTATCACTTGTAATTGCCCGCATCGTTTTTATCAATTCGGAATACTTCTAGCCATTGCAGGTATTGGACATGTTTGACTGTAGTAATGTGCAACCATTTTTTTCCATAATGCAGGAAGAATAAACCATTCGAAAATTGCCATTGAAGGGCTTAGCAAAATTGCTTCAAGCTTAACATGTAACCACATTATCGAACATTGCATTTGAATATCAAATTATATTTGGACTTCTGCAAAATTAAATGCACGGCGCATAACGGACTGGCAGCGCTCCACTCATAAGAATACTGGCGTGTGCGCCAGACTGCTTCCTCCTCCCTGTTCCCCGGGTGTAAACACGACGGTGCTGCCACAGTGGTGAGGAAGAAATTAGACCTCCTCCCTCCCCTTGTTAAACAGGGGCGGCTGGCAGGTAGTCGAGACACTATGCGACAGTTCCTGAAGCCACTCACTCCAAGGTTTGGTTTAGAATCCCCTCTTGGGTATGAATGGTGAGTTTGTTCTAACAAAAAAAAACAAAAAACAAAAAAAAAAAAACAACAACAACACGGTGTGGGTGGCTGAGGCGGCACTTTTTCCGCCCCTCGGAAAGCGTCGACTCGTGTGGTCACAAGTTTCGCACGTGCCTTGCACTGTCCTGGACCACATCCGTAAACAACACAAGAGCGAAAGTACGACAGTTGGCCAACAGGCAGCACAAGGCGGAATATTAAATGCTAATCTCAGTTGCTACTTACGACTCTCTGTTGCAACTTTTCACTGAAATCGCAGTTTGAACCAGTGAGGGCGTTCGAGCTCACTGGTTTGAAATTTGAACCGACTGCGTTCAACCAACAGATGGCATGCCACCATTGATCTCTATACTATTGATCATTGCACACCATATAGTCATAACACTGCCACTGATTTTTGCATGGATTTTTGTTATATGCCACGACAGCAGCACTCCAAGCAGCTGGCGAGGTACATTTCCGAATACTATATCGGTAGAGTGTGAATACTGCATAAATGGATTTCAACAAACTCTTTACAATGGGGAAAGTGTGAAGTGCCATAAAAATAGATAATAACTAGAAAATAGCTTCACATTTGTCTTTATGAAGTTTCCTAAGATTCATTAAAAAATATGAAATGGTACTTTGCATGATAGTTTAGTTAAGATTATCTTGAAATCTACTACTTTTTAATCAAGAATTTCAGTTGATATTAAATGCCAAAATTGCTAATAAACAACAGAAGGTCTAACCTTCTACAGAAAGACGTGGGTTTTATACACACAAACGTCAGGATTTCTTCACTGCAATTCCAACCAAATCAGTAAGTACTGAACATAAGAAACCTATATGCAGTGCATTACCTACATTACTAAATGTACCAGATCAGCCACTACAGCTGTAGCTTCAAAAACGTGAAAATAAAACATCGAATGCGAAAACACAGTTTCCCAATAAAGCAGAAACCAAATCCACAATTTTTACTACATCTGAACCCAAATGGCAAGAATCTTTAAGATGTTCATTTCATAATCAAAAGTAATCAAACTCAAAAGTATGTGAGATTATAAGAAAGACGAATGAAGTGTAAAAATGTTCAAATCATTAGACTCAATATCGACTTTTTACATGTCAAAGAAAGTTATTGTCATATAAGAACAGACCACAACAGACCTTCACTTTCAGCGGAGAGGGCTATAAAATATACCCATACTCGTATTTCCTTGTGAAAAATTTGTCGTTTATATCGCTGAATCAGGGAAATTCGGCTATTTTTACATTCATTTCATGATTATTTATGTCTCTCGATATTTTACTAATGTTTGGAGTGCAAAAATTACATAAACTATTTGTTAATTCATAAAATGCAGCAACCAGTTGCTTGTAATTATCTATTTTTGACAACCGGTTTCGGGCGCTTGAGTGCCCTTCTTCTGGTGTCTATACAGGCAAACAAGTGCATTGGTATTACAGTAAAGAATAGAAAACGTACAAAAGTCGGTTACAGAACTTTGAAATTGTGAGTATAAAAATATTTGACATGAGAGTGAATGTTTATAAAGCTAATACAATGAGTGATGCAGTTTTCAAACAATATTTGACATGAGAGTGAATGTTTATAAAGCTAATACAATGAGTGATGCAGTTTTCAAACAAATACATTGTGATAAAAGATATGTTCATATAAAGGGACATAGCTACAAATAAAGATCAGTTTAAGAAAAGCCTAAGAGACTTTCTACTCCACTGACGAATTCTTAAACAGAACCAAATAAGGCATGTATCTGTATTCATACTATTAGTATTATTACATTATCAGTCTGTAAAAGTGTATGTACCTGTATTAGTAATATTGTATTATGAACTTGTCAAAAATCGGTTGTTAAACCGATTGTCACATCCACGAGGTTCACCTCAACACGGATCTATGGAATGAACCAACTAATCTAATCTAATATAAACAAAAGATTTCAAAATACAATTTTCTCAAGATGAGGATTATAAGATAACAGGGTACACAGATGCCGACTTGTCTGGAGAGACTGCAGAGTGAAAATCTACCACTGGATTCTTTTTTATGTCACAAGGTGCAACAATATCGTGGAATAGTAAAAAACAACCAGCAGTAGCTCTCTCCACAACCGAAGAGAGTACATGGCACTAACTTCAGCTTGTCAGGAAGCATTGTGCTACAACGGCTTCCCAAAAGGAGGCCCAATTAAGCTGTTTTGCGATACCAACGGTGCAGTTGATCTGTCAAAGACTAATGGATGCATTTGTCATACTAAACATATCGATACCAGGCAGCATTTCAGCAGGAAGAAGACTGAGTAAGAGGAAATCACAGTAGAGCAAATATCAACAAACAGGGTGCTTGCAGATATTATGACGAAGCTGCTGCCAAGAACAAGACATCAGCAACTAACCCAAGAATTTGGACTCCGAGGTTGAAGCTTTGAGAGGCATAGCTTCTAGTGGGGGTCTTGGAATTCGTGATAGAATCGATGCCTCTGATAAAATTTATTATCTTTGTCGTGGTTGCTATGGACACGTTGATGATCTATTCTTTTATTTGATGTGTAATGTTTTTCATGGTTTTTTTCGTTCTATGATGGAATAAAAGTGACTTATTTGTGTTTCAAACCGTGACCGTTTCTTCCTTTATATATAAAAAAAAAAAACAAGTGTGGTATGTGAACGACTGTTGTTGGATTTTGTGATACAATGCTTGTATGGAAAAGGCATAATTTAATTTTTAAACTGAGATCCTGCTTTTATTTTTGCTAGATTTTGGAACACCTTTATATTGTGAAATATCAATGAAACTTAGCAAAGAAGAACTGCAGTCAATATTAATAAACCTCAGAGAAACCATAGATTAAACTCATGTAAAAAAAA
Organism: Locusta migratoria; assembly: GCA_026315105.1. Classification (NCBI taxonomy): domain Eukaryota; kingdom Metazoa; phylum Arthropoda; class Insecta; order Orthoptera; family Acrididae; genus Locusta; species Locusta migratoria. The sequence goes on along the minus strand of CM048747.1, from coordinate 277,680,272 downwards.
AACAGTTTTCGAAATGTCTTCTTATTGTTGATTGCTTCATCACATCTCAGGGTCATTAAGTGGTTCACTTTAAGGCCAAAGTAATGAACTAAGACGAAACTTTTCACTCTTGAAAAGGATTTGTATTTTTCTAAAAACATTTACATCTCAACTGAAAGTTTACACAGAAGAAAAAAATGAGACAGCTCATCACTTCTAACTGCTCGATAAGTCAAAACAAGACTGACTGCTAATTAAAAAGCAAAGATACTGCTCTTCTACTTTTTTTTCTTTTAGTTCCACCGATGAATTTTTTCACAACATTAATTAATAATTGTCTATTATTGTTATTATTAATAATAATTTTCTCTCTCCTTTTTTGAAAATAATAATAGAAAATTAAATTAAATGAAATTAAAATAGAAATTCGCTTCTTACTGCTCTGATACCCCAACACTCCATTCCTGGTAACAGCAAAATTTATGTAACCATCAGATATCTGAAGAAAAAATCCTCAAGGGAATAAAATAAAAATATAATGTATTAAATTTTTATGAGCCTGCTGACTACTGTCCATTTAAAAGAACGAACCAGAAGTTCGTGCTTCCATTCTTCGAGGAATAGGAACGAGCTGCAAACAAAACAGTTTGCACATTTGCTGGTTTATCTATTTGGTGCAAGATTATTAAATGCTTTGGAGTCTGTCAGAAGAATTTCCTAAGGAATTACTGTTACAAGCGGTTGCAACTCTTAATGCACTGCAATTCGAACGTGGCACTGGCAGCCATACTTAATTCGAAACGGTGGCAACTACAACTCGAACGTCCAAGCGTGGTTACAACCGTTGCAACTGCAACTCGAACAGAGCTAATATAAAAGTCTTTTGACTAGGAGTAGGTATGGATCACTGGCCTTTAAATCCTGAGCTGCCTTGGGTAGCGAGAGTCGCAATCGTAGATGTTAGAAAGTCGTCAAATAATGGTGCTACCACCAGATGTTCAAAATGTTCAAATGTTTGTTAAGCTTATGGGACTTAACTACGGGGTCATCAGTCCCTAAACTTACAAACTACTTACGAACTAGGACGGCACAAATATCCATGCCCAAGGGGGGATTCGAACCCCCGACCGTAGTGGCCGTGCAGACCGTGACTGAAGCACCTTAGTCTCCTCGGCCACCGAGTTCTTTCTTGGTGTGAAAATAAGTGCAATTTATTCGAGCTATTTTAGGGTTTGTGCCACACTCTGTGTTTGCTGATGGGTCAGATAACATGATGCATGAATTTTACTTAAGTAAACATGAAAATATAAGCATTTATCGCACAAGATCAACTTATGAACATATCTATTTATCCAAAATCATGTCTTTTGCTGGTTGCTAAATGTCGAGAGTTGATTTCCAATAAATCTGTACCATGTACAAACATGCGATCTAGCAATATATATATTTTTTGTTGCTTACTTTTTATTTGAATTATATGTTCTCTGTCAACTGGAAATTATAATGATTAGATGTGAATCTACAACCTTCAGCAGACTAGCCTATATGCTGAAACTAAATTTCTTTGCAGACTGAATTGAGATTTCTTTGCCGGAAAACGTCATTGATAACATTGGTGAAATTCTTAGTTACTCGTTTCTCCCTGGAAGGAAGTAAGAAGAGATTTTTGGCCATTCGCAGAAAACAGAAGAGATAAAAAATCCCCTAGAAAACTGCACATGCAGTTGATCAACAAAGCTTTCTTCACATACAGTACTAATCATAAAAAGTTTGAAGACATTTACTGAATGGAAGAATTCAAATGGCTGGACAGAATCTGGAGATTCGTTTTTCTGGGTATTTTATATCTCTTCTGTTTAAGGCTAATGCACAATACTTCCTTCATTCTATGGAGAATTGAAAATGATCAAATTGCACCAGTGTTATTGATGAAACTTCCTGGCAAATTATGCTGATTTTAACCTGCAAGGATATTTCATTTCGACATTCTCACAACTGAAAAGCGGGAATTATTAAGCAATAGCTATTACTGGTGTAGAGAAGTAATGTCATATATCTGTATCAAGTAGTTTCAAGTCAAACTAACATTGTCCATAACGTCCACATCACATCACAGCATCACTATGGCAAATTGTATTCACACTATCCATCATGTCAACTAATTTATCCCAAAAGCCGATATTGAAAAGCAGGTTATGAGTGGTGATCTGTTATGTAGAAAGTCATAGATTAATACTGGAACTGATGAAACAACCACGCTAAGTGTTACTGACGGCCAAAGAAAATTTTACAATGTATGTTTTTTGTCAACTTAGTGTGGTAAAATGCTGGGAACTGAAACGACATTTCAAAACATCAAGCCGCAGCAGAGCGGCCGAGCCCATTGAGGCGCTATGCTCCAATGCACAAGGTCGATCCCCATCGCAGGTTTGAATTTCCTCTTGGGCATGGATGTTTGTGCTGTCTTTAGTATAAGTTAGTTCATAAGTTGTTTGTAAGTTTAGAAACTGATGATCCCACCGTTAAATCTCATAAGCTTTATGAACATTTGAACTTGTTTTTTTCCAAAACATCGATATCTATTTTCAAGCGAAAAAATAAACATACGAACATATCAAACAATGTTTATAAGAGCATAAATAGAGCCTGTTCAGTTTTCCCAGTACTATTCGGCCACTGACATTGTTAATACCATCCTACACAATTGAATTTTTGTCCTTTATCAGCACTGACTGTTGCATTAAAAATTTTATTCATGAACATGTGAACTGGCCTTCATATGATCCACAATTCAAAATAAAATGATGTCATTGTCATTACAAAATGATTATTCAAATATTTTATTATAACTTCCACATGACAGAAAATATAGCATTAAAATAAAAGTAATTAAAATAGATCATCAGTACCTGGACTTGAACATAAGGCATTTCATATTACAATTCATGAGTCTACTCAATACACTAACTACACAAGTTATAAAACAATTCTTTAAAACATGTTGGTAACTTTGCGTTATGCTATAATAGTTTGTGTTTTTGTTCATTGAAGTAAAATTCAGGTTATGTACTGTCTGATCAAACAGCGAACACAAACAGAGTATATAATGAGTCCGACAACTGATAAAATATGCAGTAGTTAATTTCCCGTCATGAACTAGTGGCAGCACAAGATACTTGTTACTCTACCGTCTCCGACTACGACTGTCACGACACAAGGAAGCTCAGGATGTAATGTCCAGTGATGCGGCAACTTGATTTATCAGCTTGTGTTAACTCGTATTGAGGACTGTTCGGGTCGACCCCAGTTAAAAGTATGCAACTTGAGTTACAGAGTCACTGTCGTGCCACCACAACCTGAGTTGTCCTGTGTCATCGTGCTGACTGAACCCGAGCCAGTCAGTGTGGCGCGACCAAGGAGGTTAGAAGAAAGGGAGATGGCGTTACCTATGCTGAGAACAGGCATTGGCTGAAGCTAGATGGGCCATGGTTTTGTGCTGAAAACAAAATTCTCTTCCTTAAGTCCCTGTGTGAATATTGCCCTCTTTATATAAACTCACTGAATCTACAGTCAAATTGGAGAATTTACTTAGATATGACGTACATTTCAATGAGTAGAACTACTATAAACATCCACTACAACAAATATTTTGGGCACAAACAAATGCCACTGTCCGCATTTTCCTGGCTTCATTTTTTCAGTATTATTAAATAGAGGAAGAAGAACCAGCGGCGAAAATACTGGGTACATCCAGTAATACGTGCAAGACTAGTAAAAGGACAATTCAGCAGATTGAATGAAGAACACAGGTCATACCCTTCAAAATTTTGGGAGTAAACTAGAATGTCTAACAATAGTTTTGATACATTAGTTGCAATCATGTCCCCTCATATTACGTATCAAAACGTTTCTTGTGACAGTATTTCAAGTACTGAAAGACTTTTAATTACAATCAGGTAAGAAAGATCACAGTGTATTTTGCAGAAATATACTTTATACATTTATAGTATAAAAAAGTTTGAAATTTACTGTTTAAAATTAGACAAAAAGGTCGACAGTGTGACGCCCTCACTGCCATCTTCTTTTGATGGTATCAAATAATACTCTTCTGGAGAGACTTGAGAAACTATAGGTATCAAATAATACTCTTCTGGAGAGACTTGAGAAACTATAGGTAATTTATGATACGTGCTACCTAACACTAGTTCTTGTTCAGCATCAGTAATTGCTTGAAGAAATTTCAACTTGACTTTTAGTTTATTGGCACTATTGATTTTCCTAAGTGAATGCACTAAAGAAAGCATAAAATGTGTTCGTCGACAGCTTCCTTACTTTTTTTGCTCCAATATTTGCAAAATGCATTCTTCATAAGAACCTTGTGCTTTTTTTTTCTGTGCACTGGTGGCTGTTTAGAAGTACTTATGTTGGCCGTACATTCTGCATCTCCTGTACCAAGATTTGATGGACCCGGAGATATAGGTTCTTCTCTGTCCACTGTATCGGAAATTGTTACCGGTACTGGTATCGTCGATTCAGCTGCCTTTTCTGATACTTCAAGAACATTGCTGCTCGTTCATTTTTCCATTCAACTACGTAATAGGAAAAGCAACTGATCAATGTACTCTTACTTTTTCTTTTTCTAGATGACTGTCCAGATTTTAAATCCTTCTGGGCATTTAGTTCCTTTTTGAATCATGTCCTCAAATTCTGCCAGTGGTGTTGTCCTTTATTTATTGAAATAAAAAGATACATCTATTGTCTTCAAATATACACATTTTCGTCATGGGAACTATTAAGTAGGTATTTTAATTTGTTCACAGATATTTGGCAAAAGGGCACAGCTTCCAATTCTTGCATTTTGAATATTTACTTGGAGCTACAACTTTCAGAGAATAGTAAGGGATACATGTGATAAATTGTGGCTATGCCTCCTGCCTATTTACATTGCAGAGAAGATGACGCAAGATTGGAGGAAGGTAGCAAAAGACTTCCATGAATGAACTCATTTCCTTATTTGCCTTGGAGTGATAGATGGAAAGCATATACGCTTAAAGGAACCTAACAACATAGGTTCATTATACTACAATTACAACAGTATTGTTCAACGTTACTGATGGCAATTGTGGACGGCAACTACAGATTTTCTAAGGTCGATGTAGGTGCCTTTGGCAGCTGCAGTGATTCCCAAGTATTTAAGGATACAATTTTTTGGAAGCAACTAGCAAACAACAGTTGAAACATTCCTGACAGAACTGATTTACCTGGTGACACAAATGGAGTAGCAATGTGATATGATTTTCTTGCTGATGAGGCGTTGGGTTTGTCAGGACGTGTGTTAATGCATTATGCAAAAACAAATTTGACAATTCTCAGACGAATATTCTATTACAGACTATGTACAGCTCATAGAATGATAGAATGTGCCTGTTGTGAAAGTTTGTTGTGAACTTCAGAACTTTGTGAGATAAAGTGATGGCAACCAAATGGAAGATAAGGACATTCCTACAGAAAATTATTTATTAGACATTTGTGCAACGAATGAACGTTCGTCACAAGTGTCTCAAGATAACCATAAACATTTTTTGGGGTAATTTACTTCACCAGCAGGATCTGTTCTGTGGCAGTATGACCACATATAAGGACTTTAATAATAATATTTGAGAACTTTGATTCTGATATATTTAAATACATAAAAGTATACTTGAAAATGTTGTGTTTTTAATCATGTACCAAATAAAATAACATGTGAAACAATTAAGTATATAAATTTCATTCAAATATCTCACTGCCATGACTAAAGTTTTACTTATGACATGGTGTGCTGATGTTGGCAACTGCTGTTAAATTCTCTTTAGTAACCCAGTCACATAAAATGAGAAGCATAATCCTTTTGTTTACCGTAAAATAAATAGTTAATGCTCTGCTATGTGGTTGACGAGTTCTTGTATGTATCTTAGTCTGGTCAGTAAATTAATTATCCTTGCAACTGAAAAATCTGCTGCAAACATTAGCACACTCTGCTGCTGACACCATAAGTAAATTTTAACCTTGAGAAACAGAAAAAGCTCATATTTGCAGTTTTTCACCAGAGGTTAGGTCTATCAATCTTTATGTTAAAATCACACAAATTTCCAGCCATAATTTCTCTTTCACTTGTCGATCAGAATAATCCCTCAGGTTTTTATGATACTGGGAGGACCGACTTCCTACCAGAGAAATTAGTTCCTCTGTATTGATAATAATTTCCATCTTATATATAGAGAGGTGTCCAAATTGGCCAAATGAAAACAAATACATGTTCATCACAACATTCAGTGCTGCATGCGTCACTCACTGCAGATATTGCTCATGTAGGACATACACGTAACTATACATGGGGTAGAGATTTGTCGCTTGAAGCTGTCGCTCCATTTCATCGCTCACATAGGTCACAACCTTACATACAGAACCCGAGTTGGTCTGACTCATAGCACAGCCACTTCTAAGACTGCATTCACAGTGACATAGACAAACCATCATCAGACGCCTTCGCCTGAGCTTGACTGAAAACATCAGCCAATGGCGTAGTCACACTTCACCCGATATACTTATCACTTGGTGGGGTTAAGGACAAGGTTAAGTTAGGTTAGATTAGGATCTATTCTGTGTGTGATGTACCTGTATATTAGTTTTCGAATTTCCTGGAGTGCAATGGATTCCACTGACAATTTTGCTTGGAAATGAGTGCTACAATGTGGTTTTTGTTATTGATAAAGACATGGAATGCTTAAGAATTAACTACACCTGAATCGAAAACAGAAAGTGGCAATGGCTGTGTACACTGTTCCTAGTTTTTGTTACTACCACACAAGCGTTACGAATGTATGAGGTACCAGTAAAAGGACAAATTTCTGTCACATACTATTGATATTTCGTGGTGTCACTGACAAGCAATATTACAGTTTGCTGAATTTGTTTGAAGTAGTACAAACGAGCGCCAGTTAACCTCCATGCTTCAAATAATAAAAAAGTACCTCAGTATGTAAATTTATTGGTTATCACCATACATTTTGAGAATTTATTTGCATTTTCTACTGCATTTGTTTACATAAGTACGACATTTAATGATTCAATGTGTGATTTTCTGCCACTACTGATCTGCGGTTGTCTTTTTCCGTTTACTGAGATTCGGAAAATCAGACAGAATAAATGTTGAGGTGCGTATTTTATCATAATGTATTGGCCCATTTCAGGTTATGCTACTAACACTAAAAGTGGGCCTTTGGATCGCCTTTTTACAATTCGAAATTTAAATGAAAATAACGGATTAACCGTTCATCTGACACATAAATGAAATAAACGTGTTTGTAGAGGAAAAAATTTTCTACAAATTTGCGCTTTATGTTTTTTCCATAACTCCCACTGTTACAGAGATATTTCCAAAATAAAGTCGATTTTCCTTGATTTTACGTAAACCAGACGTTCAGAAATGTAATATTCCTCACCAGAACTATCTCAGCTATGCGCCATTTTTCTGTCTCTATTTTATGATTTTCTTATTATAACTTATGTGTTGTCTTTTCAAAGCAATGGCGAATTAACAAAAACACGTCGTTCTTAGTACGATAAATTATAATCTAGTGTCTAGAAATAGCATATTAGCAGATAGAATCCGTGCAGGATACGGTCGACGATGCGCAGAGATGTGTTTTTGTCCAAAGCATTGGGCGAGTTCATCTCGTTGTTCGCAAGGGGATGCCGTGTCACTCCACTTCCCGCTTCCAGCCAGTGCACATCGAGTGGACACACCACTATAAATGGCGTAGCAACACAGTCTCCAAGCAGTGTAGCTGCAGGAAAAGTTCTGTATAGACAGGCATGAGAGATTGTTTTCAGTGTAATTAAATTTATGTCAGAAGAGGAAAAAGAGAGGCTAAAAATACCGTTAAAAAGTGTCATTGAAAGAGTGCAGGCTGCTATTGCTGTTTTACTTTGGACAATAAGAAGAGAAAAAGAAAAGAAAAAAAATTAGTTGCTGGTAGTTCTGAAGGTTTCTCTACTCTGGGAAAAAGCGGAATAAAGAGAAAAAGGTCTTTTGCATGAACAAGTTGTTCAGAGATTGATAAAAAATTTCCATGTGACAAACAGTGGCCAAACATAAAGTCACTTTTTCCCATAATAAGGGAGAGTATGTATTTCAAGGGAAATATTTCTTCATTAGGGTACCCACTTTCAAAGTTAGGCTTCAGGTACATAAGTTTTCTTCATGTCAATGTAATACTTACATGCTTTATTTTTCATGCAATTAACACACTTGATATTTACCAGGCGGCGCAAAGAAACAGGTTACATGAAGGTCCTCTGGATCGTTTAGAAATACCCATTAAATATGTCGATTATTTAAAAAAAAAATAATATAGTGTCATGAAGAAGGTTGACATCTCATATATATCGATGAAACATACAATTGCAGTTCGCACACTATGCTCAATGGAGTAAAGGCGCCATTTTCATAAGAACAACTTCTGATTATAGTAAATGCAGGTAACAAAAACAACTGATAAATTCTGCAGATTATAAGTTATTAATGTGTCTAAAGGCTAAAATAAGCATTTACGTTTTCTGCTCTACAACACTGTTGAACAGGAGAAAATGAAGATTACTTTTAAATTTAAACATGTTTTGTAATGCATCGACAGAAATACCATCGGTTTCATTAAAGCATTTCGTATTGTGGGTGTTTGATTTAGTATTGTTTCTATCTGATTGTTCAAGCTCTGTCAAGTTGGCCCATGCTTGCCCAGCCATTTGTGCATGTACCTGCCAATTTATCCTGTGTGCACTCTAACAAGTGCGATCAACTCTACCAGAATTAAGGAACAGTTTCGTAACTTTTCGCTGTAATGTAGTGAGCAGCACACTACATTGTAATGCACATGGTTGGTAGTTTGACCCCTACCACTACCATTTTTCTTTTTTCGCATTCACTCATAAAAGGGTTTTGGGCACGCCTATCAGTTATATAGAGGTAGGTTTTGTAATATATATAGTTGTGTGTATGTAAGAGTGCTTCCTCTAAAATGTGCATTTGTTCTATTTCGGGAACATGCCATGAAATACATAACAACGAATTGAACAGTGGTCTTCTCAAGCATATGCACATAAACTTGGAGGATACTATAATAATGAAACAATGTGCTGATACTGGTAGTTTTACACAGGGTGTTTCTAATGACATGTCGTTAGCGGCGGAAAAATACCAACTGGAAGTGCCTGTAATTTCGCAGTCAGATGTATAGTATCTGTGTCTTTAAGATCTTTGAGTAGGCTACGCAATGCAAAGAATGAAAACAAAGAAGACGATCATGCTATTTTATGTTCACACTTGGGTAGTGTTTACTTCAGTCTGTTCCATGTTCTGTTCATTACTCGCGAAATAGCTTTGTGTTTCCTTAGGTATTACGTAATTTTCTTTCCTGTCCGAATGAAAAATAACTGTTTCACAGACAGTACATATCTTTCAGTGACTATTCAACTACTTATTTTTCAAAAATAAATATTCAATAATAACGTTCTTTAAATCGTGTGCCCAACCACAATCTATGTTGTACACAGGCCCTGCTGGCTTCTGTCTAGGAGTTTTCAGCCAACGTTTCTTTGATTTTACAACTTACGTTTCGCTTCCACCAATTTAGATTCAGATTGGCTAGCACTGTTGAAATTTTATACTTCATTGCTCTTGGAGGGTGAAACTTGGGCAATGTCAGCAGATCATAATGGGGCGTAAGGTCTGACTAACCTCAAACTTCGACAGAAAATCTCGAGATAGATGCCAACGGACAACATGTCAACAAACTGCCATAAAAGCTTAAAATGTACAATAGATAAGAACTTGGGAAACGTCTTTAAACATCTGTGTTTCTCAGTATCTTGAAGCTCCAGTAGCTGCGACCATTATTTATCGTATAATTGACGATACCAATAGATTGTTTGGATTGTACCTACCTTGTACCCACAATAAAACATTTTAATGCACACTGCGTCATTAGCCCCTGTACTGCAGATGATTAAGAAGCTGCTTATAAAATATTTGTATTATCACATTACTCAGACAAACCTGTGTTAGGGTATCAACGTTTTTTTTATTAATGACCCCACCAATGAATAATGTCTACTGTCAAGTCTCAAATACAGAAATATTTATCCTTCTCAGTGTACTTTGTTAAGTGATATTACCCATCCGAAAATATTATTACGGTACATTTACAGTGATTTGTTATTAGGACAGTATTCCCCTAAACACTCACTTGGAAATCGTCACATTTTCGGAAACTACTATCCAAATAACTGTTTCGTCCTTTGTTTTCTAATCAGTTTTAAATGTAAATAAAAGACAGAAATGTGGGCCTAACTTTTAATACAATCAGAGAAGCTTATTTAAAAACGTAAAGACGAAAAAAAATATTGGGAGAGAATACGATTCGAACATACACCTAGACATAATACAAATTACGAATCCGCAAAGCTATCCATTACACTACGATGACATGAGCTAAAAGATGCATTTGATTACTTATACCTATACTTGAAAAGTTATGTTGTTAATTTGCTACAAACCATTATTTATTTATAAGGTAAGCTTTTTCGTGATTATTTTTAAAAAAAGGCATCATAATTGCATTCTTAATGTTTAAAGTTCACAATTTCTGAATAAGCTCAATTAAATATGCCGCCTGTCACATCGTGCCAAAGATTCTATACTTGCTGTGTATAGTCTCTGGTCCAATACGGAAGTGGTATATTTCCGCCGCTAACGTATACTGTTTCTAATGATACCAACTAATTTCGTGAGGTGGTAGAGGATGGTTTTAGGAAAAAAATGATGAAGGAGCCCATGTCTGGAAACGTCACCCGACGCCGCTACCAAGCATGAAATTCATAGGTGCGGGCACCTGTCAGTGTCTGCATGTATTGCTCCTCTTGCATTTATGGTATCCATCCGTTAAATACAATAAAGGCGCTGACATCACTAAATATCAACCATTATTTATATCATGTGTCCCATCGCTGTAAACTCCAGCAGCGTATATGGTGAGGGCTGCTGCACACGACAATGTTAGTCTGTCAGTTACATCCATTATACTATGCTATGGTGTACAACATCGAAGATTTTGTTGGAGGTTTACAGAGGCAATAAACTATAGGGAGAAGCCCAAGTACATCATCATAAGCCAACACGGCAAGAGAGCCTTGCATTCATATGAAATAGGGCCTGCCTATACAGCTGCTAGCTCCACCTTCTCCACTGGCGATTGTTGCAATCACTTGCTAAACCTGAATATTAAAAACAACATTTGCAGACCTGCCTATGGTCTGTGTGTGCTTAGAATGATGCGTTCACTGCCCAACTGGTGGCCCAGCGGCAGTCGCCAGCTGTAGCGCCATTGGGTGTCGTTTCCAGACACAGGGTTCGGTATCTCATTTTGTTCCTCGAACCATCCTCTACCACCCCACAAAGTTTGTCGGTATGATTTAGAAACACTCTGTAAAAATGAAGTCCTAGATTTCTGTGGTAACTGTTGTTCATTAATTAAATGGAAGGGAAGTGTATAAATTGCTACAAATTACCTGATTTCTTTTTTTCTAAGCAATTATTCACTAATTGTGTAATATGTTGAAAGTCAATAATTAGAATCAATCTGTCTACGAAAATGTTTATCTTTGGCATGGTTCCTATGGACCCTTTAATTGAGATTTCTGTTGCAACTGTTGTTTGTTAATGAAATGTAAGGGAACTGTATAAATTGCAACAAATTACTTTGTGTCTTTTTTTCTAAAAAGTTATTCACTATTTTTGGAATATGTTGAAACCAGTGAGAACTATACAAACTGGATGTATAACTCTGGTCTCTTAGCAAAGAACTGCAGTGTTATTTTTATTATTTATTATTATTATTGGCTTCTAGCATAGGAAAATACTTTTTAGCCATCAAAAATTACAATAATGATAAACATACATTTTAGAGCATACATTTATACATTTGTCTGTATTGACTTATGAACTATACACTTGTTTGTAATATATATTAACTGCATTTGTTAAATTAAATGTCCATTTTCCTGTTAAATTTTAATGTCTTCCCGTGAAATAAATCTGGCTATGACATCATATGCTCTCTTGGTTGTGTCCCCTAAAACTGAAGTAGTGCAGAGCGGCTGGCAGTGACCAAGTCTCAGGAGATCCTTCAAAAATTTGTCTCTTCCTTCCTCGTACCGTCTGCACAGAAACAAGATGTGATTTACATCACCAACCGTTGCTTCATCACATTGACAATACGGTGTCTCCAATAAGCTAATTCTGTGTAAATGGGCAGGGAAAGAGCCATGATTGAGACACATTCTTATAATGGAAACTATTATTTTCCTTGAGTATTTTGATTTTGCAAACCATGGTTGTCTAGGTATTAACGTTTGTATACTAGCATAGTTTCTTCATCTTGTTTTTTGGCTTTCGTTCCATTCTTCCTGCCACAAAAGAATCGCCTGTTGTCTGATTTTTTGGAAGTAGTCTGTATACGGGATTTTAATGTCCAAAGGTATTCCACTACTAATTGCTTCTTTTGCTAGTTTATCTGCTTTATCATTGTATAGGACATCAGAATGAGACTTTATCCATACAAATTCGATGATTTGACCTGTCTTCTTTGCTTGATGATAATGCTCCACTAAGTCAAACGTGTATTTATTAGTTCTTTTGTCCCAATTCCTGCAACTAATTGATTTCAGAACGCTTTGAGCGTCAGTGATTATCACCGCCTTGGGTACTTTCAAGGATCTTACATATTTGATGGCCTCTATAATAGCGATTGTTTCAGCTATCACCTGGTAGTTGAAACTTTCTTTCTTCTGAATTGTTTGGACAGAAGAAAGCACACCCTGTGTGGTTTTTCATCTCCATCTTTGATCCATCGGTATATGTTTGGGTATATCCTGCCCACTTTTCCGCCAGGTATGATGAGAGTGAAAACTGCCCATACCCTTTTTCTTTGCTGGAAGAGTCAATGTATGTTACAGGAATATTGAGATAAGATCTGTGGTAGTCATATAAGAACATTGGAAGGGCTGTAGTTCGATGTATTTTATTTTGTATATGTTTCCAAACTTTGTAACGAGTGTAGATATAAAACTGCTTTTTCCCCATATTTCAGTTATCCCCTGTTCGATAGAGCGTTTCACACTTTTTTATCAGTGGGTGGTTAGTATTTGACATTCTTTGTAAAATATAACGATCACACAACATTGTTCGTCGAATATGTAGGGGCATTTCTGATGCTTCCATGAATAGTGCATTAGTGGGAGAAGAAGTCATAGCTCCAAGACAGATGCGTAGGCCTTTGTACTGCAATTTATCCAACAACGCTAGGTGCTTGTTAGCAGCATTGTGATAGACTGTGCACCCGTAATCTATACGGGATCGTATCAATGCGCGATATATGGTAAGGAGCACGTTGGGATGAGCCCCCTACCACACCCTTGACACTGATCTAATAAGGTTCAATGCTTTTTCACATGTGCTGACAACTGTTCGAAAATGTGGCACCCAACTCAGTCTAGAATCGAAAAGAACGCCAAGAAATCTAGCCTGTGATTTCAGTGGTATTTTGTAACCAGATAGTCTTACACTATTCAAGCAACTTGGGGTAGCTTCATTTGTGAAAGGAACTATTACCGACTTTTCTGGTGAAATATGTAAGTGTTTGGTCCACTATGCCCATTGCTTTTGATAGCTCATACACAGCCTGATCCAACGCACTGGCTGACACATACAAACAAATATCATCTGCATACTGAAGAATTTTGACTGGAGAAGGGATCGTTCTCTCCAGGTCATTGGTATAGACTGCAAAGAGTATGGGGCTTAGGATAGATCCCTGTGGAAGACCTGTTGTGAGTCGATATGGTCCAATTAATTTATTCTGAAAACGAACCCATATGCTTCTTTCAGCGAAGAAAGTGCTAATGCCATAAATCATTCGTGTTAGGATTCCAATGGTTTCCAATTTCTGTAGCAACAAAGGTATGTTAACATTGTCATATGCTCCCACTACATCCAGAAAGACAGCTGTTACATTTTCTCTCCTTGTTGCTGCGTCATAGATATCTGCGGTTAAGATATTTAAATTATCTATTGTGCCTTTGCCTTTTCTAAATCCATACTGACTCGATGACAGGATCTGATTTGATTCCAACCACCATTCCAAGCGATTTTTCACCAGACGTTCTAACGTTTTTCCAATACAGGAAGAAAGAGAAATAGGTCTATAGGACGTGCCTTTCTCTTCAACTTTATAAGGTTTCAATATAGGTACCACTATTTGAGTTGTCCAATCTTCTATTAGTGTGTCGTTCATCCATATTTGGTTAAATATCTGTAATAATTTCCTTATGGCAATGTCTGGGAGATTTCCTATCATCTGGTAGTGTATACCATCCTTGCCAGGTGCCGAATTTGCCGCATTTTTAATTCCTTTCTTCAATTCTGCATACGTAAACGGAACCAAGAGTGGATGACGGTAATCTGACTTTTCGGGAGGACGATATGGTTGTTCGGCTGCAGAAGCTGGTGAGATTAAATTCAAATAGTCTTCAAGCCATGCGTCATTTAATGGCTGACAAGTAGTGGCGTTCTTGTTTTTGAAAAACGTTAATTTCTTCCATACGTCTGCAATACTAATGTTATTATTTAATGACTCACAGAAGTTTTTCCCGGAACTCTTTTTACATTCTTTCAATCGTCTTCGAACACTCGCCGCTATTTTGCGATATGCAATGAAGTTTTCCACATTTTGTTGTTTACGGAAGTTATTGTATGCAAGTTTCCGCTGTGCAATAGCTCTAGAACACTCTGGTGTCCACCAGACTGGTGGACGTTGCTTCAGAACGATGACTTCCTTTTTTCTTAGAATGGAAGTTGTTGCAGCATCTACAATAATTGAAATTAGCTGTTGGTAAGCATCTTTTGAACCTATCAAGTTGTTAAAAGATTGAAAATGTGCCTGGACTGTAGCAGTGTATTTCGTCCAGTCAGCTTCCTGAATTTTCTACCTAATGTTAGGATAAATAATTTCTGTTGTATTAATAGATGAATTAGATAAATTTATTGTGATTTCCAGAGGAAGGTGATCCGATCCAAGGGGGTCTCTTTTGACCATCCATTCCATTACATAGTTAAAGTCAACAGAGCACAATGTCAAATCGACGGCCGATGGTCGTGTATTTGGTTTAGGTATCATAGTAGGGGAGCCATCATTCAAAAGAACTAAATTGAGAGTTTCAAGAAGTGTAAGCAACTCTTTGCCATCCGCGTCGTCTATTTCACATCCCCACAGTGTATGATGTGCGTTGAAATCTGCCCAAATGAGAAATGGTGTTTGAATCTGGTCAATAATCTGACCCAGAGAAAGGTTTCGTATTTTACACGAAGATGGTTTGCAAATGGTGACAATAATAAATACTCCTCTAGGAGAGGAAATTTCAGCAGCCACTGCCTGGTAATCTGTTCTAATATTGATGTCCAATTTTTTAAACCTTACTGTATCTCTAATTAACATGGCTGCTCCTCCTTTCCCATCGTCTCTGTCATTTCTAAGTACTGAATATCCTTTGAAGTGTATTCGCCGTGTTGGTGGAAACCAAGTTTCGCAAATACAAGCTACCGATATGTGATTACTGATAATTTCTCGATACAGACTTTCCATGTTCGATATTGCTGACCGTGCATTCCACTGTAGTATTTTAAAGGCTATTATCAATTTTGAAGAAGTCTTCAACAGCATTACAAATAAGAGCCTGAGTTGTTACCATGTCTATATCATTTTTGAGAGAAAGAAAGATCTGCAGTATTGAAGCACAGAAGTTATTAATGGCATCTTCTCGATTAGTATGAGATGCTGCCAGAGGAGTGGGCGGATATGGGTTGTTTTTTATTGGAATCTGTGGACCCTGAAATTCGTACAGCATATCTGAATAACCTTGCTTGTACGGACTACGAGTGAATGGTTTATTTTGTAAGACTTGGGGGCTGGAACCGACTTAAATGCATGTTTAGGTCCCTGCTGTAGCTTTTTTTCTGTCATGTTCATTGCCACAGGTTTCTCATATAGTTTGGGCCAGTCACCAGTAGAGAGCACTTGTGTTGTAGGAACATCTGCAGTAACCTGCGCAAATGATGGTCGCAGAGACCAGGCGTCAGTTGTGTAAGAAACACTGTAGGCTTCTCCGCGCTTCGTTTCCATGTCCTGCTGATAAACTGGGCAACAGCGATCAGTGGCAGTGTGGTTTCCTCTGCAGTGCAGACACTTGGGCTCTCCAGTATGTGAGCATTGCAAAGTCTCATGGGCTCCCATGCATTTGGCACAGCGGGCATTACTGCGACATTGAGAACTTAAATGAAAATATCTGAGACAATTGTGACAATTGTGAACTGATTGGACATATGGTGCTGCAGGACAGCACATACCGCACAAATACAAATATTGAGGAAGCTGTTGGGATTTAAATGTTACAACACATTTTGGTGTGGGGAGTATTTTCTTCACACCATTCTCTATTACTTTCTTTGTGAACCTACGAACGTCAGTTACTAAAAATTCAGACTTTATTTCTGCAAGGATCTCTTGATTAGATAAAGCAATATCAATATCACGGATAACTCCTCGCCTCGTTGTTAGGAAACTAGGGACGTAAACTTCCATATTTTTCTGCCGAAACGTATCTAGCAACCGTAACCTGTTTGCAGATTGCCCAGTTTTTGTTTCAATTTTATACCTGTTTCTGCCAATTCCTGAGATATTAATGATTTCATGTCTTAAGTTATTACTTTCTTTAAATAACATTCTTCCAAGGGTCATTGGATGTAACTTTCCAACATTACCATTTTCCCCCTCTACAAATACAAAATATGGACCCATGTCCATTGGTTGGTATGTATTATCTTTACTAGCATGTTTCCTATTGCTAGGAATTATGTTGCTTCCTGTGGCAGTTACTGGTATGTTCACTGCATTGCCCAAGTCCTTTTGAGTATCACACTGTTGGGAAGTAGACTGCCCATTGCAATTCCTATCTACTAAATTTACATTCAAGTTACTGTCTGTGGTTTAAACATCAACATTATATGCAACATTTTCAATGTCTACCACATTTACATCCTCTTCAATATTACTACTATGATTTTCACTTGCCTTTGCCTTCTTTGGTGCATTTGCATCAGGAGCTGTTACCTGTTTGGATGATGGTGATCTGTGTCTTGACTTTTGTCGCTGGCTGTTGTTGGTTACACACTGCGAGACAACTGAATGTGAAGAATGTGAAGAATGCTGTTCCACCTCCATCAGACGACATTGAGAACAGTTATCTTGAGAGCACATTTTAATGGGGTGCTGATCTGTCGGTATCACTGTTGTAGAATGCAGCATTGCTGGTTCATTATTGTGGCGTATTTGCAGTGCCTTAGCTGAACCTTGGCTGGTGTTGGCTGGGATCTCGTCAATATTCTCCATTTTAAATATAGCCTCTGGGAGTAGCCTCCCAGAGACCTTGTTTTTAACACTTTTTGCTTTCGGTTTGATGACGAAATAACCAGCAGATGCACTAAAACACTTAATAAGAGTTCCACAGAGCACTAGATGTAAGCGATGTTGGCTGCCGCACGCAGCAGAAACGACTGCTCAGAAGAGCTGTCGCATCTACAAGCAACTAATCTGTCGCCAGCCGCTTGTTAGAAAGTTTTTAACTTCACACAACACAGAATATAGTCGTACTGTGAATGTTTTATGTATATTTTTCAAGATTTTCGAGAGCGATCGAAGAAACAATGTTTTTGTTGTTGCTATCCAAAATAACTCCAAGAACTGCAGTGTGCCTGCACATTCATATGTTTTGCACCTGATGTCGCATTGTCCGCCATATTAAAATTGGCAAACGATTTTCCATCGGTTATTATGTGACAAATAACTGCTTGCCGACCTCTTGATTTGAAATTCGTATCAATATGTGCTTAATAGACTGACATGGGAGTGGAATTGAAACATTTTCTTTTCATTTCCTTGTAATACTTCATAGTGACCACATTTAAATTTGACATGAAACGAAATATTAATATCTATGGTTGGCACACTCAAACAGATGAAGTACAACATCCAGCTAGTATGGAGAACGGTGCTTGAAGTTATTAATTAGAATCTATGTGTCTACTACAATGTTTGTCCTTGTCATGGTTGCTATGGACGTGTTAATGTAGACTGTATTAACCTTTTCTTTAGTTCAGATACGACTTTGTTCATGTTCTGTGCTAAAATAAAGAGCAAATATTCTGTGTCGAACCATGACTATGTTTTCTTTTACAGCTAAAATAACAAACGTAATAAGTGTGATAATACCTAATTCCACAGGGCTCTAGTACTTAATCTATATACAAAATTATTAGTATCAGTACATCATTTAGAACAGTAATTGTAACAGTATCTCCCCATTTGGTGTACATGTGACAAAGAAGTCGATGTTTGCAATTTGTTGGTATGTATTTCATAGTATGTTCACAAAATAGAACAAATGCACTTTTCAGAGAAAGCACTGTTACTGCTGAACAACTCAGAATCTTCCAGAATATAGTTGTGTTTAGTTAACAAGAGCATATGAAAACATTTTATGAAGCAAGATAAAAAATGCCAATGGCGGTTTTTATTCTTTTTTTAATATTATTTATTTATATAATTTTTTTGTCCTTCAGGCACTCTGATGCTTTGCGGTCGTTTTTTCATGTTCGTTCTGGGTTGTTTGCTGAGAATTTTGCTCAGTTTTTTTAAATTACTGATGGCTTTGAGCCTCTTTCTTTTTGTCACTTTTCATTGGTTCTTTTGTTTGATCGGTCCTTAGTTGACATAGGTTAGTTGGTTTTATTGTTTCGTCATTGACTCAGTTTTTCGTTTACTGAGAGCATCAAACCATTTTCAGAGCGCCATTGCTTTGAAATGACAACACTTGAATTATATTTTAAAAATTATCAAATACAGAATGCAAGATGGCATATACAAAAGAGAGTTTTGCATGAGGGATATAATGGGACTGATTTCCGAATGCGAAATGTATGCCACATTCCTTCCAGACTATATTCATGTGTAACCATTACAGACAAAGAAAATAAATTTAAAACGAACTACCAGGGCATGACGGGTGATGGTATTTTAACAGAGAGAGATAATAAAATTTGGGAGACATATTAAAATAATAGTTTAAAGAGATAAAAGTACAAATAAGAGTATGTTTCTCAAAGCTAAACTCAAATATGAGCATCAAATAATTTTGGCTAATCATTAAAATACAGTCAGAAAGAATATTATGTGTTGGGTGCATAGATATTGTAACAGCAGTATAGTCTAATCGTATTCTCCATAATTATTTAATACTTTTAATTTTTTACTTTTATCTGAAATGTTTGCGAAAAAATCGTAAAACTACAGGCAGGTCTAAAGTGGGCCGTGAAACACGCCAGTGTGATTTTTTCTTCTGCCTACTTAAAGATATTATGCCTCCTCCGTTACACAGACTATCAGACACAAGAATCATGACTTATGCTTACATTTGTACAAAAACAACCAGTGTAATTGATTATTTATGTCTTGTGATACCCAGTGAAAGGGAGCATATGCAATACTTGAAATTACAGACAAAATACTAATTAGTATATAAATACATGCCAAGATTTATTATGTAAGATTTCCTTGAATGCAGTAACGTTGAAGAGGCTACAGCTGTGTAAGAGCTGCATAAAATCACACATGGAAACATTGCGATGTACTTATGTAAAGAAAAAGCAGTAAAAGCGAGAAAAAATTCTGGGAATGTGTTGTGCTAAGGATAAAAATACATGATAGGTGCAGTTTTTCATTATTTAAATCCACAAATAATGCAATTATAGGCTATCCAAAAACAAACATACGATAATTATGATTTTTTGAACATTGAGTAAGGGAAGATTTAGGCATGTAAATACACTAACAGAATATACCTATAATTTAAAGATCTGAAACTTGTTTTTATTAGATTCAAGGATTCAGTGTGGATGAGGATACCACCCATCAGCTTTGGACAGTGATATCTTATCATAACTAATCAGGAGTGGCGTTCCAGAAGACAAAATGATTGTGTGTTGCTGCCGGAAATGAAAATTAGACTTATATCACACGAAAACCATTAGAAAATTTCGACAATGGAACTGCATGGAACTTTCAAAAACGGAGCCAAGCGTTTACCGCCGTAAGAAGGAAAATTGACAGCATTACCAACTGCTGAACGTGTACACATCCAGCCAGTTGAAGAAGCATTGATCAAAGAGATTAAAATTCGCTTCTATTTTAGTTCCTACTAGTGCTGCGACACACTATTTTATGGTCTTAAACTGACTGAAGTGCAGAAAGACGGTTAAGAAAACATAATATTTACGGTAAATATTTTATCTTGACAGTGAGTTGTTCTCAAAACGTGTCGTGCTATGCATGAAAACATACGTAACTCACGCAATGTTTCATGATTTAGTCAATGGAAATTAAGTATAAATCAAATCAAATGTTTGTATAGCTTATGGGACTTAACTACGGGGTCATCAGCCCCTAAACTTACAAACTACTTACGAACTAGCTAATCCTAAGGACAGCACAAATATCCATGCCTTAGGGGAGATTCGAACCCCCGACCGTAGTGACCGTGCAGACCATGACTGGAGCGCCTCAGTCCCCTCGGCCACCGCGGCCGGCTAAGTCTAAATGTCGTGATGTACTGTCCCTTACATTTTATAAAGAATAACCAGAATTTTCCACTTGCTTTCCCATGATGACAAAATGGTCGCCTGACCTTGGGTCAGAAGAAGGCTACCGAATTGAATCCACCATATATATCTTATTTATGGTTTCATCTGCGATTCATTCTGCAACATTATGAAAAATATATTTTTGTTTTTTTGTGTTCATGTTTACTGTCACTTTTAGTATAAATAAATAGTGTTTAGTTATTTAACTCCAAAACTCGTCCATAATTTTCAGCTAAATAATATAATAGCCAAAATGTTATGATATGTCCCACTAAATGTATAAAAACAATAAATACTGAAGATACGATTTATATTGTATTGTTAATAAGTGTCGAGAGAGGCAATCCAAAACTATCAACAAAATTTCTTTTTGTATGTATAGATTTTTTTCCTTTTAAAGATAACTGTATGATATTAGCTTTTCTTCTTGTGTTTTGTTATGGTGGCATTTGAGTCTTTCCATGTGTTTTTTTTATTCAAAACTAATAAAATTATACCAGGAGGTTATTTAGCAGTTATTATTACAAGAAAATTTCCATTTGGGTGCCTAAGGAATGTCTACAGTTCTCTAATTTCTTCAGGTTATGGGCCCAGAGCTGTGCTGGTTTGCCGAATTTGTAATTTCTTGTTACTTTCAAGACACAATCTCACTCTGATGAAACAGAGAAATTCAAAATTTCACTGTTTGATGGAATCAATTTTAGTAATTCGAAATTTCGAATTTAGGTGCTGCTAAGTGAGATGAACCTGATGGAGTTTATTGAGATGAAATATTCGAGAATGGTCGTGTTTGATGATAATTATGAAGAATAAGTACATGCAAAGAAGAAATGCAATTAGCGACCTTGAAAAAATGTGATAACAAGTGTAAGTCTCAAATCATACAGAGAATTGCAGACAATTATTTAGAATACGCCAAAGACGAAACTATATCATTTGATCTATAGTTGTCGCTGTGTAATGTTTTTGAGAGAAGAGGAATGGCGAGTTAGATGTTAATTCGGAAAAGTTTACTAATGATGAAATTTGACTCGATAAGTAACTTCCCTGTTGATCATTTTCTACAGTTCTACAATTGAATTCACGAGTTGTGATCATCTGGAGTAAGATTACAAGAAATCGTCGCCGTTTGCCATATATTGTTGACAATGCCGCCAGATCATGACAATCTAGTCACAGTGCTGGAAACACTGTCATCAAATATGTTAACTCTAGATTTTGTGAAGAACCGACTTCTGGATGAAGAGACGAAGAGGAAGGATGCTCTGAATAAAGAGCAGAGTAAGTCATCGACTATTTCTTTGTTACAGTCTAGACAGAAGTCCGGTAAGTCCGATAATATATTAAATCAGATAAGAGTGGTAGGACTACTAAGCGTTTTAGTTTTCGGTATTATAACTGTGGTTTGAAATAACATAAAATGTCAGATTGCCGAAATACCGAAGAAAAACGAAGCATCCCAAATTAAATGGTATTTAGATTCTCGAGCGACATAGCATTTAATAAATAGTAGTAAAGTGATTGTGTGCCATGTAATTAAATGCAAAATGCCTTGTCAACGTGTACAAAGTTATAGTGCTACACATCGCCAGTGACGATGCATGTTTATTCTCTCTGTCAGTGTCATTGCAAACAGAGATTGCGAAACTTATACACAAATCGCCGCGCTACGAACACAGTGTTCCAACCGTCAATCAGGACGCCACCGCTCACCAAGAAGATGCAGTCGCTCACCTTCAGCTGTAAAGCTTTGTTGGTATCACAAGCGGTTTGGTTCAGAGGCAAGAAAGTGTAATCCTCCGTGTGACAAGGGAAACGAACACGGAAGACAGTAATGACGGCAACTGCCTCTCCGGACGGCAGCCGTCGACTATTTGTCACAGAACAAGATGCAAAGTTACAATTCTCAGTGGACACAGATGCTGATGTGTCAGTGTATCCATGTTCTCGGCTACCTCGTCGAAGGACGACTGCTGCCTTTTTGCTGCAAATGGTTCTAGGATCCAGACATATGGTCGAGTGACACTCTCATTAAACATAGGCCTTCGACGCAAGTTTGACTGGCAATTTACAGTAGCAGATGTGACGCATCCTATTCTCGGTGCAGACTTCTTATCTTTTTATGGAGCTGCTTCCTGATTTTCGACATCGCCGGCTCCTCGACACTACAATTAACTTAGTCAGTCAGGGACATTTATGCTGTGTTGAAGCCACCACTATAAGAATGATCGCAGGTGACTCTCCATATGAAAAGCTTCTTAAACAGTTCCCGGAGATCACCCGACAGTTACCCACATTGGCACCGGTACGACATACGACAGTACACCACATATTAACGACGCCAGTACCGCCAGTTCACGCTCGACCTCGTCGTTTAAAACCAGAAAAGTTGAAAGTAGTGAAGCAAGAATTTTCATTTATGCTCGCTCAAGGAGTAGCTGGGCATCACCCATCCATGTCGTTCCAAAGAAGAACAATGGGTGGCGTCCGTGCGGTGATTACCGGCAGCTAAATACTAGGACAATTCCCGATCGCTATCTGGTGCCTCAAATGGAGGACTTTGCTTTCAACATCCACGGCAAATGTGTATTTTCTACATTAGACTTAGTTCCCCATTTTGTCTTTTTTTATTCACAAGAATGCCATTTGGACTCTGTAATGCTGCACAAACGTTCCAGCGATTAATGGATGAAATCACACGTGACCTGGATTGCTGTTACGTTTATATTGATGATGTTTTAGTGATGTCTGTCTCTGAGTCAGAGCACTTGGAACACCTACGCCAAGTTTTTACCCGCCTTCGTTCGCACGGACTACTCATAAATCCGTCAAAGTGCGTATTTGGAGCAGCAGAAGTTCAGTTCCTTGGCTACACCATCAACGCTCATGGAATACAGCCGCCACACTTCCCACAACCTGTGACAGTTCGTGAATTGCGACGATTTCTTGGTATAATTAATTTCTATCGTCGTTTCGTGCGCAATCATACACTCCTGGCTGCTCCATTGAACGAGCTCTTGCGGGTTGCACCAAAACCAAACGACAAACTGTCATGGTCTAGCGAGGCTGAGACCGCTTTCACCAAAGTGAAGACTGCCCTCGCTGAGGCTACACTGTTAGCACATCCTGTACCACAAGCACAGCTTGCTTTGATGGTAGAAGCGTCTGCAACTGCAATTGGTGCTGCGCTTCAACAAAAAGTAGAGCAACATTGGCAACCTTTCGCGTTTTTCTGCCAGAAGTTATCCCCATCACAGCAAAGTTGGCCAACGTATGACCGTGAATTATATGCAGCATATGCTTCCATCAGGAAATTTTGTCGCATGCTCGAAGGTCAACAATTCACATTAGTCACCGATGACAAGCTGTTGACATATGCCTTTCGTCAGAAACCTGACAAAGCATCGCCTCGCCAGCTACGCCACCTAGACTATATAGGACAATTTACAACCAACATAGTCCACGTCGAGGGAGAAATGAATATACCAGCAGACGCCCTCTCCCGTGGAGAAGCAATTGCACGCGCAATTGACTATGAAGCACTCGCCGCGACACAGCAATCAGACGCCGAGCTGCATAATTTAAAGACTTCTGGCCTACAGCTCCGTCAAATTCAAGTGCCACCGACAAATGCATGGCTATATTGTGATGTTTCTACATCGAAAGTGCGACCATTTCTGACAGCTCCCTTCCGACAGCCAGCAATCGCGTTGCTGCGTGACTCATCACACCCTGGAGTCCGTGGTACCTTGAATCTAGTTAAACGATCTTTTGTGTGGTCAAACATGGACAAAGATGATAAAGAGTATGTGTGCCAATGCATGGCATGTCAAAGGAATACAATTAGTCAGCATGTTAGGCACATTCATGCCACCGAATCAACGATTTGAACATGTCCATTTAGACATCATTGGCCTACTAGCGCCATCTGAAGGGTACACTTACTGCCTAACTGCCATTGATCGCTTCACAAGCTGGCCAGAGGCTTTTCCAATGGCAGACATCACCGCCGAGACAGTGGCAACTACATTCTTTCGGGGATGGATTGCTCGTTTTGGAGTACCCCTGCGTATTACCACCCACTGGGGAAGTCAGTTTGAGTCATACCTATTCAAAACGCTCGCTGTCCTATTAGGAACGAAACGCATCCGAACTACAGCCTACCACCCGGCAGCGAACGGTTTAGTAGAACGCCTACATCGACAACTAAAAGCATCTCTGAGGTGTCATGCATCACAACGGTGGACAGAAACCCTACCAATTGTTCTGATGGGCCTCTGCGCTTCCATTAAAGAAGATATCAAAGCCACAGCAGCAGATCTCGTCTATGGACATCCGATTCGATTGCCTGGCGAATTCCTACACAACATGTCTGATGATCTGATCGAAGCTTCAGACTTTGTCTGCAAACTGCAGATTCGCAGACTTCGCAAACTTCGCAGATTCGAGAACTACGTCCTGTCACGTCAAGAGAGCAAAAGACCCGCCGCTCTTTCATTTTTTCGGATCTGCGGAAGTGTGATCATGTCTTTGCCAGACACGATGCTGTACGCAAACCTCTCCAGTCACCGTATGATGGGCCGTATCCTGTCCTCAGCAAGAAGGAAAAGACGTTTAAGGTTGATATCAAGGGTACGCCAACTGCAGTCTCCATTGACCGCCTTAAACCTGCCTTCTGCACTACCCACCCTGATTCTAGCACAGAACCTGTCACACCTTTTACGCTCACAGCAGAATCGACCACTACCCCACCACCTGCTACCTTGAAGCCACAACGGACACCAGAAATCAACACGGACGACGCACCAACAGCTTCAGCTAAACTTGTTGTCACGCAATCCGGTCGTCATGTCCGCTTCAACAGAAAATATCGTTGACACTGAGAGGGAAGTGATAAAGTGATTGTGTGCCATGTAATTAAATGCAAAATGCCTTGTCAACATGTACAAAGTTATTGTGCTACACAGCGTCAGTGATGATGCATGTTTATTCTCTCTGTTCAAATAATTACGCTTTTATTTATATCAGTATGTCTCTTATCTCTGTACTTGTGATACGTTAATTAAATGTTGCTGATTAAGTAAATACATCTTATCGCAACAGTAGTATACAGTTGAAAATGTAAAGAGGTTGCCAGAGCCAATAAAAATGAATGTTGCAAAGTGTGGACCATTTCTATATGCTAAATTTGTTGGTGTAATTGAAGTTACAAGTTGTGTAAATGGCAAGAAAATTTCGATTTTGATTACATATGTTCTTTCAGTTCCAGATCTTACCTATAATCTGCAGTCAGTACATAAACTAAAATCAAAAGGTTTGCAAGTGATTGTTGAGAATGGTAAAGGTATTGTTCAGAAGGACGACTTAACTCTTGCCATTGCAGAGAGAAGTGAGTCAAACATGTATACAATGAATTTTGTACATAAGGAACATCACTGTCATGTAACTTCACCAACTGAGACCATTGAACTATGGCATGAAAGGTTGGCTCATTTGAGTTACGATAATATTCGAAAGTTGCAGATGCAAGTGGATGGAATGAATTTCGAATCTGACAAAATGGGTCATGATATTGGTCATACTTGTGTTGAAGGAAAAGAGACATCACAGCAATTTAAAAAACAAAGGCTAAAAAGTACCAAGCCATTAGAACTCATTCACAGCTATCTAATTGGACATATTACACCAGTTTTGTATAAAAACTAAAGGTATGTTTTGACATTTATTGATGACTTTCCTCATTTTGTTTGTTTTTCTGGAAGCAAAGCCAGAAGTGCCAAAGTTTTTCAAAATGTTTGAAGCTATGTCTACAGCTCATTTTAACTTTAAAATTAGTCGTTTTCGCTGTGATAATGGGTGAGAGTATATTTCGAATGAATTGAAGTCTTTTTCTGAAAATTTGGGTAGGCAATTTGACTTTACAATGAGATATACACCACAGCAGAATGGAGTTTCTGAACGTCTGAACAGGACTATTTTGGATAAAGTGCATTGTTTACTTCTCAAATAAAAACTCTACAAGTGTGTTTGGACAGGAGTACTGTTGACTGCCATCTATATCACAAACAGAAGTCCAAATACAGCCTTGGGTGGAAAAGTACCAGCAGCTCTCTGATATGGGAGAAAACCTAATTTAGAGAAGATGAAGGTTTTTGGTTGTATTGCCTTCTTAAAAATTCCAAAGCAACTTCTAGCAAGAAAATTTGATTCCCATTCACTTACATGCATTTTTATCGGCTATTGTGCAACCACAGCAGAGGGGTATCTGTGGAGAGGCCAGACAAACGTGTGGTTCCTGAAGAGGGGCAGCAGCCTTTTCAGTAGTTACAGGGGCAACAGTCTGGATGATTGACTGAGCTGACCTTGTAACATCAGCTAATGTGGCTTTGCCACACAGTTACTGCGAACGGCTGAAAGCAAGGGGAAACTACAGCCGTCACTTTTCCTGAGGACATGCAGCTCTACTGTATGAACAGATTGATGGCATCCTCTTGGGTAAAATATTCCGGAGGTAAAATAGTCCCCCATTCGGATTTCTGGGCAGGGACTACTCAGGAGGATGTTGTCATCAGGAAAGACAATACTGGCATTCTACGGATTGGAGCGTGCAATGTTAGATCCCTTAATTGGGTAGGGAAGTTAGAAAATTTAAAGAGAAATGGATGGGTTGAAGTTAGATGTATTGGGGATTAGTGAAGTTCGGTGGAAAGAGCAACAGGATTTCTGGTCAGATGAGTACAGGATTATAAATACAAAATCAGTTGGGGGTATTACAGGAGTAGGTCTGATAATGAATAAGAAGATAGGAATGCGGGTAAACTACTATGAGCAACACAGTGATCGCATTATCGTAGTCAAGATAGATACGAAGGCAACACCGACCACAGTAGTAGAGGTATATACGCCAACTAGCTCTGCTGATTATGAGGAGATCGAAGAAATATATGAGGAGCTAAAGGAAATTATTCAGATAATTAAAGGAGAGGAAAACTTAATTGTTATGGGAGACTGGAATTCGGTTGTAGGACTAGGAAATGAAGGGAAGATGGTAGATGAATATGGTCTGAGCAAAAGGAATGGAAGAGGAAGCCGCCTGGTAGAATTTTGTGCGAAACATAATTTAGTTATAATAAACACCTGGTTTAAGAATCACAAAAGAAGGTTGTATACGTGGAAGAAACCAGGAGACACAGGGATATACCAGATGGATTTTATAATGGTACAGCACAGATTTCGGAACCAGGTTTTAAACTGTAAGACATACCCAGGGTCAGATATAAACTCTGACCATAACTTATTGGTCATGAATTGTAGGCTGAAACTGAAAAAACTGCAGAAAGGTAGGAAAATAAGGAGATGGGACCTGGATAAACTGAAGGAACCTGAAGTTCTGGAGAATTTCAGAGGGTGCTTTAGACAACAATTGACAGAAACAGGGGTAAATAAAACAGTAGAGGAGGAATGGGTAGCATTGAGAGATGAAATAGTGAAGGCAGCAGAGGACAAAATAGGTAGGAAGGCAAGATCTACAAAAAATCCTTGGATATCACAGGACATACTGGATTTGATCGATGAAAGGAGAAAATATAAAAATGCAGTAAATGAAACGGTCAGAATTGAGTACAGAAGACTAAGAAATGAGATTGACAGGAAGTGCAAAATGGCTAAGCAGGAGTAGCTAGAATGCAAATGCAAGGATATAGAAGAATGTATAAATAGGGTAAAATAGATACAGCTTACAGGAAAATAAAAGAGATATTTAGAGATGAGAAAAACAGCTCTATGAATATCAAGAACATAGATGGAAATCCAATTCTCAGCAAAGAAGGAAAAGCTGAAAGGTGAAAAGAGTATATAGAGAAGCTCTATGCAGGAAATGAACTTAGAGACAATGTTGTTGGAAGGGAGGAAGAAGTAGATGAGGATGAAATAGGAGATACTATACAGAGAGATGAATTTGCAGAGCACTGAATGACCTAAGTCGAAACAAGGCCCCTGGAGTAGATGACATTCCCTCAGAGCTACTGAAGTCTCTGGGAGAACCAGCCATGACAAAACTGTTTCACCTGGTGTGTAAGATGTATGAGACAGGCGAAGTACCCTCAGACTTTAAGAAAAATGTAATAATCCCCATTCCAAAGAAAGCAGGCGCAGACAGGCGTGAAAATTACAGAACCATCAGTTTAATAAGTCATGGTTGCAAAATATTAACACGAATTATTTACAGAAGGATGGAAAAGCTGGTAGAAGCCAACCTCGGGGAGGATCAGTTCTGGTTCAGGAGAAATGTAGGAACACGAGAGGCAATACTCACTTTACGGCTTATCCTAGAAGATAGATTAAGGAAAGGCAAACCTACATTTCTAGCTTTTGTAGATTAGGAGAAGGATTTTGACAATGTTGATTTGAATAAACTCTTTCAAGTTCTGAAGCAAGCAGGAGTAAAATATGGGGAGTGTAAGGTTATTTACAACTTGTACAAAAACCAGACAGTAGTTGTCAGAGTTGAAGGGCATGAAAGGGATGCAGAGGTTGGGAAGAGAGTATGTCAGGGTTGTAGCCTTTCTCCAATGTTATTCAATTTGTACATTGAGCAAACTATAAAGGAAAGCAAGGAGAAATGTGGAGAAGGAATTAAAGTTCAGGGTGAAGAATTAAAAACATTGTGTTTTGCCAATGACATAATAATTCTGTCAGAGACAGCAAAGGACCTGGAAGAGCAGTTGAACGGAATGGACAGTGTGCTGAAAGCTGAATATAAGATGAACATTAACAAAAGCAAAACTAGGGTAATGAAGTGCAGTCTAAGAAAATTAGGTGATGCTGAAGGAATTTAATTAGGTAACGAAACAATAAAGGAGGTAGATGAGTTTTGCTACTTGGCAGGAAAATAACAAATGATGGTCGCAGTACAGAAGATATAAAATGCAGAATGGCAATGGGTAGAAAAGCGTTCCTGAAAAAGAGACATTTGTTAACCTCGAATATTGATTTATGCCTAAGGAAGTCCTTTCTGAAGGCATTTGTGTGGAGTGTTGCCTTGTGTGGGAGAGAAACATGGACGATAAACAGTGCGGACAGGAAGAGGATAGAGGCTTTTGAAATGTGGTGCTATCGAAGAATGCTGAAGATTAGGTGGGTGGATCACATTACCTAATGAGGAGGTACTGAACAGAATTGGGGAGGAAAGAAATCTCTGGCATACCTTGACTAAAAGAAGGGATAGATTGGTAGGACACATTCTTAGACATCAAGGAATTGTGAATTTAGCGTTGGAGTGAAGTGTGTGGGGTAAAAACCGCAGAGGAAGACCAAGAGATGGATACAGTAAGCAGATTCAGACTGATGTAGGTTGCTGTTCTTATGTGGAGTTGAAGAGGCTTACTCAGGATAGGGTATTGTGGAGAGCTGCATCAAACCAGTCTCCAGACTGAAGACCACAACACATTGTCCAAATGGATACAGAATTTGGTGGCCAGAGCTAAAGAAGGTAATTTGTGGAAATGATACAATTTTCGATTGAAGGAAATTTACTTTCGATTATACAACTAGTGAACAGTGGTTTTTAGGAGGAGGAGAAAATAATGTAGAAGAATATAATATAGGCCTTGTTGAAAATAGGACAGAAGAATACAAGACAGATGAAGACTTGAAAGAAGAAAAGGAGAGTAAAAATTTAAGAGAATTGGTCAAGACAACTGAAAAGATACAAACTCTTAGACGAAGCAACAGAGAACGAAACATGCCTGCAAAATTTGATGATTATGTAGTTCTGGCCTTGCATGCTGAATCATTTTTTGACGATGTTCCTCAATGCTATAAAGATATACAAGGCAGACATGATGAAAACGAGTGGAGGCAAGCAATATATGAAAATATAAAGTCATTAGAACTTTATGAAACTTGGGAGTTGTCAGAGTGCTCTCAAAAGAAGAAACATCTTGACAGTAAATGGGTTTTCAAAATTAAGAGAAATCAACATGGAGATATTGAAAGATACTAGGCAATGCTTGTGATCAAAAGGTGTGCTCAGAGAAAGGGTTATGATTATAATCAAACATATGATCTTGTTGCACGTTTGGCTACATTAAGAACTTTAGTGTCACTAATCATTGAAGAAGGTCTAGGTAGATGCCAAATGGATGTTAAAAATGCCTTTCTGCCTGGAAAACAACATGAAGATGTAACATGAAAAACACTCAAGGTATCACAGCTAAAAGGAATAAGATCTTCAAATTAAAAAAGGCCTTGTATGGATTGAAAGAAGCTTCTCGTACATGGAATGCTACATTTGATAAATTTGTAAAGAATATTGGACTTCGACAGTCAAATGTTGACAGATGTTTGCATATGGATAACTTGGAAGACAGTAGAGTGTATCTTCTATTATATGTAGATGATATAATAACTGCTGCAAGTAATTCTGATGAAATCATAAAGATTAAGAGGGATTTGGAAAATACATTTTTAATGTGACATATGAGAGAACTTAAATTATTTCTTGGCATAGATTTCAAAAGAGTAGATTACAGAATGATAATGAGTCAACATATATATATCTGCAAAAACTACTGGAGAGTTTGGAAGTGAACAATTGTAATTCGGTTAGGACGTCAATGGAGACCAAACCGACAATGAAAAATACACCAGAACTGAATAATGATAAAGACCACATAAATGAACCTAACCATTTCATCAACTCATAGGTTGTTTGATGTATGCTATGATTACAACAAGACCTGACCTAAGTGTAGCAATTAATTATTTCGGCAGGTATCAAAGTAAATCAATGGAGAGTGATTGGAAAGTACTTAAAAGAGTACTAAGATATATCAAAGGTACATCTTCAGATTGTGCTATGGAAGACAAGGAGCAGAGTTGCTTCTTTGCTATGTAGTTGCAGATTTTGGCAATGGAGAGGATAGGAAGTCTACATCACGATACCTACTGCAAGTGCATGGAAACACTGTCTGTTGGATGACTAAACGTCAAAACTATGTCCCCTTATCTTCAACTGAAACTGAATATGTAGCCTTGGCCACAGCAGCTGCGGAACTTCTGTAGCTAATTCAACTGTTGACAGACATAGGTCTCAAAGTCAATTATGCAGTAAGGATTCTCAAAGACAACCAATCTTGCATTCATTTGTTTAGAAGATGGGAGCATCGACGAATGAAATCTATTGACATTAAATACAATTTTGTCACAGACTATGTGAGCAAAGGAATTATTGATGTTTGTTATATAAATACAGAGGCACAACTGGCTGACATCTTAACTAAGCCATTACCCAGTGACAGTCTGAAGATTAGATTAGATTAGATTAGATGTACTTTTCGTTCCAGTAGATCCGAAATGAGGAAATCCTCTTGGATGTAGAACACGTGAGAACAAAATATGAGGCGCGTCCAGAAAGTAAGTTCTGTTTGGTTATATAAAACGAACAGGTCCAGATACAGAAAAAATATTGATTGCACAAAAATCTACAACTGTTAAACTACTTTTTTCCATAGCTTCCGAAATTTTGTAGGCAATTCTCATAGCATGACACAAGGTTTTATGTGCCTTTTTCATAGAATGTTGCCGCCTATGTATTCAACCATGTGGTAACATGTTCTTTCAGCTCATCATCATCGTTGAAGTGTTGTCCACCAAGGACAGATTTTAGGTGTAAGAAGAGAATTACTGTCAAAAGATTTTTTTTCACAATAATGCCTGACCTCACACATCGAATGTGACCAAACAATTCTTACGGAAATTTCAATAGGACCTGTTTGATCACCCTCCATACAGCTCGGACCTCTCTCCTAGAGACTTTCATCTCTTCTTACACCTAAAATCTGTCCTTGGTGGTCAACACTTCAATGACGATAAAGAGCTGTTACCACATGGTTGAATACACAGGCGGCAACATTATGTGAAGGATGCATGCAAACACCTGTGGCATGCTATGATACGTGCCTACAAAATTTAGGCAGTTATGTGGAAAAGTAGTTTAAGAGTTGAAGAATTTTTTGCATTAAAATTTTCTTCTTTATCTGTGTACAATTTCATTTTATTATCAAACGGAACTTACTTTCTGGGCGCGCCTCATACACAATATATACTTCCAAAAGAGAGCATATGTTTTAAAGTACCTTCCACAGATTCCAAATGTAATTGCCCTTGTGTGTGTGGAATTGGTCAGGAAAAACAATTATCTTAAGAATATTTACATTTTATAGGACATAAAACTTATTACTACATACTAATATTCTAGGTGCATATTACAATTCTTAGCATTTTTAAAAAAAATTTTGTTACATCACTGATTTACAATGATCACATTACTGCACAAAATGTGTACTGAAGTCATACTGAAAACAGTATTCATATTTGTGAATATTATATACAATAACTTACATCAAACACTTCTGGTAATAAATTCATCTATGGAGTAGAAGGAGTTGACCACCAAAAAAATCCTTTAGACTCTTTTCAAACTGTACTTTATTGTGAGTTAAATTTTTTATGGCTGCGGCATGTTATTGAAAATGTGTACTGCTGAATAGTGGACACCTTCCTGAACCAAAGTAAGTGACTAAATCTTTATGCAAGTTATTCTTGTTTCTAGTATTGATTACATGGACCGAGATATTGGTTTGAAAAAAAAAAGAGGTATATAGTGTTAACGACAAATTTCATTAGAGAATAAATGTTTTGGGAAGCAGTAGCAAGTATCCCCAGTTCCTTAAATAGCCCTCTACATGATGTCCTTGAGTTGACACCACAAAAGATCCATAACGCACGTTTTTGTATACTGTAAACTTTTGCTTGGCCTGATGAGTTGCCCCAGAAAATAATCCTGTATGACATCATGGAGACAAAGTATACATAATATGCTAGCTTTTTTATTTTTATATCTCCTATATCTGACAACATTCGCATAGCAAACAGGGACTTGTTTAGGCACTTGAGCAGTTCTGTGGTATGCCCCTCCCAGTTAAATTTATTATCCGAAGAATTTGACACTATCAACTTCTTCCATTTTCTTGTTGTCATACTCTATGCATATACTGGCAGGAAATCTTTTACAAGTCCTAAACTGCGTATAGTGTGTCTTTTCAAGGTTTAGGGACAGAGAATTCGCTAAGAACCATTTATTAATGTCCATGACAATTTCATTAGCAGATGTTTCTAAGGTTATATTTGATTTACTATTTATTGCAATTTGGTGTCATCTGCAAATAAAACAAACGTGGCAGCCGATAATGTTTATGATGAAAGGTCATTGATATATACAAGAAAAAGCAGGGGGCCTAAGATAGAGCCTTGGGGGAACCCACATGTTATTGGTTCCCACTTTGATGAGGCCTGATAGTTCAGTACACCTCTATTTCCTATTGACACCCTTTTTTTCCTATTAGAGATATACGATTTGAACCATTCTCCAGCGTTTCCTGTTATGTCGTAATATTCTAATTTGCTCAAAAGTATATTGTGATTTACACAGTCAAATACCATTGACAGGTCACAAAATATACCAGTGGATGTAATTTATTGTCTAATGAATTAAGTACATTCACACTGTATGTGTAGATAGCCTTCTCAATATCAGAACCCTTCAGAAACCCGAATTGTGACA
This sequence comes from Locusta migratoria, assembly GCA_026315105.1. Taxonomy (NCBI): domain Eukaryota; kingdom Metazoa; phylum Arthropoda; class Insecta; order Orthoptera; family Acrididae; genus Locusta; species Locusta migratoria. The sequence goes on along the minus strand of CM048747.1, from coordinate 277,645,824 downwards.
TGGATAATAGTTTATTAGTGGTAAAGTGTTTAAGAAGACGACTATAGATTATCGTTTCTAAATTTTTTGAGAATGCAGGCAAAAGTGAAATTGGACGGAAATTTTATGGAAATTCTTTATCTCCTTTCTTATGTAATGGCTTAACTTCAGCATATATCAACAATTCAGGAAATGTTCCACTGATAAAAGAATGGTTATAGAAGTAACTTAAAATATCACTAACCTTAGAAGCACACTTTTTAATCAAATTTGTTGATATATTATCATAGCCACTGGAAATTTTTGATTTTAAGGATTTGATGGTGGACATTACTTCTAGTGGTGTTGTGTCATACTCATATTACTGCAGTTATTTGTAGTCACATGTGTGAGATATTGCATTACAGCAGTTACTGACCCTGATTATCCCATATTTTCGGTAATAGTTAAGAAATGCTTGTTGCAAATTACAGCAACACTGCACACATCTGTTACCCTTGTGTCATCTACTCTTAATGCTATGTGCTCCTCTTTGTATCTGGTTCTACCAGTTTCCTCCTTTACTATATCCCATATTGTCTTTATTTTGTTGTCTGATAAGACTATCCTATTCTGATAATGTATTTGCTTTGATGGCAGTATTACTGTCTTCAATATCTTGCAGTATGTTTTGTAATGATCTAAAACATTTACATCTGAACTGTTTCTAATTGATAGGTATAGTTTCCTTTTTGTCTTATAATGAGAGACTGTTTAAATGTTGTCAGAGTGGGTTGAGAGTTCTTTGAATTGAGGAGGAGTGTTGAGAGTGGTAATTCAAAACTCTTAACAAAAATGTTCAAATGTTTGTAGAGTCTATGGGAATTAACTACGGGGTCATCAGTCCCTAAACTTACAAACTTTTTACGAACTACTTACAACTAAGGACGGCACAAATATCCATGCCCGGGGGGGGGGGGGATTCGAACCCCCGACCGTAGTGGCCGTGCAGACCGTGACTGGAGCGCCTGAGTCTCCTCGGCCACCGCGGCCGGCAACTCTTAACAGAATATCTTTTTATATATATATAGAGGATGTGTCACTAAGTGTGTTTCACTCTGTAACTTATAAAATAATAGGTGACGGGAAATTTTAATGCGGTAGGTCAACACAAGAAATGTTACACTTCCCGCGGAGCTATGAACATAGTTTATTGTATCATTGTCCAAAGAGTTACAGCACAAAGATATAATTTTTTAAACGGAACCATAGTTTTTTTCTATCAGCCATTGGATTCGTTGAAACCAGCTGCATCCAAATCAATTTAAACTACATTCCTATCACTGTTAGTTTGAGAGCTACAACCCTTGAAAGTTTCAGGGGCAGGTTTCACACGCTGTACATAATATATGGCTGTGTGGTGGGTGATGGATGTTATGGCGGTGGGAAGTTGATTTACATGAGATGTTCAAATGTGTGTCCATGTTCCTCAATACATAATGCAATGCACCGTCGAAAGGATCTGCGGACGAGATGTAACATCGCCGGTGTGACGGAGCGACATGCATCCTCGATGCGCCGTTTTAGATCATCTGTGGGTGTGGGCTCAGTGACATAAACACGATCCTTTAGATATCCCCACAAAAGAAATCTACTGGTGTTAAATTGGGCGACCTTGCGGGCCATGAATGAGGACCATGGCGCCCCAACCATCTTCCTGCAAACCTGTTGTTTAGGTCTTCCACAACAGCACGCGCAGAATGGGCTGGGTGACCATCGTGCTGCATCCACATATGGACTCTCGTGTGTAGACACACATGTTCAAGAAGACCATCCAAACTGTCGGCTATAAAAGCGCGATATAACTCACCTGTCAGTGTACCTGGGAAGTAGTGTGGACCGATGATTTCATCCCCAAGGATTCCACACCACACGTTAATAGACCACCTACGTTATCGGTCGACAGGTCGTACCCACCGAGGATTGTCTGCGGCCCAGTAGTGCATGCTATGGCGCTTCACTGCACCATAATTTGTGAACGTGGACTTATCAGAGAACATAACACTTTGTAAGGACTCCAGCGTGAAATTCCGCATGGCCCACTCACAGAATGTCACTCTTGCAAGGAAATCGTTCCCATGCAGCTCCTGGGTCAGTGAAAGGCGGTACAGGTTAAACCTGTGGCCGTGTAATATCTACATTTACATCTACAACCATACTCCACAAGCCACCTGATGGTGTGTGGCGGAGGGTACCTTGAGTACCACTATTGATCTTCCCTCCTATTCCAGTCACGTATTGTTCGCGGAAAGAAGGATTGTCGGTATGCCTCTGTGTGGGCTCTAATCTCTCTGATTTTATCCTCACAGTCTCTTCGCGAGATATACGTAGGAGGGAGCAATATACTGCTAGACTCCTCGGTAAAGGTATGTTCTCGAAACTTCGACAAAAGCCTGTACCGAGCGACAGAGCGTCTCTCCTGCAAAGTTTATCGATCAACTCCGTAACGCTTTCACGATTACCAAATGATCTTGTAACGAAGCGCACTGATCTCCGTTGGATCTTTTCTACCTCCTCTATCAATCCCACCTGGTACGAATCCCACACCAGTGTGCAGTAGTCAAGCTGTGGGCGAACAAGTGTACTGTAACCTACTTCCTTTGTTTTCGGACTGCATTCCCTTAGTATTCTTCCAATGAATCTAAGTCTGGCATCTGCTTTACCGACGATTGATTTTATATGGTCGTTCCATTTTAAATGCCACCTAATGACTACTCCCAGATACTTTATGGAATTAACTGCTTCCAGTTGCTGACCTGCTATAGTGTAGCTAAATGATAAAGGATCTTTCTTTCTTTGTATTCGCAGCACATTACACTTGTCTACATTGAGATTTAATTGCCATTCCCTGCACCATGCGTCAATTCTATACAGATCCTCCTGCATCTCAATACAATTTTCCATTGTTACAACCTCTCTATATACTACAGCATCATCCGCAAAAAGCCTCAGTGAACTTCTGATGTTATTGGCAAGGTCATTTATATATATCGTGAACAGCAACGGACCCACGACACTCCCCTGTGGCACACCTGACATAACTCCTACTTCGGAAGACTTCTCTCCATTGAGAATGACCTGCTGCTTTCTGTTATCTAGGAATTCCTCAATCCAATCACACAATTGGTGTGATAGACCATATGCTCTTACTTTGTTCATTAAACGTTTGTGGGGAACTGTATCAAACGCCTTGCGGAAGTCGAGAAACACAGCATCTACCTAAGAACCCGTGTCTATGGCCCTCTGAGTCTCGTGGACGAAGAGTGCGAGCTGGGTTCACATGAAAGCCTTTTTCGAAACCCACGCTGATTCCTACAGAGCAGATTCCTAGTCTCGAGAAATGTCATTATATTCGAACATAATACATGTTCCAAAATTCTACAACTGATCTACGTTAGAGATATAGGTCTATAGTTCTGCACATCTGTTCGAGGACCCTTCTTGAAAACGGGGATGACCTGAGCCATTTTCCAATCTTTCACAACGATATGCTGTTCTAGAGACCTACGATACACTACTGCGAGAAGGGGGGCCAGTTCCTTCCCGTACTCTGTGTAAAAACGAACTGGTATCCCATCAGGCCGTGTGGCCTTTCCTCTTTTGAGCGATTCTAATTGTTTTTCTAACCCTCTGTCAGTTATTTCGATATCTGCCATTTTGTAATCTGTGCGGCAATCTAGGGAAGGACACAGTTGTGAGACTGACACCAGCGACTTCAGCAACAGCTCGTAAGCTGACATGAGGATCGTGGTGTAGTGCAGCTAAAACAAATACCTCCGTCTCCTCACTTCTTGCAGGTCTTCGTCTGTTACTGCGGCGTATTACCAAGCTGCCTGTTTCCCGAAGTCGTTGTTTGGCACGTAAGAACGTAATGGCTACCAGGGCTCTTCGCCTAGGCTATCTCATGGCATACGCCATGGCTGCTTCAGTGGCATCGTGTCGGCACTCGCCGAGCATCAGCAACATGTCAACGTACTCGTTGTTCGTGTATTCCATCATCATCCGATGTCAGTAACTGTGGTATATTGAGCCCCGGTTGTTTGTGTGGCTCCAACTGTCTAGTATACGGCCGTGTGCGGTGACAGTTGGCAGTCTAACAGCGGATCGAGGATGCTTCTCGCTCCGTGACACTGGCGACATTACAACTCGGCCGTACCACATTTAGAAGATGCATTGCATTATGCGCAGCGTTTGTGGTATCTGCCCCTGAAACTTTAAAGGGTTGTAGCTCCCAAACTAACAGTGATAGGAATGTAGTTTAAATTGATTTGGACGCAGCTGGTTTCAACAAATCCAATGCATGCTAGAAAAACTATTGTTCAATTTTAAAAATTATATCTTTGTGCTGTAACTCTTTGTAAAATGATACAATAAACTATTTACTTATCTCTGCAGAAAGTGTAACATTTCTTGTGTTGACCTACTGCATTAAAATTTTCTGTCACCTATTATTTTATAAGTTACAGAGGCAAACACACTTACTGAAACAACCTATATATATATATATATATATATATATATATATATATATATATATATATATATATATATATATATATATATATATATATTCTTTTTCCTTTTAAAGATAATTGTGTGCTATTAGCTTTTATTCTTGTGTTGTTGTATGGTTGCTATGTGAGTCATTCCACGTGTTTTTTTATTCAAAAGCAATAAAATTATACCAGGAGGTTATTCAGCAGTTATTATTACAAGCAAATTTACATTTTGTGTGCTTGTGGAATGTCGACAGCTCTCTAATTTCATCAATAAGAAACCAATTATAATTAAATTCTACCAATTTACAATAAATAAATAAATATAACTGAAATTTTCAGTAATTGTTTATACATATGTATAATTTATGGGTTAGAAAATTATATGAAATCCAATTCAGTAATGGCTTGCTTTTAGGTAGACATAACTTTGGAGAAAACAGATAATTTTAACAGATTCTAATTTCTTTCAGATAAAATAAATCCAAAAGTGAATCTATGGGTGGAACTTCTTGATAGAAAATAAAAGTTGGAATTTTGTGTTTATATGCTACACAATGCGTCTTAAAGACATAGTAATTTCAATTATTGTTATCTACAAAACGTTCAAATTAATATCATACCTCAGAAGTCATTGGAAATAAAATGTTATTTACACTCTGCATTGTAAAGAACAATTTATATATGATATAATGAGAATTAAAAGCTTACAACACAACTTATTTGGACAACATGAGTAAATAGTAAGTAAAGCACATAATATTAAAGTGGCATGACCTTGTGTATTAGTAGTAATAAAAAATGGAATATAATGCAAGAAATGCTAGAGAACACATCTGTAAACTCAAGGAATTTCCTGTCTTCAAAAGCAAGAATGTTTATAGTGGTGTTCCATTTATCCTGTACTATGAAAGTCAATAAACCCGTTATGTTACACATCTGTTCATTCATGAATGTTTTTGATAATTACCTATTATGCTAATTTTAACAAAAATAGCAACAGAGTTTAGAAATAATTATAGGAAGGCTTCAATAACATTTTGAGAAGGATGGGTTGCAAAGACGTCCGTAAGTCACAGAAAGGCACAACAATAAAATTTGTTTAAAATTGCTTTTGATCATTACAGCCTTCATAGGTCAGAGAAAAACACACAGACACATAATCACACAACTGCCATCTCCCGCTGCCATCTATCACTGAGACCAGTCTGCTGGAAGAGAGGGGATGGATGCTCAGTAGTGGCAGGGAATATGCCAGTGCATATAGGGAGGAAGGGCATGGGAAGGACTGGACTGCATGGTGGAATGGGAGACATACATGAGGTTAGAGTGTGGACAGGGAAGGGGATGGTAGGCAGGAAGTAGTAAAGATTTAGGCCTGGGGGTTGTGGGAGCATAGAATATATTGTAGGAACGCTTCCCACCTGCATAATTAAGATAATTTGGTGTTTGTGGGGAGGATCCAAATGGCACTGGCTGTGTAGCAGTCATTGAAGTGAGCCACATCATACAGGGCTGCTTGGTCTGCAACACGATGATCCAGCTGTCTCCTGGCCACAGTTTGGCGATGGCCATTCATGTGGACAGAGAGCTTGTTGCTGCTCATGCCGACGTAGAAAGCTGCACAGTGGTTGCAGCTCAGTTTGTAAATAGCATGATAGCTTTCACAAGTTGCCCTGCCTTTTATGTGATAGGAAATGCATGTGATGGGCTGGAGTAGGTGGTTGTGTACTGGTGGGTAGGGCAGGTTTGCATCTAGGTCTGTTGCAGGGACAGGAGCCACAGGGAAAGGAATTTGGAGCAGCGATGGACAAAGATATTATGTAGGTTTGGTGGCAGGGGAATACCACTGTAGTGATGGGGGTGGGTAGTATATGGTATGTCCTCTCTACTGACTAGATCCCAGTAATATTTGATAATGCTGTCAATGTACCAGCGCCACAAAGAACTAGCCTAGACCTTTACAAGACTCACTGGTAAATCAATCGAGAACATCTGATTAAGTGTTTTGAAACTCCTCCAAACCCAGAAGATGTGCTACAACTCACCACATACAAAGCGATTGACTCGCCATCACAGCAATAGCTCAAATAAGGAAGGAAGAGACACCACATCTTACTACATACCTGCACACATACGTCAAACGTTAGTAAAAATAATCGAGTTTTTCGAGCATGGAAAATTACCTGACACTTGGCCACCAAGAGACAAAAAAAATGTCAAATGTTTGTTAAGCTTATGGGACTTAACTACGGGGTCATCAGTCCCTAAACTTACAAACTACTTATGAACTACCTTATACTAAAGACGGCACAAATATCCATGCCCGAGGGGGGATTCGAACCCCCGACCGTAGTGGCCATGCAGACCGTGACTGAAGCGCCTCAGTCTCCTCGGCCACCGCGGCCGGCACCAAGAGACAGGCGAGCAAAAGAATACAAGGAGGCCACTGCTGAAATGCAAATAAACCAAGTCTAGCCAAACTCACAACATCGCTTAGAATCGACAATGTATCATCATTGCAAGTTACCATGAACTTTTTCTCCAACGTCAGAGGATACGTCCACATCTAGTGGGCAACAACCCAGTCTGTGAACCAAATGAGAAAGCAGACGCACTGACAGATGTATTTGTACAGACCTTTTGGCGATCAGTGTGGCCCAGATGACAATGTGATTGTCAATGACCAACTTCCGCGATTCCTGACCACAAATGGTATGCCAACTTTGCCATCTAAATCCAAGTATATCTGGTATCTGGCGGCAATGTTCTAGTCACACAGAATATGTTAAAGAGGATGCCACCAGTAGAAGGTGCTCTAAAGGAGAGAGTGTTTAATATGATATTGAAGATGGGACAATACCTACTGGAATGGAAGCATTTCACTATTAAGCCCATTCCAATCCCAGTAAGGACTCGAGACAACTCTAAAACCACAGAATCATCAGCCTGTTGCCAGTAATGTCCACATCTTTGGTAGACTCTACCTGAAAAGAATACTCTGCCACATGATCTCTGATTATTTAATTCCAAATGAAAAGTTCGTTTTCTGGGCACGAAATTCGACGACCCAGCAACTGGCCTGAGACATAGAAGCCATAGCAGTGATGGAAAACCGGGAATACTTCTGCGTAGTTTTCAGGGACATCTCCAAAGCCTTCAATTCCGTGTGGTTCAAGTGCCTCCTAAAAAATTACTGGCGTTGTATGCTGGCGACATGGCACTTGACTCACTGGACAGAAAGTCGAGAACCTCCAGCAATGGGCCACAAATAGAATATGCGAATGGACCATGAAATGATGAATAGAATTCTTATGGGGCAAAAACTCAAGTTGTCACCATCTATAAAGGAAAAGTCCCTGCCGTCACACAACTAATATAAGTTCGGCAGTATCCAGGGGGCAAAATGTGTTCTGCCTCACAGTGACCCTCAACTATTAGCTCACATAGTAAATCCATGACTACAGAATTTGAAGGGAGGTAGAGAGGAGACTACGACACTACACCTGCTGCTCCATCTTAGATCAATGCTCCCACGAGAACTGAGTGTAACTCCGTCTGTCACACACATACAGCTTGTCTTAAGGCGCTGTAGCGTAGGTAACGCTGCAGAGCAACACATTAATTTTCTCCAGGCCATCTGGATCTTTTCACATAACCAAGCACCTCTTATAGGTGTACTTTCGAACTCCTCACATAGAAACTGTATGTGCTGACCGGGAGTTTTCCCTTTGTGATAGATTCCGATTGTCTGTCTGCAAATTCAACAAGAAGACGTAAACTCCACTCATCGGCAATCTAGGATCCCAAGAGTATCATAGTAGGCATATGTGATGGCTAGATGTATCTAAATAATTTCCAATGTATGTATCCTCTCTCCCAGAAATTAATGTAAGTAATGTGAATGTGTGTGGATGAATGAATGTGAGCGTGAAAAAAGCTTCAATCGCAGAGGGCATGAACCAAGCATCAAAATCAGTCACATCAAAGAAGGCAACCAAATCAAGGGGGAAAACTTTTATTACAAGTATATTTTTCTGTACGGAAAGTTCCTAAGTTCATACAAAACTGTTGGCCAAAAAGAAAGATATCCTTTCTCAAGATAAAAGACGAACACTGTAGATAAATCAGAGTCTGATGGCAGGAAAGCGGCTTGCCAAAATATCGCGCCTGTCGGTCGATACCTCCTGGCTGAATACCGGAAAAATTTAAAAGATAACAAAAAATAATTTTAGCACAGTAGAGTCTCATATTTGTTGTTAAAATAGAAACTTAAATGTAAATAATTTTCTTCCCCTTAAACCATTTCCAGGAAGAGACACGTTGAATTGTATTGTTCATAGATATGGAATTTTAAAAGCGTCATGATTTCTACACTTAGTCAAATATCATTACAAAATGTGACTTACATTACGTACTACAGTTCCAAACTGTTTTATACTATCAAATGAAACAAGCCTCCATTTATCAACTCATTTCTATTGCTTAATGTTGTACACTGAAAAAAAAAAAAAAAAAAAAAAGTATTTTCTCCACTAGAATACAATGTAGAAATAGTTTTAGTACCACTGCTGTGCAAACATAGTTTATTTTCATATTGTCGTTTGACGTCAGTAAACTGATTCCAGCTATTTCATTATTTTGGTTTCCCCTTGGCCTCTTCGCGTGCGTACTTACTTGAATTACTGTGATGTTTGATAAGTTTGTTGGCTACTAAAAGTTGGTTGTCATTTGTGAAGAGTCTTTGAGTTTGAGGTTTGTCTTCTTGTTGTTGGTAAATTTGCTGTGCAGAAGTGATTGTAGTGATACAGATCATTGTGTTATTGTTTGAAGCAGGTTGTAGTGAGGTGAGCAATTTTTTTAGCGTTCTGTTTAGTATATATCAAAAGGAAATTTTTATTATCTTAAATATAATTTTGGATAGTACTCCTTTCGAATGCCGTTTTGTCAGTTGTAGACACTTATTACTATTTTTAATATGAAATGTGAAATAGAAGTTGATATTCAGTTGTTGTTGAATATCACTGTAAAGGTCAACATAGGTCAATAAACATTTTGAGAAGGGTGTTCTAAGAATTGGGCAAGACATTCTAAAATTCAAGACATTAACTTTTTAATTGCAGTAGAACGGCTAAGGGTGCTAATGTTCGCGTTACGAGTATAAATTATTTATTGACCGGACAAGGGTTCGCACTGGAACCAGTTAACCATAGAGCAGATAAAAAAGTTTTTACTTCATGCTCAGCACAAAAGAGCCGAACGCTAATTCTATGAGATTAGTTTTTCAAATAGCATTCACAGGTTGTTGGCATAATGGTGTGTTAATTTAGCCTGACATTTTACATAAGGATTTCAAGTTAGATATGATTTAAATCATCACTTTTGCTGTACAGTTACAACACAGTACATGGCGATCTCCAAGGCCTGCATAGAAATAGGCGTAAGTGGGTGTTCATTGTGCGGCTCACCTGAAGACGGGGATACCGCTCGTTAGCTTTGATCCGCGATAGTTTATAAGTCCGTTCCTGTTTGTAGAAGGCGTGAGTAATTATGTGTTGGCCGAGTTAAAGACGATAGTTTGTCTACAGACAGAACAGATTATAGATTAATATTTTGTGTTTAAAAAGTGAACAGTAATTTCCCTCTGATGGTAAGGTAAAGTTTAGGTTAGAGGGTGGTTTTTTTTGTTTTGTTTTTTTTTTTTGTTTTTTTTGTTGTTGTTTTATGAGAGCCCCCAAGGCGCGTATTTTTGGTGTGAGACCAGTGATTGACGGTACATTCTGTTATCTGTAATTTAAGAGGATAAGTACAGGTTATTTGTTATCTACAATTCAGATATATTAAGATATCCGGTATACAGATTTTCTGACATCCTGATGACGTTCATGGGCTAAAGCTGACGGGTGTTATCCCATCCTCAGTTATGCCTGCAGTGTGTGTGTGTGTGTGTGTGTGTGTGTGTGTGTGTGTGTGTGTGTGTGTGTGCGCGCGCGCTCGCTGGTATGAAACTAATTAAAACTGTGTCTTGAACCTAGGACTTTTGCCTTTTTCAATTGCTTTACCAACATGTGCTAATGAAAGGTTAAACTCATTGTAATTATGCTAAAGAATGGGTGCAGTCATTGTAGGCATAATGGTAGTGTATTGGATACAGTGGTAGGTTCTCAAGTCCTGGTAGTGTTGCCTAGGTTCTTAGATTTGAGTCCGGTTACTGCCAAATATTTTTGTCACATAGTTCTTCCTTATTAATTTAATGGATGTATATTAGAAAGATGTTATGTATGTATATTAACAGCTCTTTCTCAGCAGACAATTTGTTCCAATGTGTAAACATGTTAAGACAATAGATGCCAATGTAAGATTGTTTCCAGTGTCAGAAATTTTTAGTGTTTACTTTTTAATCAAAAAATCGTAGCAGAAGTCACAAACACACACACATACACACAGTCATGAAACGTCGCAGGTTTAGAATTGGAAACTCAAAAATCATTGAATATGAACAGAAGAGGGAACATGCCATTAATTAAATACCCGCTAAAATCTCCAAACTGTTCTTTTATGTAAGGGTGGTGCAATGTCAGAAAATATGTCAATGGCAATCGGTAATGTTCCAGACTTCCTCAGTATGCAAGCCTCACCTACTAGAAAGAAAAGAGCAGTTGTTGAGGAAAGAGTCAGGGTTATAATGTATTTCTTAAGTTATTCAATTTGAAAATGTAGCAAGTAGTAGACAAAATGAAGACAAATTGGTAAAAGTCTCGACCGGCGGCATGGCCTAATGTACTTACGTGACGTAGTGAGTTAGTGTTGGCAACAGTCGCTGTGGATATTGGGATGAATGGCGGCACACAATCCTTACGATGTGAAAATGAATGTGTAATATCGCGTTTCTCTGATTTTATTTTCGAATCACAGGATTGGAATGTTGAACATTGCACACTATAATACTACATTTCTCCACATGCAATGTCTTTCTGTTCACATGTAACACTTAAGCATACGCATTTCAATTTACGTACTGTAACAACTATCTCTAAAATGATTTTTTAAATGTCATAATTTGGTAGAACCGAAAGCAACAATTTAATTTGTACTCTTAGATTCTTGCCTAACCACATCCATTACAATCACGATATTTTCGTACAAATCATAACATTCGCTCACATCAATTGAAGCTGTACTCTTATGTTCCTGCCTAACTGCATACTTTAATATCATGACCTATTTGTAAAAATCATAACACTCACAATAATTTAAACTGTACTCTTAGGTTCCTGTCTAACCACAACCTTGAAAATTGTGACATATTGGTAAAAATAATAATATTCGTCAATGTACCTTTGTCCATTCATTCGTTCACTTGCATTAATTTAAGCTGTACTCTTACTTTCCTGCCTAACCACAACCTTGAAAATCACGACATTTTTGTAAAAATAATATTTTTTGATGTACTCCTGTCCAGTCAGTAAAAGTAATTGGCCTCGTAAAAGGAAGGTTAAAACGCACTTCAGTACTGTTTTGTACAGATCATATATTGCCAACCTAATGCTGCTACGGATGCACCGAGATGCTTCTCATGCCGCTGAGCGAGACTTTAACCGACAAATTTGGAAAGGGCATTTAAGTCCAGGAAGAAATAAATTTGTTATTGATGGCTTGGAATATTGTTAACACATAAGAAGTTGCAGCAGCAGGAGGGGGTAAAAATCATTGATGACAGCTGAAGTAGAGTATGTAAAATCTAGACTGCCAATAGCAACTAATGTGCACCTCAACTAGGAAATTTATCAACATCACCACCCTCACGAACCACAGACATTGCCGAGATGGGTGACACGTTCCTCACTGATACAGATAGCCATACCGTAGGTGTAACCACAGTGAAGGGGTATTTATGGAGAGGCCAGACAAACGTGTGGTTCCTGAAGAGGAGCTGCAACCATTTCAGTAGTTACAGGGCAACAGTCTGGTTGATTGGCTGAGCTGGCCTTATAACATCAGCTAACATGGTTTTGCCATGCAGTTACTGCAAGCTGCTGAAAGCAAGGGGCAACTACAGTCATTAATTTTCCCGAGGACATGCAGCTCTATTGTATGAATATATGATGACGGCGTCCTCTCGGGTAAAGTATTTCGGGGGTAAAATAATCCTTCCATTTCACTCTTCGGGCGGGCACTACACAGGAGGATGCTGAGTTATTAATTATTTTTAAGTTAACTTTATTTAAAGAACACTCACTTAAACACAGAATACAAACGTTGCTTATTTTTTGTTGCTATGACAACCACAGATAGTTTTTTTCCCCTATATAGTCTCTTAGATTCCAGCCTTAAAAAAGAACATAAAGCAAACATTGGTTTTTACCTGTAAACATTTCCAACATCCCCCCTTAAAATACAATGTTTGTTTTCACACAAAATCTAAAGCACAAATTCCATACTTTTAGTTTACTACACAGTAAAGTGTCACTTAATACGTTTTAGAATAACAAATGTCATATTATCTGTTTCATAATAGCATTTCTAAATTTCTCAAACTTTACTCTTTGCAGAGCTTTAGTCAATATGTCTGCTAATTGTTCTTCTGTATTGCAGTACTGTATCTCAAACAACCCTTCTCTGTATTGTTCACTAACATAATGAAATTTCACGTCTATATGTTTGCTTCGTCTGACTAACTGTCCTGATTTGATCATTTGAATAGCACTCTGATTATCTACATGAAGAGTGATCTTCACTTCTCTTCTGGTTAATTCTTGCAGTAGGGTCTTAACATGCTTAATTTCTTTAGTGCATTCTGCTGCTGAAATGTACTCCGCTTCAGTAGATGAAGTAGCTACCACACTCTGCTTCTTGGAACACCAAATGATTGGAGCATCATTATAGAGAACAATGTAACCACTTGTACTCTTCCTGTTTCTTAAATCTTGTGCATAATCAGCATCACAGTAGACATGTATATGAATAGTGTCATCTTCTTCATTATCTTTCTTCTTATAAAAAAGGCCATAGTTCTTAGAATCTTGTATGTATCTCAGAGTTCTTTTTACATTTTTGTAATCTCTTTTCTTAGGGTCTTCTGTGAAGCGGCTCTCATAATTCACTGCAAATCCAAGATCTGGTCTTGTTTTACATGACAAATACAAAAGACTACCTACAGCTTCACGATATGGAAATTTAATGTTTTCATCTTCTTGATTTTCTTCACTTATCTTCCCTTCTGGAACTAATGGAGTCTTCATACCCTTACAGTTAGTCATATTGAATCTTTCTAGTACTTTCTTCACATACTGTTCTTGATGAAGAAATATTCCATTCTCTGTCTTCATTATTTGTATGCCTATGTATGTGTCTGGATTATCTACCACAGACATTTCAAAATTCTTCTTTAGTTTCATAAGAATTTCCAAGTCTTTTCCTATTAGGATTCCATCATCGACATGTATAGCCATGTACATTTCTTCAGTTAAATCTTTAAATATGCACTGATCTGATTTCAACTGAATTAGTCCTTCTGATTTTAGGAACTCTGTCAGAGTTTTATTCCATTTTGATGGAGCTTGCTTTAGTCCATACAGACCTTTCTTCAAAACACAGATTTGTCCAGCTTCTTGGTATCCTTCAGGTACCTTCATAAAAATCTCTTCATCTAGCTTCCCATAGAGAAATGCTGTTTTTACATCAAACAGTTTTATATGGAAATTTTTCTCTGCTGCCAGAGCAAACAACAGTCTTAATGAACATATATCTACTACTGGACTGAAAAATTCCTTGAAGTCGATTCCCTTTTCTTGTTGACAACCCCTGACAACCAGTCTGGCCTTATATCTACCATCATCTTTGACCTTAAAGATCCATTTGCTTGTTAAGATCTGTTTCCCTTTTGCCTCTTCTGGAGTGATAACCTTCCATGTTTCATTTTGTTCAAGTGATTTCTTTTCTTCTTCTATTGCTTTTAACCAATTTTCTTTGTCTGGACCATTAATACATTCTTCAAATGAAAGTAATGCTGTTTCATAATCATCATACTTTGAAGGTTTCTTCAAATTAATTCTGTTCCTAAGATTATAGTTTCTTGTGTTTTCGTTGCATACGCTTTCTTCTTTTTCTTCTTCTTCACTTTCTTGTTCTTCTTCTCCTCCATTTTCTTGCTTTTGAATTTCATTTACTTGTTTGTTAATATCATTTGATGATTCACCAATAACAAGAATCTTCTGTATAGTTTCTTTTGTCTCTTTCTTTTCAAATTCAACATCTCTTGACACCACAATATTTCTTCTATCTGCATCAAAAAGTCTATAGCCATTGGGGGCATAACCAACAAAAATGTATGGTTTACTTCTTTCATCTAGTTTCTTCAAGTATCCTAGATTTTTGGCAAAAACATTTGATCCAAAAATTTGAAGTCTTGACAGATCAGGTCTTTTCCCAAACCATTTTTCTGCAGGTGTTGCACTTTGATTGACAGTTGGGCTCCTGTTAATTAAGTACGTAGCTGTGAGAACTGCCTCTCCCCATAGCTCTTTCTGCATTTTGCTATCAAATATCAAAGCTCTTGCCTTGTTCATTATTGTTAGATTTAATCTTTCTGCTTTCCCATTGAGTTGAGGACTATAAGGAATACTATAATCTAGCACAATTCCTTTTCCTTCACACCAATTCTTAAAATCATTACTGGTGTATTCACCACCTTTATCACACCTTATTTTTGACACTTTTAAACCAAACTGATTTTCACTTTCTAGCACATATTTCCTTAGGAATCTTGGAGCTTCCGACTTGTATCTTAACAAATAGGTCACACAAAAATGGGTGTAATCATCTAATACTGTCATGTAGTATCTATATCCATCATATGTTGGGGGATCTATCTCTCCACAGATATCAGTATGTATTATTTGAAGTGGTCTTGTTGCTCTTTCTCTCTCAGTAGAAAATGGCTTTCTTGTTAGCTTAGCTCTCACACAAGCATCACATAATTTTTCTGCTGAGCATAAACCCTTAGGAATTCCATCACACATTTTCTTGATCTTTGAAGTACAACTTATGCCTGGATGACCTAGCTTCTTATGCCATTCTTGTTTTTCTTCTTGTGTCAGTAGTGATTGCACTCCTGATTTAATGGTTACTTCGTACAGTCCATTTCTTGTTTTGTGTCCTTTCAAAATGAGTCTTTCATCTTTGTATATTTGAACATTATGTTTACTAAAGACAACTGTATCATCTTTTTCAGTTATAGCATTCACAGACATCAAATTTCTGCTTAGTTGAGGTACATACATAACACTATTGAGAACACAGTTATCACCTTCAAAGTTTCCTGTTGCTTTTATTTCCATTGACTCACCTTCTTTTGCAACTTTCACGACACTGTCATAGTCTTTCACGTTTGTTAACTTGTCAACCTCATTACACATATGTCCTGTACACGCACTATCAACAACCATTACCATATCTTTTTTCTCATTGGATTCTTCCAAAGTCTTGTCTTTGTCACATTCATATGCAATACATGCTTTGTCTTCTATCTTCTTTTCTTCATCAGGCATTAGATCATCTTTAGTATCTTCTAAAGTGAAAAATGATATTTTAGTGTTATCTTTCTTCTTAAAATAACAGTCATCTTCTTTGTGGTTTCTCTTCTTGCAGTGTGGACAGGGCTTGTAAGTTCTTGTTTTTGCTCCTTGAATTTGATTTTTATTTTTAAAGTAGCAATCTTCTTCTTTGTGGTTATTTTTCTTGCATATAGAACAGTGTTCTTTCTTCTTAGGCTTCTTACATTCTCTTGCAAAATGTCCATGTCCACCACAGTTGTTACAAATTAGGTCTTTTCTTTTATTAAAATGAACACCAAAGGCAATACTCTCTTCTTGATTGTTACTTCTCAGTCGTTCCTCTTCTCTTATGAGCCTTGCAATTAAATTTTCCATAGTCTTCTCACCACTGGGTGATGAATCCCATGCTGGAGAAAAGTGTTTGAATTCATTTGGCAAAATAGACAGTATTTTAGGTATTATCATAGTATCTGACATCTTTTCTGACTGGAGACGATTCAGTTCAAAAGCTATATTCTGCAGTGCACTTATATTACTTGCTATGTCTCTAGTTTTATCATATTTGAAACTGTAAAATTCTTGAAGTAATTGTTGAATTCTTTGAGAAGCATCTCTTTTGTAAATTGCTTTAAGTTTATCATACATAGCCTTAGAAGTTTCACAACACAATACATGTGGCTTTATCTTTTTATCGATTGTTCTCATTATATAATGTTTTGCCTTGCTGTCTCGTTGCTGCCATTTCTTCTTTTTCTCTTCAGTTTCACAATTTTGTAGTGTTTCTGTACCATCTACAATATTACAGAGATCTTGTGTACTGAACAATATTCTAATTTCAACATCCCACATGCTGAATGTACTACTGTCTTTAAGCACTTGTATATCTTGAAATACTTCCCTCTCTTCAAACATCTTGAAGTGGTTTCTTATGTTTCTTAATTGTCGGTGTATTCTGTTTTTAGTTTTATTTATTCTGTTAGAGCTCTGGGCCCATAACCTGCTGAGTTATTAATTATTTTTAAGTTAACTTTATTTAAAGAACACTCACTTAAACACAGAATACAAACGTTGCTTATTTTTTGTTGCTACGACAACCACAGATAGTTTTTTTCCCCTATATAGTCTCTTAGATTCCAGCCTTAAAAAAGAACATAAAGCAAACATTGGTTTTTACCTGTAAACATTTCCAACAGAGGATATGGTCATCAAGGAAAAAAGAAAATGCATTCTATGCATTGGAGCATTAATTGAGTAGGTAAGTTAGAAAAAATTGAAAAAAGAAATGGATAGGTTAAAGTTAGATATTGTGGGGATTAGTGAAGTTTGGTGGCAGGATAAACAGGATTTTTGGTCAAGTGGGTACAGAATTATAAATAGAAAATCAGTAAGTGGTAATTCAGGAGAAGGTCTGCTAATGAATAAGAAAGTAGAAATGCAGTTGAGTTACTATGAAGAGCATTATCATAGCAAAGATAGACACAAAGCCAACACCGACCACAGTAGTAAAAGTTTATATGCCAAGTAGCTCTGCTGATGATGAGTTAAAAGCAATTATTCAGACCACTAAAGCAGGAGAAAACTTAATTGTGATAGGAGACTGGAAATCAGTAGTAGGAAAGATAAAAGAAGGAAATGTAGTAGGTGCATATGGACTGGGGAAAAGGAATGAAAGAAAAGATCGCTTGGTAGAACTTTGTGCAGAGCACAATTTAATAACTGCAGACACTTTGTTTAATCATCATGAAAGAATTTTGTATAGGCCCCTACGTGGGAGAGACTTGGAGATACCAGATTGACTTTTTAATGGCAAGTCAAAGAAAGGTTTATAAACCGCATTTTAAACTGTAAGACATATCCAGGGGCTGATACAGACTCTGACCATAACTTACTGGTTATGACTGTAGATTAAAACTTAAGACACTGCAAAAGGGTAGAAAATTAAGGAGATGGAATCTGGACAGACTGAAGGAACCAGAGGTGATTTAGGGTTTTAGAGGGAGCATTAGGCAAGGATTGTCTGATATGGGGGAAACTAATACAATACAAGAAGAAGAATGGGTAGCTCTGAGAGATACAGTAGTGAAGGCAGGAGAGGATCATATAGGCAGAAGGAGACTGCCTAATAGAAATCCTTGGATAACACAGGAGACACTGAACCTAATGAATGAAATGAGAGAATATAAATATGCATCAAGTGAAGCAGGCAAAAGGTAATACAGATGTCTGAAAAATGAGATCGAAAGAAAGTGCAGACTGGCTAAGCAAGAGTGGCTTGAAGACAAATGCAGAACCATTGAAGACTGTATAACTAGGGGAAAGATAGATAATGCCTGCAGGAATATAGACAGGCTGTAAACAGACCGGGGCGCATAACCAAGGGTGGACAAAAATGGGCTGCTCGCTCAATGTTGCTACCTATGCATCAATCGATGTGGTTCCATGTTGTAATGGAATAGTGACTGCGGCTGTTCACCAAGTTTTAATTGCAAATTATTAACTTATCCACCACCAGCCATGAAATTTATGTTGTTATTTAACGACTGGTTTCGGTATCACATTAATTCTTTATATTTTGTGTGACATACATACACCATGATGTTATGGATACAACACTGATTTGCAACTTAATTTGTATAGGACCTGAAGATGGTATTAATGCAATGCTGAATCTGGGTGCTAAATAAAAGAATATAAATTTTATGGCTGTTGGTGGATAAGTTAATAACTTGGAATTAAAATCTCTCTATAAGGTTAAACTGGTTGTGTGTTTTGCTATATAGCAGTTATATTAGATGCCACAGATATTCAAAAGTCATTTCCTTTAATTTTTGTTTGCGACAGTAAGAACTATGTCAACAAAACAACAAATCATGCACTTTCTTTTATATTGCATTTCTGTGAAAGCCAACATTACTTTCTATAAGCTTCTGTTGTGATGTTTTTTTCGAGACTTCAAAGAGTGTGTGGCCTTGTAATCAATTACCACATGATAAACTGAGGAACGACCACCACCTGTAGATGCCTCTGTTTGTATAACAATATCTGCCATTTATTGTTCTGGACACAGCAGCTCCGTTTTATACACATCAAGAACTTAATTATTTCTTTTTTGATCACTTCTTACTTGGATTCAAAATGTAGGTTGACATAATGAGTTTACACTTGCGAGATGCAGACGAGAAAGAGAAAAAGAGAATATGAAAGCTTAAAACATGCTGCTATTCAGCAACTGGTCCTTTAAGATGAAATTTCTAGCCAGCCTCTAATATCAACGCTCATAGCACACACAAACGCTTTACACCTGAAACGGATGCGGTGACATTAAGCGAACGCCCATATTTTGTCCACCCCTGGTCAGGCACTTCGCTTTGTTTACAGTCCGTCTCTTGTATAAGCATTTCTAAGACAATAAAACATAACCAAGCACTACTGTTGCTACTCTTGGATCTTTCTGTCATATTATTTTCCCTTAACCCTAACCTTAATGAACCACATAACTTTTTAAAATGAAATCGCTGCCATTTGACTTCCTCCTCCCCACCCCACCTCCCTTGTGAATTTATTTCAATACAATCATGGTTCATCTGTGTAGCCGTTTTTGTGTGTCATATTCGATTGGCAAATAGCTACATATTGTGTTGCAATAAATTAAAAAAACAGCCACTCTTCATGACTGGTTCTGCATCAAGGAAAAGTCATTAACATAATAACTATTTATTCGAGATCCCCTTATCTTAACTTCATTTGAGAATGTTACTTCAGCCTCAAATTAGGGACCTACTACGTAAACACTACTTCTGTTGAATTTACTGTTCCATAAACATCTACCGGTACCTGTACTACTGTTATTCACAACATAAAATCTTGGGCATTTTCTGCCTTCTTTCGCCAACGATCTCCAAACGAATATGATACCATTGTTTCTTATACCTCAACCACACACACTCCAGAACAGCACTTACCCTTTTGTGGCAAACCCAACAAATTATTATGGATGGGAATGGACACATGGTGCTGAATGTCCAGGCAAATTGCACTAGGTTTGATTTACTGGGGTTAATGCCTCATCTCTCTGACCTTTATCAAATACTATCATAAATTCTCTATTCCTGACATGGTGAACCACAAGTAAGGACACGACAAATCGCAGGATAACAGGAAACCCACAAGTGAAACAAAAGCTCTTCTGCTAATAATTTCTGATTCCCCTCCCAGAATCCTCACCAGCTCAGTCTTCTACTGAAGTCCCTTTCCACTTCGGAAAGGAGCTGCCACCATGTGCCAGCTGTTGTTGCCTTCAGATAAGCAACCTTGACCTCCAACTATAACAGTCCATCTGGCACCAAATGTAAAGGAAGCATGGTTTGTGGGTTGGGTTCTCTCTTGCAGTGGAACAGCCAAACTAATACTTGAGGATCATACAATAGTCTTTATTTCCTTTCTTAATTAACATAACATCAAGTGACCGTATTGAGTCCATCTTGTTCTTTTTGTAACATTCGAATGATGACAATAATGAGCGCCGGGCACATGACAGACTGCTTATCTAGGTTGGACAGTAACCCGTCCTGAAGTCCGTCCTCTAGTCAAGTGGTCTGGTGGAAGTGGTGTGTCCCCACTGTTTACAATGGCCATGATGGCAGTCAGCAGTGGTGACTGGAGGTGGGTCTTTCATGAACTCATGGTTTCAAAGGAACAGTTCACAAAAATTAACTGAAGGACCAAAGAACCACGTAGAAGGAATGGCAGTTCACCATTAACTTTGGTGATCAAAGTCGATCCCTTTCAGTGGTCCCAGTCGGAAATGCTGGAATGGTTGCGGGGACTTCTAGTTACAGGAACTGCTGCACAGTCGTGTTTCCGGCAGTCCACACGGCTGGTCCCATTCCTTGTGTTTGAGACTTTTTTAGAACTTTGGACTACTGGTTCTTTGTGTATTCTGTTGGCATCCATCACCAGTAATTTGCATTTTACAGGTAATTCATAATTTTATCACTTAACGTGAGTAAAAATGCATTCTGTGTAATACATACATTTTACAGGCATCATAAAGGCAAATCTGCTTATTTCAATTGCAGAAGACATAATCCTCCTTGTGATTTTTTAAAATTATTCTTATTATTTATGCATTTTTAGGTTCCATCTGCTTCATTTAATATTCAGTTTAAAAATGGTGCAACACATTTCAATAAAATTACATAGTTTTCATCATTTATATGTCGGCTACCTCTGTGCCAAGTTTAATAAAAATCTTAGATGGGAGGTAAAATAACTGTTGACATAACATGGAATGAGTTGCTGATTACACAAAACATTGAAAGTTCATACAATCTTGAATTTAAAACATAATCCTCCTCGTAGATAAATTTTTAGCACATAATAAATTATATTGTAGATTAGGATGAAATCAAACAAAATAATCTTGTCAGTAATCAACATACAAGGTGTGTCTGAAAAGTTTTGTGAATGGTCCCATATTTTACAAACTGTGTTGGCGAGGATCAGGTGCCCGTGCATACACATTGGGGGGGGGGGGGGGGGGGCGCAATGTCAGAAATTGTCATTGCAGCATGGAGCACAAAATGGAGCAATGCATCAAGTTTTGTTTCAAATTAGGCAAAACAGCGATGCATGGGATGTTAGTGTGAGCGTATGGTGTTGAAGCGGTGAGTAAAAAGTTTGTGTTTGAGTGGTTGCGGAGATCCAGCTCCATGTGACCTTGATACTTAGTGATTCACAAGAAGACTTTGCTGACTTGTACAACTGATGTCAGAAGTGTACTGTAGCCAGTGCCAATTACTCCGAAGACCGGTAAAGGTATTTTGTTTGTAACTCTTGTTTCCTATATTTTCTGAGATCAGGCGCACCTTGTATAATTGTAGGTTTGCTGAGAAAATTTATACTAATTTGCTTAATGTGTGTATATTGTAGTGAATTATCAGAAGTATGTTCCATATAAGATGCAATTAAGTTGGTGTTAAGTGTTCATTGTTTTTGAAGTTATCTAAAAACGAAATAATTGATGAATTTGATTGTTTGTAGAAAATGTCTCGTTTTCGTGAGTGGGATCTGCAGTGCAAAGTGTATGTTGGGAATTTAGATCCCAGTGCATCC
This sequence comes from Locusta migratoria, assembly GCA_026315105.1. Taxonomy (NCBI): domain Eukaryota; kingdom Metazoa; phylum Arthropoda; class Insecta; order Orthoptera; family Acrididae; genus Locusta; species Locusta migratoria. Next base: position 277,623,641 of record CM048747.1, on the reverse strand, counting down.
AAGTATGATCTGGAGAAGGCCTTCAGTAAATATGGGCCTTTGAGAAATGTGTGGGTAGCTCGAAGTCCTCCAGGCTTTGCATTCATAGAGTTTGAAGATTCGCGAGATGCAAAGGATGCTGTTCGAGCACTCGATGGAATGTAAGTAACGATTTTAATAAACACTACTACTTACATTGACTACAGTCGTGCAGTAAATTGAAATCTGTTACAAAATATGTACTGTGTGTGTGTGTGTGTGTGTGTGTGTGTGTGTGTGTGTGTGTGTGTGTGTCACATGTCCTTATTAGATGGATTTCTACATTTGATACACATTCCTTACTGTCGGGCAGTGAGGTTCAGGGTGCAGCAGTTCAAACCCGGTTCTGACCTTCCAAATCCACATTTTCTGTCATTTCCCTAAATAATTCCTGGTAAATACAGGGAAACAGGAAAACAAAACTAACACCCAAATAGTAATGCTTTAACTGATGAGTTATATGGATGTGATAATCGTCTTGGGGACATAGCGTGCTTAATCATATGTGTTACGAAATGGAGAGAATTCTTTATATTCTCAGTATAAATCAAGTTGAACATTCTTGATGTACAATGGGGGACAAAGAGATTACTTGGCCCGAATATTTTGAAGTCTGAGAACAGAGCATTGTGCATGCCCGAGCTCATAAGTAGGGATGGGTCGAACCCCAATTTTAATGAATCGAATCCGAAACCGAATCTTAAATAAAACATGTGCCGAATCCGGAACCCGAATAGAATCTTCCGAATCTCGAACCCAAATAATCTGTCAACTCAAGTACTTATATTTAAAAAGAATTACTACTCTATCACAGCCAGTGATGAAGATAAAGCCTTCGGGAGTTGATCCCAAATGACAATATTAACAGTAAAATTTAAGAAATTTAAATTTCATTTAGATTTTTATTTTAAATCTTAGTGATGTTTTAATACCCCCTGCACTTAAAAGAAATTTGCATGAAACGTTTTGATATATATGTTGTTTAGATGCTCTAAAAGGTAATAAGAAACTTTCTTCACACTCTTACAAACTCTTTAATTTTGATGAAATAAAAAATAATTGCAGAATGAAGTGCTAGAAAGGAAGGATTACATTTTCTTTTTTCAAAGGGGAAGGGTCAAAAATAAAATCTGAAAAGATGAGTAGCTATTGTGGAAGTAAAATAAAAAATAGATTCTTAAAAAATAGGATGTGTAAATGTTACATAATATTATATTGACGTATCAGGCATTCCATGAGTGACGGACAGGACATTCAGACACAGAGAAATCCATGTTTATTCGAGGTGTGTGTACTTATTGTCACGAAGACATTTTAGAACTGTGAAAAGCACTTGATGCACAGATTGTACATTCCGGAGGGTTAAGCAAGGCTATTTTATACATTTATTTATTCTTTCACACATTTAAGATCATGTAACTTGTCTGCACAGAATTTTTATTTGTAAAAGATTTGAAAATCTGTACTAGAAGTCAGTTGCCATGCTTCATTTCCAACTATTCCCATTCAGCATATGAATAATACAAATGTAAACATTAATGTGATACGTATATTCTCCAGTGTTCGCCTTTGTCTTTCGGGTTTGTTAGGCAGACGGAATTTAAATGTGGTAACAGCTAACACGGAAGATTACATGGTGTAGTGTTTACATTTGTATTATTCTTATGGCAAAGAGAGTGTGGAATTTACGAATCACGATTCATAGGAACAATCCCTTACCCCTAACAGAAAAATACGTAAGTTGTAGCATGAAGGCAGTGGTTGTAGTATCAGGCATATTGACACAACACATGCTTGCCAGTCAGCTTTACTTAGTAGCTTTTAGATAAGACTTCTAATGTATGGCTATTGTAGCAACAATAAATAAGAATGGAAATAACTATGAAACTAAATGCGGAAATATAAAACAATTTTATTAGACTTATAATACAAATTTTACAAAATGTTTATAATAGCAATTAGATACCGGGACGGTAATTCTGAGTCACAGTTCCCTCGTACAACCTAGTGCATTAGACATCGAACATTTTTTAATGTCTCTTACGCAATCTGATTTGGAACCGATTTCCAGGTATCACCATTCCATTGGCACACTTGCACTTTTTACACGTGTTAGTGTCATTTGTCTGTCACTTTTCGAAAGGCAGTAGGCGTACATATGTTTAAGCTTTACCTTACACAATTTATTGAAACAGGCGTCAAGTAGTTGCTGAATTGACATTGTCCCGCCTGGATGATGCACGATTATAACTTTTTTTTTCCACGTAATAAATAACTTTCTTCTTGAAAGCCTAGTGATATATTACAGTTCATTCTCCAGCACCACAAAATTCAACGAAACAATACGTGAAATCAGAATGAGGCAACTCGTGCAAAAATCTTAAAGCCATATGTATTGTTGGTATTTACGTGAAGAAATTTATTTTTGTTGCGACTTATATTTGAAAGGCTGCTACATTTGAAGTTGATCAATACTAAAGTTCTATTTCCTTCATTGGATGGTTTATTTAAATTCAATAGTCTAAAATAAAAAGGAAATTACCCTCGTCATTCAAAGTGATGTCGTTTCATTTTATGACATCATGTCTTTCAGCGGATCTATTGAAAATAAAGTAATTGGGCCTAACTCAAACGAAAGCATACTGTTATGCAAAGTAAACAACATTTGTAACTAAAGGTTTGCAGATAACACTTTAGATTCGGTAGTATTCGGCCATTATGCACCGAATCTCAAATCCGAAGCGAGTGCTAGATTCAGCTGAAGCACTCGGACACAACCCTCCTCATAAGTACGAGTATTGCTAACTCCAACAGTCTGTGCAGCTTCAGCTTGCTGTTTACATTATCAGATAGAAGTAATACAATAGTTAAGATACAGTGTGTGTCGAGATTCATTGCACTTTAACTCGCGTATCATTTATTTTGAAAAATCTTATTTTAACACACAGAAACGGTTGATTTATAAAAGTTCCTTGTGGGTACATTTACTACAATGATACAATGAACCACTTCTCTCATATGTTTCATTGGGTGAGTGGATAGGTCGACAGTTTATGAACGCAATGAGCCCGCTTTGAATCCCATGGGAGTCAATTTATTTTTTAGACCTTTTGCAGGTAATATTTTAAATATTAATTTGATAAAAATTATGCAGTTGTAGACTTTTATAGGTTTTTAGAAGATTCTTGTGTGTAATAATCTAATCTTTAATGAGACTCATGTCCACAGTAATAATATTGAAAATTTTGGGAGGTCTGATGAAAAATACCCTCCAAGGATGTTTATTTTTGGTATGTGTGGTCAAAGAAATATTACCTTCCAAGTAAGATTATTTTTAGATATCAAATTGACAAACTGTAATTACTCATTTACTAGAGATAATACTGAAAAAAGTAAAACCCATATAATTTAATAACAAAACGTAACTAAAACAAGACTTATCAACAAATAATACAGTTCCTTGAGACAACGTTGCCTCCTTATACCAAGGGTATTAAATATAAGAAGAGGCATTTAATTAAAATTAAAAAAAGAAACATTTGCACCGCAATAAAAAATAATAAAATAAAATAAAAGTGTGAAAGAGTTGGTGGCATCTGATCTGATGCATGCCATTTAACCAGGAAGGCCGACACACTATCAGTGCGGTACCTGTCCTTTCTCCTTAGCATAACGGTCGAATAGTCCTACCAGAGTTGAAGAACAAATGTTAAACTAGAAACAATAGATTTATCTTAGCTTAATGCCATAGATTCACCATGTGGCAGTAGAAGTAATTAAGATTACATGCATCCATTTTTGACATTTTTACTATGGCTATCATTTGTCTCATTGTTTAAAGATGGAATATGTTTAAGAATTTGGAATCTAGAAATACCTATAATTGCACAATTCGTAGTGAATTAATGTTAAAAAATATTACCTGTACAGGTCTTAAAAAATGACTTCAGTGATATATCTAATGTTTGTAAACTGTAGCCTTTCCACTCAACCAATGAAAGATATGAAAGAAGAGGTTTGTTGTACTAAATCTACCCATGTGGAGTTCTTATACCTCAACTGCTTCAACGTGCTAGAATAACATTTCCCAAAATAAATGATAAGTGAGTTAAGCTGCTATATGTATCTCAACATATTCTGTATCTTAACTATTAAATTTGACAATGTAAACACCAAGCTGAAGCTCCAAAGACTACTGGAGTTGGCAACATTCACACTTCGGAACTAGGGCATGTATAATGTTGTGTTCTTATTATTCGGGCTGGGTAATCTTTTTGTCCCTTACTGTACAATCAGTAACTGGCTGTTCTTGAATGCAAATAAAATACAGTGTGATATCAATATTGTTACAATGAAATTATCCTAAGTCATGATGTAATGAAGGGAAACACCAATGAAAAATGTTTCTCCTATTAGGTCCATTGTGCTGCCACCTGCTGCCAGATACCTCACATCAGCAACCTCAGTAGTCATTAGACATTGTGAGAAAACAGAATGGGGCACTTCATGGAACTCAGACTTCAAATGTGGTCAGGTGATTGGGTGTCAGATGTCTGTACACTAGATTTCCACACTCCTAAGCGTCCCTAGGAGGTTCACTGTTTTTTTATGTGATAGTAAAGTGGAAACGTGAAGGGACATGTCCAGCACAAATGTGTACAGGCTGACCTCGTCTGTTGTCTGAGAGAGATCGCTGACAGTTGAAGAGGGTCATACTGTGTAATAGGCAGGCATCTATCCAGACCATTGCACAGAAATTTCAAATTGCATCAGGATCCACTCCAAGTACTATATCAGTTAGGTAGGAGATGAGAAAACTTGGATTTCATGGTTGAGCTGCTACCCGTAAGCCCACACATCACGTATGTCAATGCCAAATGAGGCTTCGCTTAGTGTAAGGAGCGTAAACATTGGATGATTAAATATTGGAAAAACATTTTTTAGGGTGATGAATCATGATACACAATGTGACGATGCAATGTCTGAGTGTGGGTATGGCGAATGCCCAGTGAACATCATTTGCCAGCATGTGTAGTGACAACAGTAAAATTCGAAGGAGATGGTGTTAAGGTGTAGTCATGTTTTTCATGGACGGGCACTTGCTGCCCTTTGTTGTTTTGTGTGTCACTATTTCTGGAGAGGCATAAATTGATGTTTTAAGCACCTTATTCCTTCCCACTGTTGAAGAGCAATTTGGGGATGGCGATTGCATCTTCAATATGACCATGGACCTGTTCATACTGCACAGTCTACAGTCTAACACACGGGTTGGCAAATAAATTTCCCTTGTTGACTGGTTAGAGTTGCATATGAAAGAAAAAAAATAGAATGAGACATTAAAGGTAAGACATGTCTGCTTTCCTACGTAATTTCCAAGTAAATTGAGATACTTGTCATACCACTTTATAATCTTCAACAAGCCTTCCATGAAAAAATCAGGGTGTTGCACATGGAAGAAGTGTTGAATGGCTTGTTTGATGTCGGCATTGCTTCCAAAGTGCCTTCATCCGAGAGTCTTTTTCAAAGCTGGAAACAGATGGAAGTCACTGGTGCGAGAGCAGTACTGTATCGTGAATGGTGTAGGCACTCACAATATGGTTTTGTGTTGCCGTCGCCAAGTGTGGTCTCGCATTGTCATCCAACAGCAGAGTGCCAGATCTGAAAAGACCAGGCCATTATTTCTAAATCACCTCTTTCAATTTTGACAGAGTGGCACAGTACCGCACAGCTTTGATGGTTGCATCCTCCAAAAAAGTCCACCAACAAAACTCGGACTTGGACGTCCCAGAAAACGGTGAGTAGCACTTTACCTGCTGACAGAATGCTTTTGAACTTCTTTCGGACTGGTGATGATGGATTTTTCCAGTGCATAGCTGTTTAATGTTTCTTCGGTATACAATGCCCTGATTTTTTTCTGGTGGGCTTTTTGAAGCTTATAACATGGTTTGACAAAAGTCTCAATGAACTTGGAAATTGAGTTGGGAAGGGGAGCGCACGGGGAGGAGTGAATGTTGGGTATGGGTGTGGGGATGGCAGGTTATCTACCTTCCCCACTCATTATCCTTTATTCCTCCAATTCATGTTGTCCTTTACAGTATCTCTTTAATTACATTTTTTATTTACTTTTATTATTTATTTATTTATTTTTATCATTTCAAATCCCTCCCTCACCACACAACTCTACATCCCCCATTTATCCTCTCCCGCCCCTTCCCTTCACTGCATTTGATGCTGCATCTCATATCCCCACCTATCAGAACCTTTCACAATCCACCCTTCCCCCTCCATTCCCCCATTCACTCAGTGTCAATATGCTACTTTTTTTTTTTTTTTTTTGTACCTGATAGCAACTCATTGAGTGTCTTTACAGTGAGTTGTTATCTATCCTCCATCATTGACATTCCAATTGGATTTTTTATTGTTAAATCAAGTCAATCGTATTTTAAGAGACTTAAAGAAGCCGAGAGACAACCAAAGATGAAGTGTTTAAATGCTGATGGTTGGTTTAATCAATTCAAAAGCCATCATAATTGGCATAGCATCACAGAAAGTGGAGAACAACATGTACTGTTAACATAGACTGAGTTGTTCTACCTTGAGAAACTCAACACAATGATAGAGAAAGGTGACTATACCAGCCAAACCATATTCAATGTAAATGAAACTGGTCTGTTCTGGAAGAACACATTTGAACAAAATTGTACTCATCTGGTTTTCAGTTATGGATGTAATCTGCTCACATGCAAGAAAGACCGACAACAGTCCTACAATTTCTGAGTGATATTGTAGGAGAGGATGATTTTCAAAGAATGCACAATTTGAACTTAATGTTTATTTTTTCTTTAACTACAACCATGACTACTCTCGCGCTGAAAGTTTACCAGTAAACTCCATTGATAGTACCTGGGTCAAATATCTCACAAAATAAGCATCAAACAAAAAAAACTACAAAACTCTCTAACGTGAAGGGGGAAAACAGATGGCGCTATGGCTGGCCCACTAGATGGTGCTGCCATAGCTCAAATGGATATCAACTGCTATTTTTTTTAAATAGGTCCCCCCACCCCCCCATTTATTATTACATATTTGTCTAGTATGTAAATAAATATGAATGTTTTATTTGGAACACTTTTGTCACTTTGCGATAGATGGCACTGTAATATTCATAATCATATTGCTCAAAATTTTTGACGAACAGTGGGTAACATGTAGGTTTTGTAAATTAAAACACAGAACATAGGTACATTTGAAATTTATTTCGGTTTATTTACATGTACTTTTGTGAAATTATCATACATTATGAGAACACATGCTGTTACTGTGTGATTACCTGTAATTATCTCACGACTTCAATAAATGCTCAAAATGATGTCCTTCAATTTCAATGCATTTGGCAATAGGCGTAAAGTAATTCGACAGCAAGTAGTTCGCATTCAGTAATGTTCTCACATACATTGACAACACACTGATGCATGTTTTCAGGCGTTGTCGGTGAATCACGATAACAAATATCCTTCAATTTTCCCCACAGAAAGAAAACCAGGGATGTAAGATCCGGTGAATGTGTGGGCCATGGCATCGTGCTTCTACGACCAATCCACCTGTCTTTAAATATTCCATTTAAGAGCGCTTCAACTGCATGCGAGCCACGTGCCAGACATCCATCATGTTGAAAGTACATCGCCATTCTGCCACGCAGTGAAACATATTGTAGTAAAATTGATAGAACATTACGTAAGAAATCAGCATGCATTGCACCACTTAGATTGCCATCGATAAAACAGTGGCCAATTGTCCTTCCTCCCAACATTGTTTATACAGATGGCTCATTGGTAAATGGCCGCATAGGATTTGCCTACGTCCACGGCGACCACATTGAGTGCAGTCTCTGCCAAAGGGCTGCAGTGTTTATACTGCGGAACTGGTGACCATTCTCCGTGCTCTTGAGCATATGCGTACCTGCTCAGGTGAATCTTTCCTTCTTTGTAGTGACTCCAGGACACGTCGGCACCCCAGGCAACGAACGTACCGATGGGCTTGCCAAACAGGTGGTTAATGCCCTGACCTTAGAGATCGGCCTTCTGGCTCCAGATCTCCATTCCTTGTTGTGCCACTGGGTACATCAGCTTTGGGATGCTGAGTGGCATAACCTGAGCACGCCCAACAAGCTCCGGGTTGTCAAGGAGTCTACGGCTGTGCAGCGCTCCTCAATACGTGGCTCTCGCTGGACTCGGTGGTTTTGTGTCGCCTCCGCATTGGGCACACTTGGCTCACCCATGGACATCTTCGGGGTGAGGACCCGCCCCTATGTCGTTTGGCTCCTGTTTGACAGTCGTCCACATGTTGTTGGACTGCCCCGTTTTAGCTGCCTTGCAGAGAAATTTTAACCCCCCTGCTATTGTATCAGAAGTTTTAGGTGACGATGCTACAATGGCAGATTCCGTTTTACATTTTATTCGAGCAGGGGTTTTTTATCATTCTCTCTAACTGGAGATTTCTTTGTGTTGCCGTGTGGTTGACTTTTCCTTTTTTTATTCTTATGGTCGGTCAACAACAGAAATCGGCTTTTTCGTTGTAAGGTGTCTTTTTGTGATCATCTCTTTTCGTTTTGTATCTTGTCGTTTTTGATGTTTTATGGACTCAGTGTGACTCCACTCCCACTTTACACATTAACTCTGGGCTTATCTCCTTCATACCCACAGTATTCTTTAGACGCTTTGTGCTGAAATGGGGGACTGATGACCGTTGCAGTGCACCAAGTGTCACATAGTTTGTTAGCCTGTAATTAACCTGAACATTGACCAATGTCACATCACTTAGTTCAGAACATGTCTGTATGGACTGGATGTCGACATTCTGCAGTTTTCCGCCTCATGGTATCTTGTTGTTCAGTTGTTTGCCAACTGGTATCATGTTGACATAACGCTGGGAGGGCTGATATTATAGTGGGTGAAGAGGAAACATTTCCAGGTTTTAAAGCTGTCTGAGAGTGATTAACAGCAATGGTTGGCGTGAATGCAGCTGTTGATTGTAAATTAAAAGCTCTCTTAGTTTGTTGCTCAGAAAACCCAAGAGGTAAATCTAAAACCAGGTTGCCAGTGATTTGTAAGATGAATGCTGAAGTGTGGATGACAGCTTCAATTTTTGAGGACTGGTTCAGTCTTTATTTCCTTAATATTCTTGAATGTCACTGTATCCACCTATACATTTGTAGTTAGGTTACCTCAATGTTAGTTACATGTTAAACCCTAGACCTCCTTCATATCTGGTGGTGTTTGGTTGGTTAACATCTAATTGACATTACACCACTTAATGTGATATATTTTCAAGTACTAATACTTTCAAAATTATTTCTTCCATAAATATCTGTAATTAATCAAGAATATTTATTTCCTTGTCTTCCACCAACCAGCTATCAACAGCAATGTGGCATAGCTTCCAACTGAAATATATATGCCTGTAGAGTGCAGGTCCTGTGATGGCAGTTCTGGTACATGGTCGTAATCAGACATATTGGGAGACATACTATGTGATCAAAGGTATCTGGGCACCGGGCTGAAAATGACTTAAAAGTTTGTGGTGGCCTCCATCAGTAATGCTGGTATTCAGTATGGTGTTGGCCCACTCTCAGCGTGAATGGTGTTGATGTTGCCAGTTAAAACCCATCTCATTTTGTAGCTTCAGGTTATTACTGCACGTTTCCAGTCATCCTACTTCATTGGTTGTTTACAACATTGTCAGTTTTGAAGTGATAATGTTTGGTCTAATTAAGATTTCCTGCTTAGGGAATGAGGTAATGCTTTTATATAACTTTGATAAATATTGACCGGAGGAAGAAATCAAAGTGTAGAAAGGTGGTTGTCTGTTATTTATTGAATAGTCTGTATTCTCATTTAAGTGAATGATTGAGTTTATTTCCAGCTTTTAAGCCAATATGCTAAGAGATGTCAATTTTCCATTAGGATTTATTATTATTATTATTATTATTATTAAAATGAGTACTGTGTATTTATTGAAATTAACTATGTCAATTTTTTCTTGCTCCGAGTCATTATGGAGCTGTAGATTTACACTCTTATTATATTTTTTAAAGTCTTGCTCTCTCTTTTCCCACTTGGGCTATTATTTATATATTTTTATGCTGTGTGGATTATGTCATGTATTTAGAACCAATTTAATAATTTACAGGAGGATGTGGGGATCTCGTATTAGGGTTGAAATGTCTACTGGGCGCACAAGGAGAGACGGTGGGCGCAGACATTCAAGGTATAATTTTTTTTTCTGGATCTGTTACCTTACTTACAAACTTAGTAACTAAATATATTACTTCTTTGCACACACACTTTATTTTCCTGATATTAAACATGGAAATAAGTTGTCACTTTTAATGGTTGTAACTGGGTGGAAGATCTCTTTGATAATAGATATCTGCCAGTATGCATGCAAATTCATTTGTAACCAAGCTCATAGTTTTTCTAAATTTCACTGCATCTGGCTTAATGTGATTTTGTTGGGAAAGTAATAGATAAGTATTTCATATTATGCCAAAATTTTCAGGGTATATTCTCCCTTCAATCTACCATCTCTGGCTCAAGTCAGCCTGCTCTTCATGTTTTTGCTACCGACCTGACCCGGGACAACCTGAGAACTTCCCACTTGAAACAAACTACGCATCTGGCATCCCAGACATCTTAGGCCCACAAATTTGCATCCAGCGGTTTGCACAATACTTCTCTGCCATCAGACCACCAATCAACTACAATCCATCTGTTGAGCAGCAGAACATACCAACTCCTAATACCAGCGTACGAGTTTCACAACTTCTCATGCAACTGCATCTCATGGTGCTGATACAAGACCCAGCCTAAAGCGCGGCTTGTAGTATTCAGCGTACAACTGCTAATAGGTGATTAAAGTCAAGGATTTTTTCTCTACAACACAGTATGTAATTTTATTATATTTCCAGCTGATTTTTATGTTATTCTTTTGTAAGTTTCAGAGCATTATCATTTTTATCCTGATTGCATAGAAAATAATTTAATTAAATTTATAGTTTTGTGTAGTGTGGTCAACTTAAAATTTGAACCATATCTTACATATACACATCCTGCAGTGAATAAGTCTTTCACATTTAATACTGTTTACTAATTTTATTTTTTGTTTCATGCAGTTCTACCTATAGTTCAATAAATATCAATTATTCATTTGTCAATGAATATTTGTTTTGTATTGTCTATTATGCTGAAATAACAGCAGGTTTTCATTAGAAATTTCCATGGGCTTTAGTTAATGCTCACAAAAGTAATACCTGTTTTTGTTTTGATGTTGTTGGCATTAAAACACTCTTTGGTTTAGTATTTTGCTACTCTTGTGTTCTAGTTTTTGCTTTCTTTAATGATAAATAGGACTCTGTGATATGTGGTGTGTTTAGAGCACCTGCGATACTTCGTATTAAACTTGTTCCACAATATATTTTCTAGATAAAAAAGTACACACAAACTGGTGGCAGAAGAAAACAGAAAAAAGATGTGGAAATTTGTGAGCTCACAGTGCCATTAGCTGCTTCTTCTGAAGGAAGGATTGCATGGAATAAGAGGGATGAAGGAGTAGTGAGGTGTAGGATAAGGGAGGAGTTGCCAAAAAGCCTACTCAGGGGAGATATATGTACTGGATGAGAAGGCAAGATATGCTTGCTACCAGCACTGGACAAGATTTGAAAATCCAAGAACTTAAATGTAGAAGATAGGGTATTAAGCAAGACCTGAGGTTTTGGGCATATATCCTTAACGTTTCCTACTTCCTAAATGTCATCAGTCTGGTTCTTCCATCCTTCTACCTTTTTCTTCAACTCTTATATCAGAAGAAGGAGCTACTGGTACCAAAATCTCTTGTATTTCCACATCATTTTGTGATTCCTCCTACCACAAATTGGCAAGTAGATTTTGTTTGTTTATATTTTTTATTTTCAAACATAAATATTTTCTTTGTTGATATGTGTAGGCTATTATACTTGGAACTAGTAGTAGTATTTCCTGTTTTAGGTCTTCTTTTTAAAATTAGTTTACTTAAATGTTTTTGAACATTTTTATGAAGTACATAAGACTGCATATAAGGTAAAATTTTATACCCTGTACAACATTATTAGAAACACTGTCACTAGCAGTGTCTGCATGCATCATCTTCATTCCATTTTCTTTGTTCAGGACAGTACGGAGATCCTGGGAAATTGTAGGAATGTTTTTAAAATTTTGACAGTTTTTCATTGTTTTGGTAAATAGTCAAATTTTTGTATTTCTGGCTGGTAAGATCTGATACTCTAATGAATAATTTTACTTTAGCCTGCTACAGCAGAACAATACTGCAGCAATAAAAAATAATCAAGAGGATAACAAGTGGTAAAAATATCCCCCCAGGGAGCCCACAGCTCTTTTGTGGGTACGTGTGTGGCGCGCACGGGGCCCCGAGCTGAAGCGACCTTTCTTCTGTCCCAGGCCACTTCCCTCCTTCCCCCCGGTTTGTGCCTTCGCCCGGAGACGGGCGTTTTTAGTCAGTCCAAGGTTTCTTTTTTCGTTTCCTCTTACTTCCTCTTTTCTTGGTCCTCTTCCTTTCCTGTTCTTTAGCCTTCCCCCCTGTCTCCTTGTCCTCGACCCGCCCTTTTAATCTCAGCCTCGGCGTTTGAGATTCTCCCTCCTTCATCCCTTTCTCTCCTTCCTCTCTTTTTTCCTCCCTGTGCGTGTCTGAACCCACGCTCTGCGTAGCCGGTGACGGGGTAAGGCGTAACTCCTCGCCCCGGGTAGACATGTAGGGCACGTACATACCCCCCGGTAAAGGCCGGGCCCAGGAGGGGTGATTACCCGAGCTAGTACCTTCCGAACATGCTGATTGGTCCCTCCGTCCGTTCTCGGGATGTGTGACCTGAGTTTCGAACAGTCACCTAAGGCGGGTGCGCTCTCAGAGATGGCCCCCACAAGGAAGGAGTGCGCCATCGGAGACGCCGTTAATCATGGGGGACACCTCCGCTATGAAACCTTCCAAATCTTCTCTAACCTTGACCAATAAGTGGAAACATGATGATTCTCAGCCACAAAAAGTCTTGCCTACCATTCCTAAGTTCCTGGTGGTATCGCGTACTGACAATCAGGATTTTTCTGCTTTTCTCTTGTGAAAAGTATGAATGTTACTTTCACACCGGTAGCTGCTCCAACTACAGCAATATCTCTGGTGTTTGAAAACTTCGTCGTAATTACTGGTAGTATTTGCATCAAAATTCCTTTTAGATAAAATACAAGTGGCCAATATGTCAAGTTCGTGCTAGAAAAGTTCCACCTTTTCATCTATATAAATACTTCAGCATGTAGAATAATTTAAAAAAAAAATTATAAATATCGATCGCTTGAACTTTAATTTACTGTCCAAAGCCCGAACGACCGATATTAGTTTCTACAAAGTAAGTACACCCAGATCTCAACCAATGAACTATTTTATTATTTATGCTATATAAATATATTCCCATCAGGATAATTTATGACTGATTTGTATACATTTATTATTTCTTCTTTATTTATTTTTTTAATTTTTTTTTAAACTTGAGCGTGCAGCAACTATTGACGTTTTGTAAAGAACAGTAATAGAAAGAATTATGACAGAAAAAGAATTTCTTTTGAGTTATGGTAGCTCTACCAACGGCATGGCTACTTCAATACAATCATTTTTACATCAAGCAGGTTTAACATTAATATTGAGAAGAAAGAAAAAGGGGAAGCATTTGTTGTAATTGATTGCTCAAGTACAGTCTTTATTATTTAATAGCCCTTATTATGAGCAGTTAGTCATCCTTCACCTACGCAGCACCCTATGTCCCTGAATACAGTTAAATTGAACTATCTTTCAAAGTAGGTCTTACTTTAAGATTCAACTACAAGCCATCAGTCCAATAAAATTAATCTGTCGTACACATACGTCACATTGAGTTACCTAATCTTTTTGTCCAACATTGGAATATCAGTCTCTGTCCCTATCGAAGTTTACCAGAATCCAAGGGTCCTATGGACATACTCCAGCACCGTTTGAATAAAGAGTAATGTTTAGGTACCTTTATAAATCTATCTCAGCCTGAAACTTCGTCAGTAACCGACGGTATTGTGGAGCCTTTCCACCAATACACCACTTTATATGAACCAAAGCGCACCAATAACAACTGCAACTCTCACAAAAACTCCACACATCAACAGCAAATTACGATATGATGCACACAGGAACCCTTGAATAATTTCTTTTATCTCTTTTACTCGATATTACAATAACATGGACAGTTTAACTTCTCTCGAATCTCAATCAGACCTCAATAGGACAATCAGCATTAAAAAAAAAAAAAAAAAAAATAGCATCTCTCCAACACATTACTGAATTCTCTCCAGGTGTGTATCGACTCAGTACGAACGCACTGCATCGCAGTATGCTGAATTCAGGCCCAAATATTGGATTACTTCCACAGCCAGACGACATGTAACTTGGATGACATACTTTCTTCGTTTTTGCCAAAATTGAATGAAGTATTCCCCAGCAGATACGTTACATAGCCTCGGACTGACTTCAACTACTCATAATTAACAATCAATATAATTTTCCGTGTTTTTCTTTGATCTCTGTGACTGCTGGATTACTCCTAGCAGCCCGCTTCAGAACTTATATTTGCATCTATGGCAGCCATTTTGGTTAGACCCACATCATGCCATGACTCCCACACATTTCACAGCAAAATTTTACATGCAACAAATTAACAAAAATAATTAATATACTAATAAGAATACAATTTTATAATAAATCTTTCGATAAAGTTTCAAATCTGTACACAAATCAGGCAATAAACTTCGACCGAGTTAGCAGCGAAAAATCGACTGTAACATAACGTTACGGAAATATTCCGTGCCGCTACACATTCCTAAGTTCCTGGTGGTATCGCGTACTGATGATAAGGATTTTTCTGCTGTAAATCCGTTTATCATTCAGAAGGGTGTCGATGTGATCGCCAGTCCCTTGAAGACCTGCTCCAGACAGCACAATGGGACCTTGTTGCTTGAGATTGAGAATGCGTTCCAGGCACAAAAATTACTTCGGGCTACACTTGTGCATACTTTCCCAGTAAAAGTGGAGGCTCACCGCACCCTCAACTCTTCACGGGGGGGGGGGGGGTAGTCTTCGCGAGATCCCTGGATGGGTTATTCGATGAGGAAATACTCAACTATATGTCTGATCAGGGAGCTACGGTTGTGCATCGCGTAATGAAAAAGGTTAACAACGACCTCGTGCCGACTCATACTGTCTTCTTCACTTTAGACAGGGTTGACCTACCATCTAAGGTGAAAGCGGGCTACGAAGTCATCTCCGTTCGCCCGTATATACCCAACCCTACGCACAGCTTCCATTTCCAGTGATATAATCATACTAGTAAATCTTCTCCTAATGCAGTCAAGTGCGCCACCTTTGGCAGGGACACCCATGAGGGTGAATGTCTACCTCCATCCCCTCGCTGCATTAATTGCATGGGTGACCATGCTGCTTCTTCATGGGACTGACCCGTTTATAAAGAAGAGTGGGTCATCCAAGAGATTCGCGTCATGGAGAAGGTCTCAACCTATGCCGCTCGGAAGTTATTAGCGAGTAGAAAGCCCGCTGTACTCCCATCAGGTACTTACAGCCAGGTCCTCACCTCGACCAACTAAGGAGGTAGGCATTCAGACCTGCAATTTAACATTCTGTGACACTGTTGTCAGGTCAGCTAGCCCAAAAATTGCTCGTTCCACCTCTCCGGTCCCTTCTGCCCGTTCTACAGTACATTCGTCGGCCAGTTCACACACATCCCGAGCACCGAAATCCGCTGCCCGAAGTACAAAAAAAGAACCTGTTCGTGAAGACTTCCTCAAGACTACGTCTTCTCCATCGTCAACTGCTTCCTCTGCCCGTCATGCCTCTAAGAAGGCTCACAAAAAGAATAGCCCCCCCTCCTTCGCCGCCGCGGCGTGACTCTTCAGTTGCCGGCCTCGGCCGTCTTCTTTTCACCGGGACGCTCCATCTGCTGGGCACCCGGCCTGTTACCTGCGGTGGAAGCTGCCCCTCCTGATCAACTCAGGGAGGTGGCAGACGCGTTGGTCGAACCTATGGACCACGACCCTTTGCCCCTAGACAGCGATAGCAGTGCTCCCTCGAAATCCGGTCCTCAGGCCGTCTAGGTGACCCCACTTGCTTGTTCGTTTTTATCTTCTTTTCTTATCTCATTTTTTATCATGGCGCTCCTTCAATGGAATATTTGCGGCATTCGTTCCAATCAGGAGGAGTTAATACTACTCCTTCTATTGCACTGCCCACTTCTATTCTGTCTCCAAGAAACTAAGCTGCGTCCAAGTGATCGTGCAGACTTTCCCCACTACACCTCTGTGCATTTCGACCTGCCACCTGTGGAGGGTACTGCAGCCCATGGAGGGGTTCTGATGCTCATTCGAGACGACGTCTATTACCATCCCATTTCATTGCATACCCACCTACAGGCAGTTGCTGTCCGCATCACTCTATCCACATTTACCTTTTCCCTCTGTAATATCTATTCGCCATCGTCATCTGCCCTTACTAGGGCAGATGTGCTACATCTCGTTGACCAGCTCCCTTCACCTTTCGTGTTGGTAGGCGACTTTAATGCGCACCACCCCCTATGGGGCTCTCCAGCACCTTGTCAGAAATGCTACCTCTTAGTGGACCTTTTCCACCACCTCAATCTTGTTTGCCTCAACACCGGTGCACCGACCTTCCTTTCTGACACAACACATACTTAGTCCCACATAGACCTTGCGATATGCACTCCTCAGCTTGCACGTCTGTTCGAGTGGTATGCACTTTCTGACATGTACTCGAGTGACCATTTCCCTTGTATCATCCACTTTCTGCATCATTCCCCATCTCCTCGTCCCACCAGTTGGAAAATCTCTAAAGCCGACTGGGGGCTTAATTCTTCCATGGCTGTTTTCACAATCAGAATTTTCCCAGCTGTGACAGTCAGGTCAAATACCTCACAGAGGTTATTCTCACAGCTGCCGAACATTCCGTACCTCGTACATACTGTTCTCCATGTCATGTCCCGGTCCCTTGGTGGACTGCAGCCTGCCACGACGCGCTTAGAGCCCGGCACCGTGCTTTACGCACCTTCCGCTGCCACCCAACTTTGGATAATTGTTTAAATTATAAACGAATGAGAGCGCAATGTCGTCGTATCATAAACGACAGCAAAAAAGCTTGCTGGACTGCTTTTACTAGTCCTTTTAACCGCTTTACTCCCTCCACGGTTGTTTGTGGTGGCCTACGTTGTTTATCCGGCATCAAGGTCCACTCCTCGATTCCTGGCCTGACTGTCGAGAACACAGTCCTCGTGGACCCCGCTGATGTTTCCAACGCATTGGGCCGTATCTTTGCGGAAGTTTCGAGCTCTGCCCATTACCACCCTGCCTTTCTCCCTCGCAAACAGATAGAGGAGGCACCGCCTCCTTCTTTCCACTCTTTTAATCGTGAAAATTATAATGTCTCCTTCGCCATGCAGGAGCTAGACCGTGCTCTCGCCCTGTCCCGATCTTCTGCTCCCGGGCCCGATTCCATTCATATTGAGATGCTGAAGAACCTCTCTCCTGCGGGCAAGTGTTTTCTTCTTAGTACCTACAATCACATATGGACTGAAGGTCATGTTCCCACAAGTTGGCGTGAAGTCATTGTTGTCCCCATCCCCAAACCAGGGAAGGACAAACATCTTCCTTCCAGTTATCGCCCCATTTCTCTGATGAGCTGTGTCTGTAAGGTGATGGAACGCATGGTTAACGCTCGGTTGGTCTGGCTTCTCGAATCTCGCCGCCTCCTAACAAATGTCCAATGCGGTTTTCGTCGACACCGCTCTGCTGCTGATCACCTCGTTACCTTATCGACCTTCATTATGAAGAACTATCTAAAGAAGCGTCAAACAGTAGCAGTGTTCTTAGACTTGGAGAAGGCATAAGATACCTGTTGAAGAGCAGGTATTCTCCACACATTGCACACATGGGGGCTTCGGGGCCGCCTCCCTCTTTTTCTTAAAGCGTTTTTGGGGATCGCAAGTTCCGGGTATGGGTGGGCTCTGTTTTGTCAGATACCTTTCGCCAGGAGAATGGGGTACCGCAGGGCTCCGTCTTGAGTGTGGCTCTCTTTGCCATTGCAATCAATCCGATCGTAGATTGCCTTTCAGCCGACGTTTCCGGATCCCTTTTTGTAGACGATTTCGCAATTTATTGCAGCGCCCAGCGGACGTGTCTCTTGGAGCATTGTCTTCAACGCTTTCTTGACAGTCTATTTTCCCGGAGCATCGCGAACGGCTTCCAATTCTCCACTGAGAAAACGTTGTGTGTAAACTTCTGGAGAAACAAGGAATTTCTTCCACCATCCCTACGTCTCGGCCCCGTTGCTCTCCCTTTCGTGGAGACTAGGAAATTCTTGGGGCTAATGTTGGATCGTAAACTTTGCTGGTCCACACACGTGTCCTACCTGGCTGCCCGTTGTGCCCGATCCCTTAATGTTCTTCGTGTCCTCAGTGGCACGTCATGGGGAGCGGATCGTACCGTCCTGCTTCACCTTTACCAGGCCATTGTTCAGTCGAAGCTCGACTACGGAAGCCTTGTATACTCTTCTGCACGGCTGTCGATACTCCGCCGTCTCAACTCTATCCACCATCGGGGATTACGTCTGGCGACCGGTGCATTTTATACCAGCCCTGTTGAAAGTCTGTATGCCGAGGCTGCTGTATTACCCTTGACCACTCGGCGTGCATACTCTTGTGTCGGTATGCATGCTGCCTGCGGTTAATGCCCAACCATCCATCTTGCATATTACTTTTTGGCGACTCACTCGATCGCCAATATCAGTTGTCTGCGATAGCCTTGCTTCCACCTGGAGTTCAGTTTCGCCGCCTGCTTCAGCGGCTCGATTTTACCCTTCCTTCCACCTTTCGGTTGAGCGACAGCTCGTTGCCACCGTGGCATCAGGCCCAGGTTCACACTCACCTTGAACTTAGTTCGCTGCCCACAGGAGAGCACCCCGGATTTGGTATACCACTCGAGGCTTGTCGAACTCCGTTCGTGGTTCGATAATGCCATATTTATTTACACTGATGGTTCCAAGAGCACTGACGGTGTCAGATCTGCCTTCGTCGTCGGGGACAACCGTTTCCAATACAAACTTCCTGACCGGTGCTAGAATTTCACGGCTGAGCTTTTTGCCCTCCACCAGGCTGTTTTGTATACCTGCCGCCACCGCCAACCTTTCTATGCCATATTTTCGGACTCCCTTAGTGCCCTGCAGAGTCTTAAGGACCCTTTCTCGACCCATCCTCTCGTGTATCGGATCCAACGCTCCCTCCAGTTACTAGCAGATGACAGCTGTCATGTTTCTTTTCTGTGGGTCCCTGGCCACGTGGGTGTGCCCGGGAGTGAGACCGCCGACATAGCAGCCAAGGCAGCAGCTCTTTTGCCTCGCATGGCTACCTTTTGCGTCCCATTGGACGATGTTCAGCGGTCTCTTCGCCGGAGTATTGTGTCGTCATGGCACAGTGCGTGGTTTTCACTGTACGACAATAAATTGAGAACTGTAAAACCGATCCCAACCGCTTGGAGGACCTCCTCACGCCCCTCTCGGCGAGAGGTGGTCATCCTGGCCCGGTTGCGGATCGGTCACTGCCGTTTCAGCCACCGTCATTTGCTATCCGCCAACCCTGCACCGCTCTGCTCCTGTGGTGAACTGCTGACAGTGCGACATGTTTTACTGTCTTGTCCCAATTTTAATCATCTTCGTGTAGCCCTTCAGTTTCCGTCTACTCTGGAGGAGTAGTGTTTTATCAACTTGGCCAATTTATCAAAGGATATTTAACCCTTTTGTTTTTTATCTTTCGTTTTTAGCCTTTTCTTGATATTCTAAGTGGCAGTTACCAATTTTTTTGAGATCTAGCGCATCTCTGTTCTTGTCTGGGCGCTAATGACCTTAGCAGTTGTGCGCCCTAAAACCACAAGTAAATAAATAAATAAATAAATAAATAAATTGCAATGAAAATGCAAGAATTACAACAACAGAACACACAACACACAAATGTCTGCTACAGCATAATGTTTAACAGCAAACTGTTTTTGAGAAGCATGATGATACACTTGTTCCCATTTGTAACAGGTCATGCAAAAAAAATTGTGAATAATGGTTTGAGAAGTGTTAGTTTCAAAGTAAATTGTCTTTTATGCAGGATCAAAAAATGTTCAAATGTTTTTGAATCTATTGGACTTAAATATGTAGGCCATTAGTCCCTAGGCTTACAAACTACTTACACTAACTTAAATTATGATAAGGACAAAACGAACACCCATGCTTGAAAGAGGGCTCGAAACCCCGACGGTGAAGGGCTGCGCACACCGCAGCTGGGTGTCTTAGTTCGCATGACTATTCTGCCACGGCGTTTATGCAAGATGAATTACATTAAGCTAATACGCAAAAACAGTTCAACAGACGTACAGCAAAGCACAGAGATACTGCAATCGCTGCATACAGTTGGTTGTCACCAACAGTTGGTTGTAACGTGTGTAGCATGGTGTGCAGGCTGCTATGAATTTGGTTGGTTGGTTGGTCGGACGATAAATCCGAACGTGTAAGGGCCTTCAGCCGTGCTGATTTGTCAGCTTTGATTTGTTTACGCAACTGGTAGTTTTTCTTGCTTTGCATGACGTGATTCGAGAATTTATTCTTGTTGTGAAATGCAAATATTTATCTAAGAATTTTATAAATGGTGAGACTGAAGCATTGCATGAGTATTGTTTTTTTGCACATTGAAGGGGGCACAGTACATTATAACCTCAAAGGTCTCAGAAAATAGGACACTCCCGCAATCATACAGGCACACAACAGTCATACAAGTGCCGAAGTGCGGCAGCCGGAGGTGATGGTTGTATGACTGTGTTGTGTGCCCGTATGATTGCATGAGTGTTCTATTTTCTGAGAAGGCCATGGCCGATAGCTGAAAGTGTTATATAAGTGTGTCTTTTGTATGTGCCTGTCGCAGCTCGTCGCCAGGTCTTTGTGGTGAGTTGTAAACTGTCATTACTGTTTTATTAATTCCAAACTGGACTTTCCATTATTATACTGTATCCATCTCTTGGTCTTCCTCTGCGGTTTTTACCCCACACACTTCCCTCTAACACTAAATTCACAATTCCTTGATGTCTAAGAATGTGTCCTACCAATCGATCCCTTCTTTTAGTCAAGGTATGCCAGAAATTCCTTTTCTCCCCAATTCTGTTCAGTACCTCCTCATTAGGTACGTGATCCACCCACCTAACCTTCAGCAGCACCATATTTCAAAAGCCTCTATACTCTTTCTGTCCGCACTGTTTATCGTCCATGTTTCACTCCCATACAAGGCAACACTCCACACTAATGCCTTCAGAAAGGACTTCCTTAGGCTTAAATCAACATTCGATGGTAACAAATTTCTCTTTTTCAAGAACGCTTGTCTACCCATTGCCATTCTGCATTTTATATCCTCTGTACTGCGACCATTATTTGTTATTTTACTGCCCAAGTAACAAAACTCATGTACCTCATTTATTGTTTCATTACCTAACTAATTCCTTCAGCATCACCTGATTTTCTTAGACTGCGCTCCATTACCCTAGTTTTGCTTTTGTTAATGTTTATCTTATATGCACCTTTCAGCACACTGTCCATACCATTCAACTGCTCTTCCAGGTCCTTTGCTGTCTATTACTATGTTGTTGGCAAAACACAATGTTTTTAATTCTTCTCCCTGAACTTTAATTCTTTCTCTAAATTTCTCCTTGCTTTCCTTTATAGCTTGCTCAATGTACAAATTGAATAACATTGGAGAAAGGCTACAACCCTGTATTACTCCCTTCCCAACCACTGCATCCCTTTCATGCCCTTCAACTCTGACAACTGCTGTCTGGGTTTTGTACAAGTTGTAAATAACCTAATGCTTCCTATATTTTACTCCTGCTTGCTTCAGAACTTGAAAGAGTTTATTCCAATCAACATTGTCTCTGTGTGAGTGCGTGCGCGCGTCTTTTTGTGAGTGTGTGTGTGTGTGTGTGTGTGTGTGTGTGTGTGTGTGGTTTTATTTATTTGTGCTACTATCACTACCTGTGCTCCTTCGCCTGATGAGTAATCTTCATCAATTTTTATATAAATTTAGTATTTCTTGTGATATCCAAGGATTTTTGTAGGTTTTGCCTTCCTACCTATTTTGTCCTCTGCTGCCTTCACCATTTCATCTTTCAATGCTACCCATTCCTCCTCTACTGTTTAATTTTCCCCCGTTTCTGTCAATCGTTGCCTAAAGTTCCCTCTGAAATTCTCAAGAATGTCAAGTTCCTTCAGTTTATCCAGGTCCCATCTCCTTATTTTCCTACCTTTTTGCAGTTTTTTTTTTTTTTCAGTTTCGGCCTACAATTCATGACCAATAAGTTATGGTCAGAGTTTATATTTGCCCCTGGGTATGTCTTAAACGATAACACATGTAAAAGAAAACAAAGTCTTACTTTATTATTATATATATTTTAGTTGTTTCATGGATTACTAGTTATGCAATAATAATGGCAAAAATGTAATTATTTTTTTAAAAAAATTGATTGAAAATGAAGAGGACCAGTCAGGAGTCGTGTGGAGATATTTTACAAATAATTCTGCATTGCAGTCATCTACCAGTCTTGGTCAAACTTTCCTGCCTAAAAAAATACCCCATGACTATCCAAGAAAGAAAAGCATCACCTTCTTCATTGCAGTGTGTCAAAAATTAAAGTGCGCTGCCCATCCCTTTTTTTTTTTTTTTTTTTTTTTTTTTTTTTTTTTTTTTTTTTTTTTTTTTTTTTTTTTTTTTTTTTGTACCCAACGTGAGCAAAGTTTTGGAAATTTCAGTTTTTCAAGATTTGCAGAACTTCCATAGCAAGGACACAAAGTGTAAATCTACGGTTGTGCTTAATCTTTCTTCATTTGTGTGACCAAGTTCGTCAGTTGTTCACGTCCTTGATTGAACAGTCTGACCCATCTTCTAACCATTGAATCACTCATAGCATTTTGCCCAAAAACCTTGCAGATTTGGCGGTTAATTTCTTTTGGTTTAACTATCTTCGCATTTAGAAAACAAAGCACAGATCTGTTTTCACACCCGGTGCGCTGGCATTTTCAAATGTGGCTGATATTATTAAGAAGAAAGATGCACTACAAAGCACATGTTGGCAGCAGCAATTTGAAAATGGTGTACCTGTCTTCTTCTTGAGTCAGAGTAACTGTCATGCATGCTCGGAACTGCAGTCATAGCACTGCCGTGGATAGAAATAGGAACGGAAATTACTTTAAAGATGATTTTCATGAAATTACAATATGTTTTTGACAAGCAAAAGTGTAAAGACAAATGAAATTGCTATATTAGGTTCATGCAGACCAAAAAATAAAACAAAAATTACTTTTCTTAGAGAACAGCAGGTATTTTTGAAAAGGAATAAAGTAAATTACATTGGTTACCACATATTCAAAAATTGTAATGTATTCATGCAAAACAGCAAAATATATTTCAAAAATATATAAATGATAGCGACATTATTGTGAATTAAAACATCTGCCCCTTCAAGCAACATTGAAATACTGGTGACCTTCATTTATAGCAACAATGGAAGGTCCAGTAAGGAATATTAATAATAATATGTAGATAGGGAGCAACTCGCCATAAAGCCAAACGTTGAGCTGCTGACAGACACAAATAAGACACACAAACTTGCATACAGTTCTAAATTTTCGGCTGCTGTCTTCCTCAGAAAGAAAACACTCATCCAGACAATCACTCAGGCAAATCATCCACACACATCAGCCATCTCTGGCCATCCAACACAGTCTGACTACATGGCAACCAGAAGGGATGGGAGGGGGAAGGAGTAGAGGATGGGAAGAAGTGGAGAGGGAAGATAAGGGTAGGGATACAACAGAAATTACCCACCAGACCTAATCCTTAAACAAATTTCCTGTGCCATATCTTCACACACCAACAACCCTCCCTCTAACCTTACTCACCAGCCACAAAGGAATGCCCCCCTTGTCATCCAGTACCATCGTGGAGTGGAACAACTGAACCATATCCAACATCAGGGCTTGTCAACATGCCCTGAAATGAGAGCCATCATATCTAAGATCCTCCTAACCCTCCCCCCCTCTTCCTAAACTGGTGTTCTGTTGCCCACCCACCTCCACGACATCCTAGTCCATCCCTAAGCCACTCCTATTCTCAACCCCTTATCACAGGGATCATATACCTATGGAAGACCCTGATGCAAAACCTGCCCAATCCACCCACCCAGCACTTCCTATTGAAGTCCCGCTTGCCACGAAGACCTAAGCTGTAGGAAGGGAACGTTTTATGTGGAATGAATGGCAGCTGTCATAATGGAGGCACTGTTGTTTATTGGTGGGTTTGATGTAGACGGATGTGTGAAGTTGGCTGTTGGACAGATGGAGATCAACATCAAGGAAAGTGGCAAGGGATTTGGAATAGGACCAGGTGAATTTGATGGGACCAAATGAATTGAGGTTGGAGAGGAAATTCGGGAGTTCTTCTTCACTGTTAGTCCAGATCATGAAGATGTCATCAATGAATCTGTACCAAACTTTGGGTTGACAGGCTTGAATATCCAAGAAGACTTTCTCAAAAGTTTGTGTACGATGTGGCCATCCTGATTCCCATGGCTGTTCCCTTTAGGTATTGGTAGTGTTGGTATGTCTGGCACTCAAATGTGAAGAAGTTATGGGATAGGATGAAGCTGGCTAGGGTAATAAGGAAAGAGGTTTTAGGTAGTGTTGCAGGTGGTCGGCATGAAAGGAAATATTCCATCGCAGCGAGGTCCTGGGTGTGTGGTTATAAGGATGGTTTCTGGAGGTAGGTTGAGTAGGGATTTCAGGTGGTTGGTGTCTTTGATGAAGGATGGGAGACTGCACATAAAGGGTTGAAAGTGTTGGTCTATATAGGCAGAGCTTCGTTCTGTGGGTGCTTGGTAACCGGCCACAATGGGCCAGCCTAGATGATTAGGTTTGTGAATGTTAGGAAGTAGGTAGAAGGTAGGGGTGTGGGGTATCAGTGGGGTCATGAGGTTGATGGACTCAGCTGAAAGTTTTTGTAGGGGACCTTAAGGATCTGAGGATTCCTTGAAGCTCTGCCTGGACATCAAGAATGGGAAGTGGCATGCCTGCACTGTGAAGTGTTGTATGTGGGAATGACCAGCAACAAACTGTCCATTCGGATGAACGGTCACAGGCAGGCAGTGTTTGTTGGTAATGAGGATCACCCAGTGGCTAAACATGCCTTGGTGCACGGCCAGCACATCCTGGCACAGTGTTACACTGTCTGGGTTATCTGGGTACTTCCCTCCGACACCAATCTTTCAGAACTCCGGAGATGGGAACTTGCCCTTCAGCATATTCTCTCTTCCCATTGCCCACCTGGTTTCAACCTTCACTAAATTCAAATTCCCACCGCCCAACTTAACATCTTTGCCTCGGTTCTCTGGACAGAGCCTCTGCCTCAACTGTTATCTCTGTCCAACCTCTTTGCTTTCTACAAATATCTACCTTGTTGGGTTTGTGAGTGTATGTGTGTGGGTGAGTGTGCGCTTGTTTACCTTTCCTTTTTGCCCCTTTAAGGTAAGTCCTTCCACTCCTGGGATTGGAATGACTCCTTCTCCAATTCTTTAAAACCCGTATCCTTCCCTTTCTCCCCTCCTTCCTTTCTCTTTTCAAGAAGCGACCAACTGTTGCGAAAGCTTGTGTGTGTGTTTTTATTTGTTTCTATCAATGAGCCTGTGCTTTGGTTAAGTGTTACGATTTCTATAGAAGTAGACTTACCTGGTGGGAAAAATAATATGTATAAAAATAAAGATTGTTTGACTTACCCAAAGTACAGGCTCTTTGATAGATACAAATAAAAACAAATGCAAATGCTCAAGTTTTCGCAACCGTTGGCCGCTTCGTCAGGAAAAGAGGAAGGAAGGAGGGGAAAAAGGAAAGGATGCGGGTTTTAAGTGGGTGGATGAGGAGTCATTCCAATCCTGGGAGTGGAAGGACTTACCTTAGGGGAAAAAAGGAAGGTACACACACACACACACACACACACACACACACACACACATATACACATGCAAACACCTAGGCAGACATGTCAATGTAAACAAGCATGTCTGCCTAGGTGTGTGTGTGTGTGTGTGTGTGTGTGTGTGTGTGTGTGTGTGTGTGTGTGTGTGTATTTGTTTACCTTCCTTTTTTCCCCTAAGGTAAGTCCTTCCACTCCCGGGATTGAAATGACTCCTCATCCACTCCCTTATCTCTTCTATGCGTGACCTATATTTTTTGCACATTTACATACCCTGGGTCCATTGGACCTGTTACGTCTAATATGAGAATTTAAATGAAAATAAGTGTTTTGTGGATATTATCATGCACGAATATTTTTATTTGAAGGTTCATGAGTATAATATAAGAAAGCTGTGGTATTTTAATGATTTTGCTGGCTTTTTAAATGTATAATTATTATAATTTTAACCCTGAATAATTTTTTAATAGATTATATTATGAAAAGTGATACAGACACCACCAATATTATTTTTCAGAGTGTTCAAATAGGTGAATTTGCCACTGACAAAGCATAAATCATTTCACAAAAACCATCACATCAGTTTTTACAATTGTTGCACACCACACTGCTATGGTCCTGGCACATATGTTGTGAGCACTTACTGCACACTGTTTTTGTTTCCGAATAAGTATCGAATGTCAAACAACACTGCTGTGTGGCAAACTCTTACAGTCTTTCTGTACAGCGTCACACACTAATAACCACCCACTGTGATATTTTGCTTCTTACACAATACAGAAGTATGCTGTCTGACAGTTGAACATGCCAAGTTATAACAATACGTTTTCTGCGATCACAACAATGCGTATGGGTGGCAGTTACGTATTCTCGGTACTCCAACAAAATGTAATTCATTACAACCCAATATAATTTAACAACACTTTAACATAAACCACAAGGTCCATCGGACCCTGGTTATCTAAATGTGTAGTATAAAGAAGAAAATTAATGTGGCACTTAAACTAATGACACACAATTCTTGTAGTATCTGTAATGTATTACTGAAATTGTCAGAGAGCATACCTGTACTTTTGGGACCCAATTTCAAGATCTTTTAATACACAAATTAAAAATTGAAATTGTTCCCAGGTCCATTGGACCCAGGGTATGCATACTAGGGTTAAAACCTGCAACCTTCCCTTTCTCCCCTCCTTCCTTCCTCTTTTCCTGGAGAAGCTACCAACAGTTGCAAAATCTTGTATGTGTATTTGTGTATGTTTTTATTATAGATGAAGTTTACGTACCAGGCGAAGAAGCACCGGTAGTGACAGCAAACATAAATAAAGCAAACACAAACACACACAAAAGCAAGCTTTCGCAACCTAGTTGCTTCTTCAGGCAGAGTAGGGAAGGAGAGGGAAAAGGAAAGGATGAGGGCTTTAAGGGAGTGGGTAAGGAGTCATTCCAATCCTGGGAGAGGAAAGGCTTGAAACCTTCGGACACACACATGCAAACACACCTGGGCAGACATATTGTAGAAAGCAAAGAAGTTGGACAGAGATACCACTTGAAGCAGAGGCTCTGTCCAGAGAACCGAGGCAACGATGTTAAAGATGGTGGGCGGGAATTCGAATTTAGCGGAGGTTGAGACCAGGTGGGCAACGGGAAGAGAGAATATGCTGAAGGGCTAGTTTCCATCTCCAGAGTTCTGAAGGATTGGTGTCGGTGGGAAGTATCCAGATAACCCGGACGGTGTAACACTGTGCCAAGATGTGCTGGCTGTGCACCAAGGCATGTTTAGCCACAGGGTGATCCTCATTACCAACAAAAATCACTGTCTGCCTCTGATGCGAATAGACAGTTTGTTACTGGTCATTCCCACATAGAACGCTTCACAGTGCAGGCATGTTGGTAAATAACGTGGGTGCGACTTCAGGTTGCTTCCTTTCCAGTTATATTCCCCTGGCATTTATTTTTTATTTTTACCACAAGGCTCATGCCATCCTTTGTTTGTTACACAAACACAACTTAGCTTTCAGCCACACGTTCATTCATACAGATACATAGATACTACTGCTGTATCGAAAAGCTATAATTTGCATAATAATTTCAACTTTTTAGTAGCCAAACAATTGAAAGCGAGTGGTAATATTGAAAACATACTTCTTTCTGGGTTAGTAGAACTACTTTGTGAATTAGGCATTCTTTTCCTTGTACATATATACCATTTTGTTTCCTTATGCATCAAATGTAATGACTTGGAATTTACTTTTTTGAGAGTTGTTAAAAGAGCTTTTCTCATATAAGGTCATGAAGGTAGTTGGATGCACTAAAACAACAAATTAAGTTTTATCAAAGGTTTACAAGAAATCTACAATTATCAAACATGAATATGAAAATTAAAAAATCAATATTTCTTTTTCTTGCAGGTAGTATTTAAAACACCAAGGTAGAACTTATTATTTATTTGTAGTAGGAAATGTTGTCATTTTTTTTTTCCTTTTAAAATAAGAAGATACTACTGTTTGGCTTTTACCTTGTATCAGAAGGTGTAACTCTCAGTACTGCCAAAGAGATACACAAAAATAGTTAGTACACCTAGCTCCTTTCTCAGTGCAAAGAAGAGAAAATGGTATATGATGGAGAGCATGTCACTGGGAACCTGATATGTAGGTCATGATGGACATATATTGTCTAAGATAAAGAGATCCTCTGTGTGAAAGTCATTCTCATTTAACTTAGGATCTACTCTCCATTTTCAATCTCTTAGAACCAATTACGTCTTTGAAGAAAGAACCTAGTATTCCAAAAAGCCAAGGATAGTGCCTCGCTCATTTTTGTGTGCCTCTAATGGTTCTACACTGGTTAAAACAATTGAGGGATCAGGTTAAGATAGGTAGGTTCTGAAGTATTGTCATTTTCAGAATGAATTAAAATGATTCGATGTCTTTGTCTATTTTACGGAGTGGAGACAATAGTATTACGGCAGTTGAGGTATGGTAATATAAGAAAGATGTGTCAGAGGGGGTTGGTTTTGACTTATGTATACTCTACCAAACAAATTACACAAGGAGTTGGGATAGTCAGCAGGTAGTGCAATGCAATGATGTGACTTGCTCAAAGCTGTGGCATGGTGAGCATAGTAAGGTTGGAAGTGGGGCAGACACACAGAGAAGTGGCTGCAGCTATTGGATTGTCTCAGTGTAATTTCCAGGACCTGGATATGATTTCAGTCACAGGAACCATTAAAAGAAGGCAAGGGCAAGGTCATTCACGTGTAACTTCAGTAAGAGATGACTTTCGTTTCCAGTTAACAACCCATCGAGGCAGGAGGCTGAATGCAACTCAGCTGCAACACACTCTCCAGACAGGATCAAGACGTACAGTGTCAACACAAACAGTCCGAAATCACCTTCAGAAATGTGGCATCTATGCGTGGAGGCCTTATGGTGTGTGCTCTATTTATACCTGCCATCATATAAGAAAGCACTTCGGTGCATAGAGGCGGAGCGATAGGGGAAGCATGGAGGGGAGGAACTAAGGACAAGTGCCAACAGTTGTACCTGCAGGAGATGCATTGCATAACTCGTGGCTAGCCAAACGCCTGCAAAATGAACATTATTGGCTGTCATTGCGGCAATGGAGGGGGATGCGCAGAACTACTGGAAACTGGGCCACCTTCGTAGGTGACCCAACTATAAAACCTTAACAAACCTGCTTATGTGCAGGAAACATCACCATATCATGATGGACGAATGTTGTGGGCGGGAGTCGGTATTGAAGGTTGTACGGATCTTTGTCATCCAGAATGGCACTTTGACTGACGAGGTATAGAGACGAGATCCTTTGCCCTTTTGTTGTACCCCTTGCAGGCACCATAGGAGATGGGTTCCTTTTGGTGGATGATAAGCTTGTCCCCACAGAGCTTCACTGGCGGACAAAATGATTGACGCTGAGGAAACTGAATGACTGTAGTGGCTAACTTGTTCACCGGACTTAAAACCGATTCAGCTTGTCTGGCATGCACTTGGCAGGCACATTGCAGCCAGACCAGCACCTCCCACAACAGATGCAGAGCTGGATATTGCATTATTGGAAGAATAACCAAATATCATTCAAGAGCTGATTGATAATCTCATACTGTCCACTCCACACAAGTGTGCCACTGTACTGGCCATCCAAGGTGGTGGTACCCTATATTATAGGGCAATGAGAGAGACTTTTCCTCCATTATAGTAGTCCCATGGTGCCTCACTCTAAGTAAATGCCATGTAAACCTAAAGTAAAGAGTTGAGACAGCAAAGTATCATACACAATTTACAATTGTAGCCAATATCTGAATAAAATATGGTATATGTATTGTGTGTGATATCTTATCTGATCACCTAATTGTTTTGAGCAGTGTATTAAGAGTTTCATTTCCCACATGTAAGTGCTGGTCAACTCATCATTTTGTGTGTGTGTGTGTGTGTGTGAGAGAGAGAGAGAGAGAGAGAGAGAGAGAGAGAGAGAGAGAGAGATTTAACAACTTTCTGATTGGAATTCACCAATTCATACACACTTTGTAGAGTTTTATTTGCAGTCATTTTCCAACAAAAAAAATTTTAATGTGCTGCTAACAGAAAGACTTTCAGGGTAATGTTGTCACAGCTGTTGTAAGTAATTGTTTCCATGGCAATTATTCTATATTTTTTCTGTAGTTTAAAAGTAACAGAGCAAAAATCAAGGGATGGAAGGGGGTTTATCGTTGATAATTAAGTCAGTACTTGCATGAAGAAACAATTCTTAGTTGAACAGTATACATATGTAACAGAAGAGAGTTAATTATTGTGTTTTTACTTTATCTATCTTTTTTAAGAAAATATATGTGTACAACTTTTATTTTTAGATCCCGCTCACCACCGCCGAAGCATTCACGATCACGATCGAGGAGCCATTCAGTAAAAAGATCTCGTTCAGCTTCATGGGACAGGCAGTAAAATACTTTGATAATAAAAATACTGCACCTTATCAGTACTTGTGCACAAACCATTGATAAACAATGTTTGTAGTAATTATGCATTTAAGAGTTATGTCAGAAATCTCCCTCTTGTTTATTCAAGTGATGCCATTTTGTAATGTGTTATACTTTGTAATAACAAATAAATTTCTAATGTCTTGTTTACATGTTTAGTTATCACATGATTAATCTATACCTCTTCACCCTCTTTAAGTTCTTAGTTTTAATTAATAAAATTGAGCAGAAGTTGGGTTGTTAACCATCACATATTGTAAGGAATATATTTGAGGGTTACAAAAATATCTCACTTTGCACTTTCATGGGGTGTCAAATCTTGTAACAATGTACACTAATTTATCATACTTGTGTAGCTCATTTGTCAAAGTTACTTTGGTTTTGGCCCTATACATAGCTTATTAATCTGTGAAATGTATGTTACAAAATACTGGGTATTAATTTTCATGGAACAGAATATGGAAAGAATTTAAAATGATATTTGAGTGATTGTTTAGTTTCCTCTCTTCACTTGTAAATCTAACCAGATGGATACCATATGTTTGGTCTGTTGCATGGTATGTGCAGTGCTGCAATTGTTGAAAATTGTAACAAATGCCAATCAAAAACATTCACTTCTATGGTATTATATACAAAATTCTCTTTAAAAAATTTCTTGTGTGACAAAATATTTACTCAAATTATGAAATTAGCTGAGTTGTAATAAGTTTCATTACAGCCCCTTACTGTTTATAACACAGAGCTATGAGATGCTATACAATATTTTCAGGACTGGTGCTGCCATCTGTTGAAAACCTTTCCTTTGGACTAATGGTCATCATCACCCTCAAAGTAGTTCCCATCTGCACTTACATATCAGTCCCAGCGCTTCTGCCACTGGCCAAATATTTTCTAGAAGTCCCATTCTTTGAGGGTGTTTAGCACTGCCAGCAATGCTTCTTGAATCCTTTCTAGTTGTCAAATCAACGGCCTTTCAACTTGAGTTTCAGTTTTGGTGACTATGGTGGGTAGGGTACAACTGCCATGTTGTTTCTTGCCAAAAAGGTCCTGGTGAGAAAGGATGTGTGACAGGATGCCTTGTCATCATGCAGTAGCCAATTCCCTTGATGCCAGAGTTCGAGTCGTCGCTGCTGCACTTTTCCACGGAGCCATCACAAAATGTCACAGTTGTACGGGGAAATCACTGTTTGGTTGGGTGTCACAAATTCTTTGTGCACAATTCCCTTGATATCAAAGAAAATTATGATCCTGTTCTTCACCTGTCTTTTTTTTTTTTTTTTTTTTTTTTTTTTGGGTCTGGGAGAGCCCAGGCTCTTCCCCCAAACACTTGTTGAATCATTGCAAGGGTCTCTGTAGCACTTTTCCCGAGATTTGCACAGAATTTGGTACATACGCGCTGTTCTTTTCGCGGGTCCATTGTAAAATCGCCACACACCAAGCGCAGAGCATTACAGAAATCACTGTGGAGACTCAACATGTTCTCCCAGCTGAATGACACTATGCACACTGACTCATCAGATATGCAGCTCTCGCCACCTAGCGGTGCAAAGGTGTACAACTACTACTTTCCAGATGGTAGAAAAGGTCTTGAAAATTTTGGATTCCACCTCGTGTGCCACCCAATACCACGTCACTTGGCATTCACTTGCCTTTGCTCATGTTTAGCACCAATTACTTCATACAAAGCAAAACACATACAAGGTGAGAAAGGTCATGGAATTCTTCTAAATATCATCATGTCAGCCTTCGTTTTGTCCAGTGAAGTGCAACAACTCTGCCTCCCCCCCCCCTCTCCTTCTCCCCGAAAGGTTTGGAGGTTAGAATTAGCATATGGTCTTTCCTTGACTGTTGTAAGAGGTGACTCAAAGGAGCCTTATAGAAAGAAATGTTTTGATGATGTACAGTAATTTATAAAATTGGCAGTTTTATTGTTGTTTTATTGGTTGAGATGGAAACAGTCTTTAGGCTGCTACATTGGACTGTATAGTTGGATTAGTTGAGGTTGTGCCAAGAGTGATTCAGCCTTTGAAAATTGTGAGATACCAGTAACTCACCTCAGCTTTGAATTGGTAGCAGAGCATGTAAGTGAACTTTTTCTGTCTTAGTGTCATATCACCTTGTTGTGTTGAGCATGTTTGTTAAGACTAAAAGGTAATTCATGTTCATCTTACGTGGAGTTTTGTTAATGTAAAGTTTGTTGCTGAGTGTATAGCTTTTCCTAGAATAGTTGTTGTTCTGTTTAGCAGATTTTTACTTGCCATACTTGTCAACACACCATAATACATTGACATCATTCCTCGTGAATGATACCATTCATTGGTGAAAAGCATATGATAATCCACTTCCAGCATAAATAGATGAGGGAATACTCTAGTTACTTCCAAGAGGATCGAGCAACTGCCGCTGGCCGAGGGGACTTTTGTGCACCAGTTACGGTCTGCACAGCCATTACGGTCGGGGGTTCGAATCCCCCCTCGGGCATGGATATTTGTGCTGTCCTGTATTAGCTAGTATATAAGTAGTTTGTAAGTTTAGGAACTGATGACCCCGTAGTTAAGTCCCATAAACTCTACAAACATTTGATTTGAGCAACTGCCCATGCAGCCTGCCAAACCTTGGTGAACTTCTACACAATCTTAATGTCTGACAGACTTGCTAGTAGAGGAATCTGGTTTAGGGCCCATCCAGGTCACCTGAACAGTCAGTGTGTGATTACTTTATGTGGGGAGCCCTAATGTCTAAGGTGTGTTGTAGCAACCATCACAGTCTTCAAGAACTGCAGCAGTACATTTCATATGAGTGTCCATCACTTCCAGCAGTCCAACTTCAATCTACCTTTAGCAACTTACTGACCAGGGCCAAAAAGTACCAAGAGAATAATTTGCAGTCACTTTCAGCACATGATAGTCAGTATAATACTGTATTTTCTTTCCTTTGCTATATATTGTTGTACCCTGGAACTCGGTTTTCCAGGACACTGTTTTGCCCCACACTGTACATTAAACACTTGAGTGTAGCCTAAAATGTGAACCTTACTGTAGATAACTGATAGGTGGCAAGTTTTCACACTCCTCCATACCAGCTGCTATGCACATGAGGTGGTAGCAGCATTGCATTGTTTAATAAAATCAATGTATGAGAGAGAATTTGAGTTGTGTTCAGTTTATCCCAACAGTGGTTCAAACAGGGACAATATTGTGTAATTTAGATTGTTTAGTGGTGACAATAACTCTGAGCATGAGTGCTGGAAGCATAAAACACGAAAAATCATTGAATAGTGGAAATAATATTCTGTGCCCTTCAATAATAATATCCTGAAATAAAGTTCCATGACATGGTTAAGTTCTGAAGTAGTGTCTGTCCTGTCAGGGGATTAGTATACGCCACTGGGAAGTGTAGTGGAACATAAGTCCGTAAGTGCTGCCCATCCATTTAATGCTTGGGATATCGACATATGTGAGAGAATTTTTGTTGGGTCGTAGTTGGGCATGGCACCAGTGATCACAATACTACTTTCGATTGCTATTGCAGTCATGCCCACAGGAACACCTTCAGTTGGCAGTAAACTTCATGGATTTCCATCAGAGACGCTTGTGTTATGAAGGTAGTCATCTGTGTCAAATACAATTGGTTGAACTATAGTTGGCACATGTGGCCTGTGGACCAGAGTGCATTGCTTTGTCAAAGAATGTCCTCACTGTCCTACAGTGTTTCGCAGTGCCCCAAGACTCATCACTACACTCCCTGAGTACATATCACTTGTTTATGGGACAACACTTTAGAATTATCACCAACTGTTTCAAAGGAATGTTGAAGTATCACTCAGTGTCTGAAAGTTAAAGCTTATCAGTGAAATTACTGTATTTTCTCCATTGCTCAAAGATGAGTATTCATTTGTATTAATGAATATTACATGTAACTAAAGTGGTGGGATCATTTCTGTTAAAGTTTATCTGTGCTGCCATACCAATATTTCCCACAACAATTTTAATTTTTGCTTTGTTTAGTACAGCTGTAGTGCATTTAGTGAATTTACCAAGAAAATGTCAAGTGCTTATTCGTGTTATTTCTTTTCAAAATTTAATGGAAGTATTTTGCACTCTCAGTGGTTGATTTCGTTTTGTTTACCGAGCATGGCATGGTATGCTATAGGTAACATGTCAAACAAAGACAATTAGTACAGATGTCTAGGAAAGACAAAGATGGATCATGGACAAAGGCAATAACCTAGAAAAAGATTACAAATTCACCAAATTCTCCAAAATCTTACAAGAAGACATGACAACAAAAACCAAAACTGGAAAGAAAAGTGTCTTGAATTAGTACATGATAGTAGGGGGAGAGAGTCATATGGACAGTCACCGTGTCATCTTCAACCAAAGGCATTAACGGATGCAGTATGGAGGGGATGTAGTCAGTAGCCCACATACCTGGCTGTTATGTCAGTTTTTGTAACCAGAGCTGGTACTTCTTAGTCAAATAGCTTCTCAATTGGCCTCACAAGGGCTGTGTATGCCCACTTGCCAACAGCTCTTGGCAGGCCTAGATTGTGACCCAACCAAGTGCTAGTCATGCCTGACAGTGGTTAACTTCAGTAGTCACGTTTAAAATGCTAGGTATAAGAGAACAGTGACACTGAGAAGTAAAGGTATACAACTAGATTGACACAGACGGGATGCCTTTTGATTATGGTCATTTACACAAAACGCTACTGACAGAGTGTTAACATAGAAGCAGAGATCTCTATACAAGGTGTCTAACATAAAAGTCGTTAGGCACATTTTCTCTGGTGTTTGAGGAGATATTTGCAATTTCTATTTTACAATGTGTAGCTGGACTCCGGCCAAACAAATTCTCCTCATCGAGTTATTCCTGTGATGCTTGGTGTGGATGTAAAGCATTGGTTTGTTTCCCGTCAGGAACAAAAAGATTTTAAAAGTGAAATGTTTCGTGCTCAGTCAATAGAGGAGTCACAAATTAGTGTAGTGTGATATTCCATTTATTGAAATGTATTAACACAGACAGTAAAACACAACAATTAACCAGTACTTCGGAAGTGGCTGTGTAGTGCTTCCATAAGGCAGTAGTAGACGGCATGAGGCGTGGCAGCACACACAACGGGACAACTCGGACAAGCATGGTGGTGGGAACACAAGTTTACCGATACCACAAGTGCTGTATGACAGTCTAGCTGGCAGCGGGCGCATATCAGTTTTCTTTCGACCACGCCGTACTGTACAATTCAACAAGCACACACCTTCAGAAGTAACAGACATGAATTTGGTAATGGGTGTGTGCTGCTAGCATTAACTTGAACAAGTGCCTTATTTAATTGTTGTTGCTGTAATATACAGTACATTTCTGATGAAATTCCATACTATAAATTGTAGGGATGTGTAATGAAATAACCGGGGAGGCAGCTGGGATGTACACTGCAAAGTTTCTGGAATGAGAAGGAAGACATCACTGTGCAGATTCGTTGCGGGTTGTAGTAAAATGAGCTAGAGACACCAGGGGTTTGCACTCTGCGAAACGCCAGCAAAGCAGACCTCTGTGAAATTGGAACAATGACATTACATTGGATATGGCACATGAAAATCTACACAGCAGTACAAGGACGCTCACTAGGGAGTTACAAATCTCTCTATGTACAGTGTATCACATTTTGAAAGATGCAGAAAATGCAACCATACCACCAGCATGTGTACCATAGGCTTCCAGTGGATGACAAGGCCAACAGGCTAATATTTTGTGAATGGCCATTAAACCAACCACCTGAGTTTTTTTAAACAGACACTATTCACTGATGAGTCAATGTTTTTGCAGTACAAGTGTGCCAAATTGAACTGCCCATCACTTTTGGGCCTCCATGAATCACCATTGCTTGTGTGAGGCAGATCATGAACTGTCAATTGCTGGGGTGGTATCAATGGTAAGCGTGTTATTGGGTCTCATTTCTTTGAAGGCAGGCTCAGCGTGGCAATGTACATCAATTTCCTTCAGAACAAACTGTCTGTTCTGCTCGACGATATTGATTTAAGAACAAGGCAAATTATGTGGATGCTACAGGGTGATGCACCCAACCACTGCATGGCTTCTTGGTGCCAAGCTAAATGTGATCTTTTCCCCAATAAGAAATAGGCAGAAATATGGATGTATATGCCAGCTAGGTCGTCTAATCTGTCAGTCCTTAATTTCTGGGGTAAAATAAAAGATATGGTGTGTGCATAAGAATGTGAAAACAGTGACGAGATGAAAAATCGTGTCAGGCAGGCCTTCTCTGTACTCAATGGGTCATATGATGTACCGCGCACTACAAGTAGCATTCTATCTAAACTGGAACAATGTAGAGAACAAATGGTGGTTTGAAGGATACTTCACTTTGAACTGATTTTATTATTGTATGTGGACTTAATGGATTAAGTGCCCACAGTGAAGAATCAATAGGCTCTGTGTTAATTATGGAGTGCAAATCAGTTACAGGAAATTGCTTTGATAGCGACTAAGTAATGTATTAACTCTTCAGTTGCTTAGGAATGCTTCATAATTGTACAGTATAGTCTTGTCACTAACAAGTGCAGTAACTAAGCTAAATTAAAACAAATTTGTCTACTTTTTTCTCTGTTTTATTAATCTCAGACCTTCAAAAAATTCCATAGATATTATGGTGTTAGGTATAAAGAAGCTGAAATTTGTGGACATTGCGTGACATGTCCTGGAAATCATAGTGTATGGTGCTGCATTACTGCGACTACTAGCATTGCTAGCAACCGGACATATTGGTACACATGTGCTGGAAATCATAGTGTATGGTGCTGCATTACTGTGACTACTAGCATTGCTAGCAACCGGACATATTGGTACACATGTGCTGGAAATCATAGTGTATGGTGCTGCATTACTGCGACTACTAGCATTGCTAGCAACCGGACATATTGGTACACATGTGCTGGAAATCATAGTGTATGGTGCTGCATTACTGTGACTACTAGCATTGCTAGCAACCGGACATATTGGTACACATGTGCTCGCCACTTCGTCCTTGCGCGATGTGCCCAATCACATGTGTGCCACCTCACCGCGCAGTGTCTGCTACTGCCTTACGGAAGTGCTACACAGCCGCTCCTGGATTACTGGTTAATTGTCATGTTTTACTGTTTCTGTTAATACATTTTGATAAATCATATATAATTTGGGACTGCTCTATTGACTTAGGCACAAAAATTTTGCTTTAAAAATATTTTTGTTCGTGATGGGAAACAAACCAATGCTTTACATCTACACTGGGCATCCCAGGAATGGCATGATTAGCAGAATTTGTTTGGCCTGAGTCCAACTACGCATTGCAAATATTTGTCAAACACCAGAGAAAATACGCCTGATGACTCATAGATGAGACACCCTGTATAGAGATTTCTGATATTTAGAGTTGTGTGAGTGCCTATTCTCTAGGTATCAAGTCTCAGAACTGACTGGCTGTACCATGTATAACATCCATGATGTCACTTGTAAAAAGCAACGTAAAATCTTCACCAAGAGTTACTCCTTTCTGCTCTTTTACTATATCTGCCACAGACTTCCTAGTTATTTTGGACTGTGAGGTTACATACTTTCTTCCAAACCTGACCATAATCACATCCTGATGGTTAGAGCCATGTGAAATTTGTATACTTTATAAGTCCTATAAATGCTAAATAAGTAAAAGTCAATGACATTTACTAAAATTAGCTGAATTTATTGCTCAAGTGCTAAAACATCTTAATATACAGACAGTAGATTATAATATATCCACAGCTATATGTGAAATCATCAGATAAAGATGCCAAAATAATGAAAATCAACATTGATAATGAATACTTCCTGAGTAACAACATATGTACCATATGTGATGTTCTGCTAAAGTTTTCAAGACATTTGTGCTACCACAGAGGAGATATGTTTCTGTTATAATTAACATCACTGAAAGACCAAGAGTATTTGATTTATACCTGGAGGTATGGGGGGGGGGGGGGGAGACACTCCAGCTTACAAATCCTTATTAGAAGACTTCAAACAGTATATTTTCTTTTTTGTTACTTACGAAAGATGTTGCATAGTGCAGAATTTCTTAATTTTATACTAATCAATGTTTTACTTCTTGTGTATTTTCTACACAGATATAAATTCAGAAACCTCGCACTAAAGACAAATATTTGTTCGGAAAGCGGCAAATGTATACATGTTGCTTAAAGTTTGGAATGGTTGCTTTTCTTCATATTCCCAATTTATAAAACTGCACAGCATTTCAACCACTATTGGAAGTCGCTTTCCTCTGCACCTTGCAATAGTGGCCAAAACATAAATTTAAAATGTGGTCACATAGCCTGAAAATTTTTATTGACAATAATTGCCACAGTAGCCTATGCTTACATGATTGAAGTGTATTAAGAATAGCTATGCATGTACTTTTAGGAGTGATTTAAAGCCTATCTGAAAGAAGGCACCTTATAAGTTCATAACGAAAATTCTTTTCTATTGCTTTTGTTATGTGAAACTCAGCTGGGAGGATGACAATTTAGAAAATCACACTTAGTGCTAGTCACAAATGTGTTAAAGAAATAAAAACTGAAGCTCATTTTGTCTTGTGGCATCCCGTGAATCGATATTACACAAGGGAGCCAAAAGTAACCTCTTCGATCGAGGTACACGATCGCTGCCTCAGCAGCAAGACAATCAGTGCTTCTCTGTACACTGAACTGTAAACGTATCTGTTGGCTGTATAACATTAATAAAGTGATTTTCTGCCAGCATTTCGGAGCATTATTATATGGTAGTTTCTTGCTGTGGAACTGCATCCAACAACAATACCATTATGGCCTAACATTGGCTTTCAACAGTGGACAACTTGCGCCAGATCCCCACAATACTTCGCAATTTTCGGCACAGGATGAACCACTCATTAAATTTGAGGATAATTTAATGAACCATTCTGAGTGCTCACCTCTTTCAACCGTGCCGTGCAGTGTTTTCCAGTAATTGGCATGGACTTCAGCAACATATGCTCCCACTGCCACATTGCCTCATTCCGACAGGAAACTAGTGTGCATCCAAAGATGAGTGTTTCACACAGTGTTTTAACCCAAGTATTTCAATTCCTATAAATGTGATACCATATCGGTCTGCCTGTGCCTGTGACAAACAGATCAGTGTGCATGTTGTAGCTGGCATCTCAACGCCACCCACTGCGCTGCCACAGTTCGTGCGCCTGGTTCCCGATCGCACGCGACACCCAGTGTCTTTGTCGCAACGCCATCTGCCGCAGCACTCGCGCCATGCTTGCCCGAGTGCGTTCTGCAGCTCAGTCCAACCCATGTGAAAGCATACAACCCGCACTCGGCAACCAGTGTCACTGCTGCGCCGCGTGCATACCGCCGCACCACCCACATTTGACACTTGGCATCGCTACTGCGACACCTCCTGTCCCACCTGCCACATCGCTTGACACAGCTTTCGCACTGCCATACGAACTGCTACTGATGCCCGGTCTTTGTGATCAGCGTCCCTTGACGGGACCTCAGTTGGACAAAACTCCTCACCACTTGTGTTTCCAGAAGCTGCTACCACTGGAGAAATCGAATCCCATAACATTGGTGGAATCTATCTTCGAGCTACACATCACGAGCGAGGACACTTGACGACCAGATGGACTCGGCCAGTAATATCATCCTGTCGCCTCCACCCGCACCAAAGTTCCACAACATGAAGGAGATTCTTCTATGACGCTTGTCACGCTCGCCAGATGAGGCATTGACTCACATTATTGAGGAGGTAAACATCGGCGACTCTACCCCTGGGCAGCTCTGGCACTGCCTGCGGTCTCAAGTAGATAACTCCTTCTTGCTGGACCCAGTGCAGTGGGCTATCTGGTTACTCAAACTGCCAGCCGAGCTATAAATCCAGCACTGAGCACTGTCGACACAGCCATTCGATGCTTGTCTGGCGTACGCTGACAGGGCTTACCAAGTGATGTACTACTGCCAGTTGATTTCTGATTCACAGGAGTGCGGAGTTCGACAACTGGACACACCTATTCTGCCTCACTTTCTGGCGATCAGGCATTTGAAGAGGCGCACCATTCAACAGACAGTGGAGCAACCTGTTGGCAGCAGGCCGTTACCATCGCTGTCTTTGGCCAACCCTATCTCCATGCCTTCACACCTAGGCATGCTATTTGCCACATACGCCAAACTACTCCCAGCACCAGTGCGACAGGTGGGTCCCCCCAAACCAACCTATCTGCTGTGCTGGTTCCATGCAATGCACGGCGACAAAGCACGCAACTGCAGGTCACCATTTGCAGTGGTGTCAAACACTCGGCGCAGGCATTAAATGGCGCTGCCCCTGTGCAACTTATCATTGGTGCCACTCTACTGCTCCGCCTTCGTCGTGTCTGGACACTACTTCCGGCAGATTCAACATTACCGACGTGTCCTCGCAAACCGGTTTGCTGGTGTACACTGGCGCTGAGGCCAGTGTTATTCCTCAGGCCACCAAACATCAAACCCAGCCCAGGTCCATTGCGAGCTGTCAACAACTAACCCATACGAGTTTATGACACTACTGAAGTCCAACTACAGTTCGCACAGGACACAATATTTCCTTGGACTTTGTATGTCACAGAGATTGACACACATGTGCTAGGAATTGACCGCCTGAAGCATTATGAATTTTTTGTTGGACCTTCAAAAGGCGACTGTTCATCATGCAGACAGTTTGCACCTGTGAAGTCACAGTATAGTGTACACGAGGATCTTTTATCAACTGCCTCTGAGTGCACTTGCGTCTGCAACGAGAGTGACGTATGATGCGACAGTGACGTCACATCACGTGCCGCCATCTTGACGTGGTGCACTGGTGACCTATCGTGCGAGGGCGTCCACACCTGCAGCAGCAGCCTCGGAGGGTACCGCCACACCACCTGCCTCTGTTGCCGACGCCACATAGGTTAGTGATTCGCTTATTGCAGCGCAACTGCTAGTATCGAGTGTGACAAACGGTACCATCCACAGATTTAATACGACTGGGGGCACCCTGGTGCACCGCAAGGTAAGACGCTTATCGCCACATAAACTGCAGGCCGCAAAACTTATAGTGCAGGAGCTTTTTTAGACAGTGGGATATTGCGTCCTTCCGACAGCAACTGGTCATCCCCCATTCATTTGGCAAAAAAGAAAGATGACACTTACTAATTGTGTGGTGATTACATCAAGCTTAACGCCTGAAGAATAATTGACAATTACCTGATACCCCACATTCAGGATTTCACACATCAGCTTCACGGCGCTAAAGTTATCTCAGTGGTCGACTGTCACAAGGCATACCATCAATTTCCAACAACACCAAGCGACATAAAAAAAAAATGATATCATTACTCCTTTTGGACTTTTTGAATACTGTTTCATGCCTTTTGGACTAAAGAACAAAGTGCAGACATGGCAGCGATTCATTGATTCCATCCTCTTCCACTTCCCGTATTGCT
The DNA here is from genome assembly GCA_026315105.1 of Locusta migratoria. Lineage (NCBI taxonomy): Eukaryota > Metazoa > Arthropoda > Insecta > Orthoptera > Acrididae > Locusta > Locusta migratoria. Next base: position 277,580,921 of record CM048747.1, on the reverse strand, counting down.
ATACTTAACTTGACGATATTTTAATTTTTTCGTCCTCTCAGCAAGAGCACGAGGACCATCTGGCGCACATACTAAGGCATTGGAAGACAACCGCGTCCGTATTAACGATGACAAGTCTCGACTGTGCAAAGAAACTCACTTTCCTTGGACATGAGGTTTCAGAGCAAGGCACATGCTCCACCTCAGATTGCATTTCACTCATATTGCAACTCCCACTTCATAGATGTATAAAGACCTGTGACGCTTCATGGGAATTATTAATTTTTTCAGGCGCCACATTTCTCATGCGGCTTCACTACAAGCACTGTTAACCGATGCAGTAGCGGGCAACAACACGTCAGGCGAGTGCAAGGTCCATTGGATGAACGATATGACTGCCGTGTTTGACCATTTAAAGACAGCACTCATGCAGTAATGTTGGCAGATGCTAAAATTTCAATTACCACGGAAACTAGCGTCTCTTCAGTGGGCACCGTGCTATAACATGTCGGTGATCATTCTGAGCCGTTACGTTTCTTCTCAAAAGAATTAATGCCCTCTCAACATAAATGGTCCACATTTCTTCTCAAAAGAATTAATGCCCTCTCAACATAAATGGTCCACATTTGACAGGGAACTCAACGCTGCCATCAAATGTTTTAGAGAGGACATTGAGGGCCGCCTTCTTGCTATCAATACTGATCACTGCCCACCTGCCGACGCTATACGTAACCCATCAGGTGAACTGGTGGCATTTAGACTTTATTTCACAATTTACAACTGACATGAGATACATCCGCGGAAAGACAATGTCGAAGCAGATCATACGTCGTGCATCGGCACTATCTCGGCTCCTTTGGATTTTGACATACTCCGGCACCTTCAGCAGACGGACGACAAAATACAGGTTACTCTGCTCTCCGAACATGTCACTGTGCATTGAACCGCGTTCATTATCTAGCTCGGGCAGCCCAGTCTTTTGTGACATTTCCACCAGTGTTGCGCGCCGACTGGTTCCTTCAGCGAAGCGTGCAGACATTTCCCATTCTCTTCACAGCCTTTCCAACTCGCGGGTTAAGCTGACATTACAGTTGATTTCCAAATGATTTGTTTAGCCGAATATGCGACGCAACATATTCATTTGAATTTTGTTGGTCCCCTTCCCATTTCAGACAAGTTTCATTGTATACTATCAATGATCGACCATACTACTCAATGGGTCGAAGCTATCCCGCTCAAAGGTATTTCCGCAGTGACTGTTGCGCGTACTTTCATTAACATGTGGATATTGCGGTTTGGCTGTCCATCCTCACTACTGATCAGGGGTAACAGTTCGAGTCTGCACTTTTCAATAACTTGCGCAATCTGTGCGGCACCAATAGATTCCGTATGACAGCCTAACATCCACAAAGCAACGGGTTTGTCAAGAGATGGCATCGCACTCTCAAAACGGCCCTCACGTGCCATGGCGGTAACTGGACCGACACTCTTCTGTGGGTTCTTCTCGGCATCCTTGCTGCACACAAGGAAGATCTATGCGTCTCCCTAACCGAGGTAATTTATGACGAACCACTTGTACTTCCCTCGCATTTCATCGCTGACACTGACCACTCCTAACAAACTGATTTGCTTATGCTTGTCGAATGTGTACATGAAATGCGTCCTACGCAGATCCAAGAAACCATTTGACATTTCACTTAACGGATGTGTGGTTACGGTCTCCATCACCTGGCTTCAACGTGTGTGTACACATTCCCCTGCATGTGACACCCCACAGGTAGGAAATGATGCAGACAACAGCCCCCTCCCCCAACCATGAGATTATCTTTCACCTACACACAATGTTCCTGCGTCTGATGATGGCCTACCAAGTGCTTAGCTTGTGTGTAATGTCCAAGATTTAGGCAGTGATCAGGCAGACTGTGCCCCCCCTGCAGCCACCTCCCAGTGCAACGCAAGTCACGCCGGACAACTCACCAACGTTCATAGGTTTTTCTCCGACCCCCAACTTCGACTCCTCCCAGTCCTACACCACACAGACCACTATGCACCTCGGCGATTCCCATACTCCCAAGGCAGAGGCAGGCAATATTCAAGCTACAAAAAAGGGCTGTACGGATCATCACAAACAGTAACTCGAGGGCACACTATACCAAATTATTCAAATATATGGGAATACTAACTGTTCCATGCGAATACATTTTACAGTAGGTCATCTACATAAAGGAAAACCTCAACCAGTACCCACCAAACAACTTCATAAATGAACTTGAAACCAGATCCAGCCGCCACCTACATCTCAATAGAAAAAACACAACAAAAACCCAAAATAGTATATTATATTGCCACGAGACACCACGTAAACCAACTGCCGGTGTGGCCCAGGGGATAGCGTCACCGACTGCAGTGCTGAAGGTCACCGGTTCAATCCCGTCCACCGGCACAAATTTATTTATTTGTAATTAACAATTCCAGAATGTTCTACATCTTTCTTATGTTCACTTGTAATTTCTACTTGTTTCTTATGTTAACTATTGTTCTAATTTCTGGTAAATTCTGCCTGTGCATAAACAGTAGAGCACTCTGTCTGAGAGGCAGTTAGTGCTGCGTGTATGTTAAGTTCGTAATAAACCTGCTCTCAGTATTAGTGCTGTGTTTAGTTGCCTTTGAAATCAAGCCTGCTTCCATTTCAACGCGACATTGGTGGAGGCGCCGGGTAACGTGCAGTAGCTTCATCACTGTGGCTCCCATTAGACAACATAAGAGCCGTCTCTTACATGGACTAGAACCGAAATACAAGGGATATACCAAGTACATCCTTCTGAAAGTCCATATTATCAGAAGAACCATGGACACGAAAGCAGCAGTAAACTAGCTGCACATCAGACACCCGTAGGTGTTCTCTGGAGATGCTGGACAGGACCCCAACAAATGACTAAAACGTTTCTACCGAGTTGCCAAGTATAAGAGGTGGGATCATACAATGTGCTTGGCCAACATTTATTTCTACCTGGATGGAACAGCCCAGCAATGGTTTGAGTACAACGAAGACAAGTTGAATGACTGGGAAACGTTCCAGGCGGAACCTAAGAAGATGTTTGGAGACCGCGAGTGACAAATCTGCTTGGTGGAAGAACAACTGAAGAACCGGGCCCAACAACATGGTGAGACGACACAGTCGTACGTACAGAATGTTTGGCCCTGTGTAACATAGTGAATCCGAATATGACTGAGGCCGACAAAATCACGCACCTGATGAAGGGTATTGCAGAAGATATGTACCAAGCTCTTCTGATCAAAGACGTCGCTACGACGGAAGAGTTCATCAAATGGTGCCACCGTATTGAAGAGATGCAACAAAGGAGGGTTGGACGAAAGAAGTATGACAGAATTCCCAATGTAGTCCCTATGGCCGTTGTGGAAGATCAGCATGACTTCGCTTCTCTCATACGACAAATTGTGAGGGAAGAATTGCAACAATTTATGGCAGCCAGGACTATTAGACCGACCGAGCATCAGATTATGGCCATGGATGTAAGTCACGAGGGAGCAGACGCCGCTGAGGAAGAGGTATTTCAGACATTAGCTCCTGTCTGCCCCACCAGTCACACCCAACGTGAAGAATGGCGTCGCCCTGCTATGGCTTATGCTGCAGCCGCCAAACGGCAGCCTATGAATCGACCGACATGACCGCAACAAATTCCCCCGGCAACTATGACGCCCCGCAGGAGAACAGACGTTGGAGACAGAAAGCAACACACCACTGTGGGCGCCCTGGACATGTCGTACACTACTGCAGAGAGAGAAGGCGCTGTAAAGAAGAAGGATGGCACGTGGCGGTTCTGTGTTGACTATTGTCGGCTGAACAAAATTACAAAGAAAGATGTATACCCATTGCCACACATTGACGACACCTTAGACTGCTTGAAAGGAGCTACATACTTCTCATCTATGGACATGCAGACAGGTTACTGGCAAATTGAGGTTGACGAAGCTGACAGGGAGAAGATGGCTTTTATTACACCTGACAGCCTCTATGAATTCAAAGTAATTCAATTTGGAATATGTAATGCTCCGGCCACATTTGAACACATGACGTGATTGTTGTTTTCTCCATAATATTTGAAGAACATCCGAGTAACCTGTCAACCGTGTTGAAGGGTGTTCAGACTGCAGGACTCCACCTCAGTCCAAAGAAGTACCTCTTCATCGCCAAAGAGATTAAAACCCTGGGGCACCTAGTCAATGGGTCAATGGAGATGGTGTCCGACCTGATCCAGATAAAGTAAGGGCAGTCACAGAATTTCAACGCGACATTGTTTGGTGAAGGCGCCGGGTATCGATCCCGGTACCTCTCGCACGCCAAGACCAGGAGATCTGGTATGGATTTTTATCCCTGTACAAAAGGTTGGACTGTCAGAAAATATATTGAAGCGATACTTTGGTCCGTATCGTGTCATACCGCGCTTGTCAGATGTCACATAGGAAGTTGAGGATTATGAGCCATCGTCGAAATGAGAAAAACAAAGAGACATTGTTCATGTCCTGCGCATGAAGCCTTACTATGATCCTAAGAGCAGGTAGGAGACAATGCCTTCTTGTTCAAGGATGGTAATGTTACTTATGAAGCCACAATAATCGATAAGTGTGGAGAATGGAAGGATTCTCTTGAACTACCATTCAAAGGACCCATGACACAATCAAGATCCAGGACATTGCAGCTGGCTCCACAGGGAACATAACAGTGGGTCAGTTTTTTTCCAGGAGAGGGAGCAATGCCATGAGACACCATGTAAACTGACTGCTGGTGTGACATCGGGGATAGCGTCACCGACTGCAGTGCTGAAGGTCGCCGGTTCAATCCCGTCCACCAGCAAAAATTTATTTCTTTGTAATTAACAACCTGCTCTCAGTATAAGTGCTGTGTTGTGTTGCCTTCGAAATCAAGCCTGCTTCCATTTCAACGTGACAATATAATGGGATAAAACTATATAATACAATTTCCTTAGGGTATAAAAAATAAAGATAAAATACAGGACTTCAGAAATTCCCTTAAAAAAAATATCTATTAGAGAAATGCTACTATACCGACCAGGTGGCCGAGGAGACTGAGGCACTCCAGTCACGGTCATTACGGTCGGGGGTTCGAATCCCACCTCGGGCATGGATATTTGTGCCGTCCTAGTTCATAAGTAGTTTGTAAGTTTAGGGACTGATGACCCCGTAGTTAAGTCCCATAAGCTGTACAAACATTTGAACATATACCACCCAGACTACCTAAATTAAGATGCAAATGTATATATGTCAATTATCATCAACAGTGACATATGAGCATGTAAATTTACTAAATATATTATTTTTATTTGTCTGTAAGTGTAGATGATGTACTTAAGATCTTATGTTTGTATTGTATACAAATATGACGACAACATCCATACAATTTTTACTGTATACGGATGGATAAATAAAAAATAGAGTATGTCACATACACCGTGGACGTCTCCGCCTATCCACAAGACGACATGCCCGACCAGCTGCGGGACAAAACGTTTTGACCTATACCTCTAGCCCTGTTCCAACAACCCCTCCACTCCTGTAAACATCACCTTAATCAAACACCTTGCCTTACCCTCTTCTGCCTACTAGTCAAAGATCGTGGCATCTTTAAGCGCATCAGGCGTCCTGCAACTGTCAATTCCTCTACTTCCTCCCCATTCCCCACACTCTGCTGTTCCGATCTCCCGTGCTAGACAGCCCCTCTGTCACCCACGCTGGTTGGAGGACTGCATATCGTCTTCACCACCTTTTTATCTCTGTACTGGGACGGTACTCACGATGCTCTTCACCACCTGAGTCATCGCATTCACCGGAAGTGTGCAACCTCCCTGTCACACAGCCCATGCTGACGGCCACCAACTCGTCACGCCTCACAGGCACACACCCCTCGGTGACCACGGCACAATGTGCGGCCTCACTACGATGCATACCCAACGCACCTCGCTGGACTACCGGCCAGCACCAAACGACAACATACCACCAGCATCGATTCTGACACCTCCCCCGTGCTCCATACTTCCAGGGCGGGGGGGGGGGGGGGGAGGGCTATGTGGTGTCCTGTGAATCGATATTACACATGGGAGCCAAAAGTAACCTCGTTGGTAGAGTTACATGATCGCTGCCTCAGCGAGACAGTCAGTGCTTCCCTGTACACTAAACTGTAAACGTATCTGTTAGTTGTAGAATGTTAATAAAGTGATTTCTGCCAGCATTTATGTCCATTATTATATGATAGTGTTGGTAGAAACCACAGTCTGAACACATTTAAAAATATAAATGCTAAATAAGTGTTTAATTTAAATTCCAAAATGCGAATTTTTTTTTTATATGCTAATTTCAGGTATCTCTACTGATAGTCTCGGTTGCACAGTGGTAGAGTGCCAGACTACAAATCCAAAGGTCGCGGGTTCCGATCCCCGCCAGGTCCTAGGATTTTTATCTGTCACTTCCCACTTCTTTCACCACTGGCAGTATTGCTTATGTGAAAAATACCGAGTAGCACCGTGGTTCGGAACCCACGTTAAACTGTAGGTCCCCCTATAACTGGCTGGGTAAGTCAGTTCGAAGGTCGGAGGAAGGCAACGGCATACCACCTCCAAACAGGACCATGCCTAGTAAAGCACTGTGGTGTTCAAACCAATCTTCGGATTGTTGACTGCTTTACCTTTTTTTTTAGTCACTATCTGCAGCTACGCTATCTTCATCTTGTTCAACATCCACATCACTTTCCCGGTGTGTATCACACTCCATTCACTCTGACTTAGAATCTTCATCTAAAACTTCATTCAGAAACTTTTCTAAAGACGACTCATGTATTTTTTTAGGCATTTCCAAGTCTGGATGTGAACAGTAGGGATCTGCACTAACTGACTGAAAGTATGCAAGATAAATAACGCCACGGAAGTGAAGCCATTGACGCCATATTGTGGTTCTAATAACATGGGTAGCGTTCTGCTCACACCACGTGGAACAAACGTGACGTCATTTTTACGTCGCACTAAGAGCGGTCACGTAACTTGCTGCAAACGTGATATGCTAGTGTAATGTGAATTCGTTTATCTCAATAGCTATCGAATCATAATAAATGTTGTTGTTGGTTCGATTACAGTCTGCTGATAAAGTGATATGCTTGGGTATTGCCTTATTTAATGGTAGCATAATTATACCTCGTTCTCAGTATGATAGGTTATAAACAAACAGTGGTATTGTCCGAAGTGGTATCCCGACAGTTAATGCGTTTTAAAATCGGCAAAACAGAGCTGCAATGAACATTCCTCATGCGGATATAAACCTCTAAGTCTCCCCCCCACCGAGATTAAACAAAAACAAAGCATAACAGAACCAATGCAGATGTTGCTGGATTCATTTCCATATATGGAAAATAGTAGGTACATGAACAGGCTGACTACGGAACTGCACAGATGAGTCACCAAATGACGAAAAGACGTGTGGGAGGAAAAGACATTATAATTATTGCTACATATGTGACAAGAATAGCAATTGGTGAAGCCGCATTACAATAGCTGTGTGTTTGAAGGCACCTTGCGTTCGAAGGCATAAGTTAAAAGTAATTTGTAAGTATAGGGACTGACGACACAGCAATTAGGTCCCATAGCTTTACAGACATTTGAACATTTTTTTACAGGTGGTGAAACATTTACGCCTTCAACGAACCCAGGAGCATGCAATCTTTGGGCGATAGGGGCTGATCTGCAATCCGTCGGCACTGGCAAAACTATACATGGAAATTTACTATCAACATCCGCCGACGCTGATATTGGTCAGGCACATTTCAAAGGTCAACAACATCCTGAAAATCTTCAGACCTGTCCCTATGGACGATAGGCCACAATTCACGGTTCTGTTCTCATTAGCAATGAAGATCTCAAAAACCTTCCAAGCAAAATACTGGGATTTTTAACGAGGTTCATAAACAGCAGCCTACTTTACACACATTTCCAAGCAGCATGGAATGTTGTGCGTCTACTACAAATCCTTATGACAGACAAAGATCATTCAAAACCGTACAGCTATCGCCCCATGTTTATTACCGATGTTTGAGAAGACCTAGAAAGAGTATTGATCAAGAGGATACAAAAGGATCTGATTAACATCATGCTATCCTCCCAGAACAGTTTAGCTACCAGAGTAAGCTGTCGGTGGTACTGCAGCTGCTCCGCATCGCGGAAATATTGCCGCGAGAGATCACGAACACCGACTGCGGCGTGGCGCAGGGGATAGCGTCACGGACTGCGGTGCTGGAAGTCGCCGGGTCAATCCCGCCCACCAGCAAAGATTTATTTCTTAGTAATTACCAATTCCAGAATGTTCTACATCTTTGTTATGTTCACTTGTAAATTCTACTTTTTTCTTATGTTAACTGTTCTTCTAATTTCTGGTACATTCTGTGTATAAACAGCAGAGCACTCTGCCTGAGAGGCAGCCAGTGCTGCGAGTTTGTTAAGTTCGTAATAAACGTGCGTTGAGTATAAGTGCTGTGTTCAGTTGTCTTCGAAGTCAAGCCTGCTCCCATTTCAACGCGACAATATTACAGGACTATTTTAACAGATGTCGATACATTGTCGCAGTCTTCTTGGACATTGAGAAAGCGTACAATGAGATCTGAAGAGAGCACCTTTTCGTTAAACTGCCGTTACACCAAGACACACAAATATCTGACTGTTACACCAAGATGTTTGATGACTACCTTGAAGAATATATGTTCGTATTGAAGACCAAACTTCAGGACAGACGACACCATTGGCAGGAATACACCAAGGGTTGTTCTCGTCACTGACACTTTCCAATGTCTACATAAACGACATCTCGACCTTTTCATTGGTTAAAATTTGCGTATATTAAACGTCTATTCAAGAAAGTGGATAAAGAAATACAATCAGACTACAAACCGATTTCACTTGTAGCACCATTCTCAAAAATTCTAGAAAAGGTAATGTGCAAACAGCTTCTCAACCACCTAACCTCAAATGACACAGTTTGGATTTCTGAAAGGTTCCTATATCGAGGAGGCTATTTACACCTACAGTGAGTATGTACTTAATTCATTAGATAATAAATTACAGGCAGCGGGTGTTTTCTGTGATTTGTCAAAGGCATTTGATTGTGTGAACCATAACAACCTTTAAAAAAGTAAATTAGAATTCTGTGATGTGACGCGAATTGCTGGGAAATAGTTCAAGTCGTACTTCGCTAAAAGCAAACAAAGGATGTGAGTGCAAGCGACTAGTGAATTAAATCATCAGTCATCATCAGATTGGGAAGAAATTACTTGAGGTGTCCCAGAAGAATCCATCTTAGGGCCATTGCTTTTTCTTATGCTCATTAATGACCTCTCATCAGTTACACTGCCAGAAGCAGAGTTCATTTTGTTTGCATGTGATACTAGTAATTGCAGTAAATATTATGTCGAGCATAGTTCTAGAAAGGTCTGCTAGTGATATTTTCTTTAACATTAATTTCTTTAAGCCTACTCGTTGACATTAAACTTTGAAAAGACTTACTACATGCAGTTCAGAATATATAAGCCATTTCCAGCCTGCATATGCACAAAGTATGATGAAGAGCAGATAGAAGAGGTTGATAATATTAAATTCCTGGGGTTACAACTTGATAATAAATTCAGTTGGGAGGAGCACAGCACAGAACTGGAGAAACACCTTAACAAATCTGTATTTGTAATTCGAGTGTTATCAGACATAAGCAACATAAAAATAGCAATGCCTGCATAATTTGCTTACTTTCATTCCATAATGTCATATGGTATAATATTTTGAGATAACTCTTCAAGTCAGGCAAGTTTTCTTGCATAATTTGCTTACTTTCATTCCATAATATCATATGGTATAATATTTTCGGTTCAAGTCAAGCAAAAGTTTTCATAGTCCAAAAACGTGTACTACGTATTATTTGTGGAGTAAATTCACAGATAGTCTGTAGAAGCCTATTCAAAGAACGTGGTATACTAACTAGTGTCTCTCAGTATATTTATTCCTTAATGAAATTTGTCATAAATAATATATCCCTTTTCCCCCACAACCCGCTCAGTTTATACAATGGTAGGAACAAAGATGATCTACACAAGGGCTTAATAGCACTTACTTTAATTCAAATAGGGGTCCACTACTCAAGAACACATATTTTCAATAATTTACCAGCAACCATAAAAAAATTAGCTACAAATACAGATCATCTTAAACGCCAAACGGCGGAATAGCCGTGGGCATTGAGGGGCCATGCTGCGGTGCGCGGGCCGTTCTCCGCCAAGGGTTCGAGTCCCAACTCGAGAATGGGTGTATGTGTAGTCCTTAAGTTAAACTTAGTTCAAGTAGTTTGTAAGCTAGAGATTAATAACCAAGCAGTTAAGTCTAATAGATTTACAACTTTTGAATTTTTTTTAAGGAGGCTAAAAGACTTTCTAGTAGCCAACTCCTTACTCCTTATCTGCATTAGTATTATTATCGCTTGCAAAAAAAAAAAAAAAAAAAAAAAAAAAAAAAAAAAAAAAAAAAAAAAATGAAAGAAAGAAAAAAACAAAAAGTACACGATCCACACCCATGAGGATCCCCTTAACACGGATCTATATAACGAACAATCTAATTTTAATCACTCCAAAACGTATCTATCAGATTATAAGCTGGTGATACGCCCTTCCTGGCAACTGGATGGATCCTAAACCAACTAATCACGCTTAAACAACGATGACTAGACCTCATGTTGCTCTGGGCAACACGTAACAACATAACCACCAAACCCAGAAAAACGGTGGCAGTTCTCTTCACCAGACGACGGCCAATAGTCGTAGAGAATCAGTCCATTCCATGGTCACCAAGAGTAAGTACGTGGCGTATATCTGGACAAGAAATTGTTAGCAATATACTCAGCACATCAACGGCACAAAATCGGCTACAATGAGGTTGTTAAATCCCCTGATTCCCTTTTTAAAAGTAACTGTCTCAACATCAAGACCAAATAACAATTATTCAAGTCAACTGTAGACAAACACTACGTGATTGAAACAAATTACAAGAAACTTCAGATCATACAAAATAATTTTGAAACTCTCGGAGCCAAATGGTGAGTAAGAACTGCAGGACTAGATTACACAGTCCTGGTGATATTTACGAAGGTAAAAAGAACGAGCAAATATATATATATATATATATATAAAAGTAGTATAGCTGTGGGAGTTTCACCCCACTGAGATTCGCGCGTCTTTTGTTTTTTTGGCGGGAAATTTGAATTACGCCCCACCCCTCCTCCTTCGGCCAATTGCCGGATCGCAGATCAAAGGATGCCGCCACAAGATGATTGATAGGTCTTCCTGGAAGAACTAAAGATGATTGACAGTTTACATTTAGGTCATCAACGCTACTTGTCCGACCGCTAATCAAAGGACGCCGCCATAACGCACTTAAGGATGATTGACAGGTTGCAACACCTCCCTCGGCCACACACGACGCCCCGCCCCCCCCCCCCCCTCCACCCCTCGGTGCCGCCGCCAGACAAGCGGCACCTCCGACAGGTCCAGACCTGTAGACCCCTCGACATGTCGGTACTCGCACCCTGGACCACACACCTGGCCGGTTCGACGCCCCCCTCCACCCCCGGCACTGCCGCCAGACAGGCGGCACCTCCGACAGGTCCAGACCTGTAGACCCCTCGACATGTCTGTACTCGCACCCGCGACCCCTACTCGCTCGGCCGATTGCCGGACCGCCGCCTCCGCCGCCGACAGATGCTACCCCCCTCCTCCTCCACGCTCGCGACCGGTTCTCAAGGGACGCCGCCACCCGCCCTACCCGCGAGAACAAACAATACCGCGACGATTGTCTTGACCGCACAGACACCGCCCCCACAGGCCGACCCCTGCTCTCTTTTTACTGCGACCGCGCCCCGACAGGTCAGCAGCCAATTAAATCGCATATTTATTATTAAGCGCGCCGCAGCGATCCGTACGCCAGATCTCGATTTATGTAACAACAACAATTTCCGCCGTTTATTATTATTATTCTTGTAAAAAAATAAAGCTACCATAGTGTTCTTCGTATGCTAAAAAACAATTTAGAACAGAAATGCTTAGTTGGTCTCGTATACTACAGCATGTAGTAGTAAAATATTAAAACTCGTATGCAAAATTTGCAAGTAAGAATTTACACTCCCATCTCTCTCCACGCTCTTCGCATAGACTACAGCCGACAGACGTGTTTAATAATAATAATAGCGCAGGTTACGGTAACGAACGCCGCAAACTTACGTATCCATCTTAACATAAACTCTTTCGATATACAAAAACAATTCTAACCAGAGCCAATTAACGAAAAGAAAAGAAGTGGTCCGTTTCGGAACTCGACCACAACCTTGCATCTATAAATGTATCTCTTCGTTTAGACGATGCAAGCAATAGCCATCGAACGGGATTAACTTGTATGCCAACCACTCTTTCGATAAAACAGCAACAACAGCGGCAAGCAGCAGAATACGACATAGTGTTTATACAAAAATTCCAAATAACGAAAATCGGCAATGACATTTAGCACAAAGTCTCTAAATAAACATCTGCAAGCACCGTTAACAATCGTCCAGAACGCAGAGCGCTCTCTCGGCAGACTACATAAAAGAAACATATGCTAAGTGTTTAAACAAAAACACCTAAGTTACATCTCCAAATGATCAAAACCTTCTATGCAGACGCACCATTCTGACAAGGATAGCTCGCAATGCATTTATTTAATGGAGCTAAGCCATGCCGAAAGTTCCGAAATTTAACACTCTAGCGATCTTGCCCTGTTACGTTTCCTTCTTCTTAGATCGAGGTATAACTGCGCCTTCCGAGAGTTCGGGTACTTTAATTTTACCTCTTATTTCCTTGCTACAGCAGTACACATCCCATCTAAGAAATCTCTATGTCCTGTTACGATGCAAACTACATTTATCTGACACCGATATTCCAGCGCCCCAGATGACATTTAATCCCTATTGTGCAATGGAGAGTCGAAATAAAAGAAAAATACGTGAAATAATTTACCGATTCCGACCGTCTACACTAAAACTTTTCGAAATTATTGGCCTAACAACACCCTTATTCGACAATACAGCAACCACAGAACCGAAGTTACCTGCCCAATGCAACACAGATTTCCAGCTCGACCCGCCCTTTACCCACAAAAGTCCTACTCCGAACTAAGATTTATTATTTTAATTACAAGTATATGTCCACCGCAAACGAAGACGCTAACCTACACGCCACAACACATGATTCTATATAGGACATGGAGTGTTACAATTTTTGTTTTGTTTATTACAGTACAACTGAGTACATGCAACGTAATGTTCGCAAACATATCGCAACCAACTCCCGCACACTTCGATCATAACCTGCTCTCTAAGGAATGGATGGGAGTCACACACAGTACAAACACGTTTGTCGTGTGTTCCGCTAATTTCGGCCAGTACAACTATGCGAGACCAATCCCCCCGCCTGTTTACTGTAAAAGCAAATATTTTTCCCCACACTATCTGTTTAAACCGGGCTTGCACATATACAATAGCCTCCTTTCAAAAGCATGTGTCTTCGCCATATAACCCAGTTTTCGTTTACCCTTCTTCTTCTTCTTTGGACTTGTGGAATAACGTAGACGATATCTACGTCTGTGGATAATAAAGTCCTGGAATGCTAAAAAAAATATAGTTCCTTGCTCGACTCTACAAGTAATTTACAGTCGAAACTAAAAAAAAAGAAAACATAATGTCCGAGAGAGCGGTCAATTTTCTGGTACTCTTAATACCCAAGTATCAAATCTAAAAGCGTTTGCACAGTACAACGGCACACTTTGTAAATACCGTATCTTCTCTTTTAGAACACTTAAACAATCTTACACAATCCTCCATCCTGGTAATACCATCTTCTCGACCCGGCGAAAAAATAAAAGTCCTAACAATCAACTGCCTGGACTCTTTATAAAATCGATATCTTTGCTTACACCAGGGCTTGTGATTTTTCGACAAATTTATTTTGGTTCTACAATTCGACGCCAACCACGTTAAGCAGTCGTTTCATCGCCCGTAACCACTTTGATATTGCTCCTCCCATCCGAAAGTCATGCTCGGATACGAACACCACTCGGTTAAAGTATTGTCCAAAAATCCAGGAGATAGAAGCCATCTACACGAAGCTGCTGCTGTAGTATAGATGGGAGCGCCTCCATTAAAAAACATCGATTAGCTGCAGTTTATAAGATATATACCCACAGGACGTATATATTTCCCCCCATGTATTCCAGAAATAGTAACTTCGTCTTATCTCCAACGTTTGCAGTATCGAACTTGCGGAATTTACTACACACACACACACGCGCGCGCGCGCGCGCGCGCGCGCGCACTCCATTGGCTACAACTAGCGCACTTTAAGTAACGAAACTATAGGAGTTTTATAAAACACGTTGATTTTCGACGAAAGAATTATGATTTACCGCAGCAGGCATATCCGCTACGTAAACGTGGTGCACACCAGCCGTAAAGTAGCCAACACTAGCATACGATTAAACAGACGATGCTTCGACGAAAGATCAATGCACCACCAAAGTCAGTTTTCTTTACAGCCTTACCGTGACGTATATATTTAGGGTATATCGACACTTTTTACTTACATTCCGTCCTATCTAGCCTAAAACACTCTCTGTAAGCGCCAAACATTTCCAACACAGTAACAGAACTACACCTTGCAGTCAACACGAACCTACAACAACAGAATAATCTAGCCATTCCAACTCGTTTAGCTATGTATACGTTCGTAACAACCCAGACAGAGCTATCCTTACATCCGTCACTAACCCAGTACCAACTCTAAACAAGTTACCACAGATGGTGTTATAACCGCGATCAGTAACAGACAAGATCTCCCAGACACACAGCGTTTTAATAAAGTTTCGATCTCGCTCTCTCTCCACCCAATAACTACGTTGGTTGCTTGACCTGTCCCTAACATCCAACCACAACTTTGTTTCCAATGCATAGCCCGGCAGACAATATTTCTGGAACGCTCTCTATCAGCCAATAGACTGTATACCTCGAGCATTCGCGCACAAATCACCATCGTATTCCACTCCTTCTAACAAATTATTACTCTCGATAAACATCTGTAACACAGTGTAAAAAAATGAGCGACGTGCACACGCACAGAACAGCTAACAAGAAAAGATCTAGATGCAAGCCAAGTTCTTATAATCCTTACAAGCAGCAACGCAAAATAGTCTACACCATTTCGAACTAATGCAACACCAGATTTTTTTTTAACGATCTCCAAGAGCAATCCTTTAGAGACTAAACATACGATTAAATGCACCTCCAATGTAGGTAACTAATCCTCTAACTCGATGCTTATCGACCAAAGAACATTAATTTACCACTGCAATCATCTCCGATACGCTACCGAGAGACGTCCATTCGTAAACACAGCTAAAAGAAGATATAAATGCCCCACATCCATGCTACGAAGTATCTATAGTCGACTCACATGAGTGCTTGTGGACTCAAGAGCTTCAAGTTCGATTACTTCGGATGAGTACTGTCGGCAATTGCAAAGAACTATTTTTGCCAACAACAAGACCACACAACTTAAGGTAGCCTATATGAATATGCATTATTCGTGTCTGTATAAATGACCAAATACAGGCTTTTTGAGTCGCTTGTATTAGAAGAATGAATTCATGACTTTATTCTCGGCTGAGACTACCTAAAGGCTTCCCAAGCAATTACACACTGTGGTTGCTAACAAAATATGATAGACAAGATGAAAGCCTAGGTAGATGAAAGTAGGCGTTCTACTGTGTGGATGCTGTGTGTGCTGAATGAAGTAGTTATTCTTGCGGTCAGTGCTTCAAAGGTAACTACCACGTGTCGCACAACACATTGTGGAAGGTAATAGGGGCTTATCACTGGAGAAAGACATATGTTCCAGTCTCTGTTGTGTCCCTCAAGAAAGGAATTATGTGTGGGTAACTGCTGCAAGGATCAACACCGTCTTCCGAGTGGCACATTGATAACAAGAACTCAGGATTAAACTGCAGTCGAGATTAGTGCTGTTAATATGAGAGAAGATCTTCTTCTTTGACTCTCCCAAGACTTAACAGTAGACCAACGGTTGAAACTACTCGCCGTTCTTTAAGAGTTCTCTGAATGTTTCAATCCCCAAGTTAGGAGTGTGTCAAGCTAGTCCAAGATTAAACACCAAATTAACAGTGCCGACTATCAGCCAGAGAGCTTACCGTTGTTCAGCAACAGAACGTCGAATAATCCATGAAAAAAATGAGAAAACGACGAAGGATGACTTCATTCTGCCATGTCAAAGCCCATGGTCACCACCAGTAATTCTCTTCAGAGGGAAGACAATTCTTCTGTGTCCACTAAAGGAAAATTAATTAAAAAAAATGTTTATTCTATCGTTATCGTCATTCACTTTGTTGGTTTACAAGGTTTTAAAGTCCGTTCAGGATGACTTGCCATGTGTACACTACATCTTCAAGGGTATGACATTATTATAGTGTACACCAATGGAAGGAAAACTTAAATGTTGACTGCCTCTCAAGAGACCCAGTGGAACATCAGTAAGAGAATGATGAAGAGTGCTACTGTCTTGCTGTGCTCCAAGATCTTTGTGATGACAAAAGCAGTACGCCAAGCTACACATATTATCGATGTCTTGAATCGGTCAGAGTATGTGAAAGAATAATTTACGATCATTAATAGATTATTTTGCAAGGAAAGGTTTGTTCTTTTTTGGAAAGAGGTGGCTTCCAGAGATTTCGAAACACATGCACTTACAGGTTCTACAGAAATTCTATGATACACCTGAGGCCGGACATCTTGGGGTTATAAAAACTACTGACAGAATCCGCAAGAGGTTTGTCTGGCCAACAAGAAGTGTTAATCACTATGTATTGCACTGTCGAGAGTGCCAGAGATGGTAGCCAGTTCTTCAGTAACCTCTAAGATGACTCAGACCATTTTCACCATCGGAAATGCCTTTCTAATGTGTTGTCATTGACTTACTTGGACGATTTCCTACTTCTACTAGGGGCCTTATGTGAATTATTGTTTGCACTGATTGTATAACCTGATATGCCATTGCAAAAGCTGAGAAAACAGCCAATGCATCTCAAGTAGCCAAGTTCATCAAGGAAGACATTGTATTGCAACATGGAGCACCAAAATCTACAATTAGAGATCGAGGAAAAGTTTTTCAATCGAGACTGGTAACGGAGTTAAACAGCCAATGTAACATGACATAATACCGGGTGATCAAAAAGTCACTATAAATTTGAAAACTTAATAAATCGCGGGATAATGTAGATAGAGAGGTAAAAATTGACACACATGTTTGGAATGCCATGAGGGTTTATTAAAACAACAACAAAAATATAGCGCTGGACAGCAAAACGTCAGTGACTGCACATGAAAATCGTGTATAAAAGGAGCTGTAGTAAGAGAGAGAATCAGATGCACCATCAGTCGCAGATTGTTGACGTTATCTGAAAAGGCGCTTTTAGTGAAGCTGTATTATCAGAATGGGGAATGTTCTAGTTCAGCATTACGATCCTATCACCATAGGAATGGGATTCGAACGGGTAAAGGTCCGTTGACAAATGCACCTGTGGCGAGAATGATTTTGAAGTTCGAAGCCACGGATGTGTAGATGATAGACCCCGTAGTGGCCGACCGAGCACAAGGCGTAATGCTGCTCAGACAGTTCAGGAAGAAATGCAGACTGTAGCGTGTTCGTCTATGCACGGGGAAGTCAGCGCTCGTGCAGTCGCACGTCACACCGACATTCCTTACACTACTGTTTGGTTGGCACTTAGGCGATCCCTCCGAAGCTATCCTTACAAAATCCGTCGGCATCATAAACTGTTACCTGGCGATTTAATGAAGCAGAGAGCATTTGCGGTGTGGGCATTTCAAAAGATGGCGGAAGATGACGATTGGTTGAGTAAAGTGTTGTGGACTGACGAAGCTCATTTCACGCTCCGAGGGTCTGTCAACGCCCACCACTGCAGAATTTGGACTACCGAAAATCCTAGAACTGTCGTGGAAACTCCATTGCACGGTATGGGTTCGACTTACCACGTCTACCGTTATCGGGCCATTTTTCTTTGAGCAATTGCGTGATTATGGTTTTGTAACTGCTACCGTGACGGGTGAGAGGTACACCGATATGTTACATCATCCCCAGCCTGGCTTATAAACACTTACTGCATCGTACGATTCAAAGCCGTATCCAGAAAAAAATTTCGGGGGGGGGGGGGGATTATGTCACCAGGCTGGGGGTCCGGAGGCCCTCCCTCAAAACATGTTAAAAATTGTCAAATAACGCATTTCTAGGCAATTTTAAGCTTTTTGGCTTTTTATTAACATAAGTTACGATTACAATAAAGTATGATTAGACTCGAGAATTTTGTCTAAAAAATAAGAGGATTTTTTATAGATCAATATGTTCTTGCATTAATATATAATTTCTAGACAATCTGAGAAAAAGAGTCTCAAAGTTGAAAGCTTAATAACTTTTAATTTCAACTACTAAAATAATTTTCCCTGTTGCATATTTTCAAATCATATTACATATATTTAGATAATATTTATTTCACTTTGTTCTAAAGAGCAAATAGACCATGTTGCCTAAAATATATAGTTAGTGAAGAAACAATACCGCGGAACTGACAAATTCCTGATTTAGCGTTTTTCAGTTAGTTGATATCCCTGAGTCTCAGCGCATATACTGAAGCTGCCAGAGTGTCAAATATTTAATTATTGAAAAAGAAACACACACACACACAAAGCAAATTAAAAAAATAATAAAATAAAATAAAAAACCGCCGAAGTAAAGCAAAACCGCATATCTGAATCAGCGGAAAAATTGATGTAACTACCGCCTATCTACAAGAGAATAATATAGCGCGTAAGTAGATTGTTTAGGATGTGGTAAACATTTAAACAATACCGCGTTAATGCGAAAGCGTATGCAGTACATTGTTTACCGCTGGTTCCGGACCTAGTTTTCGAAAGCGTCTCCTTGGTTATTGTTTAGTTTATGAAAATGGACAACGTGCCTCAAGACGATAGTTTCACTGAGAATGAAATTGGTTCTTGGCTGAATTTGGCATATGAAAGTGGAGATACCCAGTGACGGACTAAGGGGATGGAGGGGGCAGACCGCCCCGAGCCTCTGGTCTGGGGGGGAGGGGCTCCAAATACCTTTTTGGAGCGCGCTTGGCTTCTCCTTCTGGTGGGGCCTCCAAATCTAGAAAGCTACTTTTAGACTCCCGTGACTCTTGTCCTGGAGGGGGGGGGGGGGGCGCCAATTCTTTTTTATTGTGATAAATGTATCTCCAAGTGGACTCTATTACAGCGTAACAGCGCAAAGGCTACTGAAGTCGCGGATTGTTATGTAGCCGATGCTGGCAGCTACAGAAAAAAAAGCATCGTGACGTGCGCATTGTAGCTATTGCCGGTTTTCGGCGCTAGGGGCGATTCGTCAAGTTATCGTTACAACTACTAGTGCAGCTCGTCTCCACTGCTCGCGCATGCGCAGTAGCACTCTCAGTTACATATTGTCAGTCCTTTGATGGGAAATAATGAAATATTGACATGTCCGTTTTAAGTTGAATCAGACATTGTTTTGAAACTCTTCGTTATTTGCTTGTGAAGATCAATTATAATTTGAGAAAATACCATTCCTATATGTTTAAAAATAATTATATTTGGAAAATTTATGGAGGGTTTCAACCCCTCTGACCCCCCTGCCGGCCGCGGTGGCTGAGGGGACTGAGGCGCTCCATTCACGGTCTGCACGGCCACTACGGTCGGGGGTTCGAATCCCCCCTCGGGCATGGATATTTGTGACGTCCTTAGGATTAGCTAGTTCATAAGTAGTTTGTAAATTTAGGGACTGATGATCCCGTAGTTAAGTCCCATAGACTCCACAAACATTTGAACATTTTTGACCCCCCCCCCCCCCTCTGGGTACGGCCTTGGTACGATTTTTATGCAGGATGGCGCTCCACCCCATATAGCTAGATGCGTGAAAGATCTCTTGCGCGTATCGTTTGGTGATGATCGTGTGCTCAGCCGCCACTTTCGTCATGCTTGGCCTCCCAGGTCCCCAGACCTCAGCCGTGCGATTATTGGTTTTGGGGTTACCTGAAGTCGCAAGTCTATCATGATCGACCGACATCTCTAGGGATGCTGAAAGACAACATCCGACGCCAATGCCTCACCACAGGTCCGGACATTCTTTACAGTGCTGTTCACAACATTATTCCTCGATTACAGCTATTGTTGAGGAATGATGGTGAACATATTGAGCATTTCCTGTAAAGAACATCATCATTGCTTTGTCTGAAATTGTTATGCTAATTATTGCTTTTCTGATCAGAAGCGCTATCTGTGGGACATTTTTTGAACTTTTTTATTTTTATCTACTTATTTTTTTGCTTCTAATAAAACCCATGTCATTCCAAGCATGTGTGTCAATTTTTACCTCTCTATCTACATTATTCCGTGATTTACTATGTTTTCAAATTTATACTGACTTTTTGATCACCTGGTACCTGAAGATTGCATACCATCTTTGAAACTATTGACTCACTGAATGTCTTAAGGAGGCCAGCGTCTAGCACAGCAACTGGGATGAGGTGTTGCCTTTTCTAATGTTCACTTACAACACTGCCAAACAAGAGACTATAGGATTTACGTCATTCTTCTTGGTACATATTAGTAGAGCAACAACAACGATGGGCATCATCTTTCCAATTCTGGCTGACGTCGATTAAATTAGTCAGTCACAGTGGCGGCGCCTCCTATGTGTTCACTGCTTCAGTGTAGCACCGGAAAAAAGCTCGTCGTGAAAAAAGTAAATAATAAAATAAAAAGTGTTTTTAAACTGTTTCTTTGTTTCGCTCTTCTTTCACATCATTTTATATGCACATGCAACTTTTACCGCATGAGAAACCCATTACGTCGCGGAGACAGCACGTATACGAATCGTAGCTCGTCCGCTTAATATAAGCGGCAGTGGCCACAGCGTTGCAATGCGCATGTGCGGCTGAGGTACAAATTATCTTCTAAGCCCCCTGGAGGCAGCATATGGGCGCTCCCGCGGCAGGGAGGGGCAAGGGGAACGCCGCTTTTAACATTGGCTTTGGAGCTGGTAGAGACGCCAGCTCCTGGCACCTCGAGCTCTGGCAGTTACGCACTATGAATCTTCCCGAAGCACAGACAATGGAGCTCAAAAATGTTCAAATGTTTGTAAAGTTTATGGGAGTTAACTACGGGGTCATCAGTCCCTAAACTTACAAACTATTTATGAACTACTTACGAACTAGGACGGCACAAATATCCATGCCCGAGGGGGGATTCGAACCCCCGACCGTAATGGCCGTGCAGACCGTGACTAAAGCGCCTCAGTCTCCTCGGCCACCGCGGCCGGCGACAATGGAGCTACTTCGCACCTTGTGCATGGGCAAATCCTCCACGAAAGTAACATCCGCCCCTCATATTTGCTTTTGGCGCATTGAAGATTCATCAAAAACCCGTGATATACGGTAAGATATAACTTTAAATTAAAGACACATCAACTGTAAAAGCCTTCAGAAGATCCGATCATGAATAATAATGAAGTCACTACTCTACACGTAGCAAAAATAGCCGTGTGGTTTGCGGCATCGAGCTGCACTGTCGAATGTTGAGGGTTTGAGACTGACTGTAAGCAATTTCTTTAAAACCCAATCTTCTTTTTAACACATACGGGAACAACAATGACTTTTGTATTGTTGTTTGCCACATATCTTTGGACATTTTAGCAAATGTGTCGCGATTTTGAGACTAAAGGACATTTATACTCTACGTTGTAACAAAATATTTAACTGTTTGAAAAGATGTGGGGGAGAGCAGCCTTTGTGCGTGCGTAACGTTACGAGTGGGTGCTGCTTACAGTGTCATGTGACCCAAAGGTAGCTTGTCTCTTCATCGTAACATATTAGTGTTCATGTGCATATTCTTATGTTTTTGGTCTTTATTATCAAAGAAACAAATTACTCAGATTTCAGCTTGGAACAAAAGTGTGAAATAAAGAAGCTTGGTTGGCCACCGCCTCATCTTGAGTTGAAGCAAGCACAAACAAGCCGAGGTAAGACATTCTGCATATCTTTTATCGAAAATGTAACTAAAAGGGCGGGGGAACAAACCCTGGCATGCCGAGCAGGGGGGGGGGGGGGGGGGGGGGTGACGCCTGAATCAAGATCCGGCACTCAAGAAAGTGAATGAACCCCCGGACATCTGAAGCACCAGCCGCCACTGGTCAGTTATAAACCAGGGCTAAGGAGGCTTGCAGTTGAGTCAACTCGGTACGCAACAGGTTTAGGCTAAGAGTTGTGAAAGCCATGTTTTATCACTAGAAAATTTGTCGGTCCAATGATTTTATTGTGGTCTGCTGTTCTCATGTATTCCTTTCACCCTGCCACCATGGCATTTGATTCTAATATAATTTAATATTTTTCACAAACAAATGTACTTTTATATTGGTGGGTTTTATTTTTAAAAAAAGTATATACTCCTTTATTCATATCTTGTGTAACCCCACCATATATTTGACGTATGTAGTGTATCCAAGCTACTTTTAAAAATTTTAATCGTCTTTATGTCCTTTAATTGTTTATTTTATTGTACGACATGGGTAAATTTCCCATTATTTTAGGATTTTTTTTTTTTTCGTTTTAATGTACAGTGGTTTGTATGTCTTATTTTAATGTCGTTTCATGATTGACTGTGCAGAACCCTGTGGCGGCTGCTGCTTCGAATGACTGGGGGTTCACTTCTCACGCTGCCGGATCGTGATAATAGTGGCGCCACCACCCCATCCTCTCCCCACCCCCTCCCCCTGTCCTCGGTGTCCAAAGAGACAATTTGGCACACCTCTGCGGGTGTCGCCGGGGGAAAGCGTCCCGGTTTTACCCCTGCCACCCTCCCTCCTTCACATATACTGTATTTTCGTTAAAAGATCTGCAGAATGTCTTACCTCTGCTTGTTTGCGCTCCCTTCAACTCGAGATGAGGCGTCAGCGTACCAAGCTTCTTTATTTCACACTTTTCTTCCAAGGTTAAAGTTGAGATATTTGTTTCTAAAAGATACTGAACGTTGTTAATTTTTCTTTGATAATAAACACCAAGAACATATAAATCTGCACATGAACACTAAATCACAGTAAGTAACAGATTACACCGTTAAGTGACTGTAAGAAAATGAATCTGTTACGATGAAAAGACAAGTCACCCTCGTGTCATGTGACACTGTAAGGAGCACCCACTCCTGACGTTACGCATGCGCAAAGGTTGCTCAGATGTTTGTAAGGTTATGGGACCTACACCTAACTGCAGTGGTCATCGGTCCCTAAACTAATTTATCCTAAGAACAACACAAACAACCATGCCCGAGGGAGCACTGGAACCTCCGACGCGGAACGGCCGCGCGCATCGTAGCAGAGCGCCTCAGTGGGCACAGCTATTCCGACGCGGCCCAAACAGTTATATATTTGTTACAACGAAGAGTATAAATATCGTTTACCCTCAAAATCGCGATACATTTGCAAAAATGTCTCAAGATATGTGGCAAGTAACAATACAAAAGTCATTGTTATTCCCGACACCGCACCTCAATGCTGCTAACAGCGCAGCTAATTTTGCTACATGGAGAGCAGTGACTTGATTATTATTCATGCTCGTATCTTCTGAAGGCTTTTACAGTTGATTCGTCTTTAATAATTATAAGATATTTTACCAAACTGACGTGTTCTTGATAAATCAACAATGCGCCAAAAACAAATATGAAGTAGCCAGGAGCTGGCATCTCTACCAGCTCAAACGCCAATGTTAAAAGCGGCGTTCCTCTCGTCCCTCCCTGCCGTGGGGGCGCCCATATGCTGCCATCAGGGTGCACAGAAGAGAATTTGAACCTCAGCTGCGCATGCGCATTGCAACATTGCGGCCGCTGTCACCTATATTAGGCGGCCGCGCTACACCGTGACGTAAAACGTTTCTCATGCGATAAAAATATTTTGAATGTGTATATAAGATGATCTGACAGAAGAACGAAACGAAGAATGATAGTTTAAAAACACTTTTTATTTTATTTATTTACTTTTTTTCATGACGAGCTTTTTTTCTGGGGTTCGGTGAACCAGTGAACACACATGAGGCGCCGCCACTGGCAGAAACCTTGCATTCATGATTGTGTATCTCAACAGGATGGACCACGCCCGAAACTAGTAATAAATAAATTCTGTTAATTTAGCACCGCACACAGCGACCTGTTAGCATCGTTTTCTTATATTGTGTTATCCAAAATGGTCGCATTGCTCATGCACGAATTTGGAGTAAGTTTAGTTTAACGACCCGTCGACAACGTTGTCACAAGAGACAGGAAAGGCACTCGAGTCGGCATAGGTGCCCACAGGGATGAGTGGGGTGTCATGACGCAAACAGCTTCACTGAAATTTCTAGGGAAGTGTGTGGGTGTGAAAAATTAGTGCTTTTGGCCAGCCTGGGCGGGGGGGGGGGCTTTATAAAACAATTTACAAAACGTGAAATAAAAGATACTTAATTTCAATATTAAATGGCAAAACAGAACCTAACATCTCCGGTGTAGGTGGGGGGGAGGGGGTTCTTTGCTGCCATAGCCCAATAACGCTAAATTACGCCGCAGTGTGCTACAGATACGTTTCTCGTGTGTCCCATATTCATTTCTGGAGTTATGTCATGGGTGAGGGGGGAGGGTATGCTTGTCTGTCAGCACTGACGACTTTACGCAAACGCCACTGCTCTCTGTCATTACGCCGCAGGCCGTCGGGCACTGCATTAACCCTTTGAGTTACAGTGGTTTCACTGCGAAACTACCTCTTGCTGTGCCGTGTCAAATGGTCAAATGTTTGTAGAGTTTATGGGACTTAACTACTGGGTCATCAGTCCCTAAACTTACAAACTACTTACGAACTAGCTAATACTAAGGACGGAAAAAAATGTTCAAATGTTTGTTAAGCTTATGGGACTTAACTACGGGGTCATCAGTCCCTAAACTTACAAATTACTTATGAACTACTTACGAACTAGGACGGCACAAATATCCATTCCCGAGGGGGGATTCGAACCCCCGACCGTAGTGGCCGTGCTGACCGTGACTGGAGCGCCTCAGTCACCTCGGCCACCGCGGCCGGCACTAAGGACGGAACAAATATCCATGCCCGAGGGGGAATTCGAACCCCCGACCGTAGTGGCCGTGCAGACCGTGACTGGCGCGCCGCAGTCCCCTCGGCCACCGCGGCCGGCTGTGTCGTATCCCCTTGTGGCATAGGCGATTCACTGTGAAACCACCCTAAAGCCCTAAGGCCTAAAAAGACTTTTAGAATGAACGACAATTGAATGAACCGTCTTTGCCTATTCAGAGCAAATCGAAACGATGTCCAAATTGTAGTTCAAAAGAGAAACCACATAGGACGAGGTTGTGTCGTATTTTGCTTGACTGATAAAAAAACTGATTTTTGGGAACATCATGAGAAACAAAAAAGATGTGCTGTCTGTAATGTACTTAGAAATTTTGCGAAAGCAAAAAATTTGTTTTGAATGCAGTTTAAAAAATGAAATAAAATGAGACATTAGAGTAATAATAAATGTTAAGAATTAAAAATTAGTGGACTCTATGAAAGACATTGAAAAATCCCTTGCGTTATCATGATTTCACAGTGAAAATATCTCTGTATATTTTTCATAAAAACTGAAAATTATTTTTTTAAATTGTAATGTGGTCCATTAAGGCAATAAAGAAGGATAAAAAATTTCAATGCCTATTATATCTAGAAGTATTTGTGTGACTCAAAGGGTTAACCGTGGTGTGAGGCAAAAAAAGGTGTTTTGGTTTTACTACCGTATTTTTTGTCCAAAAAATTTGAAAAAGGGAGGTTCTGGTCTCTGGCGGCCTACAATCATGTCTGTAAAATTTGGTGCTGGTCGGTTGAACGGTTCGTCTTAAAAACAGGGAACACGTTACGGACAGACAGACAGACATCCAAAAATCGTCGTTATTTTTGCAAATATCTTTGAAAAGCTACGAGATATGAAAAAAAAGCATAAGAGAGGAAAGTTGTAGAGAATATTCTCCTCTACAAATTCGGTTATTCAATTTATGTGTCAGATGAATAGTTAAGCGGTTATTTTCAAATGTTAGTCAATTTTATGGGACTTAATTAAGAGGTCATCAGTCCCTAAACTTACAAACTACTTATAATCTAGCTACAACTAAGGACGGCACAAATATCCATGCCCGAGGGGGGATTCGAACCCCCGACCGTAGGGGCCGTGCAGACCGTGACTGAAGCGCCTCAGTCCCCTCGGCCACCGCAGCCGGCCGTTATTTTCATTTAAATTTCGAGCTGTCAAAAGACGAACACAAAGGCCCACTTTTAGTCTTACTACCGTAACCTAAAGTGGGCCAATAAAGTACAACGCCGCGCATGTTTTGAAGATTTTTGCAGTGAAAAATGTAGCCGCTGACCAGATTGCGTTTGGTGCGTTTTACACCATACATTACTGCGTGCGAAATGTAGCTAACATATCGAAATTGTTTTTAATGGTGGAAGGAGAGCCACACCTCTTTCCATTCTCGAGAAAATACGTGAGATACGTTTTACGCGACGCGGTCGGCTGCTACGCGCCGCCACACGCGCGGCTGTTGCCGCCTGCTGTGTCGAGTGCGGAGCTGCCTCGTGTCTCTCTTCTTCGTATGCTGCCGATACAGACCCAAGCTGGAAATGAATAGCTTACTGAAACAGAAAGACACGGAGAGTTATAAACTGAAGATGGTGATTGTGTATTTTTACGGTCTATAGTCCGTGGTATCAGTAAACTTTGTGGCAGGCATTACAGCACTATGTAAGCTAAACTTCCAGTTACTACTGAATGATACGTTCGGCGAAACCATAAATGGCGTGCAACGAAGTTTTTTACCATCAGGGACCTTCTTCCATTTCTTGAAACACAATGTTCACCCCTTCGTGGAGCTTCAGCCAACTGCTAAAACATAGATGATGCTAGGAACGTCTCTCGTCAGTCTCGTCCTCCTGAACTCTATACTACTTTCAGAAAATCAACAATTGCAAAAATATTAGCACAGCTTCACTAATTACTAACAAATATGTTGGCTGCTGATGGTAATTATTATTAGTAATAATGACAGAGACAAAATAGGAATGCAATGTAATAAAATACTGGACATACAAGTATAGCTGACATCAAAGAAAAAGAAAAAAGCAGACGTCAATATTTTAGTACTCAGGACCATGGAAGAGCTACGAATAAAGGAAACACTTTGCAGTTAAACAAGGAAACTATGGTCTGCAAACATTTTTCATATCGATATATCTTTCAATGTAAGACACTTGGAAAGCATATCAGGTGTCACCGAGAAGAAAAGTGCTTCTGATCGTATATACTGCACAAGAATCGTGGTTAAATATGTCAGTTGTATAAAGGTTCTTTCAATTATTGAATTTGGAGAGACTTGTTTTTCTTAATTATAAAAGAAATGGGAGAAAAATAAATCTGATTTTAATTACATTCCTAAAACATATCCGTATTTTTCATCTCGGTTAAGTCTTTCTTACTCAACATGTGGCTCTCCTTGAACTGCCATCTGTGTAGTCGGAATAGATCAAGAGCTTATAATGAACTTCCATAGACCAGACAAGTTCGCCATATATTCGTCACTTTTGCCTGTTGCTCAACAGGCCTTTCACTGCTCTTATACTCACATTATCAGAATACAGACACACACACACACATATATATATATATATATATATATATATATATATATATATATATATATATATATATATATATATATAATTTTAGTTTTGAAGGAGGTTCAGGAATTAAATCAGTACGTGCTGTATTTGTGTAAGCGTTGCAAGCTGTGCTGCCTAGGGTTAGGCAAATGATACTCGCGTTCGAACGTGCTCGGGATTTCCCGATACAGCGGAAAACTCTATACAGTATCGAACTGTTCGAACACTCTGATGATAAATGAGTGGCGCTGCGTATCAGCCAACGATACAAGGGAAATTTTAAAGTTGGCGGGCTATCGCTTTGCTCAGAACTAATTTCATAGGAAGTAAATGTAAAGTAAAAGAAGGGCAACACTATGAAAGAACTGTATATTTTGTTTAAAACAGTACATACGTATGTGTCTGGTGTCACTGCAAGATATGATCCATTGATAAACAAAATATCTGCTACTAGAACAGAGCTACTGCACCTCATTACTGACGGCTAACATTCTATGAAAAAAAATGTGAATCTTTCCTAAGTAGAAATTACGTTTAACGTGATTATAAGAGATAGCTTGGAAATGACCATTCCATTCCCTGTTAATACGGTACAGTAACATAAGAATGTAACCACATTTTAATCGCCTTGAAAACAAGATTAAAAGAGATGAAATAGGGAAAACATTAGAAATTTAATACTCAGTAACGGAAATAAAGTGAACTGATTGCGACCTTTGAATAAACGGTGCATGAGCTGCTGTGTACGCAGCATCAACAGGCGTCGCTAGATCGCAGCACTAGAATTTTAAATCGCAATTACTATCGTTTACTTATAGCCTATATTCGCTACTGTTTTTACTTATGACCTTTATCCTAGGAGTTACTATAGTCGAAATTTCACACTTATCAACCCCTATAATACATTAATGACACCCTATGTTAGTTATAAATCGTAAACTGCAGAGCACAGGAAAGATTTATTAATATCATCGTTGTAAATCGTAGAGCTCTCCTGACATTTCTAGATAGCGACGTGATCGAATGTTCGAACATTTCCCGAGATTTCCCGAACTGTGACGTAAATTCTTCGAACAGTTCGAGTCATGTTCAAACCCAGCTCTAGTGCTGCCCCCCCCCCCCTCTGTCAGTAGAGATGGGATAATTGAAACATCTGGCGGTTTCGAAACCAATGAAACCGTACCGTGAAGCACTGTATGTTTTATCCTGAAATCTTCGTTCTAGGAGGGCAATATTTTTGACTATGTGGACAAGGGTACATACAAGAACCTGTCAACTATAGAGTATATATTTACTTTTTGGTCTGTACGAAACATGTTGATAAAGATTTTCTCCCGTGTTGTTGATGTTGCCAACATAGTCACACGAGGCCGCCGGTATGGTAGGTAAAAGTTTACTCCGCTAGGAACTCACAAACTACAATATGGTACACATATTACAGTGATGGATCATAAATGCTACTTTCTATACATACTAAATAAATTATAGGGAATAAAGGGCACACTAAATAATCACATATAATGCTATGGAATTACAAAAATAATAAAATAAGAGACAAGTTCACAATTTCTAAGTCTTGGCCGTTACACCACCGCCGCAATTCCTTTAACATGACAGTCGAAAAATTATAACGATTGGAGGTAACATCGTTTTTACTCATAAGAAACTAACTCTTTAACACGAGATTAAATATGCAATGTACCCTTGTTCGTATAAAAAATGTCATTTCAGGCTTCATGCTGTATCTTATTTTAAAAAATGTAGTTTCACTCGTGTTTTTAATAAGGTAGATAAACCTAGAATTTAAGTGGTTACTTCAATGCAAATAGTGAACGTTGGTTTATTGTTCTTTTACATTTATAAAGCAGGCATTATGTCATTTCGGAATACAGCAGTCACTTGCAAACGAATCTTGATTTCAGTAATCATAAGCTGCAGACTCACGAGTGTCAACTACTATTTGACACTCTCTTCAGTAAAATGAAACACCACATTTCGATACCATTAGCCTGTACCGCCTTTCTGCATTAGTGGTTTGAAACACCGGTGTTGTGAAACCGACACGAAACCGCGAAACCGACACGAAACCGTGAAACCGACAAGAAGAAACGGTTTCAGTGTATCGACAATCGACCGCGATTGTGATCCGAAACAGAATGGAATGAAACCGCATGGTTTCGAAACCGAGAAAGATGCCGGTTTTGAAACCCTGAAACTGTTGTGTGTATCGAAACCTGGTTTCGAAACCATGAAACCGTAGCCAACTCTATCTGCCAGTGCTGCGGAAGTGTGCGCTGACCTGCAGAGGCCATGCTCCGTGTCTCTGCCTCTGCTGCGTCAAGTGTGCGCCGGGCCTTATCCCTGTGGTTCTCCGAATACTGAAGTCTCCGAATACTGAATTCCCGTGCGACTGGCTGCAACTACTTTTCCGCGTCCAAAGTCTGTTGATTAACGTGGTGCAGCTCCACCGATACACTGCCCTTTTGTACCTTGTTATCGCTATCACTGTAAGCGACTTACATGCATCTATAGCGACATATACATCTCACAAGTCAGATTATGGTTTATAGCGGAGGTTTACTGTTAGCACCAATATCATTTCCCACGCTCTCGAAGGGAGCTTATGAAGATTAACTGCCAGTAAACATCCATACGATCTGTAATTTCTTTTCTTGGGTTTTTCACGCGATGTATGTAGGGGAAAGGGAGGGGGGGGGTGGGGGTAAGATGACGACAGTAAGCTTCCGAATATCTTTTATTTACTTATTTTAAACCTATCTCCTACATGAATACTTTAGACAAATCAACTACACAGTTCGTAGTTTTTCTAAATGTAACATTTTTGGCGATTACTTTGCCTTTTTTCAAATGATGTCAAACTCGTCATATTACCTCGTTTGCGGGTAAGATGACGAATGTCAGCAGGTAATTTGACGAAGAAAAACAAATGGATGAACATAAAGAAATCGTTTTAAGCACAGAAGTCACATACATTTTCTTTGCAATTCGTACGTGCCGACAACATGGAGAACCATATAAAGTTCCAAATTTACCACAGTCATTGCAGATTTTACATAGTTCCTCTCTAACGAAATCATGATCGTTGTCGTCGTCTACAGTATAGTTGACTGATGTTGATTTATTAAGGAGTGCCTCATCACATTTATTTTGTTGTTTTCGTCTCCCTTGGTCCCCGATTTGTCACGCAATTTTTGTGTGTTTTCCTTTCTTTTTTTTATATTTCTTTTCATTCAGTTTAGCTTCTGTTTCTGATGTAATGAGGACTACTTTCTCCTCTGTCTCCTCTTCGGAGTTGCATACACTAGTACACCTTCTGCACAACAGTAATCGATTCCTACCTTTCTGTGACCATTGCTGCATGTTGGTCCTTCATTTACACTTTTTACACGCGCTCAGTATTGCAAATTAGTATGAAAAGCTCATTAACATGATTTGCTAATGTTTTGCGAAAGGTGACGAGTCGTTATCTTGTCTGCTCACTAATTTCCTCTCCTTACCTGAAACGGCCATTCATACTTTAAACCTTCGAACAACACTTCAAAAAATTCTTATTGGAGATTAATATATATACACTATTGGCCATTAAAATTGCTACATCAAGAAGAAATGCAGATGATAAACGGGTATTCATTGGACAAATATATTATACTAGAAATGACATGTCATTACATTTTCACGCAATCTGGGTGCATAGATCCTGTACCCAGAACAACCACCGCTGGCCGTAATAACCGCCTTGATACGCCTGGTCATTGCGTCGAGCAGAGATTGGATGGCGTGTACAGGTACAGATATCCATGCAGCTTCAACGCGATACTACAGTTCATCAATAGGAGTGAGAGGCGTATTGTGACGAGCCTGTTCCTCGGTCACCATTCAATTGGTGAGAGATCTGGAGAATGTGCTGGCCAGCGCATCAGTCGAACATTTTCCGTATCCAGAAAGGCCCGTACGGTCGTGCATTATCCTGCTGAAATGTAAGGTTTTGCAGGGATAGAATGAAGGGTAGAGCCTCGGGTCGTAACACATCTGAAATGTAATGGCCACTGTTCAAAGTGCCGCCGATGCGAACGACAGGTGACCGAGACGTGTAACCAATGGCACCCCGTACCATCACGCCGGGTGATACGCCAGTATGGCGATGACGAATACACGCTTCCAATGTGCGTTCACCGCGATGTCGCCAAACACGTCATGATGCTGTAAACACAACATGGATTCATCCGTGCACCCAAGTTCGTCGTTGCGTACACCAACGCAGGCGCTCCTGTCTGTGATGCAGCGTCAAGGGTAACCGCAGCCATGGTCTCCAAGCTGATAGTCCATGCTGCTGCAAACGTCGTCGAACTGTTCGTGCAGATGGTTGTTGTCTTACAAACGTCGCCATCTGTTGACTCAGAGATCGAGACGTGGCTGCATAATCCATTACAGCCATACGGATAAGATGTCTGTCATCTCGACTGCTAGTGATACGAGGCCGTTGGGATCCAGCACGGCGTTCCGTATAGCCCTCCTGAACCCACTGATACCATATTCTGCTAACAGTCATTGGATCGCGACCAACGCGAGCAGCAACGTCGCGATGCGATAGGTTACAATCCATCCTTTATCAAAGTCAGACACGTGATGGTACGCATTTCTCCTCCTTACACGAGGCATCACAAGAATGTTTCGCCAGGCAACGCCGGTCAATCATCTACATTCTACACCATCATCGACAGTAATAAAAACTACACTATAAAAATCTTTCTTAACCTTGCTTGGCTCCCGAAATGGTAAAGATGATGGGTGGTGTCCTGCGCTTCAACTGAACCAATTTTGAATACAGCTGAAAATTTATTTAAGTAATAAACTACAGTGTAACTAACATTAATAACATTACAACAGTTTACAAACTGTCTTGAATTCATGGCTGCTGTAGGTTCACGCCTTCTTACTTTACAAGTAAAATAGTTTGTTATTTTTCTGCTCATCTCTCACCTCCAACCTAACTTACAAGTGGCAACAAAAGATAGGACACACTGCAAAACTTCGCACAACCGACAAGAAAGGAACAGCAAACACAAACGAATAAAGAACAACAATTAGTTACAATTACATTGTAGTTTTATTGGATTATGGAAATGTTCCCGTTTTTCTGTGTCACCCTGTATCATGGTTATTAGTCCCACATATTTCAGTGTTTATTCTTTAATGTATTTTATAACGCCTCTTGGTTCGTCGCTGCAACGTATAAGATAATGCAGTACCGATGTTCGTACTCCCCTCCTTTCGGTTAGGCATATTATTCGCGTACTCTCCCTGTTTTACATTTATCCGGCATAAAATCGGAGTAATTTGAATCTAGAGGATGTGTCCGCCACAGTCACGTTGCTCCTCGCCATCCCTTCAAGTAAACCACTCAAAGCCGGCCGCGGTGGCCGAGGTGACTGAGGCGCTCCAGTCACGGTCAGCACGGCCACTACGGTCGGGGGTTCGAATCCCCCCTCGGGCATGGATATTTGTGCCGTCCTAGTTCGTAAGTAGTTTGTAAGTTTAGGGACTGATGACCCCGTAGTTAAGTCCCATAAGCTTAACAAACATTTGAACATTTTTGAAACCACTCAAAGTAGACGCTAGAAGTGTAATGTAACGATTCGCCTTCACCGAAGGAGGAGCACGTTACGTTTTGTGTTTGCGTATTGTAAAACTGCTCCACGATGCGCAGGTAATCTTTGTACTTAAAGTCTAATAAAGAAGGAGTCATTCGATCTTATTCAAGGGCCACGAATGCATATAATTTAGACGAGCTCTCAGCCCCGGACACGATTCCTGCAGGATGTTAGCGCATCCTCTGCTCTGCTACGGCCGTTGCAGGCTACTGCCTGATTTCCAAGGCTATTTATAAATCACTGCTAAATGTCAAGAGGCGACTTGTGGCCTGCAAAGTAATAAGAGTTGTGGCCTCTTGAAACCTGCTATAGAGCCAGTGTCAGGCGCATTATTAACAGTGCCCTGAACAATAAGATGCGAGTTGACCTAGCGAGATGACGCAGTGGTCACAACACTTCACTCGCATTCAGCGGCAGCGCGACCAGACCTTCGTGCTGACATCTTGATTTCGATTTTTCATTGTTTTCCTAATTATATCAAAGCGAATTCTATTATGGTTCCCTTTGAAAAGGACATAATAGATTTCCTCGGCATCTAAATATATGCCCTACGAACTGCCTTGCGGCTTTTAAGGGGACCTGGACATGAACGGACTGCATTTTTATACGGTACCGGTACCTCGCTTTCAGTGCACATTACTCTTGATCTACAATGCGGAGGAAGTTGCGGTTTTGTACCAACACTGAATGACATTAACTCAAGGTGTAAAAAGAAATTTGTTGAAATATTTGTTGTAGTTTAAGAATTACAACATTTTCCCTAAAAGAAGGTTTTGTAACACACGTTCCCACTCTGTACTATCTTCTGGTTGTAATAGCGTTTAGACTGTGGCAAGCTGCTGTCAACATTCATATGAACACATTATGCCCCTAGTTTTGTATTTTGGAGTATATCTGAGGAAATAGAATAATCCTTATTATACTACATTACTATTTTGTATAAAATTACCGTTACAATTAGATACAGACTGCTAAACATAGACCATTTCTGCGATGTATTAGCCATAATACAAAGATACTATCCCATTCTTCACTTGAAAGAAATTTGGTGAAGATAGCTAAAATGATTGTGAAGCTATATGTATCTAATGTCTGAAAATGTTGTTTCGAGAAAATGAGAAAAGAATGTTCACAGTGTTTTTTACTCAGCGTATGCCTCTTTCAGATCACTGTAGCTGCACAATCTTGCTGGCCAGCTGCTTCTTTATCCTCAGCAGACTTTTGCAGGTGTCTTTTCCTTACTCTGGACTCTTTAGTCGTGGCTTCCGCAGCCCTTTCAACTTCAACCAGCCCCTGACGATCTATGGCAGTCAGAGCAGCTATCATATTATTTCCTGATTAGATGCCTAATTTTATCCATTACTTTTGTACTGCCAATGACACCATCACTGAAAAGATGACGGCATCCATCACACCTATTTTGAGTACTATCCATTTAACAAACACAGTTTTTGGTACTCTTTGCCACACGCATCTGTTGAAACTCTCATTAGGGTTTCGTGTACAGCCATGTAGACATTTGCTAAGTAATTTTGTATCTGCAAGGCTTTATTGTTTCCATGACTGTGGCAGGCACGGAATATTTATGGTGATGTCAAGCAGCGATCGTGAACTAAATGGGTACGAGGTCAGTGTACAGACATTTCTTCAAAGCATACACGTAGCCAGGATATTATTTCGGGAGGGGTTTTCAATGAATGGACTCACCTGAAATACAACAGCAAACGGTACTATACATTACATTTCAATCCAAACGACTGTATTCCATGGTATAGAAACAAAATTAGTAAACTTCTTAAGAATCTACATATTCTATAAAATAGGAATGACGCAAATTTTATGATTAAGATGGGGAAATGCGGATCGAAACACGGATGGCAGTCAGAAAGGCAGTCTGTGAAGCTTTCAATAACTTCTGAAGCGTTATCAGAGAAGCAATCCGTAACTCGAATTTTTGCGGTATGTGAACCATATCAATGAAATAAATAAATAAATACGTGTAGAAATACTCTTTGATTAGACCGGAGACTTAATTCGGTTACATAGGAACATCAAGAAATATTGGTGACTGACATTGAAATATATAGCTGACATAGTAATTACTAATAGTGGTGTTACTAAGCAGCTCAAATCTCTGAAGCAGAATGAAGCTCCTGGGCCATTGACAACTTTTACTCAAACTCTCCGTCGGATTTAGTCCCATATTAGCAATTGCGAAGCAATTCCAGGTTCAGTAGTGTTCTATAAATAGATAAGCTTAAGAGATCGCTCATATTTCTGCATTCCTGTAAAAACGATGATTGAATTAAAAAGCGGTAGTTCGATTTTGATAAGAAATCTGTGATAATCAAATCTGCGCTCCCATGGAAATTTAAAAATCAGCTTTCGTGATAATTAAAAACTTTTTAACATTTTGATGTAAATGATAATTCGTAATTCTCGTTTGCAACGCAGATTTACAAGTAAAATACACGATAGCCTATTGAGAATATCACAACAAAACACTCCAGGCCTGCAAAATGAAATGCCTTCGTGGCTGCAAGTTGCCCACCTCTAGCCTGAATATATAATTCTCATTGTCTTATGTAATACGGTAGTTGAAGATAACATGTCCCTCTACAAAAGCACACACCTTGAAAAAGTTCTCGATTCAATAATATACAACTACGAACAGCACAGAAGTGTTCATGGAATAAAGCGAACTCTCTTTGACTCACAAAATAATTGGCTCTACTGTTCTCCCCCGCCAGGCAGGATTACGGTCTCTAAGGTCACTGTGGCTGAACCGCTTGCTATGTTCTGACATGCGGATCCTTCGCAAAATTTCTGCGGTACCTCCGCAGCGGACAAACCGCCGTCTTTAAACGCATTCTTAAGCTGGTTTCTCTGACCCCAGGTTTCCTTCCTCAAATTGTTCAGTGGATATCCTTCATGTCCTGTTAAATTTTTGCACTCTCTACGTGGAAACAAACTGTATACTGTCAATTCGGTTAGCTATTACTACCAATGTCAGATATCTAGGATCTACTGAGCTTTCTTACTTGATAGGCATGGGAGGTGATTTGTGCACGACAGCAAATTGGCAGCTGTTGATTTTACTACTCTAGTGACAACTTTTGTAGCTAATTGGAAGACAACAGCAAATCAACAGCTTGTACCCAGAAGTAGTATTTTCCTGTCGCGAAATACTGAGATGCCATGGCAGTTTCCTTGTGACTGCTGTTCCTGCTGTTTAGCCTGGGTAGGTGGTGCTACTGGCTGGTATTCACATGCTTTCCACTGGCCTGCTATTCCTGGCAGCCAGGCCAAAGGTAGCTTTTAGTCATCTTCTCTACTCATGCTGTTAAGCCGTTTAATTATTTGATAGCGTCTTTGTTTTCTGTTGCTGCATCCATGAGCAAGGTTCTTGAAAATTGACGGAACTGCCGATTTCATGGTGTGTTCTGCCACAGCTGACTTGTTGCTCTCCCAGTCGTATGTAACGTTCATGCTCTAAAACGCGAATGCTAATAGGTCTCCCATTTTCACCAACATAGACATCAGTGATGTGAAGTGCATCTTCAGGATCGTTCGCGGGCCTCCAAGTATCGCAAATCTTGGGGTCACTATGGAATATTCGTATAATTCCTTTCTAATGCAGCACCTTACATATATTTACGTTGCTGGCTCACACATATGTTATGCAAGCAACGTGAAGAGTTTCTTCTGTATCTATGACAGTCTTACCTTTGTTGTAGCTATTGGTTTATTGTGTGGCCCTGATGCTCATTCACAAGAAATGTAGGCTTGAACTGACATTGTTAATTTTGTAAGTGATCGACGTCACTAAACCTGTGAGTGTGTGATATCAGTGTACATAGTACAGTGTTCTTTTGTGTTTTGTATGTTGGTGAGACTCCATCTATAGGTACCTATTGGTGTTGCTCTGTTTTCTGTAGATCTTGTGTCCAATTGTGTTGTTAGATATTTAGTACATTTCCACATCTGGAAAAGGAAACGATCTGTTGATTTCTATTTATATTGTCGAATCTATGTAGTTCTGCTTTCCTGGGTGGGCATATGACAAAGGTGTCGCTCACGTACATCAACCAGCAGAATGGTCATAGTAGCGCAGAGCGGGGTATATTACACGGAACGTATTTGGTCGCTAGTCGCTGGCGTATTTGGATGCAGCTGCTAAATTCGCTCCGTGTAAACAAGGATAGCGAACAAAGTCGTTGCTCGGAAACGCGAGCGTCTAAATTTGAAGGGTGCGCTACTTTAGACGCTGGTCGCTTGCATTTTCGGTCCCTCTCAAGTGTTGGTCGCCCCGTTTCATATACAGAAGCGTATAAAGTAGCCACCAGTCGAGTCAAAATGTCGAGAGAAATAATAAATGCTGGCGTTGTGTTTCTTGCAACAGTCTTAAAAAGACGATTAATCTACCAAAAGCAAAACTGAAAAGTAGCAAAAATAAAATAAAATGGATAAGAAGGTGGATTCCGAGGAGGGCTAAATATGGTGCTTCTGCAAATTTTTCGAGAGAATTATCGTATGAAGATCCTTCTGCCAACAGAAATATGAGGATGACATCAGAAAATTTTGATACATTGCTGGAATGGAGAGGATAAAATAAGGAAACAGAATACCGTCATGGGGTAAGCGATCTCGACAAGAACTATATTGGAAGTTCCACTGCGTTGTTTGGCAACAGATGATAGCTTTAAAACACTTGAATACCTGTTTCGAATAATCCAGTCTTCTATCTCAAAGTTTATTGCACAAGTCCTGGACATAAATTCGTCAAACAGTTTGGTTAAATTGAGTGTCTTTAGGTTTAGTATTTAAATAATCCTTATTTTTAATGCCCCGTAATACTGGAAAACTTTGATAAATTTCCAAAACTTTTATTAAAAATTTGATTACAATTCCACTTCATATTTTGTTTGGTGGACAACAGACCTGTTTGGTATCACCTAACCTCGAAAACAATG
This sequence comes from Locusta migratoria, assembly GCA_026315105.1. NCBI lineage: Eukaryota > Metazoa > Arthropoda > Insecta > Orthoptera > Acrididae > Locusta > Locusta migratoria. Next base: position 277,542,339 of record CM048747.1, on the reverse strand, counting down.
TCATATGCTACGTCGTGTTTCAATTGTTTTTACGAAGACGCTAGCGTCTGAATTCGCCTGCGCGCCGAGCGGCAACAAACGCCAGCGACCAGCGACCAAATACGCTCCGTGTAATATACCGTTAATGCTGTCTGTTCTGAGCCTTCCACCAAGGTGTTAACTAAGGTTCGTATCCAGGAGGGGGGTGGAGGGTTGTGCTATCGGACTGCAGCCTCCAGAAATCTATTTCTCAAAATAAAAAAGTGAGGGAGAGGTAGGCACATAGAACGGTGACATTACTGTAGCACTTACTACAATAGAGTGACAAACAAAAGACAGAAAGTACCGTTCCTCACTTAAGAAAATGTAGAAGCGACTCTAGGATACAATATTTTTATAAACAGCCCCCTTCCACCCCCTCCAGACCAAAATCCTGGTTGTACCCCTATGCTAACTGCTGCAGGTGACGGGGTGAAGCCAGATCATCATCATCATCATTAGAGACTGATTGTGCCTTTCAGCGTTCAGTCTGGAGCATAGTACCTCTAATACAATTCCTCTATGATCCCATATTCAATGCTAACATTGATGCCTCATCTGATGTTATGCCTTTTACTTCAAAATCATGCTTCACCGAATCTAAGTACTTTCTTCTTGGTCTACTTTGACTCCTCTTACCCTCCGGTGCCGAGCTCATGTGTCTCTTAGGTAACCTTCCTTCTCCCATGCGTGTAACATAACCCCACCATCTCAGTCTGTTCGCTCTAACGGCTTCATCTATTGTGTTCATTCCCAGTTTTTCTTTGATTTCCTCATTATGGACACCCTCCTGCCATTGTTCCCATTAGTACCTACAATCATTCTTGCTACTTTCATATCTGTCACCTCTACCTTATGAATAAGGTAACCTGTATCCACCCAACTTTCACTCCCATACAACAAAGTTGGTCGAAAGATGGAGCGGGGCACTGCTAACTTAGTCTTGGTACTTACTTCCTTCTTGTAGAAGGGAGTAGATCTTAGCTGAGCACTCACTGCATTAGCTTTCCTACACCTCGATTCCAGTTCTTTCACTATGTTGCTATCCTGTGAGAAAACACATACCAGGTACTTGAAACTGTCTACCTGTTCTAACGTTGTTCCTCCTATTTGGCACTCAATCTGTTTAAATCTCTTTCCCACAGACATTACTTTCGTTTTGGAGATGCTGATCTTCATATCATAGTCCTTGCACCTCTGCTCGAGCACTGAAATATTAGTTTGCAACCTTTCAATTGAATCGGCCATTACAACTAAGTCATCAGCATATGCAAGACTTCTTATTTTGTTTTCACCTATTTTAATCCCGCCCTGCCAGTCTACTGTTTTCAGCATATGATCCATGTATAGTATGAACAACAGTGGCGACAGATTACATCCTTGTCTTACCCCTGAAACTACCCTGAACCATGCGCTTAATTTGCCGTCTACTCAAACTGCTGCCTGACAGTCTACGTAAAGCTCTTCAATTGCCTGCAGAAGTTTGCCTCCTATACCATCTTGTAGAACTGACAGTAGCTTCCTCCTAGGAACAAGGTCATAAGCCTGTTCTAGATCTATGAAACATAGATACAATTCCCTGTTCCACTCATAGCACTTTTCCATTACCTGCCGTAAGCTAAACATCTAAGATGCCTAAACCCACACTGATTTTCATCCAACTTGTCCTCAATTAATACTCGCACTCTCCTTTCAACAATACCTGAGAATATTTTGCCTTCAACACTAATTAAAGAGATACCTCGATAGTTGATACAATCTTTTCTGTTTCCATGTTTGACAATTGTCGTGATTACCGCTTTCGTCCAGTCAGACGGAACCTGTTCCGATTCCCACGCCTTCTCAAATATCCCGTGTAACCATTTAAGACCTGATATTCCACTGTATTTTACGAGTTCCGGCTTAATTTCGTCCACCCCAGCCGCTTTATTGCACTGTAATCTACTGACCATTTACTCCACTTCCTCAAATGACATCCTGTTTCCATTGTCGTTTCTGTCCCACTGTACCTGAAAATCTGACACATCATTGAACGTTTCACCTACATTGAGCATTTCTTCAAAATATTCCCTCCATCTGCTCAGGGCATACACAGGATAGACTAGCAGCTTTCCTGACTTGTCCAAAAAATTTGTTAATTGCTTCTTCCCCCCTTTCAAAGATTGCTGATTACGCTCCAAAATTGTTTTACCGCGGCTTGACCCAGAGTTTCTAGCTTATTTCCAAAGTCTTCCCATGATTTCTGCTTTGAGTCTGCAATTATCCATTTGGCTTTGTTTCTTTCTTCAACATAACTTTCTCTACCTACCTGATTTCTAGTATGGAGCCATTTTTGAAATGCCTACTTTTTCTTTTTACAGGCTGCCTTGACTGTGTTATTCCACCAAGGTGTCTGCTTCTGGTCTTTACACACTACTGTTCCAAGATATTCTCTAGCTGCTTCCAGTAGTGTGTGTCTGTACCTTGACCATTCCCTTTACAGTGACTGTAAATCATTACGTTCAACTAATTGGTACCTTTCCGAGTTCCTTGTTATGTATTTGTGCCTAATTTCCTTGTCTTTAAGCTTTTTCACTCTTATCCTTCTACACATGGACCTGACTTTCTACTATTTCGGCCTTACAAAACCAATTTCACTGCAGATTAAATAATGATCAGTATCATCAAAGAACCCCCTGAAAACAGATCCTCCGAAAAATCGAAGATCTTCCTATTTTTTAATTATTCCAGAAAATATTAAACTCTGAGTGAATCTTCCGAAATTTTCCGAATTCTCCTGAAATTACACGTGAATCTTCCGAAATTTTTTTCAATCTTGCTGAAATTTCTGGTGTATCTTCCGAATTTTTCCAAACTTCATTTTTCAAAATACCACACAATCTGTGAGACAACTTTGACAGCATAAACTGAGGTCGTGCTAACAGATGGGGCTACGTCAGTACAAATACTACAATATTTTTTTAAATGTAAGAGTGGGTAACGCCACGAAAACCGCAACATGCACCGCCATCTGTGAGACAGTCCTGTCAACATACAGACATAAGTGTAAAGAAAGTATTAGTTGCAGCACACCAATTTGTATTGACTTGTGCAAAATTATTTCTGTGATCTTTGTATAAAGCTCTGTTTACTTTTACTTACTTTTCTAACAAGAAAACATTTATAATTAATTGTAAGTCATGTTTATAAATATTTTCATCTAAAAATGTCAGTAAAAATAAAGAATAAATTGATTATAAGAGACTGTCTTAATTTCACTCCCCTAGTTCTGAAATAACTGCGTTCTCTCTCTCTCTCTCTCTCTCTCTCTCTCTCTCTCTCTCTCTCTCTCTTTCATTTGGCATAGGTTACTGTTTTTTACTTAATCTTCCGAAATTTTTAAGATTCATCTTCCGAAAAAAAAAATTCGGATCTGGCAACTCTGGGGTGAAGCCCTTTGTCACTGTCTGCTCCTAAAAATTGCAATAACAAGTAAAATATTCCTAAAACTATCACAATTTCGCCATGCCTGAAAGTTTTTACTCCTGTAGGTTGTTAATGGTTTCTGATGGGGGCAGCCCCGAACCTACGATTTTTCCGAACCGGAAAAAAAACTCATAATGGCGCCCCCCCCCCCTCTATCTTTCCAGACAACGTTGCCAAGAAAGAAACATTGTTTATGTTAAACCAGCGACCTCTATACAACCTAAATGAATAACTCTGGTCTCTGAGCATAGAACAGTACATGCCTGCTCATTCATATGTTTTGCAGGTGATTTTGCTTTGCCGGTCATGCGGTAATTCGACAAACGAAATTTCATCAGTTTGTACATTACAAAGAATTGCTTCTTGACTTCTTGTTTTTTTTTTTTTTTTTTTTTTTTTTTTTTTTTTTTTTTTTTTTTTTTTTAACTTTTTGTGAATACGCAATGTAACAGGCTGGTATGGAAGCGGAATTGAAACGTATTTTCTTTTCTTATTTTAGTCACCTACATGCGTCCATGTTTAAGCTTGGCAAGAAACAAAATACGAACATCTAGTGATCCCACGCTCAGACAGCTGAAATTCAACATACAGGTAGTATAGATATAAATATTAGACTAAAGCAAAGAAAAAAAGCACTAAATGTTATTGTTAATTACCCCGCCCCCACCCCAAAACAAATGAATTTTCAACCCACTGGTAACAAACAAACAAATACTTCTTCACTGTCATCGCATATTATTATTATTGATTCTAAAATAAATGTTGTATATGCTTGACATTATTCAGCTCGGAGGGCGATCTAAATTTGTTATATGTTCTGAAAATAGCCCTAGATAAATGTTTTCAAATCTTTATTTGACCGATTTCGACAATGCTAAATTGTCATCTTCAGCCCTTATTTTCTTCTCCACCTCTCATGTAACAGCAGCCCACCATACAGCATTAAAATTATAAAATAAAATCGTGTTGTGTCATAACTAAAGCCAGCCAAAGCACGTCACATATAAAAACATTTACATCACACATGTTGCACTGAGAAGCAGTGATATACAGGATAGCTGTATAGAGACCCTGTGGTCTATATACTTATATTGATGTGATGTCTGTTCTTTCGAAAGAACAGACATCACACTTGGGATCGCAGCCTGCTAATATACCTTCTAAGGAGAGAAGAAAAGGGGAAAAGTTGGAAGAAATTAACTTTAAAAAGGTACATATTGCCAACCATCAGCTGTTTATTATATTTATAACTTTACCGGTTTCGGATATGAACGATCATAAGAAAAGTAAAATTAAGTAGTGATTACTTTGGTACATTGTCTGTCCCCTTATCCATGTCAAACAATGAAAGATACGTAAAATGTCACTTGACATTAGGTCTTTATGATAAAACAAATTTGTCATCAAGACCTAATGATAAGTGAAAATTTGCGTATCTTTTAGTGTTTGACATGGATAAGGTGACAGACAATGTAGCAACGTATCACTCTGTTCAATTTTATTTTTCTGATGATGGATTATAACCGAAACCGGTAAAGTTATAAATATAATAAACAGCTGATGGTTGGAAAAATTAATTTTTTTAGTATATTACGAATGTTACCACACATCTCAGCAAAAATTTAGAAATAATTATCTTTTGGTGTATAGGACATTGAAATAAGTCAACGGTGAGCAGTGAAAATTTGTGCCCGACCGGGAATTGAACCCAGGATTTCCCCTTTGGGCCAATAATAATTCTGTACCGCACATTTTCGCGGTAAAAATAGTAAATATAAAAAAAGATCCGGATAAATAGGAAAACTTGATAAATGGGAACCGGATAAACGAGATCTTTGTGTAATAGCCTAGTATCCGTTTTACTATTGTATGAGGTTTTGTTGCGATTCTAAGGTAATTATATTGTGAAAACGAGAAGATATTGCCACGTTGCAATGGAAGTAGGCTTGACTTCGAAGGCAACTAAACACAGCACTTATACTGAAAGCACGTTTATTACGAACTCAACATACACGCAGCACTGACTGCCTCTCAGGCAGAGTGCTCTGCTATTTATACACAGACAGAATTTACCAGAAATTAGAAGAACAGTTAACATAAGAAACAAGTAGAATTTACAAGTGAACATAAGAAAGATGTAGAACCTTCTGGAATTGTAAATTACAAAACAATAAGTTTTTGTTGGTGGGCGGGATTGAACCGGCGACCTTCTGCTACGCAGTCCGTGACACTATGCCCGGCGCCATGCAGGCAGTTGGTGTTCATGGTCTCTCACGGCAATATAAAAAAAAAAGTGGAACTTTTGTGACAAGCAACATTATAATCAACAACCCGATAGAATTGTATTGCCAGCTTATCTATACTCTTTGAAAACTGAACCACATATAATGATATTAATGGTCTTCAGTTGCGACCAAGAAGTAATTTATGCTGTTCCTGCTCTATGACTGACAGTTTCTTGTATGTACGTCTTGTCCTTACAGTAAATAAAATATCCTCTTAGAGATTACATTTCATAAGAAAACATTTGGGATGGTATGAAGAGAGTGACATGAAAAGGTGCAAGTATACTATCACTCGATTAGCTAATACTAATGTCACATCACCGCTGTCACAGGTAAAACCTGAGCGAAAAATAAATAACAGGAATAATGCAGAACAGGGCTTCCCAAACCTTTTAGATGGCGGACCCTTTTTCGAGGCGAAAAGTCCACTGCGGACCCATTGTTAGTCAAGTGCACAATAACTGTTTAAATTCAACGCGAAACCTATGGGAACTGTAAACTTACAACTCAAGTGCCGTTTTCCCACGAAATCAACGAATAAGTATGGGTCTGTGGTTTAGAGATAAATGGAAACTGTGGTGTCGCACAAGTACAAAGTGCGCGCCACCTACTTTCGCCGCGCGCCGCCATTCACGCACGGCGCGGCGTTCTCACGACGACAGCCACGAGCGCCCTCTGCTGCAACCCCGCTCGTGGCCACCACGGAAAGACATCGGTCACTTGGGACTGAGATAGCAACCAGTCAGGACCTTCGTAATCAGATAGGCACCAGTGAAGACTTTGCTATTGTACAGGCACTAGGCAGGCCTCTAACAACTATGTATCAACATTCTGCAGTACTATGTAAAAGTTAAGTATTGTTACATTCTGTGCAATATATATCTCTTTCTAATTTACTATAGTGTTTATCGTTTCTGGCTGCTCCCCTCCGTACCTGCACCAGCGTGCTGTCTTTGTTCCTGTCTCGGTCTCGTTCCACTCGGCCACCGACACCTACGACGAGGCTGGGACACAAAAGCGGCGACGAAGTGGGGACACAAAAGTGGCGACGAGGAGTGATAGAACCTTGGACCAGCCCGCTTGCAGCAGCCAGACAGCAGCAGACAGAGCACGCAGAAATTGCTCCCGCCCACCCACCCTTATTATAAGAATTTTGGGGGGAGATATTTTGTTACGTGTTTTGTGGACTTTTTTGTTGCAGAGCGAGCCCTCCTTTCATATTGCATTTGTGTTTTGTACTAATTTGCTTGTATGCGCGGCGCGTAATCGGTCAGCATGGCCACTACCCCGAACCCAAACTTAACGGAAATTATTCAGTTACAGACGGCACAAATAACACAACTTCTCCAGGCAGTGGCGCAGTTGACGACAACTCAACAACAGCCGTCGCATCAGCAGCCCACACCTGCCGCCGCAACGCTTCCGACGTTTCGCCAGTACAACGAACGTGAGGAAGAATGGAGCGACTACTTCGCACAGTTTCAAGAAATCGTCGCGGCTCATCAAATTACAGGTCAGAGAGTGAAGAACCTTTTCTTATCGATTGTGGGCCCCCAGACCTTCGTACTATTGCAAAAACTTTTCCCTCTCACATCTCCTCGTGATGTAGACTTTGAACAAATTGTAGATGCAATGAATGCTCGTTATGAGAGAAAAGTTCTTGTAGCCGCTGCATGGTACCGATTTTTCAGACTTAAAAAATTACCGCAGCAGTCACACCAAGAGTGGATTACGGAATTGAAGGGCTTAACCCGCCAATGTAAATTTACTTGCTCTTGTGGACTTTCGTATAGTGACGTGATGTTGAGAGATGCGATTACGCAGAACATTCAGGACCCCAGAATTAGAGCAGCAATTCTGAAACAGTCTGACCCTTCATTAGACAGTGTACTGCAGATTATTGAAGCACATGACACTTTTGACTTAGCAGATGTAGAAATGCAAAGCCACAGTGTAAATTCAGTGCCCCGTAACGGACGCTTTCCTAGCCGTAGTTCTCAGTATAGCACTAGTGATTCTTATTTTTCTACAGGCCGTGCTGAACAGACAGTGAACAGTAGCCAGTGTAAAAGTGCGACACAAAGGTCGCCCCGTCGTGTTAGAAACAGTGATTTGAATAACGGGCGCCAACGCTCATTTCAGAAAAATGTAGGTAAATCTTGCCCCCAGTGTGTGTCTCGCCACAAGCGTGCTCATTGCCCTAGTCGCAACGCAACCTGTTATCAATGTGGCAAATCAGGACATGTACAGTCTGTGTGTATGCAAATTAAAAACTCAAAGAACGGTACCGTTAGAAACAGTGCTTCGCAGAGTGCGAGAACAGTTCATTCTGTAAATGTTATAGGGGCTGTGGAATTGAACACTGCTTTCCTTGGATCTCAATTGCAAGAAAGTAGTTATGCGCCTATGGCAAAACTATATAGTGCACCACGTAGCAAGCGCCGACGAGCGCGTAAAACAGTGCAACGGAAAAGGGTTCGGAACAAGCAAAATGACTATGAACAGTGCATTCCTGTAGTGACAATAGTGCCTTCTGCAACTGCTCCTTGTAATAGTGCCCAGTACTGTGTAGCTAGTGACAGTAGACATCAGGTAGCTACTCAAAGTAATATTAGTGCAGTAGCCTCGCATTGCGCGGACGCCGATCCGGCGGTAGTGCCATCTAGTGCCAGTGTTGTTAATCCGCTGCGTGCCGAGTCTGCGCTGCTTACTTCACTACGCGGCCCGCGCAAGCACAGCAAACAAACCGTAGCAGACGTTGCCCATGTCGAGCACCTGTCGAGCGCCACAAGCAAAAACTTTATGTGAATCTTTCCCTTGAAAATAAGACTGTGCAATTTCAGCTTGACACTGGTTCCGCTGTTACCTTAATAAATAGAGATACTTATGAACTTCTGGGTTCGCCAAACTTGTCGCCGTCACAGCAAGTGTTAACAGCTTATACAGGTCAAAATATTCCCGTGCTAGGAACGTGTAGCCTGCCCGCCTCTTTTCAAGGTGTAATAAAAACAGTTGCTTTTGTAGTTCTTCAGGCCAAATCGACACAGAACATTTTTGGACTAGATGCTTTTGATTTGTTTGGTTTATCAATTCAAAGAGATGTGCTTCAAATTTCGTCAATAGTGCCTCAGGATGAAATCAATGCATTGTGTGACAAATATAGTGACTTGTTTTCGCCGGAACTAGGTTGTGCAAAAGACTTCGTGGCACGTGTAACTTTAAAAGAGTCTGCAGTACCAAAATTTCGTAAAGCTAGACCAGTGCCTATCGCCTTGCGTGATGCAGTTGCCGAAGAACTTAAATGTTGGCAAGATAGTGGGGTGATTTCTCCTGTTTCTGCGAGTCAGTGGGCCTCGCCTATAGTAATTATACCCAAGCCGTCAGGAAAACGTCGTCTCTGTGCGGACTTCAAATCAACAGTGAACAGTCAAACAATTGTAGACACTTATCCCTTGCCCAGACCTGACGAACTAATGGACAAATTAGGACAGTCTCGTTTCTTTTCTAAGATTGATTTAGCAAAGGCATACTTACAGATTCCACTTGATAACGAGTCAAAAAAGTTTTTCGTCATTAATACTCACATGGGCCTTTTTCAATTTCAACGCCTACCCTTTGGCAGTTCTTCCGCCCCCGCTATTTTTCAGCGTTTTTTGGAACAGCTGACAGTTTCTGTACCGTGTTTCTCGAACTATTTAGATGATATTGTGGTATCCGGACGTACAGTTGAAGAACATTTATCAAACCTGGAGTGCCTTTTCAAAGTGTTGACTGCAGCAGGTCTACGTTGCAATAAAGCAAAATGTTCGTTTTTTCAAACTGAAATAGAATACCTAGGCCATGTGATTAATGCCCAAGGAATTCATCCCTTACAGTCACATCTTAGAGCAATCAAAGACTTGCCTCCTCCTAAGAATGTGCAGGAATTGCAAGCGGTAATGGGAAAGCTTAACTATTATTTCAGGTTTATTCCCAATGCCTCTCAGATTGCAGCTCCACTTACGTAGGAAGAATGTTCCTTTTGTATGGTCCAAAGATTGTCAGGTTGCCTTTGACAAACTAAAGTCTGCACTACTCAGTGATGCGTGTTTGATTCCCTTTGACCCACAGAAGCCTGTAGTGTTAGCAGTTGACGCCTCGTCGTACAGTCTGGGTGCCGTTCTGTCGCATCGTATTGGATGTCACGATCGTCCTATTGCCTTTGCATCCAAGCTACTGACGCCGACGCAACAGAATTACAGTCAGATAGAAAAGGAGGCCTTAGCAATCATTTACGGCGTCACAAAGTTTCATTATTATCTCTATGGCAGAAAATTCTATTTGTTGACAGACCACAAGCCTCTCACGTCGTTGTTCTCACCCACAAAGCCAATTTCGCCACGAACGGCACAAAAGCTTCAGAGATGGTCCTTGATATTGTCTAATTATCAGTATGAGATTTTGTACCGATCTACCACTACACATGCTAACGCGGACACACTTTCCCGACTTCCGGTTGGCCAGGATGTATCATTTGATTCTTCAGAAATGGCATGTTGTCAGATACACTCCAGAGATGCTACCGCTGTCGCAGACTTTCCTTTAAACTCTCGTCGGGTTGCACAGGAAACAGCTGCGGATGCAGACTTGAGTGTGGTAGCACGTTTTGTTCGCTTTGGTTGGCCTGCCAGAGCCAAAGACATTGATCGGCCTCTGGTTCGACGTTATTTTGCACAACGTCATGCATTATCTTTAAGTCAGGGTGTTCTGTTGTTGCATACCGACAACGACCAAGCAAGAGTGATTGTTCCTCGTTCCCTGCAACGAGAAGTGTTACGCCTCCTGCATCAAGGACATTGGGGCATTGTTAGGACAAAGCAACTGGCCAGACGTCATTGTACCTGGGTTGGTATGGACGCTCAGATAGAGAGCATGGCATCACAGTGTACAGTTTGTGCGGAGCATCAGGCGGCTCCTCCACAGCGTTTCTCAGACTGGCCACGCCCCAAGGGACCATGGCAACGTTTACATATTGACTTTGCCGGACCTTTCTGGAATACGCGCTGGTTAATTGTTGTAGACACTTTCAGCAAGTTTCCTTTTGTGATTGCCATGAACTCAACGACGGCGTCTAGTACGATCAGTGCCTTAACATCAGTGTTTTGCATCGAAGGTTTGCCTGAAACTATCGTCAGTGACAATGGACCTCAGTTTGTTAGTGCGGAATTTCAACAGTTTTGTCGTGTGAATGGCATTCAGCATATCACCACCGCACCTTTTCACCCTCAGTCCATTGGTGAAGCAGAACGTTTCGTTCGAACATTCAAGTCTCACATGGAGAAGATGAAAGGTCAGCACTCCAGGCAGCAAGCTCTTCAAATTTTCCTGTCTACGTATCGGTGCATGTCACGTGACGGCCCGTCTCCTGCCGAGCTGCTACACGGCCGCCATCACCGCACTCTCCTTCACCTGCTGCAGCCTCCCACGCACCGAGTCGGTTCGTATGGCGCTACGCGTTTTCAGGTTTCTACGCCGGTGCTGTACAGGGTGTTTGCTGGTATGAAGAAGACATGGTTGCCAGGCACCATTCAGCACGTGCTCGGTCGCAATATGTATGTTGTACGTTCTTCCACAGGGTCGGATCTGCGGCGCCACGCAAACCAATTGCGCTTGCACAGGCCGCGCGATCCTGTCTCCGGTTTCTTGATTCCAGACCCAGTTCACCGCCAGGGAGCACAAACACATCGTTCGTCAACGGGTCCAGCGTCCCCGGACTACGAGATCGTCCCGATGGAGATCGACGCGACGCCGCCGCTGTCGCCGCCGCAGATGACAGCGTCACCGAGAGGGACTCCGGGACCGTGCGTGCCGCCGCCGCCTGGGCCACGCACCTCAGAAGAAGATGACCTGCTCCCTCTGGGCGGGGGGGTGCGCCCTTCCCCAGGTTTCGGTGGGTTCCCTGGAGGATCGCAAGGCGGATGCCGGGGCGCGGACGGCGTCTCGATCCCAGCCTCAGCTACGACGCCCGTCCCACCAGTAACGCCCCCGCCCAGGCCCTCCTCCCAGTGCCGTCGCCGTGGCCCTCAGCCCTACGCCACGACGGCGCGGCGGTTTGGGGGGGGGGGGGTGTCGCACTGAGATAGCAACCAGTCAGGACCTTCGTAATCAGATAGGCACCAGTGAAGACTTTGCTATTGTACAGGCACTAGGCAGGCCTCTAACAACTATGTATCAACATTCTGCAGTACTATGTAAAAGTTAAGTATTGTTACATTCTGTGCAATATATATCTCTTTCTAATTTACTATAGTGTTTATCGTTTCTGGCTGCTCCCCTCCATACCTGCACCAGCGTGCTGTCTTTGTTCCTGTCTCGGTCTCGTTCCACTCGGCCACCGACACCTACGACGAGGCTGGGACACAAAAGCGGCGACGAAGTGGGGACACAAAAGAAACAACTTGAAATCAACGATTTTCAATTTGTCTGAGTTCCTAGTATATTCAGATACTTTGCTGTTGGATTTACTTCGATTGTTCAACACACTACAGCCTGATAAAATTTACTTGTTAATTGACAGTTCACGCGTTGAAACTGCCTTCCTCCAATCAGAGTGATCAATGTTACGCCCTAACTGTCCGCTACTGATTAGGTATCGCTTTAGATGATCAGTACACTTCGGTTGTTTGGCTAATGCTGTGTAAGGATGCGTACATTCCGTTACTATTGTTGTGCGTGTATTTGGTTTTCGGTTTCGTTGTCATGTCTCGTGAAGCGCGAAGAAAACGGACAGAACGACGATTAGGGATCTAAACACACCAGGAAAGCAAAACGGCAAGTAATTACGTTTAAAGGTCAATCACAACAACTCGTTTGTAATGTGTGATAATACCCTGCCTTGGAGGGTGTAACGGAGGGCCCCGGCGGAGAAAATGTGCGTGCTAAGACGCCTTGCTGCGGTACGCGCGGCCGTTCGCCGACGAAGGTCGAGTCCTCCTTCGGTCATGGGTGTGTGTGTGAGGGTTTTTCTTTCTCTCTTTCTTTTTTTCTTTCATTTTTCTTAGGATAAGTTAGTTGATGTAGTCTGTAAGTTTAGGAACCTATGACAACTGCAGTTAGTACGACGGTACAACCTCTTCTTGCATGGGACTAAATACCAAATTTTTTATGTGCCGTGTCAGAGTTTAGGATCCGAAAGTCGTCCGCTCGTCAACAAGAAAAAAAATTCCAGTTAATATGATCTTCTTGTATTGTGAAATTTCAATGACAGATCCTTGCGCAGATAGAAGAAGCATATGATTCTAGGTTTGTACTTCTTTAAACTGTCACTTTGAAACAAATGTTTAAAAGTTCCCTTAAAGATCGAACTGTCAAACAGAAGTTGGTAGTTGTTCTGGTTGCTATGGACACAGATATTACAAGTCCTATTTACTGATGATCTATTGATATATAAGATCGATTGATTAAAATACTAAAAATGGATAAAAGTCTTCCTGCTTTATCTGTCAAACAAAATAACTTTCAATAAATGTCTTCTTTCAAACTGTAAAATGGTTTGACAGTAAATAATTCTTCCACTCCTGTCAATGAATATATTTGTTGTAAAATTTCTATAAATATCAAAATAATTATCGTTGACACTTGGTTAACTTTCGAGACACAATGACTTTTATTGCTCTCACAATACAGATCATGACTTAATTACCGTTAATCAAAGACTGATTTTATGGTCTTTTTGATTTTCCACGAAAGTTTCTTTAATAATGTCAATATCCGCGACGATAACCGCAAAGACCAGCATCGTCTAGCCTCGTGGCCGTCGACCCGCGACTTGAAGTGGCCAGATGTTTATTCTTTAAGCTCGTCGTTGAAGATGTTGCTCTCGTAGGTTGAATCGCCGTCACAGCACATGAAACACAAGAAACATACAAAACTCTTTTAAGAATCACATACCATAAAACATTTACATAAAATCATTTAAAAACATAAAATATAAACATTATCTTCTGCGAAACGGATGACATAAAATAATAGTGGAGACAATAATCCGTCCCACTACATTAAATCCCATAACTTTACAAACATTTGAACATTTTGTAAAGGAGGATGCCTCTTACCGGATTCCAAAGTAGTCGCGCGAACCGCTAAAGAAATTAAGCTTAGTGAAGCGATTGTAATGCGTAATAATAATTTAAAAAAAGTATGAAAAGAAAACAACTGCAAAAGAACCGTCTTGCCTTGATATGCCGGGGAAGAAGAAGAATGTTCTACAAAGCGTAACAAAATTTGATCCTGTCACTCAACAAGCGATTAGCGCCACGTGAAGTCACGCGGTACCGCAGCGACACGAACTGCCCCGTCTTGCCTTCCGCACATACGCTCGTCGGTTTCCCAGAAGTTTCCGGCGTAGCTTACAACGGGTAAATTATCTACAGGGGTGAAACTAAACCGTTCTGTATAATTTCCTTTCCTCCTCCATGTTGCCATGGATGACGCACAACAGTTTGCGTTTGTACCGCAATGAAAGTGTGCGCGAGGCTTGTAGTAACTCCCCACTGCACTGTGTGAAGAGTAGACACTCTGAAAGTTCACCAACCTGATGTCTTCTATAGATGTCGTCCCCACGCAGATGATAGCACGCAGGTCGGAGTTCTTGATTGAGGCTGACATTATTATACTATTGGCAGGAAATGATCTAGCTACTGAATAAAACTGAAATCCTCGGGAATCGGGATGCCAACTGATTTATTTAAAGTAAGCAGAACAACTGTAAACTGCACAATAACATCCACTTGACACAGATTGTTTTAAATGAAAGTAAATATAAAGTCATTTCCCTTGCTCTAAGATTATTAAGCAATGTATTATGACCGCCTACGCATGCATGTTACTCCACCGAGTGCGTGTTCTGAACTCACATGTTACTCCTCCGAGAGCGCGTACTGAAGTGTGGCGGCTCGATGCAAGACTGCCTTGGTTCCGCGATTTGGCGCGCAAACATGGCCGCCGTGCATCGTACGTCTTAAATGAGTTATTTTGTTTATTGAATTAGCATTTGTCAATATATTTTACTTACTCAGGGCATAGCTTAGCTTTGAGAGGTTTTTCTAAATTGAATTTGACATTGAATAAATAATTAGGTTATTAAATATTAAATATGAATGCGTTTTGGCGCGTGACCGCCAGTGCTACAGCCAACCGGCGTCCAGCGCCTGCCGCTCGGAGACTTCCCTAGAAGTGCTCTTTCCCATGAGAACTCGACCTATTGTACCACTTGTCGCGGTTCTCACCAGCTTTTACCATCTGTCGCCTACTGGTCCTAACCGGCTGCACTGAATCGATCTTAATATGATGGCTTTAAGCCAGAAATATTACAAGCTAGCCGGCCGCGGTGGCCGAGGGGACTGAGGCGCTTCAGTCACGGTCTGCACGGCCACTACGGTCGGGGGTTCGAATCCCCCCTCGGGCATGGATATTTGTGCTGTCCTTAATTGTAGGTAGTTCATAAGTAGTTTGTAAGTTTAGGGACTGATGACCCCGTAGTTAAGCCCCTTAAGCTTAACAAACATTTGAACATTTGAATTACAAGCTATGCAGCTATAAAAGCGAGACACCGTGTCAGCACCGATAGTCTGTCATTTTATTTCTGATGACGATGACGGAGTTTGTCGTCGAAAGCTTGGGAATTTTATTCGGCGTGATGTGACTCGTATACTGAGATTTTCATTTTTTAAATTAATAAAAAGGACAAAGATTTCGATCTAGCGATTTTTTGTGCCCTTGAGTGGTGTGTTGAGGAGTATCAAGTAGATAATAATATTTAGCACCTTCCATGTGTCTGCTTCCATGGCTGAATGCTCCAGTGTTTCGGCGGATGCGCTGGAGGGGGAAAGTGCCAAGCCGACCGCGGTGGCCGAGGGGACTAAGGCGCTCTAGTCACGCTCTGCACGGCCACTACGGTCGGGGGTTCGAATCCCGCGTCGCGCATGGACATTTGTGCCGTCCTAGTTCGTAAGTAGTTTGTAAGTTTAGGGACTGATGACCCCGTAGTTAAGTCCCATAGACGATACAAACATTTGAACATTTTTGAAAGTGCCAAGCTGAGTGCTGCGCCATACTTTTCCCGTCTGGTAAGAGTCAGCGTTAGCTGCAGCATTTACGTGTGTTTATTGTACTTTTTTAGAAATAAATACGGTTCAGTGATGTCGCAATCGACGGTTAAAGATTCCCTGAAATTTGCTATGGACCATAACATTGTCCGTCCTAAGCCATTTGAGGTTGAATAATGGTTAATTAGTTGAACGGCCGGCCGCAGTGGCCGAGCAGTCTGCGGCGCGCCAGTCACAGTCTGCACGGCCGCTACGGTCGGGAGTTGGAATCCTCCCTCGGGCATGTGTGTTTCTGTTGTCCTTAGCGTAAGTTAGTTTTAAGTTAGTCAAGTAATTAGTGTGTAAGTCTAGGGACTGATACCCACGCAGTTTGGTCGCATAAGAGCTCACACACAATTAGATGAACAAGTAAAGATAGGCATTGAATGTTTTCTCGGGAACCACCTTCCGATTATCAGCAGCGTTAATTTCGTAATACTTGCGAGCCCGAAGTAAGTAAAAAATAGTTGAATCTTGTGGTGGAACAATCAATTTCACGCAGTGTGCCGTGATTGTTGGAGATGTGTCCATTTTCATGTCGATCTTTGCATGCGAACTATCGAAATCTTTGATAACCAGTTCGATATCACAAGGGATCAGATTAATGCTGTTCTATCTCCATGTGGAAAAGCTGAGCAACACTGCAGAAAGAAGGTCCAGTGCGCTTGAATTTCCTCTATTATATAGGGTGCGCCAAATGAAAGTTGAATCGCAGAAGCAAAAAATGTTCAAATGTTTGTCAAGCTTATGGGACTTAACTACGGGGTCATCAGTCCCTAAACTTACAAACTACTTATGAACTACTTACGAACTAGGACGGCACAAATATCCATGCCCGAGGGGGGATTCGAACCCCCGACCGTAGTGGCCGTGCTGACCGTGACTGGAGTGCCTCAGTCACCTCGGCCACCGCGGCCGGCAATCGCAGAAGCACATCCTTACCGTTTTCGGGTACCGTGCATAAGTAGGACCAGCCAAGAGGGTGTGCGGTGTCCGAGCCGAATGTATACAGAAGCGCGTGGTGAAGAGTCCGGAAGGCCCGCGGTGATGTCAAAGTGCCTGTGACTGACAGTAAGTCGCCGCGGCGTTCATACAGTACCCGTAGCTCGGCATTAGTCATAGTGCGTTATATTAGAGCAATGATAGTAAGGAAAAGATTCCTATCCGTCTGTATCAGTTACTAAAAGAAACAGTACTCGTTACAAACGTACCTTGCCGTCTGTTGTCATATATATTAAAAAGTCTTGGAATTAAGACACCTACAGCACTTAATTCAGTGTGCTTATTGCTGGCCGGCCGCGGTGGCCGAGGGGACTGAGGCGCTCCAGTCACGGTCTGCACGGCCACTACGGTTGGGGGTTCGAATCCCCCCTCGGGCATGGATATTTGTGCCGTCCTAGTTCGTAAGTAGTTCATAAGTAGTTTGTAAGTTTAGGGACTGATGACCCCGTAGTTAAGTCCCATAAGCTTAACAAACATTTGAACATTTCTACCACGACGCCCCAGGTGAATAAATTTGCGGCGAGCAGAACCCCCATACCAGGGCCGGCGCAAGGCACGTGCGAAACGTGCGGCCGCACGGGGCGGCACTTTCCGAGGGGCGGCAAATCTGCCGTCCACTTTTTTCCCCCCTTTAGGACAAACTCAACATTCATCTCCAAGAGGGGATTCGAAACCAAACCTCGGAAACTGTAGAAAGGCGCCTCGATTTCCTGCCGGCCGCCCGTGTTGAACATGGCGAAGGAAGGAGGACTAATTTCTTCCTGACCACTGTGGCAGCAACGTCGTGTTTATGCCGGAGGAACGGAGAAGGGGAAGCAGTCTGGCGTACACGCCGACGCCAGTATTCTTACGAGTGAAGTGGTACCAGCCTGTTACGCGCCTTACGTTTACTCATAACTAAGTTTGCAGAACACGAAATCTAATCTGGAAATTCGAATGCAATGTACGAATCTGCGGTTACATATTAAGCCTGAAGCAATTTTGCTAAGCCCTTCAGTGGCAGTTTTCTAGTGTTTTACTCCTCCAGTATTATGGAAAAAAATGGTTGATCATTACTACAGTCAAATATGTCCAACACCTACAATGGCTAGAATTATTCCGAATGGTTAAATACGCTGTGAGTAATTTCAAGATATAAAGACATTGGTAATAAGCCTGGCAAAAGTTGGGTTTCGACTTATGTTTGAAAATTTTTGCTATTCGTTTGTGACTGATAGTCGGACGTTTTGGTTTTATGAGCCATGAAACACCTGTCTCCGCCTATATGAACAACAAGTAAACTCTGGCCGGCACTTTTGTTTGACAATACTACTAGCACACTATCACTTTGCCAACATTTATTTACTGAATAATGCGTGTGAATCCATAGGTTCGTTCGAAGAGCTGCATGGATGCAGATCCTGCAGCAGCAATGCAGGCACAACTGCGCATGCGCTGCGAAGATGACGTCACGTGCCGTGCATGTTGCCGGAGCTCTTCGAATACTAACCTGCAGCCTGCAGTTTGCATATCACGTGTGTGCTCACTTGTTCTGCGTAGTTCGAAGATGGCGGGAAACCAGTATAAGAGAGTGATTCATTGTGCCAGCTTCTAAAAGGAAGTTACTTTCTTATGTTAAAGGAATTGAAGTGTTCGTGTAATATTTTGTGTATTTCTGGTGTATCCAGTTTGAAAATTTGCATATTAAGTCTTCCTTTATTTGCAGGCGCGGAATTTTTAAAGTTCCAACCTCCCGCACCCGACACCTGAAAATGTTCTACAAATTCATCTTCCGAATACTGCGGCACCACATATTTTAAAAACACTTATCTGCCTTTATTTCGACGCAACATTTCATTGAAATCGTCGTCACTGGGCACAAAATCTGAATGGCTCGACATTTGGAACAAATGGAATTTGAAAATGCCCTTTTAACTATGGTTGTGTGGCCATCTTCTACAGCAGCTATTAAAATCGAGTATATTACGTAATCCGGCTTATACTGACTGCAATTAAAGACATTTGTTTTACACCAGACGCGTTTCATTGTTTATTTTAAAAGAATCTTCTGTGGTCTGTAAATGATATAAAGGTTTGTACAGTTTGTTTAATATACACAGATTGGAAACAGTTTTTAAAAAACTTTATGCAAGTTAGGCCTGTGTGTCTTTAAATTGATATTCGGTCTACTCACGGTGTTGTCTCTTCTTTACTCTCACTGCTGTTTTTCCGACTTGTTGGCTGGGTTTGTTGGTTCCTGACGCGTGTATTTCGGTTTGTACGGCTCTTTTCGCCTGTTTTTGTGGCGTTTCTTCCGTTTCATTTATTTTTACTTGAAACACGCGAAACGTTCCATACACTACCGGAAAACACATGCCAGGAACCAGACAACCTCAGCCGACAAGACGAAAAACAGCAGTGAAATGTAAAAAAGAGACAACACCGTGAGTATATCAATTTAAAAACGCATAGGCCTAACGTGCACAAAGTTGTTTTATAAAACAGTTTTTAATCTATGCATACAAAACAAACTGTACAACCTTTATATCATTTAAAGACCACAGAAGATGCTTTTAAATTAAAAAGGAAATGCACCTGGTGTAAAACAAATGTCTTTAATTTCAGTCTGCATAAGACGGATTACCTATTATATACAACTTTGCTCTTCTAATGTTTAGAGGTGATTTCATACAAACAAATATAATAAAATAAAATACTAATACATCAATATACACAAGCAAATAACGAACTTCCTCTACAAACATGAGAAGAATCACAGAACGACAGAAGTTAACATGTTGTACATTTATATACTACAACACCGTGGACTTCCGAAAACTTTGAATAAAGGCGCGTCTTATACCCTCACAACAAGCCTGAGAGTTATGCGCATGCACGAGTCTGGCAGCATGAGCTGCAGGGAAAATTTCCTCCTGCAGCTCCTGCCTGCATGAGCTGCAGGCCTGCAGCTCTTCGAACAGCCGGCAGACTGCAGGCAGGCTGCAGGAGCGGCGCCTGCAGCTCTTCAAACACGACTTTTCGTACTGCGCATGCGCTGCAGCATGGGTGCAGCTCTTCAAACGAACCTCATGTTTCATCTAAGTAAACTACTGATCGCTTTGATTTTGATGAACATCTGAGAAGGTATGGTCTTTTAGCAACAATGTCTTCTCGTCCGCACAAAACAAAACGTTATTTTTGGCACCTTCTAAAACGAAAATCCATAGAAACAACATTGCTTCTAAGGGTTTCCTTGCTAGCTTTGTAGCTCATTTCTGTTTGGCAAACGGGCGAAGATGACCTGGCTTTTGAGTGCCCTAAAACGCCAATAATGATAATAATAATCATCATCATCTGTTTCACAAAAATATTGTGCATTTTTCGCATTTCGTATTTCCATTGTTCGTAATGCCACAGAAATTGCTGCCTGATAATACATTTATCCATATCATCGGTCAAATACTTATTGTGAGATTCTTGCTTCTTCTTCTTGGGCGTTAGTTTAACCGTAGCCTCGCTGTACCTCGTCACGTGATCTAGTACCTGGCACTACCGCGTCACCACTTCGCCTTTGCAGGCAATATGTATTGTTGCGTTCTCTACAACGAAAACTACAAAATTAGTTTCGATAGTTGGCCGAGGGAGTCAAGATTGGTCAGAAGCACTTTCAAAAAAATGTTTTTATAGTCTATGGGACTTAACTACGGGGTCATCAGTCCCTAAACTTACAAACTACTTATGAACTACTTACGAACTAGGACGGCACAAATATCCATGCCCGAGGGGGGATTCGAACCCCCGACCGTAAGAAGCACTTTCATTGCGTTTCGTAAGAACAGATGAATTGGTGCTTCCGAATTTCTTGCAACTTTGTGTGTAATAGGTAAGTGCTTTTCATATAACGTACAATTAGTATTGCGCATGCATGTTACTCATAAGTTACAATTTTTCTCCTTCAAGATATCAGAATAGGAAAATTTGTTTTTCTTATGATCAGTTACTTCAAAAATTGGCAAGTCGGCAAATAACCACGCGTTGTCCTGTTAGCTAGAATGAAAATAAAGCGCAGAAAAGTGATGTGATACGGCGATGACTAATTTGTTACCCCTTATTCCATAATCAGACACGAAAGAACAGACACATGGAATTTACGACAGATGTCGAGTGTCAGTTCTTTGAAATGAACAACCGCAGTGCAGTGAGTTAATATATTTCGACTAGCATTAGTACCCGTCGATGCCCACGTCTGCATTTATTGCATTATTATGTTACTCCATATCCTTCTACTTCCTCGCTCCATTGTTTTCCGCCCCACTCTTTGACCGTTTCATCTGCGTCTGTAGTGAAATTCAGCCTGAAATTTAACTTCAGGCGGCTCAATTCTTATGACTTCATCTCCTGAACAGAGTATACTACAGTATTATAAGATTTCACACACATTTGAACATTTTTGTAAATTCACAAGGCTTATTAAAATTAGCTAGATTTTTACAATCTGGTTTGACTCCATTTTTGAGCTGGTGCCCAGCGACTGATTTACTGTTTTCAAATGTTCAAATGTTTGTTAAGCTTAAGTGAACTGCGGGGTCGTCAGTCCCTAAAATTACAAACTACTTATGAACTACCTTATACTAAAGACGACACAAACATCCATGCCGAGGGGGGATTGGAACCCCCGACCGTAGAGGCCGTGCAGACTGTAATTGGCGCGCCGCAGACCGCTCGTCCACCGCGGCCGGCTTCTGTTTTGTACAAATCTGTAGAGAATGTCACCAATCAGTCTCAATGTTTCTTTTTTATTATTTTTATTTTCCAGATATACAGAGATTTCGGACACAGTGTGGCTATTCTCATTGCTTTGAGTTACGTTTACATCTACAACGTCATGCTAACGTAACTGTCAACATGACGGTTTAGATGTAAGCACATATTAAAAGCTACGAGACTGGCCACCCAGTGACCGAAACATAGATATGCCTGAAAACTAAAAACAAAAATTGCGATTGATTGCTGACATTTACTAAAAATTCCATAAACGTTTCTTTTTTTTTTTTAAAAAAAAAAAAAAAAAAAAAAAAAAAAAAAAAAAGGCCGGAGGGGTGGGGCGGCAATTTAGCAGCTCGCACGGGGCGGCTCTTGGGCTTGCGCCGGCCCTGCCCCATACATCGTACTGTTGAAAAGCTAAGTATCTTGTTTGGAAGTGGTAGAAAGGAACTGCAATTACTTAATAATCTACTAAAACATTATACAGGCCATACAAAATGCTTTGCCATTACTCAGAAAGTTGAACGCACACCTGGGTGACACAACCTGTGCGCTGTGTCAAATGCCTGTTTGCGGAAGGCTGGTGGCAGGAAGGGACGATGACGACCGTCAGAAACGACGCAATATACTTCTATTTCTTCCTCAGGTACGTCGACGAGTTGTAACTTGAGATCGGAAGAGGGATCATTGACGTAGATCAGGAGTGCCTCATCTTCTTTTTGTGCTTGTGCCAGTGCGCGGTAGTCGATGGGACTTGAGACACTGCTAATTCGAGACAGGCAATCTGCAACAATATTATCAATCCCCGATATATGTCGAATGTCTGGCGTAAACTGGGCTATAAACTGAAGTTGATTATGCTGGCGGGATGAATAACTGTCACTGTTACGTTTAAAGGCGAACGTGAGTGTTTAATGGTCTGTAAATATCGTGAATGTTCGCGCTTCTACTTGTGGCCGAAAATATTTTACTGCTTGGTATATGGCCAGTAATTCGCGGTCATAGGTGCTCCACCTCTTCTGTGCAGGCGTAAGTTTTTTTAGAAAAATATGCCAGTGGCTACCATGCATCGACTGACAATTGTTGTAATGCTGCGCCTATTGTCGACAAGCTGGCGTCGACAACTACGGCTAACGGTGCGTCAAGCTGTGAATGTGCTAAGAATGTCGCATCGGCTTTGCTTGTTTTAGTTGCTTCAAACGCCGTGCACATACCTTCTGTCCAATGTATGAGGCTTTCATTGTTTTTCTTCGGACCCGCGTTAGCGGTTCCGAAGAAAGGGTTCCTAAAATTTTGCCGTGTGAGGAAGGTGTCTTCGATAAAAATTTAGCATGTCTAAATAACGGCGTAATTCTTTGACCGTAGTGGGTCGTGGTGTTTGAAGTATTGTCTGCACTTTCTCCGGGCAGAGGAAGAGAACCTGTGGCTGAAATCTTATGCCCCAAGAATGTCACCTATGATTGACCAAAAACACATTTCTCTACGTTTAGTACGACACCATAGTGTTCCAACCTATTAAACACCTTCTTCAAGTGTATTTGGTGCTGTTCATGGTCTGCTGAGAACACCAGAACATCGTCCAAATAGGCAAAACAGAATGGAAGTCCTCTTAAAACCGAATCAATCAATCGTTACCAAGTTTGAAATGTTTCAAATGTTTGTAGAACTTATGGGACTTAACTACGGGGTCATCAGTCCCTAAGCTTACAAACTACTTATGAACTACTTCAGACTAAGGGCGGCACAAATATCCATGCCCGAGGAGGGATTCGAACCCCCGACCGTAGTGGCCGTGCAGACCGTGACTGGAGCGCCTCAGTCCCCTCGGCCACCGCGGCCGGCGCCAAGTTTGAGCAGCGTTGTGTAATCCAAAAGGTATGAAAACATATTCATATAGGCCGAAAGGCATAATTATGGAAGTCTTTGGTATTTTTTCCTTGGCAACAGGGATCTGGGTATAAGCTTTCGTACAGTCAAGCACTGTAAACACTTTAGCACCGCCTAAAGCCTAATTGTAGTCCCTAAGAAGAGCAATAGGATATCTGTCCGGCACAGTACGTGCATTAAGTGCACGGTAGTCGCCGAAAGGGCGCCATGTTACACTCTTCTTCGGTACCAGATGTAATGCAGAAGACTATGGACTCTTATATGGTTGAAATACGCATTCGCGCAACATAGTGTTGAATTCTGCTTTCGCTGTGACCAAGCGGTCCGGTCGTCTTATGCGACGGTACAAAGAAAAAAAAATTAGATTCAAATTTAGTCTGAAATTGGTAATTTCACAGATGTGCTGCAAGGCGCGGCGTCGACCTCCAAACGATATATATCGAAGAGTTGAAGTATCGAAACGATACGTATCGAAAAGGATGTAGTTAGGCAGGAACCTAAGAGTACTGTTTTCTGGGTAATTTACAAGAAAGCTTACAATCGAAGTAGCTTGGCCTGAAATGATATATATCGATCGTACAACTGCAAATTGATTTAATGTTTCTGAACATATAATAATGGAAAGTCCAGGTTGGAATAAATAATATAATAAGGACAGTTTACAACTCACCGTAAAGACGTGGCGACGAGCTGCGACAGGCACACACAAAAGACACACACATACAACACTTTCAGCTATCGGCCATGGCCTTCTTCAGAACTTAGAACACTCACGCAAGGGGGGGGGGGAGGGGAGAGGGGATAGGAAGGTTATGTCAAGGTGGTGGGGATGGGTTAGATGGGAATAACGAGATGCAGCTTAGGAATGGAGTGGGGAGGCGGGTGAAGAGACAAAATGAAATAAACAAAATAAAATAAATAAACAAAATGCGTGCACACTGCAAGTACAGAAGACCGCAAACACACACACACACACACACACACACACACACACACACACACACACGTTCGCACATTCACACACCACTCAAAATAGCCGAGGTTTGGGATAGAGAGGCAGGAATTGTAAGGTATGGAGAAAAAAAAAAGGGAAGTTATCGTAGGTTGAGGCCTGGTTGATTTCTCAGAGAATGTATTGTAGGGATAACTCCCATCTCTGCAGTTCAGAGAAGCTGGTGGTGGATGTGAGGATGCAGATGGCCCAGGTTGTGAAGCAGCCATTGAAATCAAGCATGTGCTCCGCTGCATGCTGTGCCACAGGGTGGTCCACCTTGTTTTTGGCCACAGTTTGGCGGTGGCCATTCATCCTAATGGATAGCTAGTTGGTGGTCATGCCAATATAGAAAGCTGTACAGTGTTTGCAGCGCTGTTGGTAAGTTACGTGGCTGCTTTCACAGGTGGCCCGGCCTCTGATAGGATAGGATAAGCCTGTGACAGGACTTGAATAGGAAGTGCTGGTTGGGTGGTTTGGACAGGTCTTGCAGCGGGGTCTTCCACAAGGATATGATCCCTGTGGCAGTGAGCTGGGTTTCTGTGTGACATAAGGATGAACTAGGACATTGCGGAGGTTGGGAGGGTGATGGAACACCATTTTAGGAGGGGTGGGAAGGATTTTGGGCAGGATGTCTCTCAGTTCTGGAGACGAGGATAGAAAATCAAATCCTTGGTGAAGGATGGAATTTAGTTGTTCAAGACCAGGGTAGTATTGGGTGGCAAGGGGAGCGCTCTTTTGTGGATGGTTACTGGTGTTAGGAGGAGGATTTGGGGTGTGTGAGGATATGGCACAGGCACAGACAAATATATACAGACGGGAAACCTCCGTTAAGGGCCCAGTCCTATGCTCAGGGGTGCGGGGAGGGAGGTTTTCCAGCAGTTCCGTAAGATGTCCCATGATTGCGCTGCGGTCAGAAGCAGCCCTTTAAACTGGCCAGAGCAGGCGGCAGGTAGCGGCTGTCCCCACCACCACCTCCCCTCAAACGCCAGCAAGCTGGACACAGCCGTGGCCTCGTAGCAGGCGGCACAACATCTCCCCTCAGTCTCCCCTCCACGCTACCCGTTGAAGTGCGAGAGGCACCCTAAGCCAGCGATCCGCCTGACACCTGCTAGCATCTTACAGAACTACTAGGACAGCGTAGGATAGTGGTGTAGGGGTGGTTTCTTCTCTGTATATGTTACTCTGTGGCACGGGAGATCTGTTTGCGGACTAGGTCTGTGGGGTAGTTTCTGTCTGTGAAGGCCTTTGTGAGACCTTCAGCATATCCAGAAAGGGAGCAATAAAACTTAGCGCTGCTAGAAAGACTGACAAAAATTGCTGTAAACCAAACTTCGTCATATTGACATGAAGTCGACGCACGAGGAACCTAACAATGAAATTCTGACAGCAATTTCAGTGACCACACAGACGATATTCAAAGTGATTCAGATGTAACTGATATGCATCCGTTTTTAGTGTAGTGTGTTTTCACCACTTAAAATTGCTTCACATATGTAGATAACTGGTTACTTACGGTTGGGTGGCCGAGGAGACTGAGGCGCTCCAGTCACGGTCTGCACGGCCACTACGGTCGGGGTTCGAATCCCCCCTCGGGCATGGATATTTGTGCCGTCTTTAGTATAAGGTAGCTGATAAGTAGTTTGTAAGTTTAGGGACTGATGACCCCATAGTTAAGTCCCATAAGCTTAACAAACATTTGATTTGAACTTACGGTTGCCACAAGTTTACCAAAGTGAAAGTCCTTGACAGTTCTCCGATTTCCAGACAGAGTTTTAACATTTTTTCCTGGCAACGTTTGAGATGAGGGTAATGAAATGGTTGGATAGACAAACATGTAAGGAGTCTCCTTTTATGATCGTTTTATTAACTCTAATTTCTAATGAACAACAAGTAGTCTCTTTTATAGGATTTATTATCCGTAGGCTAAGTTTATTTTTATACCGAGAATTGTCCATGAATTGATCCAAATTCGAAATTGTTCAGTTGTCTTTGAATTTTCCTAATATTCTCCTGACTCGTTTGAAACTGTCCGATTTTCATAGTTGTGTGTGAACCGTTTTAGTATGCGGCATGCGTGTGACTTAATATCCGTCCCATGGTTGTTATTTGCCTATAACGTGTTATCACGGTGTCTTCGCGTCGCCATACCTAAAAGCTTATCAAGCCTTGTGTAAAAAAAATTGTTGTATGCATGTTGGACGAAAAGGCCGGTACACATTTTCAGCTTTGCCCAATCGCAGTTGATGTCATATACTCTGTGAATATTAAAATCATAGCAGTTCCTTTGTCAATTGATACAGTTTCACGACGAATCTGGGACTTATCAGAGAATGTGAAAGGTACTTTAATTTCACGAATGAAATCGACTATATTTTCACTTCAAATGGATGAATCAACCGATGTAGATGGTTTGGCAATATGATCATATTTGTGCGCTACGCATACGTGGACTCTTTTCAAGAGTATCTTCTACCGTGCAAACCACTGAAGACTGTGACAACCGGCACTGAAGTTTTAAATTATTGACCGAATTTTTCACAGTGAATAACCAACCATTGAACAACTAAGTCGACGTATGGGCAGTGGAGCAAAAGCGATGACTGGTAAGATGTCTGGTTCCGTCACAAAAATAAAACAAAAAGCCAAAGGGCGCAGCAGTAGTCACCGTATACCTCACCATCAGGCTCTTGCAATGAAGAAAATGCCACCTTCTATGAAAACAGTTTTGAACGAAACAATTACAAAATGAATTTTATAAAATCTTAGACGGTTTAAAACCTTGTGTGATGACGTGGGTGGTCTGTATACGTCTTTACTTCACATAGAAGTAAGGTGGCTCTCCCATGGTAAAGGTGTAATGCGCCTCTTTCAACTGAGAAATGAAGTGAGAGCCTCCTTGACAGAAAATTACTTCGCTTTGGGAGAGAAGTTGTGTGACATGTCTGTCCATCCAAGGAAAAACAGTGACTATTTTTGATGCTAATGCTAATGTCGAAGGATTTAAAAGGAAGCTAAATTTGTGGGCAGAAACACTCAAAAATGGAAGCCTGGATAGTTTTCCAATAACGAAAGTCTTCAGAGATGAACTCTAATCAGATATTCCTGAGGATACTGTAAATGAGTTTGAAGTTCACCTGTTATGTTTGCTTGATTCTTTGAACTCATAGCTTCCAGACAGGTTGCAAGAAAAAGTTACAGAAAATGTTTGGGTTGTAACAGTCTCGTAATTTTGGTGTACGCTAAAGACGAGTTTAAAGTCTTATAGATAAAGCTTAACTTTTCTTCTGCTTTTCTCAACCACATATTTATGCGAATTGGGGTTTTCTATATATTTTTCAACTAAAACAAAATACAGATCCTGTCTCAACGTAGAGCAAGATATTCAGCTGCAACGGTCCAATATTCAACTAGATATATCTCATTGTGTAAATTAAAACAATCTCATTGACATCCTTTTTTTTCTAAACCAAGGAGAGCTCTTAACTATGTCTTTAAATACCTATTTATCTGCGTGTGTAAGAAATTGTGGATCTGCAATACTTGTTCTGCTGAATTTATTCTCAAATGTTTTGTTACTGTATGTGCATGAAGTTCTGTGTAATGTCAAATTGTGGATAAAATAAACATTTATAGTGATTAACGTCTTGTGTGCTTAAATTGTGACTATCGCACCATCGAAAGAATTAGGCCTACACCATGAAATTTCCATGGTCTTAAAAAATTCCAATAATCGTAACATTTCAGCATCTGTTGTACTGGTATGTAGTGGTTTACACAATAAGAGGTCCTCTGTGAAATATCCTGAATCTTCATGACGCTCAAAAGCCAATAAAATCGCTAATCGCGCACTGAGTATTCGTGACGGACAAAAGCCAATAAAATCGCTAATACGGTAACGTCAGTACGTAGTTTAAACTGTTTGGACAGAAAATGAATTGGGTTTGATGCGAGATACCAGAGATTCTTTCACATTATTTGACATGTCAACAATGCATCTCTTGACAGTACTGTCTGCTAACGGCACAAAAAGCTACAAGTATTACTGCGGGTTGCTTTTTATTTTTTAATCTTTGTTTTATATTTTATTCATTTTTTATCCGGGAGACATCGTTAACATACAATTTTATAAAAGTTTCTGCAATGATTTTTGAGCTTTTCAAGGCTTTGACACTCGATGCTTATCAGCTGGCCGCGAGGCAAAATTCTCGTATGTTTGCCAACGATATTCACTTTTGTCTCGTACCTCGTACAATCCATGAAGTTCTCGTATGCGTACGAGAATTCTCGTACGTATTGCAACAGTGCTGTGCCGGCATATGTGGCAGCGAGAGCTCTGATTGGTCGACTGAGCTCCCACCATTTCGTATCATAATGAGCAAATGGTTATCGCGTGAGCCGGCGTTCAAGCGACCCCCAGATTGTTGCAGAACAGTGCAGCAGAGGCCGTGAGACTGATAAGCAGCTTGCAGGTCCTCACTTGGAAACCGCAATCGGTGCATGGGAACACGACCTGATGTAAATGTTAAAGTATTTTTCATCAAGAAAATTGTGATGAATTTGATTTTCACATACTTTTAATTAATAATGTTAGTTATTCTTTACGAGTTTTGGTAAAAGGTGACTGCGGACCCCCTTGAAACAATTGGCGGACCCCTAGGGGTCCGGGGCTCTGTGGACCACAATTTGTAAAGCCCTGATGTAGAACATGCTTGTATTATACTCACTCATAAGAAAGACGAAAAATGTTTTCCATCGCTACAATGGAGAAAAAAAAAAAAAAAAAAAAAAAAAAAAAAAAAAAAAAAAAAAATTATGCCATTACATGAAACTACTACCGCACACATTCTGCCTCAGAGAACCGTGACGCTGTCCATTATACCACCGAATCAACATGAGAACAATGTCTGGTGTAAGTGAATACTTATTATGTTCATACCATTGCGCGAGAATGCAATAATTTGCATTTTAATATTAAGTTTCTTATCATTTGTGGGATATTTGACTGGACTATTACACCAAAAGATAATATATCTAATCCTCCTTATCTGTTATTACTGGCAATTGTTAGGTTCCACTACGGTTCTTTCAACGTATAGATTCGCTAGTACTTTCAATAACGCTGGTCATTCGCATAACCAATGAACCACATAAGTAACAGTGATCGTCGCCTATCGCGTAACCGTTCGGGTTTATTCGGTTCAACTTGTGTAGAGAAGTGCTCTTTTGTTCTGCGTGAATGCTCGTATTTTTCTAGATGGGACAGGGATTCCCCTGGCTGAGTCATCACGTACAGTGTACAGGCTGTTCCAGCTGCAGAACAGGCGGGCGACCATGGGAACTGCGAGGAGAAGCGCTGCAACAGCTGGCGTTCGGCACAGATGGACGGGTAGGCAGTGTTGCCAACCTTAGGGACATGTCCCTATCCGTTGGGACTTACGACTCTTTTTTTTTTCAAACTGTAAGCACGGATTTCCGATCTCTTTGCAAACCATAGGGACTTTTCTCAGGGATGATGCAGAATGAATGTACCTAAAAAAATTTAAAACAGTCAACCATCAGAAATCAGTTTGGTCCGTGGGGACTTTCATGGTGAACGTAGGGATTTTTGACACGTCATGTGGGGACATGGTAAGCAAAAGCAACACTGGGATGGGCAAGAGCAGCAAGCACCAAACTCTGGTTAGGGAGGAGCAATCGAGCAGCAAATACAGGCTCACTGATTACAATTAACGAAAAGCTTTCAATATAAGCCAAACGTTCCGCTGGATGAAATGATAAAAGAAAAGAAAACGGACATGTGAATTTGTAGCCCCCCCCCCCCCCCCCCCCCGTAGATCCGGCGCTGGATAGACGCACGTTTATGTCAAAGCTAACCATAAAATCTGTAGGTAGCAATTGCAGTACCCGTATCAATTGGAGTAAATGTGAGGAACGTGTCATGTGAGCTTCCATGGGACCAATCAGTCTGCGTAATTTTACGCAACATTCTACTGTATAGATCTTTACGCGCGCCAGATATTTGTTACTGGGATGGCTGTTGCAGGGTATTATTTTATAGCGCAGGAAATTGGCAATTCACTACAGTTACGGACTCGTACACAGGCAAAATAATGTTGGTAACATCTGTGTACTGGTTATGAGAAAGTTGTTGTGTCATTTTCATATTTGTCGTACATCTATGGCACTGTTCATATATTACAGGGTAGCCAACGTTAACAAAGTTGTGCTGCAGATTTCAAACATTACGTGAAGTCACTGTTGCAGAGTGTGGAAGTAACTTGCATTTCATTGTGAAGGAACATGCTTTTAAACTTTGTGTGAGCCTCATATTTTACGCAAGTGTCTTGTTTCCTTGAGACTACACGGTGAATGTATGGCAGTGTGTAGTATTGGTGGTAAAGTGTTTATGTGACCCAGTAACTAGGCCGCGCATGTGTGTGCTTTATGTGCAAAGGATTTTTTAAAATAGAAAAAGTCATTATTCGCGAATACTGAAAATGAAACTAAAAATTAATACTGATTTATTGCCTGTCAAAGGGCAGTACTTTCTGTTCAACGCCGGTAAGTTGTACTTTCTAAAAGTGGTTTATTTTTGAAGTACTTAATGTTGTTACTTCTTATTGATGACAACAACATGTACAAAAAGTAGCATTTTAATGTGGTCAGTGTCAGATTTGTTTTCTGCCAAATG
This sequence comes from Locusta migratoria, assembly GCA_026315105.1. Lineage (NCBI taxonomy): Eukaryota > Metazoa > Arthropoda > Insecta > Orthoptera > Acrididae > Locusta > Locusta migratoria. The sequence continues at coordinate 277,511,130 of CM048747.1, read as the reverse complement.
CTTTACAGAAGCTTTTTCTGGTCATTCAGGTACAGCACCAGTGGTGCCTTACTTGCCAACTTATGCTCGACAGCTTGGGTTCTCCAGTGTAGTTGTCGGTTTAATCTACACGATACTGCCAATCATGGGAATGCTGGCTAAACCATTGTTGGGTGCTGTTGCCGACCACTTTCGACGACAGAAAATGATGTTTATTTTCTGTGAAGTACTTGTTTTAGTGACGTTTTTTGCTATACAGTTCATACCAGAAGTACCTGTGGAATCAAAATCTTTAACAAAATTTGACTGTGGAGAAGGGGAATCATTCATTAATGTGTGTGGGCGTGAATCTTCAGGCAAGTGTGATGCAGAACGTGTTAAAGCCGATGGTATCTCAGGTGCTCTTCAATGTGAGGTTTGTTGATAATCAAAGATTATTTTTCATAGGCTATCTTATTTTCTTAGTGGCACTATACCAATGTCATGATTTTTAGACATATCTTTTACAGTCTTTACAATATTAAGAAAATGATAGATTACTAGTTGCCAACTAAGAATGTGTTCATTCACATATAGACTATAGTGTTTGTATACTTTTCACTGTGTCCTACTGTCTCAAAACTGTGGTAAGCTGTAATAAACCCTTTTCAGAGTGTTGTTTCTCCATCCTGGACTCCATCGTTTGATTTTTGCCCTGCAATATTACATTCTTGTGTTTAGAATTTAAAGAAATCACTGATTAAAATAGTCCATCTTTCTTTGCTTAGGCACCGACTATTATTAATATTATCTTGATAATTTTCAAATTTAGATTCCTTTATAGTTACGTGACATGTTGTATATAGGCCTATGCTGAAAAAAGTGATATGCAAAATGTTTACACAACATGTATGCACTGGAAGGTCCTCATACAAATTCAGTGAATTTTTGTATGAGGTGATGTATTGTGATATGTTAAATTGACATGTTGCTCATAGAAGTTGTGATACATGTATCCCATTATAAACTTGTTTGTCTTGTAAGGAAGTGTGTTCAGAGTTGTTTTGTGTAGGGGGAGGTTGGAAGACCTGGGATAATTGCCAAGGTGGACGAGTCATGTTTTGGGAAAAGGAAGTACCGTATGAGAGTAGAAGGCCGCATGTTGGTTTATGAGTGTGAGGGACTGATATTTCAGGGAGTGGCGTATCTGTTTTCGAGTGATTGTGAATCTATCTAAAAGGGTTTTAATTGGAGGAATTGAAGATTTTTTAAATATCTGTTGTGTTTTCGTGGTATACGGGGTTGTGGAAGAGGTGGTACCTACATTTAGTTGTGACCCAATGGAATTTAATGATACTACAGGGGCTGTACTAATACTGTAAAGGGGTTGTGGAGGCCATAAAGTCTGTTATGAGAACGGGGAATTAGTACTCTTCTGTCTTTCACTTTCATCTCAATGAGTACTGTTGGCAGAAGAGTGTCCTCAATAATTTTTTGTTTCTTGCATTTAATAGGGCTGTGGGGAAAATGTGTAGAGCCAGGTGTTGAAGGTTGGACTGTCAGATAAGTTATTGAAATGATACTTTGATCCGTATTGTGTCATATGCCTCCTGTCAGACGTCACATACGAAGTTGAGCATCATGAGCCATCGTCGAAATGACAAAAACAAAGAGACATTGTTCACGTCCTCCGCATGAAGCCTTACTACGATCCTGGAGAGCAGGTAGCCGACAATGACTTCTTATTAAAGGACTCTAAGGACAGTAATGTTACTGATGAAGCCAAGACAGGAACGTCTGTCGTCGATAATCATGGAGAAGGGAAGGATTCAATTGAACTGCCATACAGAGGACCCATGACAAGGTCGAGATCCTAGACGTTGCAGCTGGCTCCACAGGGAACATAACAGCGGGTGGCTGTTTTTCCAGTAGAGGGAGCAATGCCACGAGAGACACGTACACCGACTGCCGGTGTGACGCAGTGGATAGCGTCACCGACTGCGGTGCTGAAGTTCGCCGGTTCAATCCCGCCCACTGGCAAAAATTTATTACTTTGTAATCAACAATTCCAGAATGTTCATCATCTTTCTTATGTTCTCGTGTAAATGTTTCTTATGTTAACTGTTATTCTAATTTCTGGTACATTCTGTGTATAAATACCAGAGTACTCTGCACAAGAGGCAGTCAGTGCTGTGTGAATGTTTAGTTCATAATAAACGTGCTTTCAGTATAAGTGCTATGTTCAGTTGCCTTCGAAGTCAAGCCTGCTTCCATTTCAACGTGGCAATATTGATTATATGTGCTGGAACAAGTACTTTTTACAGTTTGCTGGTGACAACACTTTCTTACCAAAGGAAAAACTTATGCAAAAATTCTGTAATCAACATGTCTTATATTTGAAAGTGCCAAACAGTGGTTCATTAAAATATGTTTCATCAGCCTGTAAGAAAATAAAGGGGTCTTCAGCATGAATCAACACACCTGTACTAAGACGCATTGACATGCCAATGAACTTAAATGTCTTTTTTGTAACTTGGCCATCTATGAACTGCAAAGAAATGAAGACTCCTTGGGATTTTTCTTCTCTTTTTTTCAGTAAAAGTTTACTTGCCATGTCGTGGTGTGGCATGGTGATGCTGACAATGACCAGAGCTGCAATACTAGCCTTACTGCAGCTAATGACGTTGCTATTCAAACGGGGTGGAGCCATTCATACTTTTTCCATGCCTTGGTATATCTCAACCTGTCCAGGATCGTAATCTCCATTATTTTTCACTCCTTATGCAAAATGGGTCAGTCCACAGTCCAATGAGCAAGGTGGATGATGTGTTGTTGTGTTGCGGTCTTCAGTCCGGAGACTGGTTTGATGCAGCTCTCCACAATACCCTATCCTGAGCCAGCCCCTTGATCTCCACATAAGAACGGCAACCCACATCTGTCTGAATCTGCTTACTGTGTCCATCTCTTGGTCTTCCTCTGCGATTTTTACCCCACACACTTCCCTCCAACGCTAAATTCACAATTCCTTGATGTCTAAGAATGTGTCCTACAAATCTATCCCTTCTTTTAGTCAAGGTATGCCAGAGATTTCTTTTCTCCCCAATTCTGTTCAGTACCTCCTCATTAGTTATGCGATCCACCCATCTAATCTTCAGCATTCTTCTGTAGCACCATATTTCAAAAGCCTCAATCCTCTTCCTGTCCGCACTGTTTATTGTCCATGTCTCACTCCCATACAAGGGAACACTCCATACAAATGCCTTCAGAAAGGACTTCCTTAGGCTTAAATCAATATTCGATGTTAACAAATTTCTCTTTTTCAAGAACGCTTTTCTTTCCATTGCCATTCTGCATTTTATATCCTCTGTACTGCAACCATCATTTATTATTTTACTGCCCAAGTAACAAAACTCATCCACCTCCTTTATTACTTCGTTTCCCAATCTAATTCCTTCAGCATCACCTGATTTTCTTACACTGCACTCCATTACCATAGTTTTGCTCTTGTTAGTGTTCATCTTATATGCACCTTTCTGCACACTGTCCATTCCGTTCAATTGCTCTTCCAGGTCCTTTGCTGTATCTGACAGAATTACTATGTCGTCGGCAAAACACAATGTTTTTAATTCTTCACCCTGAACTTTAATTCCTTCTCCAAATTTCTCCTTGCTTTCCTTTATAGCTTGCTCAATGTACAAATTGAATAAAAATGGAGAAAGACTACACCCCTGTCTTACTCCCTTTCCAACCACTGCATCCCTTTCATGCCCTTCAGAACTCGAAAGAGTTTATTCCAATCAACATTGTCAAAAGCCATCTACAAAAGCTAGAAATGTAGGTTTGCCTTTTCTTAATCTATCTTCTAGGATAAGCCGTAAAGTGAGTATTGCCTCCCGTGTTCCTACATTTCTCCTGAACCGAAACTGATCTTCCCCGACGTTGGCTTCTACCAGCTTTTCCATCCTTCTGTATATAATTCGTGTTAATATTTTGCAAACATGACTTATTAAACTGATGGTTCTGTAGTTTTCACACCTGTCTGCACCTGCTTTCTTTGGAATGGGGATTATAACATTTTTCTTAAAGTCTGAAGGTACTTCGCCTGTCTCATACATCTTACACACCAGGCGAAACAGGTTTGTCATGGCTGGTTCTCCCAGAGACTTCAGTAGCTTGGAGGGAATATCATATTGTTTCGACTTAGGTCTTTCAGGTCTCTGTCAAATTCATCTCTCAGTATAATATCTCCTATTTTATCTTCATCTACATCCTCTTCCCTTCCTACAATATTGTTTTGAAGTTCATTTCCTTTGTAGAGCCCCTCTATATACTCTTTCCACCTTTCAGCTTTCCCTTCTTTGCTGAGAACTGGTTTTCCATCAGTGTCCTTGATATTCATAGAGCTGTTTTTCTTATCTCCAAATGTTTATTTTATTTTCCTGTAGGCTGTATCTATTTTTCCCCTATTTATACATTCTCCTACATCCTTGCATTTGCCTTCTAGCCACTCCTGCTTAGCCATTTTGCACTTCCTGTCAATCTCATTTCTTAGTCGTCTGTACTCCATTCTGCCTGTTTCATTTACAGTATTTTTATATTTTCTCCTTTCATCGATTAAATTTAGTATCTCCTGTGAGGCCGGCCACGGTAGCCGAGGGGACTGAGGCGCTTCAGTCGTGGTCTGCACGGCCACTATGGTCGGGGGTTCGAATCCCCCCTGGATATTTGTGCCGTCCTTAGTTGTAGCTAGTTCACAAGTAGTTTGTAAGTTTAGGGGCTGATGACCCCTAGTTAAGTCCCATAGACTCTACAAACATTTATTTTCTCCTGTGATATCCAAGGATGTTTTGTAGGTCTTGCTCTTCCTACCTATTTTGTCATCTGCTACCTTCACTATTTCATCTCTCAATTTTACCCCTGTTTCTGTCAATTGTTGCCTAAAGCTCCCTCTGAAATTCTTAAGAATCTCAGGTTCCTTCAATTTATCCAGGTCCCATCTCCTTATTTTCCTACCTATTTGTAGTTTCTTTAGTTTCAGCGTACAGTTCATAACCAACAAGTTATGGTCAGAGTCTATATCTGCCCCTGGGCATGTCTTACACTGTAAAACCTGGTTCCAAAATCTATGTCTTACCATTATAAAATCTATTTGGTATCTCCTGGTGTCTCCTGGTCTCTTCCACGTATACAACCTTCTTTTGTGATTCTTGAACCAGGTGTTTGTTATAACTAAATTATGTTCTGTGCTAAATTCTACAAGGTGGGTTCCTCTTTCATTCCTTTTGCCCAGACCATATTCACCTACTATCTTCCCTTCCCTTCCTTGTCCTACTCCGAATTCCAGTCTCCCATAACAATTAAGTTTTCCTCTCCCTTAATTGTCTGAAAAATTTCCTTTAGCTCCTCATATATTTCTTCGATTTCCTCATCATCGGCAGAGCTAGTTGCCATATAAACCTGTACTACTGTTGTCGGTGTTGGCTTCGTATCTATCTTGACAGTGATAATGTGATCACTATGCTGGTCATAGTAGTTTACCCGCATTCCTATTTTCTTATTCATTATCAATCCTACTCCTGTGATACCCCCAATTGATTTTGTATTTATAATCCTGTACTCACCTGACCAGAAATCCTGTTGAACCTGCCACTGAACTTCACTAATCCCCACTATATCTAACTTCAACCTATCCATTTCCCTTTTTAAATTTTCTAATTTTCCTACTCGACTAAGGGATCTAACATTCCACGCTCCGACCCGTAGAATGCCAGTATTGTCTTTCCTGATCTTCCTGAGTAGTCCCCGCCCGGAGATCCGAATGGGGACTATTTTACCTTCGGAATATTTTACCCGAGAGGATGCCATCATCATATGCTCACATAGTAGAGCTACATGTCCTCGGGAAAGGTAACGGCTGTAGTTTCCCCATGCTTTCAGCCGTTCGCAATAGCTGTGTGGCAAAGCCACATTAGCTGATGTTACAAGGCCAGCTCAGTCAATCATCCAGACTGTCGCCCCTGTAACTACTGAAAAGGCTGCTGTCCCTCTTCAGGAACCACATGTTTGTCTGGCCTCTCCACAGATACCCCTCCGCTGTGGTTCCACCTATGGTATGGCTATCTGTATTGTTGAAGCACGCAAGCCACCCCACCTCGGCAATGTCTGTGGTTCATGGGAGAAAGTTAGGTATTTGGAGGCCCCCCAAGGCCATAGGGCCAGGGCGGTCCACCCCCTCCCTCCTCCCTTTGTCTGTCACTGAAAGCATACAAATAGTGTGCATTGATGAGAGATGTCTACTATATGATGTACATACCATCAACACTATCACATATGATACATCAGTGGACATTTTATCACTAAGTTGGTGAGCAACTCTTCATCTGACTGGACTATTTTAGCATCTTGTGGGGTGCGATACATACGCATACATCACCCAGCTTTCCGGAACCAAGTAATGCCTTTGACTGGGCAGTGGATGCCTTTTGTCTCAAAATGACACCACTTCTCAACTTTGAGAATGACACTAACTTGTTAAACTTATCTTTAAGGTGTTCAACCAAGAATTGACGACCATGATAATGGAGGGTGCCTAGGGTGACAGTGCACAATGGACGTAACACGCATATGTCAGAATGTGACTAGCCCGTTGGCAAAGGACCCCCATGTATCCACTGTGAAATAACAGCTAATGCACCCATTAGGGAATGGACTTCCAAGCATTAGCTGTTATTTCACAGTGAATACATAGGGGTCCTTTGCCAAATGGCTCGCACTTCAGAAGAATTTTGAAAATAAATATCAAACCCACACAGGGGACCATATATGTGTGGCTGGAAAGAGTGACGATTCTTTTTAGTTGCCTCTTATGACAGGCAGAAATACTTTGGGTCTATTCGTACCCCAAAACTCACAGAGGCCCTCAGCACAAAGACTCAGTATTGGGCTTGTTCTGAATGTCCCAGTTGCCAAGCAACTGCCTTCATCGTGCACCATGTTTAACATCTTTAAATAAGATGGTCATGCAGACCCACACACCACACACTTGAACGTGTAAACATCTACATCTACATCTACATCTACATGGGATACTCTGCAAATCACATTTAAGTGCCTGGCAGAGGGTTCATCGAACCACAATTATACTATTTATCTCCCATTCCATTCTCGAATAGCGCGCGGGAAGAAAGAACACCTGAATCTCTCTGTTCGAGCTCTGATTTCTCTTATTTTATTCTGATGATCATTTCTACCTATGTAAGTGGGAGTCAACAATATATTTTCGCATTCGGAGGAGAATGTTGGCGATTGGAGTTTCGCAAGTAACCCACGCCTCAGCGATAAGCGCCGTTGTTGTAATGATTCCCATCCCAGATCCTGTATCATTTCCGTAACGCTGTCTCCCCTGTATCGTGACAATACGAAACGAGCTGCCCTTCTTTGGACTCTTTCGATGTCCTCCGTCAAACCCACCTGATAAGGATCCCACACTGGGCTGCAATACTCCAAAAATGGACGGACAAGCGCAGTGTATGCAGTTTCTTTAGTAGTTCTGTTGCATCTTTTAAGGATTCTGCCAATAAAACGCAGTCTCTGGTTCGCCTTTCCCACGATATTATCTACGTGTTCTTTCCAGTTTAAGTCTGAAGTAATAGTGATTCCTAGGTATTTTGTGGAGTTTACGGCGTTCGCATTTGATTGATTTATGTTGTAAACAAAGTTTAACGGATTTCTTTTCGTACACATGTGGACGACTTCACACTTCTCATTATTTAGAGTCAATTGCCAATTTTTACACCATACTGATATCTTATTCAGATCGTTCTGCAGTTGGTTTTGATCTTCAGATGATTTTACTAGACGGTAAATGACGGCGTCATCTGCAAACAACCTAAGAGAGCTACTTAGATTTTCCCCTAAATCGTTTATGTAAATAAGGAATAGCAGAGGACCAATAACACTACCTTGTGGAACGCCCGATATCACCTCTGTTTTAGTCGATGCCTTACCATCGATTACTACGAACTGTGTCCTCTCTGACAAGAAATCCCCTATCCAATTGCAAATTTGGGGCGATATACCATAACCACGCAATTTGATTAAAAGCCGTTTGTGAGGTACGGTGTCAAAAGCTTTCTGGAAATCAAGAAATACGGAATCGATTTGCGAACCTTTGTCGATAGCACCCATCACTTCGTGTGAATATAGAGCTAGTTGTGTTTCGCATGAACGATATTTTCTAAATCCGTGTTGACCTTGGGTCAATAGATCGTTCTGTTCGAGATAATTCATAATATTTGAATACAGGATATGTTCCAAAACCCTGCTGCAAATTGACGTCAATGAAATAGGCCTGTAGTTTAGTGGGTTACTCCTACTGCCTTTCTTGAATATAGGTGTGACCTGTGCAACTTTCCAATCTTTTGGTACAGATCCTTCTATGAGAGAGCGGTTGTATATGACTGTTAAGTAAGGAGCTATCGCTTCAGCATAATCAGATAGAAATCTAATGGGTATACAATCCGGACCAGAAGACTTGTTCTTATTAAGTGATTTTAGTTGCTGCACTACTCCGATGATATCTACTTCTATGTTACTCATTACGGCATCTGTTCGTAATTCGAAATCTGGAATATTGGTTTCGTCTTCTTTAGTGAATGAGTTTCTAAAAGCTAAGTTTAGTAACTCTGCTTTAGTAGCGCTGTCATCGGCAGGATCGCCATTACTATCACGTAGTGAAGGTATTGTTTGTGACTTTCCCCGAGTATATTTAACATATGACCAAAATCTCTTTGGGTTTTCAGTCAAATTACGAGAAAGAGTTTCGTTGTGATAAATGTTGTAGGCATCTCGCATTGAAATCCTCGCTAAATTTCGAGCTTCTGAGTACAATCGCAAATCCTGGGGATTTCGTGTTCGTTTAAATTTAGTATGCCTTTTCCTTTGCTTTTGCAACAGTGTCCTAACCTGTTTTGTGTACCAAGGGGGACCATAGAGCAAGGAGAAAATTTAGTATCAATCAGCAATAAAAAAAGTAAACCCCTCTCCCATGTGTGTCTAAATAGTAACAAAAATGTAATAAAACATTGATTTGCCTGCTTCCCATCTGATTTTATTTAAAAACACAATGATCTGCACACTTCTGGGAGTGGAATAAAACATATATCTGACAGCATCCCACAACTCAATTTTTAATAATGGAGAGTCCAGGTTGAAATTAATACACAACACAGTCACACAAATGTCATCTCCGGCTGCCACATTTCGATTCTGAATGTGGCAGCCGGAAGTGACAGTTGTGCGACTGTGTTGTGTGCCTTTGTTTTTGCGTGAATGCTCTATATTCTGGGAAAGCCATGGCCGATAGCCTAAGTATTGTATGTGTGTATCTTTTTTATGAGCCTGTCGCTGCTTGTTATGTCTTTGTGGTGAGTTGTAAACTGTACACCACATTCTAGTTGAATGTGTTTTATATCGTGCTGAGAGGGCAGCAGTGAATCTTGATGGTGCTCTGCCTTCTGTTTTAGCTGATGATGAGGTGAGTGTGACTACCGTTTTAAAATTTTGTGATCTTTCTGGACTCTTGCCTAAGATTTTAGGCTGGAGGTTTTAGTGCATTAAAGACTGGATGGCCCATCCCCTTCTATCAGTCAGCAGTCCCTTGTACCCTAAAATTGCCTTAAGAGTACATTTATGACTGTGAACTTCAGTGGGCCATCTTACATTGCTGACATGCAATACTTGTTATTGTGATTGTTTCATCCAACATGCCACTTGATAATTTCGGATACATACCTTCCTGTAACCTGTTTTTCATTACCTTTTTTCTTAGATCGCACTCGTCTTCTAATTACCTTGTCAGGGCGCTACAGACCTAGCTGTCGTGCACCCACATCAATCTGTCCATCCACCATTCATCCTTCCATACAGTCTATCCACGTGTAGTCATCACATCTTCAATGACGGCAGTCCCTCTCCAAGTATGCCAAATGCCTCATGAGGCCTTCACTGTCTGCAGTTACCCTCCAAACTTTGTGCAGAAACACACCTCATGGGTCCTATCTGTCCAGTCACCTACCACCTCCTCCACACCCACTATCCAACTATAAAAGATCCAGTACCACCCAGTTCCTGCACTGACATGAGAAATCCCACCTCCCCCCATATATTGGTATTCCACCAACCACAATACCTATCTAATATCCTTGTCCAACCCTGCAATAGACCTAGATGCAAAACCTGTCCTATCAACCATAATCTAACCACCTACTCCAGTCCTGTCACATTAATTTCCTTACTCATAAAAGACGGGGCAACCGTGAAAGCAGTCATTTTACCTACAAACTGAACTGCAACCACTGTGTGGCTTTCTGTAAGGTGCATCTGAAAAGTTTGGTGAATTGGTCACATATTTCAATAAGTGTCCTGGCGAGAATGTGGTGCCCGTGCATACACGTTGAGGGACCTGTCAACAAGCGCTCCCTATTGTGCAGAGCACTGCAGTTAAGCGATGGTACACAATGCGACCCATCTAAAAGGGTTAGTGTGAGAACTTGCGTCATTGCAACATGGAGAGCAAAATGGAACAATGCATTAACAAATTGTTTTGTTTCAAATTAGACATAACAGCTACGGAGACCCATGGGATCTTAATGCAAGTATATGGTGTTGAAGCAGCGAGTAAAAAGTGTGTGTTGGAGCGGTTGTGGAGATCCAACAACACGTAACCTCAGTGCTTTGAGCAATTCTAAAATAAGTTTTTACTGAAAGTTTTGAAAAGCTGTACAGCCGATGTCAGAACTATATTGTAGCCAATGGTGATTACTTTGAAGGCCAGTAAACATATTTTGTTGGTAACAACTCTTGTTTGCTGTATTTCATGAGACCATTCACCAAACTTTTCAGTTGCACCTTGTACGTGGGCATGACCAGCAACAAGCTGTCTGGCTGGATAAATGGTCATCTTCAAACTGTTGTCAGAAGACAGCTGGACCATCCTGTCGCAGAGATGCAGCTCTGCACGATGTGGTTCACTTGTGACTGCTACACAGCCTGTGCTATATGGATCCTCCCCACAAACACAGGCTTGTCTGAATTGTGTATGTAGGAACTCTTCATACAATATCTATCCTATGCTCTGGCAATCCTCCAGGCCTAAATCTTTGCTAGTTTCAGCCCCCACCAATCTCCGCTCCCCTTCCCTGTCCCCATGTATGTCTCCCATTCTGCTACACACTCCAGCCCCTTCCCTGCCCCCTGTCTGTCAGACAACACTGGCGTATTCCCCCAGCCCCACTGTGTATCCATCCACTACCTTTCTGTTCCCCTCTCCATGCCTCAGCCTCACCAGTGGTAGCTTTCGCCTTGGACATTTTGAGTCCCGCAGATTGGCCACAGCAGCTGAAGATGGCTGTCTGTGTGTGTATTTGTTTTCTCTCTCTCTCTACTAGATGAAAGCTGTAACAGCCGAAAGCTATTAAGTAAGTTGTATTCTGGTATGGCACCAACGGCTATGCCACAGTGGATACACTGGTTCCAAATCATGGGAAGCAAATTTTGTAATAGTTTGATTTAATTAGTTTAAGAGTATAGTGTTTTTGTTGTTGTTGTGCTAACAAGGGAAACTCCCCATCACACCCCACTCAGATTTAGTATTAAGCCAGTACAGTGGATAGCCCATCAAAACTTGAACAAAGATCAAGCACGAAATCAGGAAGCAAGTGTACAAAGCTGTGAAAAAAGCACAATAGAAAGAGTGAACAGCCCAAGATGTGCAACACTGAGAAAGTGGCCATTGGTCATGGTGTTGGATTGCAATGTGAGAGATACATGTTCAAATGTCCTACATGATCAATATTTCAATTTTTTGTTTTCCAGACAATGGGATTGTCCATCTAGTCATTGACATGCTGTATTCAATTTTATGTCCATGTTGTGTTGTAATATCAATGTCTACAACTGCTCTTTACAGGCAGAAGGAAGTTGCTCCTCCATCAGAAAGCATGACTGATGTATCATATGTGATAGTTTTGATGGTATGTACATCATATAGTAGACATCTCTCATCAATGCACACTATTTGTATGCTTTCAGTGACAGACAAAGGGAGGAGGGAGGGGGTGGACCGCCCTGGCCCTATGGCCTTGGGGGGCCTCCAAATACCTCACTTTCTCCCATGAACCACAGACATTGCCGAGGTGGGGTGGCTTGCGTGCCTCAACAATACAGATAGCCGTACCATAGGTGGAACCACAGCGGAGGAGTATCTGTGGAGAGGCCAGACAAACGTGTGGTTCCTGAAGAGGGGCAGCAGCCTTTTCAGTAGTTACAAGGGCAACAGTCTGGATGATTGACTGAGCTGGCCTTGTAACATCAGCTAATGTGGCTTTGCCACACAGTTACTGCGAACGGCTGAAAGCAAGGGGAAACTACAGCCGTTACTTTTCCCGAGGACATGCAGCTCTACTGTATGAACATATGATGATGGCATCCTCTCGGGTAAAATATTCCGGAGGTAAAATAGTCCCCCATTCGGATCTCCGGGCGGGGACTACTCAGGAGGATGTGATCATTAGAAAAGACAATACTGGCATTCTACGGGTCGGAGCGTGGAATGTAGATCCCTTAATCGAGTAGGAAAATTAGAAAATTTAAAAAGGGACATGGATAGGTTGAAGTTTAGATATAGTGAACTAGATATAGTATAACTGAAGTTAGATATATTTGGGATTAGTGAAGTTCGGTGGCAGGATGAACAGGTTTTCTGGTCAGGTGAGTACAGGATTATAAATACAAAATCAATTGGGGGTATCACAGGAGTAGGATTGATAATGAATAAGAAAATAGGAATGCGGATAATCTGCTATGACCAGCACAGTGATCGCATTATCATTGTCAAGATAGATACGAAGCCAACACCGACAACAGTAGTACAGGTTTATATGCCAACTAGCTCTGCCGATGAAGAGGAAATTGAAGAAATATATGAGGAGATAAAGGAAATTATTCAGACAATTAAGGGAGAGGAAAACTTAATTGTGATGGGAGACTGGAATTTGGTAGTAGGACAAGGAAGGGAAGGGAAGATAGTAAGTGAATATGGTCTGGGCAAAAGGAATGAAAGAGGAAGCCGCCTGGTAGAATTTTGCACAGAACATAATTTAGTTATAACAAACACCTGGTTTAAGAATCACAAAAGAAGGTTGTATACGTGGAAGAGACCAGGAGACACCGGGAGATACCAAATAGATTTTATAATGGTAAGACATAGATTTAGGAACCAGGTTTTACAGTGTAAGACATACCCAGGGGCAGATATAGACTCTGACCATAGCTTGTTGGTTATGAACTGTAGGCTGAAACTGAAGAAACTACAAAAAGGTAGGAAAATAAGGAGATGGGACCTGGATAAATTGAAGGAACCTGAAGTTCTTAAGAATTTCAGAGGGAGCTTTAGGCAACAATTGACAGAAACAGGGGAAAAGAAAACAGTAGAGGAGGAATGGGTAAAATTGAGAGATGAAATAGTGAAGGTAGCAGAGGACAAAATAGGTAGGAAGGCAAGACCTACAAACAATCCTTGGATATCACAGGAGATACTCAGTCACAAGTGAACGATGTCGTTCAGTGGGAGCCTCGAGCGGAGTTGCAGCAGAGGGCGCTCGCGGCTGTCGTTGTGAGAACGCCGCGCCATGCGTGCATGGCGGCGCGCGGCGAAAGCAGGTGGTGCGCACTTTGTACTTGTGCGACACCACAGAAAGCAAGGAGAAATTTGGAGAAGGAATTAAAGTTCAGGGTTAAGAATTAGAAACATTGCGTTTTGCCGACGACATAGTAGTTCTGTCTGATACAGCAAAGGACCTGGAAGAGCAATTGAACGGAATGTACAGTGTGCTGAAAGGTGCATATAAGATGAACACTAACAAGAGCAAAACTATGGTAATGGAGTGCAGTGTAAGAAAATCAGGTGATGCTGAAGGAATTAGGTTGGGAAACGAAGCAATAAAGGAGGTAGATTAGTTTTGTTACTTGGGCAGTAAAATAACAAATGATGGTTGCAGTACAGAGGATATAAAATGCAGAATGGCAATGTGTAGAAAAGCGTTCTTGAAAAAGAGAAATTTGTTAACATCGAACATTTATTTAAGCCTAAGGAAGTCCTTTCTGAAGTCATTTGTATGGAGTGTTGCCTTGTATGGGAGTGAGACATGGACGATAAACAGTGCGGAGAGGAAGAGGATTGAGGCTTTTGAAATATGGTGCTACAGAAGAATGCTGAAGTTTAGGTGGGTGGATCGCATAACTAATGAGGTGGTACTGAACAGAATTGGGGAGAAAAGAAATCTCTTGCATACCTTGACTAAAAGAAGGGATAGATTGGTAGGACACATTCTTAGACATCAAGGAATTGTGAATTTAGCGTTGGAGGTAAGTGTGTGGGGTAAAAATTGCAGAGGAAGACCAAGAGATGGACACAGTAAGCAGATTCAGACAGATGTGGGTTGCCTTTCTTATGTGGAGATCAAGGGGCTTGCTCAGGATAGGGTATTGTGGAGAGCTGCATCAAACCAGTCTCCGGACTGAAGACCACAACAACAACAACAACAACAACAACAACTAATGTATAGTATGACAGTTTCCAAGGTTACGCTGGGCGAGGTGCCACAGAGGTAACACACTGTATTCTCATTGAAGAGGACGGCAGTTCAAACCACTCTCGAGCCATCCTTATTTACATTTTTCATGATTTCCCTGAATCACTCAAAAGGCATGCCAATTTCCTTCCCCAACTTTAAAAAAAAAAAAAAAAAAAAAAGAATCGGAGCCTTTGCTCTGTCTCCGATGAGGTTGCTGTCGTTGACATGATGTTCAACTCTAATCTTCCTCCAATGTTACAAAAAGAGAACACAGACATCAATGACTAAATGGATAGTTCATAATTTTGTAATAAACAACAAATGAAAATATTAAGCTTGATGGAACTTTGAACATATATCTCCAGTCCATCATGATCACAACCACAACAGCATGCCTCTGCCTGGTTTCTTAATGTTCCTTACCTCTAGCTTGAAATATTCACTCTTTCTATTTTGCTTCTTTTTTCAGTTTTGTACACTTTCTTACTGGTTTTAAGCTAGTTCTGTGTTCCGTTTTTGATGGACTATCCACTGTGTCAACTTACCACTAAATCTGAAAGAGGAGTCTGATGGAGAGTTTCCCTTATAAGGAGAGGATTGCTGTTAAAATTGTGTAGAGAGCATGAACCAAGAATAGTTGCTTAACATATTTCTTCCCCCCACACACAGTTAGCAAAGTGTTTTCAATAAGAAATTATAAATTGTATGTGGACTTACTGACAGTCATTTGTTCCACACACTGCATCCTTTTGAAACTGAGATGGCCGAAATTATATTGATAGCAGAAGCCACTTTGAGGTGATAGAGTACAGGTATGGATAAATTCAAACCCGTATGCTGTGCTTGACCTTTAAACCAGAAACTTGGATTTTGCACACAATGTCCCACTCAATGAATGAGCCAGGCGAGATTCACAACCTGCCCTCACAACTTAATTTCCCATACTTCTCCCCTACTTATCAAGCACCATTTCAGAGTAACAGATTAATTCTGTATACGAAGACAAACTGTCTGCTAAATGATGATAGAGATTGAGGACTCAGCTGACAATTGATTAGTGTGCAAGCTGATAGTATTGACATCAGGCTCTAAGGTTCAGAAGCTCTGACTCGTCTGTGGTTCTGGCTGTGCCAAGATTGTCTTACAAAGAGTTCAGTCCTTGGTAGGCTAATGTACAGACATTGTGTGGTTGCAGACTGTAAAGCCAAGTACAAGTTTACTGGATGTTGTTATCTCAGGCTGTCAGGGCTTCACAATAAATGTGCTCTGTGAACAAAAGGTGAGTGCAGGCATATGAGCAGAGTAACAGATTAATTCTGTATACGAAGACAAACTGTCTGCTAAATGATGATAGAGATTGAGGACTCAGCTGACAATTGATTAGTGTGCAAGCTGATAGTATTGACATCAGGCTCTAAGGTTCAGAAGCTCTGACTCGTCTGTGGTTCTGGCTGTGCCAAGATTGTCTTACAAAGAGTTCAGTCCTTGGTAGGCTAATGTACAGACATTGTGTGGTTGCAGACTGTAAAGCCAAGTACAAGTTTACTGGATGTTGTTATCTCAGGCTGTCAGGGCTTCACAATAAATGTGCTCTGTGAACAAAAGGTGAGTGCAGGCATATGAGCAGGGCTTCACAATAAATGTGCTCTGTGAACAAAAGGTGAGTGCAGGCATATGAGCAGGGATTACTGTACTTCCTCCATAGTCTCAGGAAAGGAGTGGGAGGCCATCTGAAGTCTTGTGTAAACAAGTAAATCGATCTTAAGAGAAACACTTTGAGAAATGTAGACTGTCTTAATATTCCTTGTCACACTGTATCAATTACTTCAAGTTGGAGATCCATCATTAATGGCTACTTGAAGGTTATTTATTTTCTCATTGAGCTCCACTGGAAAGCTGATTTGTCATGTCTTGTGCCATCTATAGATATATAAACTAATAAATTACATGAAAACCTACATTATGTTACAGCATTCTTCAATGCTGTTAAGAGTGGTACAGCCCACTGTGAACCTGAGATTAGATTAGATTAGTACTTGTTCCATAGAATACAACACTTTGTAATGATGTGGAATGTGTCAGGTTAATGAAAGGTGTCTTTACAAATTATTACTTTGTACTAAATATTACATGACACTATTTTTTTTTCAGATTTACTAATTTATATCTAAAAATTCATCTGTAGTGTAGGAGGATTTGCCATTCAGAAATTCTTTTAATTTATTTTTAAATGCTTGTTTGCTATCTGCCAGGCTTTTGACGCTGTTTCGTAGGTGACCAAAGACTTGTGGCAGCATAATTCACCCCTTTCTGTGCCAAAGCTAGACTTCCATACCTACACTTCCATGGAAATGTAATGAATACGTAACAAACTCTACAAAGATTTGGCAAATTGTCTCTCAACATTGTCTGTCATAACCTGTGTGACCTGCATTTTTATTTAATTTATTTACTTACTTTTTTATGAGTTCATGTTGTGAAACAGTGCATACAAATGTTCAGCTGCAACTATCAAGCATTCAAGCACCACTGTCTTCACTTCCTCTGCCTCTACTGAGAGCCTCCTTTTAACTTTGTACACTCTGAGGTTCTTCAAATTTCCCATTTGCATATTGTTTGAAGTAATAAGATAAGTATTGCCTTGGACTTGGTCTCTATGGTAATCAGTTTAGATGTTTAATAAGACTGTACATTTACTTAGACAATAGCTTACTTGATGTGTATATGTGTACTGAAGCATTGTTGTGAAAAATGTTACCAAGGATGGGACTTGAACCTTGGCCTTCTGCTCCCCAGGAAGTTATGCTCATCATTATGCACTATTTTGTAGATTTACTCTTACACACATACACCCTCAGTCCAAATTCCCACTTCTGCTTCAGTTTACGCAATGATCCTCGTGAATTCGACAACCGAGCAAGGTGACACAGTAGTAACACATTGCACTCCCATGCAGGAGCACAGCAATTCAAACTTGCCTCCAACCATCATTATTTAGGTTTTCTGTGATTTCCCTAAACCACTCCAGACAAATGCCACGATGGTCCCTTTCACAGGGCAAGGCCAATTTCTATTCCCATATTTGAGAAAACTTTCAGTGTGTGTGTGCCCTGTCTCTAATGACCACAATGTCGGCTGGTCATTAAATCCTAATCTTCCCTTCATTCTTCATGAACTTGAAGTTAAATATTGTAAAGGATCTCCAAATGAAACTGACTAGCACCACACAGAATTAATGAAG
The DNA here is from genome assembly GCA_026315105.1 of Locusta migratoria. Lineage (NCBI taxonomy): Eukaryota > Metazoa > Arthropoda > Insecta > Orthoptera > Acrididae > Locusta > Locusta migratoria. Next base: position 277,493,298 of record CM048747.1, on the reverse strand, counting down.
GTTTGCCTGAAATTTGTGATTAACCCTGTGTGTCTGGATTTGACAGATTGTTTATAAACCTACTGTTTCATGTCAGTGTAACGTCATTGCCATTTTCAAAAATAGTATGATCTTATGTGCATACTTTGTAGTATACATATACTGACTGATTTTTTTTTTTCAAATTAAAAGTGTCTGTTTTTTAACTTTTGATGTTTACTTTGCAGATGACATGTAGCGTAACAGATCCAGCGATGTTTGCAGACATGTGCAAGTACTGGAATGTGTCGGACTATTGCAAGAATCAAACAAACAGTCTCAGTATGACAGCTGTGGCAAGCTTAAATCACACAACTTCTGTGGATTCTTGTTTGTACTTCCCTGTGCATGAAGTAAAACTGATGAACAGTGATGTACTCAACCCCTCCTGCAGTGCTGTGAGACATTTAATGTGTGACACATTTTGTAACAATACTGTGATTAACAATATGATTACTGTAAATGAAGAAATTGGTGATGTTGCTGGGCTTTACCAGTTCTGGTTGTTTTTCCTACTAATGATTTTGAGTTGGGTTGGCATGGCAGTTGTGGTAAGCGTTGGTGATGCCATATGCTTTGGAATGTTGGGTGAGTTTTGATACATTTGTAATTATAATAAAATTTAAAACAAAAGCTTTATTATTTGCGAAATCTGTTGTTAGTTTTAAATTCAAGTCAAGATGTTTGGGTCATTCCGAGAATCTCGCACAGCGTAATAAGATAGGGTGACTAGTTTTCCAAAATCAAAATACAGGACACACATTATAACAATACCTACCTATCAAGATATGTTTAATATAAAGTTGTTGCATAATCTAACAATGGCAAAGTACAGTACAGTTTGAACTGAAAATGATAACTGATTTTGCAATTGACTAACTAAAGGAGATAGCTACTGTGATGTGATGGAAAAGACTCTGAGAAAAGTGGCAATTTTGAAAAGGATGGCACATAATGTCATAAAACATACACTGTAAAACAGGCCAAAATACTACCATAGTTGCAGATTTGGAAACCAGATTGCTATTGCAACACAGCTTGGTTTGGCACTATGGACCCTGTCTTCCATGAGATTAAAATCATGACTGTGGAGTGTATCATTTGCTCATACATTTGTGATACCAAATGTTGCCTTTACCCATGGCATCATTAGCATGATAGTCAGTACTTAGAGCTTATACAATATGACTGACTGGTGTCATTCATTAACACAGACAAACACATGAATTAATGCACACATAGTATGGCAAGAAAGTAAACTGATGTGTAATATTTGGTGATTTTTTTATTTACGTTTGATTGTCTCAAAAACACTTCTTTTTTAGTACTGAGTGTTGTTGGTAGAAAGTGTGACTTTTGAGTAAAAAATGGTTACCACAACATGAAAAGTATTTCATTGCAGAAAGAATTTGAAACACGTTTATTACAGGGTATTGGAGGGGACAAACTAAACATACAGCAATTCACAAAAGAAGACATAACCAATCAAATGCAAAAAATAATTGAACATACTTGCACTAAAGAAAGGCAAATAAATTGCATTAATAATTACATAAATATATAGTGTTTACTGTGGTCACAAATAGCCTACACAATTATTATTATACTTACACAGCTTACTAACTGTGCAGTCTCAATTATCCAACAAAAATGGGCTGCGGAGATGTTGGATTACCTGGAATGTCAGTTAATAGGGAAACAAAAAACAATAATATTGTAACATTGAAAACTGCAGATGGTCCAGAATTCGAAGGCTGGTCGTTAATAGAGCACAACACGTTATACTTAGAACAGGTTTATTTCTAACACAAGCGTACACTCAGTACAGACTGCCTCCTCCTTGGAATGCTCCACTATTCATACATAGAAAGAATCTTCTGGAATTTAGAAGTACATCAAACATAAGAAACATGTAGAAGACTGCACCACACATTCTGTCAGAAGACTCACACCAATATTGCAAATGGTTGCTGGTGTCTTATTATTGTTAAAGCTGATACAGTAATTACTTTCATTGTGCAATACAATTAAAACCATAAGAGAATGATATATATTAAATTTTGTTTAAAAAGTTTATTATTTTGGCACCACCTTTATCAACTATGTCAACTATGTTTCTTTTCTCTTCCTCTTCTGCTGCTTATTCGCCAACGAAGTTTTCATCAGTGGCGTCATACAGGTCATAGAGGGCAAGCCACTCATTAAGGTCCTCATCAGTTGCATATACACATCAAGGAATTTATTTCAGCAAAGGCAATATAATGTCCGTCTTTTCTGTGCTAATTTCTTCATTTGCCAGAATATCTCTTTTTCTGCGTGTAAACAGGCTTTTCCAGGACTTTGCAATTGTACCTGCCCCAACAGTTTACCAACACTTCCAAAATTTAAGACATGTCTTACAGGTTTAAAAAAATAGATATAATTTCACACTCATATCTTCTCCTTGGTCAGTTGTGTCAATCAAAGATGACAAAAGCTATATATGGTAATATATTTTCAACCTCACCAACACATCTTGGACCATAGGCTAACAAATAGCCGTAACTTTGGGGGGCAGGAATAATGCTCTTATTTCACCATCTTGCAATGCATCTTCACAGGGATGCATGGAGTCATTATCTAATAGTAAAATGATTAAATTTCTGAGCTCTTCCGAGCATTGTTTTCGTTATAATATTTAACTGGCAAAGCAGGATTAGAAATGGTTTTAAAAACTCTTGGCTTCTTTGATTTCCTGATCAAAAGAAGTTTAAACTTCAGGTTTTCTACTGCATTACTGCAAGCAAGAATTTTCTCTTTCCTTATTTCACTTGTACCCTGGAGCTCCAAGTGTGTTTCATGACAGCATTTTATAATTTCAGCCATTTTCGTCACATTTAAGCAGCTGTTCTGTGCTCACATTTTTACTATGAATTAAATCATGCAACTTTTCTCTAGAAATGTGTACTCATTTATTATTAGCTGAGAGTATTTCTCCATAAATACTTCTTCTAGTGATTTATCCAGCCATTGCCAGCTGTACAATTGGTCACCTTCATTAAACGTGTGACAGAATTGCATGGCATTTTGATTAAATATTGTCCCTGATATTGGCACACCTTTATCCTGATAATGGCACTCGCATGGTTTCATGATTTTCCTTTCTTCTAAAGCTTTGGATGCCCCTCTCTCTGAACACCATTTTTGTATGTCCACTCTTGTTTCTCTTCCAATCACTTACAGTTACATGTGCAACACCACAATTTTGGACCACATTTAATTGTTGAATCTCTTAATTGCTTTCAATTTATCTTTCATACACACTAACATCCTCTTTCTTCATGAAGCCGACAGCACATGTTACATACGACGTGGGTAAGTCACTTGCGACAATGACCGGGTTGTGGCAGAAAGTTCTATTCACAATGTGTGACTCATTATTGTTTGATCTGTTAGAGTACAGTCTGGTGTAAATATAAATTGTCTTACATGTCAGATAACATGAAATGTCAGATGAGCGAAAGTCAATTAAGCAAGACTATTGTATTTCTCCCCGAATTATAGTTTGCAGAAGAATATATGTCATTGAAAATTTGATATTTCCATATAGAATTTCATAAAAAGCAACATAGAAATATGTTTTATGAAAATTAGTTTTTGTTATGATTATTTTCTTCATGTTTTCACTCTAAATCTGTTCTTTTAATGACTTGTAAACTATTTGTGATGAACACTTTCTGCAGCAGCATTTGTATTGGATAGAGCTAGCACAAACCCTGTAATGAAGTGAAAGTTTTTGCAACTGATACCTTCAGATACAAGTAAGTTGAAAATGAGAGACCACTTTTCACCAATATACTTCAGTTATCAATTCATGAATTTTCACCTCACGTAAAATTTTAACACCATTCACTTCTTCAAAAAGCTGCTCTTATCTCAAAACATCTTCATCAAATTCTGCGCAAGTTTTAAGATTTTGCTGAACAGACTTCCAGAGAAGGTATTTGAGCTGAACCCAGTTAAATGGTTTCAGCACATGAGATGGATGAACCCATTTATCAAAATAATCAATGAATGTCTCGTAAAATACGCTTGAAATGCCAAAGAAAACAGAATCCGACAGCAATCCACCTTTTTGCAATGTACTTATCAATGTTTTCCTCCTGTCTCAATTTAACTATTTCTAACTGCTTTAAAATGCCATTGCTGACATATCTGCTGCCTCAGTAGTTTTTGTTGTTGACAAAGTTCCATGGATAGCCAGCTGATTTTGACACTGCATAGCACCTGTTGTATTCCATGTCAGGAAAAATGCAAAAGTCTTTTAGTTTTTCTACATAAATGGAATATATGAGGAAATATTGAACAAATTTGTTCACAATGGTTTCAATGTTTGTTTGGAGAATATCAGCACCGGTTTGCCCTGCAATATACACTACATGTGCTGCACAATCTACACTGCCAATGTTGCTCTACACAAAGATTTAAGTCATCCGAAACATTGTTTTGTCTCTCTTTCTGCTCTTTCAAAGTTTATGATGCAGTTGCCCCCACAGCATGCAACAATTTTACCCCTGAGATAACATTTACCAAGAACATCCATGGTGATATCAACTGTTTCACCTGCTATATTCTGGAAAGTCAGTCACCTTACCTTTAATACCCTTACTCGGCACAAAATAACTAACAAGGACCAGTATCAATAGTGGGATACTTATGTTAAAGAAGGGATACTTATGCTAAATAAGGGATGATCCTGTGAAATATGAGACATCTGGGCGCCCTATGAAAAGATGACCACTTCAGAATTTAGTCACATTTGGTGCATGGTCTTAATGCCAAAACTGCTAAATAGTGCTGCCCTAATTCTAACAATTTTTGAGAAATTCACATTTGAAGGCTCTAGGGTGTGGAACTGATCATTTTACTTACACCATTATCAGGTATCTACTACTTAGTATGAATTTGATCTACAGACTTCATTTTTTTAAGCATTTAGAATGTAAGACCACTAAGAAGTAAGATGCATCATTTAGCTTTTTTATGTAATTTGTTGAAATACTCGCCTTTCTTTATACTCTCTTCAGGAGAAGTTCATAAAGGGCAATCGGCAAAAATGTGGAAACTACAGATGCATCACACTGCTGTCCCACACACTGAAGCTGTTAGAAAAGATCATAGAAGTGAGACTTAGAAAGGTAGTTGAACCCTTGCTTGAGGAAGAACAACATGGATTCAGGAAAGACCTAGGTGCCGCGGTGGAGTAGCCGAGCGGTCTAAAGCGTCTCGCTGCGGAGCGCGCGGTTGCTTGCCGTGCAGGTTCGAGTCCTCCCTTGGGCATGGGTGTGTGTGTTTGTCCGTAGGTTAGTTTACCTAGGTTTAAGTAGTTTGTAAGCTATGGACTGATGACCACACAGTTTGGTCCGATAGAATTACAAACATTTGAACATTTGAAAGACCTAGGTACTATGGATCTTTTTTTTTCAATAAGAATGCTAACAGAAAAGTTTTGGGAATATGGAAGAAATCTTATTATTAAATTTGTAGACATAAAAAAAGCATATGGCAGTGTTCCTTGAAGCACGATATGGGAATGTTTGGAAAACCTAAAGGTGCCAAAGTATCTGATTGATAAAGTCAAAATGCTATACCAAAAGTGTTATAGCTGTGTCCAGATAAGCAACGGACGATCAGAATGTTTGAAACAGAGAGGTGTCCAGCAAGGTTGTGCCCTATCACCACTCCAACCTAATGCCTTTGTTTTTGCTGATGATTTGATGGTATGGGGAGAGACAAAAGCTGAAGCATAGAGGAAACTGAATGATTGGAACAACACATTCAAAAATTTTGGACTAAAGATAAGTAATACAAAGACAGTAGTAATGACCATCAACAGGCAAGGAACATCATCAAATACATTTCTAGATGGGGCCAAAGTAGAATCTGTTTCTCATTTCAAATACCTAGGAAGCATGATCTTTAAAGACAACACCGTTAAGTAGGAAATACTCAGCAGAACACAGAATGCATCTTGTTTTTACATTCAAATAAGGAATCTTCTCTGGTTTGATAAAATGCCACAAAAAGCAAAAGCAACCATGTACCATACCTATTTCGTTCCAGTCCTTACATACGGCTTAGAAACATGTACCCTACTAAACTGAGATCTCAGTGGAATTCAGGCAATGGAAATGAGATTCATTAGAACTATGAATCAAACATCCAGGCAGGATAAAATTAGGAATGAGGTGAATAGAAAAGTAACTGGTATTGAAGTTCCTGTCACCAGCATTGTAATGAAATATAGACTTCAGTGGTGTGGGCACTTAATGAGAATGAATAGTGAAAGACCTGGTAAAAAGTATTTCAACCTCAACCTCATAGGAAGAAGACCACGGGGAAGATGAAGGAAATGCTGGATAGAGACTGTAAGATCAGATGTGAAGAAGAAAGGACACAAATGGGAAGACATTCTGGAACAGAAGATGTATGTAGACAGGAGATGACAAGCGCTTGTACATCACACCCGGGAAACTGGAGTTGCAAAATGATGATGATGATGACTCTCTTCAGGAAAACAGTAGAGACCTCAATTTCTGTACTGTAACTCTTTAGTCTCACTTTTAAGCATAAATAATGGTAAAAACCATCTCATGTTGCCGTTAATAATTCTTGTCTACATGACGACTCGTTCAGAAAAAGAAGTCAAATTTGACAAATTTCAAAATCCTGGCAATGTGTGTAGACTTTGAATTTCAAATTGATTTTTTTAATTAAATGTGTACATATCTGATAGGATATTAATCCCTACATATAAAATTACTAACTCACTTTATTTGTTGGCATACAATGAAATGAAAATTCTGCTCACTCCTGTAATCCTGTATGTATGTATGCATATTATAAAAATGTAGGTATGTGTTTAATTATGTTCCACACCTCCTCTTACACTACTTGCCTGATTGCAACCAAACTTAATGCACATATTCCTTACTATCAGACAACAATAAACAATGAAAACTGCCCTATTGTGCGATGCGTGAATAACGAGATTTTTGTCATCGACCACTTGAGAATGAAAGAACTTGATAACTTTCAACAAACTTTATATAAAATTTCAAACCTTTATGAAACCCCAGCAAAATGATGAAAAGAATTTTATTTGCTTATTACTTTCATGCTGTTTATGAAGAAGAAAAAAGAAAAGAAAAAACTATGGAATTGTGCCCAAAGTTACAATTAATTGCCTCTTTACTACTAATTGTATTTACAAGACATTTTACAGACTATATAGATGCATACTTCTGAATGTACATTCCACATTAGAACATAGTATGACACACTGTTCTGGTATATGAGATCATAAAGAATTTGGTTAATTAAAAACTTGTCCATGACACATGATGTTTTGACTTATTACCTCTTTACTGCTAACTCTATTAATGACATATTTTGCCGACAGTATGCACATTATGTACCTTTTAAATTACATTATAGAATGACAAAATTAACTGCACTTGATTATACCTACCTCTTGTTGCTACCAAGTGCATTACTGCATGCATTACTGCCATTTGTCAACAGGAAATGAGCGTAACAGTAAATGAGGCCACCTTCAGTAGTGTTCCAATTTCTGGAGCTGTGTAGTTGAAACTTGAGCATTAAAATGAATAAATTAGAATGTTTGTTTAAAGTGCCCTTTCATTTATTGTGGAAGAGAAGAGTGGTTAGGGGCGCAATAACTAATCAATTTCTTTTTTAACTCGAGGGAAAGACGATGAGAACTTTCTGCCATAGAAGATTCTATGAATGAAGAGTAACAAAAATGTTTTTTTTTATTATTATTATGTATGTGTTTTTTGCTATAGAATCTACGTGAGAAAAGTGGACTACATTCAGAAAACACATATACAATTTTTGGTACAATTAACATCGCTGCTTGCATTAATTCAGCATTTAGAAATAATGTATTAGTTGGGAAGAGTACAAACATACAAAACGAAATAGCAGAGTGCTTAATGTTATGTGGAACTTATGACTTAGCACAATAGGAGTCAGCAAACCATCACAGTTTCATGGAATTGTTATCTGTTTATGGCAAACCTTGACAGTGTGGTAGATAACCACTTAGGCAGTTCTAGTACTTCTGTTAATAAATGTGAGACATGATACAAAATGAACTTAGGCTATATGTATCAAGTTCACATTTAAGAACAGATTAAAGACATTAATGCTGTCACTTTTGTTTCTGTGCAGGTAGACAAAACAACAGATATTATGTACAGAAGTCCATTTGTCGTTGTACTACAATATATTAAGAGGAAGAAACTGATGAAAGATTCATTTCCTGGGAAAATGTTACTGATAGGACACTACATAGGCTTATTGATATGCTAAAAAGAACCTTGACCATTCTGTTTTTACGAAAAATTCATTGCTCAGGCATATCATGGCACTGCAGTAATGAGGGACAGTCATAGTGATGTACATACACTGAAGCAATACACTTTCCTTTATATGCCAAGTATGTTCACTGTTGTGCACACCTAATGAATTTGAGTATTCAGAATGCTTATGAGAAAAAGATAAAGTCTGTTAGGTTATTCTTAGCAAATATTGCTGGATTTACAACTTTTTTTCCTCCATCATCACTCAAGGGAAGTGATTTGTTATGGACAGTCTGTAAAAAAAGAATTCATTCAGTGTCTTCATCTGTATGTAAATTCGAAATTACATATATTGGAATCTTTTGATAAGATTAAGGATGAGGATTTTTGGGACCATTTTATGAACAGAATCATTTGCCTTAAGAAATTTACTTGACAATCCAGGCTTTTTGTCCCTTCTAATAATTTTTTCTATTAGAAAAATGTTGCTATATCCTATAACACGGTTCAGATCCCGAGAGCAAATTATATCACTAAATCCAATGAATGATCAGTAATCTGTTTGATTCTATCTGTTTGTCAAGTATTGAGGCAAGTCACACACTAGTTTTCACTTACATAAAATTTTATATGATTTGCCTTGATGCATTACCAGTATATCATTTTGAGTAGGCTGTTTCTGAATATAAATGTTTTGCTCCTTCAAGAAAACATTCCAAATACAGCACTGAACTTAATCTGACAGCAGATGTGAAAGAAGTGTGTGACATGATCAACTAACTGAAAGGAAGATTTCAAAACTCTCACATATTTAGTATCTTTGAACTTTTTGTTCCAAAATAAGTTTGCTTCCTTCAGAACAATTCCTTTCCATTAAATTTCCTTTAGGTTTTTTTCCCATGATAAATTGAAAAATGAAATGTCAGTGATGTACTGCAACGATACACTTAGAGACATTATATCGATTTGTGAGCTGTTCACTTTCCTTGTGGAACATTCGTTTCAAGAAACGTTCAGTGAAGTGCACATACCATAGCAAATTGCACTAACTACACCGGTTTCCAATCATTAACAGGATATTACATTCTAAACTTCCTTCTCCTGCCTTCATACTTCTTTAATGCCAGTGTATATTTCTTTTTAGTGTGATCCTGTTAGTTTTACTTCAAAGTAATTTATATTCAAAGTAATTTATATTCGTCCTGTGTGATTTGCAAATCGCAGAAGTGTGTTGTGATTTTAAAATGTAATTTCCTTTCAAATTTTCCTAAATTCATAATAATTTCTGTAAGTGTAATATATTGATCCATATGCACGTTTTTTTTGTTTACTCGCACACGGAGTTTAAAGTGCTATTTTGAAATCTGTCTCTTAATTTGTTTGAACATTTATTAACCGGATTCTGATTTTCTCTGTTTCAGGTGATCAACCATCAAATTTTGGTCAGCAGCGTTTATGGGGAGCGGTTGGTTGGGGAACATTTTCAATCTTGGCAGGCATTTTAGTTGATGAGTTTAGCAGGGGTCAAATGAAGAAAGATTATACAGTTGTGTTTTATATATTGCTTGTGATGATGGCACTGGACATTTTGGTTTCCTCACGTCTTAAGGTGAATATTGGGATTTTAATATCTATTTTTTTAGTTCTTTAATTTCTATTCCGTGTACTGTGTTATAAAGGTCCTGTATTGAAAACCTTGTTTCATTTTTTATTGCTTTAAGAAGTATAAACCATATTACCCATACTGCGTCATGGTGTGTGGCAGTTCCTATAGAGGATATTGTCATTATGAATGAAGGGATTAAATGAAAGTGACTTTATTAAATCTATATGATATTACAATTATATCCAAATGTGTTTGTTGCTCTGTGTAGGTATCTGTATATCACATGACTTCTAAGTTTTAGACCACTGCGCCATTGTCATGTGACTAAATTTGTAATTTCAGATAATCTCATTAAAAAAATTGTGATTAATCACTGCGAAGTTGATAAGCACTTCTGAATTAAGGAGGCTACATTTAAAAATGAAAGGACTGAAAACAGCTACACAGTTAAAGAAAATCCAAATTTGAAACACAGTGAGATTGCTCAAATAGTCCACAAGTGTACTGCCAGTTCACAGTGTACAATGGGCACAATATTTTTGTGGTCAGACATGTTGCCATCCTCAGGTGAACTGACGGACTGAGGTCCTGAGGGAGGGTGGCTGTGTTATATCCCTGCACCCCCAAGGCGTTCTCTCCAAGCCCGCGGGCACGCAGTGGTGGTCATTAAGACACTGATATCAGCATAAGTGGTCATCTCGATGTACTTGCCTCATCATCTCTAGTTGCCAGTTATTTGCTGAATATTCTCTTCTTAATTAGACTCAGTGCTAGTTCCCAAGCCTTGCTTGGATTGTAACCTCAGTCTCGGTTGATGATCTCTTCCCTGGTGCAAATCTTGATGGTCGCTCTAACAACGCTGTCCCAGTATTTTGAAGTCTTTGCCAAGATCCTGGTACATTTGTAATCCATCTCACTTTTTAGGATACTTAAGACGAGTATGTTTCTGATGTTCGTGGCAACAACCTTCATTGGTGTACGCTGTCTGTTCGATATAAGTCGTCCCACACTGACACAGAATCTGGTATATGCTGGCCTTCCGCAAACTGAGATCGTCTTTGACACTTCCCAGTAAGATTTGTGCTTTATTGCCTATTTTTCTGATAGTGAGCCAGTGTATGGTATAAAGGCTGTGGCTACCTCTTCCTCCATGACTTATTCATTCTCCAAAGGCTTTACTGTAATGGTGGGGCAGAGAGTGGGTTGAATATACCATTCTAAGTACTTGTTTTCTCGGAATACTGTTCTGAGGTGTTCCAGCTTTTGGGGCACACTCTTGGCATCTAAAATGGTGCATACCCTAAGTGCCAATGTTTTTAACACTCCATTCCTCTGCGAAGGGTAATGACAGCTGTCTGCTTTCAAATACAGGTCAGTGTGTGTTTTCTTCCAGTAAACAACATGACCCAGAGTGCCACCAGCCCTTCTCTTAACCACGATGTCCAGGAATGATAATTTTCCTTCTGTTTCAATCTCCATAGTGAATTTGATGTTTGAGTATATGGATTTCAGGTGTGTAGGAAAGTTCAAGAGCTTATCCCTACAATCTGAGCAAGGCTTGGGAACCAGCACTGAGTCTAACTAAGATGAGGGCATTCAGCAAGGAAGTGGTGACTAGAGATGATGAGGCAAGTTCGATGTGACCACATGTGCTGATACCAGTGTCTTAACGATTGCCGATGCATGTCCTTGGGTGCGGATTGCGGAGTGAACTTCTTCATAACAAATAATTCTGAGCTCAAAAAAAGGCAATTGGAATGGATGCGGGGATTCGTGAATATGTACAGGGTTGTTCCCAAATCCACCAAAAATAAGTGAACAGTATCTATTTAAAAAAATAAACATTCCAAGTATTACAATTTGTCCGTAATTATCATGATTTATAGGCTAAAATTAAGGTCATACAGGAGGCACTGCAAAAATTACAGAATTGGTAACACAATGTTTTTCATTGCATTATTTTGTGAAACAATATTAATTAAAAAATAATGTAAAATTTTTTTCATTTATCTATTAGCCGCGGTGGAGTAGCCGAGCGGTCTAAAGCGTCTCCCTGCGGAGCGTGCAGTTGCTCGCCGCGGAGGTTTGAGTCCTCCCTGGGGCATTGGTGTGTGTGTGTGTGTGTGTGTGTTGTCCTTAGGTTAGTTTACCTAGGTTTAAGTAGTTTGTAAGCTACGGACTGATGACCATGCAGTTTGATCCAATAGATTTACAAACATTTATCTATTACAAATAACACACATCAAAAAATGTTGTCACCCAACAACCAGAAGTTCTATGGTGTTCTGCACTATGGTTGATTGGTATTTATAAAGTATTACATCTTCCAATTTTTTGACAAAACCCCAGAAATCACTCCTTTTGTATTTAAATGGAACCTAAAATCATTTTCTTGAGCTATGCTCTTTGGGTGTAGCAACCTCATTCAATAAGCGTAGCATGTTACCTTTCATGAATGCAAGCCTGCACCCTACTTGGCATACTGGCCACAACCACTACTTGTCTGATTCATCCCAGTCTCCAGTGACAAACATGATTAACTCTTAACAATGAAAAATCTGAGAGGAATGTCAATAATGGAGAACAGGTAACAACTCACCGTAAAGAAGCTCACGGAGTTGTTGACAGACATGAAAATATATAATGTGATTATCTTCATAGAAGTTTCGGGTATGCAGCCGGTCGTCGTCTAAAACATCACACGATATTTCGGCCAGACACCTGCTAGCCATCTTCAGGTGAGTCGATGAAGACTGAAGAGTGCGTCCAGCGTTCCACTATATATAGAAAACTTGGCGGTTGCAGCGCATGCGTCAAAACATAAACAGACAGGCCACACTGCCGGACGGCAGCGCCCTCGCTGGTGGAGCCGCGGAGTTCAGCTGTCCTCTGCACTGCCACTGCCGTTCACAGCCGACGTCGGCGCTCTCTGTCGTCTTCGATCTGAGCAAATTTTAGTAATGACGGGATTCCATGCTTTGTCAAGATTGTAGCCACTATCCCGATTCATCAAATTTTCCGCGACACGTATTTCCACAGATTCTTTGATAATGGAGTCCCAAAAAGATGTTGCTGTTGTCAAAATTACCGTTTTATCGTACTCCATAGAGTGTCCGGTGGAAATGCAGTGTTCAGCAATAGCAGACTTGCTTGGCTGTAAAAGGCGTGTGTTGCGTTTGTGTTCACTGCAACGTTCTTCAACAGTGCGCGTAGTCTGGCCTATATAAGCCATCCCACATTGGCAGGGAACTTTGTAGACACCAGCCTTACGCAACAACAAGTCATCCTTAACCGAACCCAGCAAGTCTGAAATTTTGGATGGTGGGCGGAAAATTACTTTCACTTGAAAATTTTGGAGAATTCTTGCTATTTTAAAAGAAATATTGCCAACAAACGGAAGAAAAGCAAGGGATTTTGCCGGTGTATCCTCCTCGTTCTCCACATTTTTGTTCTTCTTTTTAAGTGAGAGTGCCTTACTTATTTGCTGGTTAGAATATCCGTTGTCTCTAAACACTTGCTGGAGGTGAGCCAGCTCTTGTGGCAGACTATCAGCATCTGAGATTGTATGGGCTCTGTGAACAAGTGTTTTAAGGACACTACTGGTTTGCGACGGGTGGTGACAACTTGAAGCCTGTAAATATAAATCAGTATGAGTTGGCTTCCGAAAAACTGAGTGTCCCAAAGAGCCATCATCCTTCCTTTTAACTAAAACATCCAAAAAAGGTAAGCATCCATTTTGCTCTACTTCCATTGTGAACCGGATGTTATCATGAAGAGAGTTGAGATGGTGTAAAAACTTCTTTAGATTATCTTCCCCATGAGGCCATACAATGAAAGTATCGTCTACATATCTCCAAAATACTGTTGGTTTAAGGGGTGCTGATTCAAGGGCTCGTTCCTCGAAGTCCTCCATAAAAAGGTTAGCCACCATGGGAGACAGAGGGCTACCCATGGCGACACCGTCAGAGTGGTCTGAGTAAGGAAGCAAGATGTTTTGCTAAGTCATATGTGGGGGCACCAATATTGCTAACTATGGGACGCAAAGGCAAATTTTCCTTATGGACCTTAGGAAGGCCATATTTGGTGGGCAAATGCTCGCACCATATAAGGAATTCTGCAGATTTTATCAAGAGACTGGGGGCTCTTCGTCTTAGTAGCTCTGACCTTTTAGTCAGCTTTGATGTGGTATCTCTTTTTACAAAGGTTCCTCTCACAGATTCTTTGAAACTAATTGGTAAATATTTTCAAGCTGATATCACTGCTCTCTTTCAGCATGTTCTCTCCTCGACCTATTTTATTTTCAACAAAGAATATTTTGAGCAAACTGACGGTGTCGCCATGGGTAGCCCTCTGTCTCCCATGGTGGCTAACCTTTTTATGGAGGACTTCGAGGAACGAGCCCTTGAATCAGCACCCCTTAAACCAACAGTATTTTGGAGATATGTAGACGATACTTTCATTGTATGGCCTCATGGGGAAGATAATCTAAAGAAGTTTTTACACCATCTCAACTCTCTTCATGATAACATCCGGTTCACAATGGAAGTAGAGCAAAATGGATGCTTACCTTTTTTGGATGTTTTAGTTAAAAGGAAGGATGATGGCTCTTTGGGACACTCAGTTTTTCGGAAGCCAACTCATACTGATTTATATTTACAGGCTTCAAGTTGTCACCACCCGTCGCAAACCAGTAGTGTCCTTAAAACACTTGTTCACAGAGCCCATACAATCTCAGATGCTGATAGTCTGCCACAAGAGCTGGCTCACCTCCAGCAAGTGTTTAGAGACAACGGATATTCTAACCAGCAAATAAGTAAGGCACTCTCACTTAAAAAGAAGAACAAAAATGTGGAGAACGAGGAGGATACACCGGCAAAATCCCTTGCTTTTCTTCCGTTTGTTGGCAATATTTCTTTTAAAATAGCAAGAATTCTCCAAAATTTTCAAGTGAAAGTAATTTTCCGCCCACCATCCAAAATTTCAGACTTGCTGGGTTCGGTTAAGGATGACTTGTTGTTGCGTAAGGCTGGTGTCTACAAAGTTCCCTGCCAATGTGGGATGGCTTATATAGGCCAGACTACGCGCACTGTTGAAGAACGTTGCAGTGAACACAAACGCAACACACGCCTTTTACAGCCAAGCAAGTCTGCTATTGCTGAACACTGCATTTCCACCGGACACTCTATGGAGTACGATAAAACGGTAATTTTGACAACAGCAACATCTTTTTGGGACTCCATTATCAAAGAATCTGTGGAAATACGTGTCGCGGAAAATTTGATGAATCGGGATAGTGGCTACAATCTTGACAAAGCATGGAATCCCGTCATTACTAAAATTTGCTCAGATCGAAGACGACAGAGAGCGCCGACGTCGGCTGTGAACGGCAGTGGCAGTGCAGAGGACAGCTGAACTCCGCGGCTCCACCAGCGAGGGCGCTGCCGTCCGGCAGTGTGGCCTGTCTGTTTATGTTTTGACGCATGCGCTGCAACCGCCAAGTTTTCTATATATAGTGGAACGCTGGACGCACTCTTCAGTCTTCATCGACTCACCTGAAGATGGCTAGCAGGTGTCTGGCCGAAATATCGTGTGATGTTTTAGACGACGACCGGCTGCATACCCGAAACTTCTATGAATATTCGATCCGCCGGGAGAATTTTAAAGTTCACAATGTGATTATCTGTTTTTATGTCTGTCAACTGCTCAGCAAGTATCTTTATGGTGAGTTGTTACCTATCCTCCATTATTCTCATGATTAACTTTTGTAGACTTTGTGTTTGGCCAGGAAATGCTTGCACAGCTGTATCAAAATTTATCCCTAACTTGTTCAGCTGGATTCAGGTCTGGGGAAAATGCAGGGCAAGCCAATTGTATCATATTGGCATGACAACCAGATCACTGACAATGTCTGCACATTGGGCTCCAGAGTTGTCCATAAAAATTAAATCTTCCATATGATGCAGATGAAATGGTCCATGATACATAGAAGAACATTATCTCAGTATTGAGGGGCCTTGCACTTGCCCTGGATGCCCAGTAATGGCATCCGAAATGCCCACGTGATACCTGCCAAGTACATCATTTATCTGCCACCTTGCTGTACTTGATTGATGGTATGCCTTTGGTGTGCAGCATTACCAGGTTTCCTCCATACATGTTGTTAGTGGTCAGCTGGTATCAGATATGTGGCATTCAACAGTGAAGAGAACTTTGCACCAATTTTCCATAGTCCATTCTTGGGGATTTTGAGTCTACTGGAACCATGCATAATGGTGACTGGGTTTAAGGGCTGGGCCTTTTTATGACTCTTTAGAATACAGAGTTGTTCTGAATGAAGTTACTTCAGTTAAGAAGTCACAGTCACTGGTCATCTGATGCAGTTGTTGCTCTGGAGCAAACAGTATTTGACAAGTCATGAACACTGCCTATAGTTTGGAAACAATTCCTGGTCCTTTTTCATATATCTCTTAACTCATTTCTCACCTTGTTGAAATAAAGCAATAATCCATTTGCAAGGAAATGCTGATATTCTTCTTATTGCCATCAGAGAACATTGTGACATTACGCTATATCCTTCAATACATTTATCATAGCTAAGATTAAAGCAAGTATGACTATATGCTGTAATAACTTATTTATTGGGCTATTTACGGTTCTGATTTAGAAGTTGGGCTTGATGTCACCTTAGGGTTGGACCGTACATGTCTGTTTCATGCCCCAGCAATTACCTTAGTTGCGAATATTATATTTTACCTTGATCCTATGGTTAAAAACATTCTATGCATTCTTTCTGAGTAATAAAGTACGTTATCTACTTAAGTTAGGTATTATTTGGTTCAGTACCACCATATTACCCACATTGCTATCGGGACATGATGACGACTATATCTGGAGAAGACAGGGTTACAGGGATTTCTCTAAATTCTAATTACATTGCTGCGTTGCAGTTACGTTCAAACGCATGCACACATCGATTAACAACAGCAATGCTAGTGCTCAGAGCAGATACATTTGCAGCAGAGAGAAGACGAACAACTTTTATAATCAAATATATGGCGAGGTGCTACATTTGATGACATTTCTTTGATAAAAATACATGTATACAGAAGCTCTTTATTATGCTATAAAATATCTTTGATGTAAATACATGACATATAGACTTTTACAAAGATATATGACCGTGTAATACCAGTCTCGGCTCCATTTATTTAACGGTTCAGATTCTATAAGTGTTCATTTTATTGTGTTACTGCGAGTTCGTTTTCACAGTAATACGTTACAAATGAAATATTTTTCAGTTTGTATGACAACGTTATATAGGTAAAACGCGGAAATTTTTATGGGGTTGGTGCGAGATTTGCACGCTCTGGATATGACAACAGTGCGGCGTCAATTGTTTTGATATTTATGAGTAAGATGTGACATCCCAAATTAATGCCCTCACATACTTGTTCAAATCCGATGGGTGGTATCCTGATCTACACAGATACACATGGCTTTTTTTTACTTCTTTCTCCCTCATCAAAATTTAAGGTGCGTGGATTACTAGAGTATATATGGTATTACATAAAGTAACTGGGTCCTTAATAAAAATGGTTTTATTCTAATGTTTACAAATGATGTATGCAAAAACAGAGATTTAGTTGAATAAGATTTATTCAGTCAAATTGGTTCCTTATTGGAAGTGGTCAGATGAAATATTAATCATAAATTGAATAAAATGTTTAAGCAGTTGCATTGTATGTGCTAAGAAATTGGTAGCACTTTGCCTGGCTAAGTAATCATAACTTTAAGAAACACAGAAACATTTTATATTTTGAGATCACTCAATGTGAATTTGTTAAATTGAACAAATAGTTTAATTTCGAGAACACAATTTCTACACTCATAAGTCCTTGTGTAAAAACATAAACAAATATCAGTTGCACTGGCATTCACTTGTTTTTGCCAAATTTAGAGCCCCGAGAAGCGACCATTCGCTGTGTAAATCTTAACACTCTCCCTGATCGAATCATTCCTTCATCCAGGAGGGTCCTTCTTCTGCCAAGACTAGACATGGAGTTCTCTGTCCCGCATACCCCTTTGCTCCCCCCTCTCCTGCCCCCCCCCCCCCCCCAAATCCCTCTCAGTTCTGTCTTTTGTTCGCTTCCTCATTGGCCCAACACCATCCCTTCCAAAATTGTATACATCTTAACATGAGATATTTCTATAAGTAAAAACTGACTGTCTGAAACCATTTCATTACTAATATAACATTATTTAAATACAAAAAATGACTTGTAATTAGTATTACACAAAGTCTGAAATAAAAAAAATAGACAAACCAGCTTTCATGAGCTTGAACTCGTGCCATACAATATTTACGTAAATTACTGGCAAGTTGTACAATACATTGACACACTAAATCAAATATACAAGGGGTAAATCATGCTGCTTGCATTGTCAGTGTTACTGTAGAGAATATGATGATCTGTATATATTTCCATTATAAATTTATATCAGTTGAAATCAGTCATTACGTATATAAAACTGTGATGCTTTTGAGATGATAAATAGAGACAATAAGCTATCATCTAAACCAGAGTTTGTTGAAATTGCATGGCACATTTAAAAGTTGGTTATTTTAAGGTCGATTTTAGTATATTTGGATATATGAGTCACAAACATGTGTAATTTTTGAGATATTGAAATTACTTTTAGAATCATGAGATGTGCATAATTATTTGGACATCGTAGCTGTCTTAAATGTTGATGCTAAATAATTCTATAAATTACTTTATTCTGAATTACTGGAGTGTGCAACTTACAGATGTCCTCCAGATACACCCCTAAGAAACGCCTGGCTAACAGCCCTCATTAGTTTTGTGCACAAAGCATGGGCATTTGCCAGATTTCTGCCGATTTGAACAAATCCCCGATTGGCTGCATGGTTTATGCCACAACAACAACAACAACATCAACAATCTGGGCTGTTTGGCAGCTTCTCCAGCCACTTGCCACGGTCCACTGCCAGTCTTTTACCTTTCCATACAATGCCATTATTTATATTAATTGCACGAGTCTACGGACATTACTTCTCTAAAGTCACAGCATCCATCAAATGTCTACAAATACCCCATACAGTTCCTAAACTGCATTGAGTGAAGGTTCAGCTGTTGCTGCCTAATATATATAGTCAATGAAAGGAGTTTACTTTCGGTAGATATGGAGTAAAAGCAAGTTTGTTTGAATTTTGTGACAGTTCAGAGGAACAATATTGTCACATTGAAAACTGCAGGTGGTCCGGAATTCGAAGGTTGGTCATTAATAGAGAACAACACTTTACACTTAGAACACATTTATAGCTAACACAAGTGTACAGTCAGTTCAGACTGCGTGCTGCGTGAAGTGCTCCACTATTTATATATAGAAAGTATTTTCTGGAACTTACAACAAGTACATCAAAAATAAGAAACATCTAGAACATTCTAGAAATAGTAAATACTAAGAAATAATTTTTTTTCTGCCCATGGTGGGATTTGAACTGTGGACTGCCATTGCTCCCCTTCTTGAAAGATCGACGACCCGCCGGTAACTTCTCTTTGGAGCCAGCTGCAGTGACCTGGATCATGTCATGAGTCCTCTATATGGCAGTTCCAGAGGATCCTTCGATTCTGTCTGCATGCCTTCTTAGGTTGATGATGACTGGCACCAGACCCTTCTGTTGTGGCTTCATCATTGACATAACAGCTTATAGAGTCCTTTCTGTCTTAACTGTTCATATGAAGGATGTGCACTATGTCTCTTCATTTATGTCATTTTTGAAGATGGCTCATAATCCTCAATTTCATATGTGACATCTAACAGTCAGTGTATGACACGATACTGAGCAAAGTATTAGTACAGAAAACTTTTCCAATGGCCCAGTTTTCCATACATAGGTAAAAATCCATACCAAATCTCCTGGGCTGCACACAACAGGTCAGTACTTGTCATTGTACTACTGACGATCCTTCTCCTGGGCATCCAGTGTCCATATGCGAGCCAGCTGTCTTGCTTCTTCGACCCTGGTGATGAGCTGTTTCACACAGTCATCCTGAGTGTTGTCCGGTTGGAACGGAAACAGTGTATTCTTTGTCATCTCAGCTTCACAACCATGGAACAGGAAAAACGGCATGAAGCCTGTGGTGTCTTATCTCGCTATATTATATGTTAATGTCATAACTGGCAGTATTGTATCTCAATCCTTCTGCTCAACATTGACAGCATATCTGCTAATGTCTTGTTAAAACCTTCTGGAAGACTATTTGTCTGAGGATGGTAGGCAGTTATTATTCTGTGCACAATGTTGCAACACGAAATTACCTCTGATGCTAGTTTTGAAATGAATACTTTTCCTTGATCAGATATCATCACATCTGGTGCATCAAGCTTCAAAATAATGTCTTCTACTAGGAATTTTGTGATCTCTGGAGCTTCTGCAGTCAGAATAGGTTTGGTGACAGAGTAGCGGGTGAGGTAGTCAATGAAAACTATTATCCATCGGTTACCGGTTGTCGACTTCAGGAACCTGCCTAAAAGGTCGATTCCAATTTGGTGTAATGGATCTGATGCAGGTGGAGTTGGTACCAGATGCCCAGGAGGTAACTGCAGCACATGCTTCTGTCACTCACACTCCTTACAGTGACTCACATAGTGCTTGACAGATTGGTAGAGACCTTGCCAGTAATACCTGTGTCTGATTCTGTCTAGGGTCTCAAAAAATCTCCACGAATCCTAGATGACCGAATATTGGAGAATCGTGGAAATAATTGAGAATAGGTGGCTGTAGATGAGCTGGAACCATCAGTAGCCATTTGGGGCCCAGTCGATCATAGTTGCTTTTATATAATGCCCCATTTATAAGTTGAAACTGTCCTTTTTTATCGGTTCTCCTTTCTCCAAGGCCTCTATGGTTTGTAATAATGCTAGATTTTCCCTCTCTTCAGCTGTAATGTCACCTAACTCAGCGAGGGCCGAAATTTCATCCATGCTCTTGTGTTAGGCTAATGGATGCCACAAAAGACAATCTGTGTCCTTGTGTTTGCGCCCGTTTTTGAATACCACTGTAACATCATACTCTTGGAGTTTTAGTGCCCATTTTGCTAGTTGACCTGATGGATCCTTGGTCAACCAACATAAAGAATGGTGGTCTTTCATGATGGTGAATGGTTTACCGAATAAATATGGCTGGAATTTGTTGATAGCCCAGATAACGGCAAGACACTCCTCAGTTGTAGGTTAGTTTATCTCTGACTTTGAGAGAACTCTTGATGCATAGGCTATCACCTTTTCAGCACCTTCCTGAATTTGTGCAAGCACTGCACCAATTCCATAGCCACTAGTGTGTGTGTGTGTGTGTGTGTGTGTGTGTCTGTGTGTGTGTGTGTGTGTGTGTGTGTGTGTGTGTGTGAAGTTCGGTTTCTGCATTCTCGTTGTATAAGGCTGACGGGCGCTAATGTTTGAAATAGCTCTTCCTCAGTAGCATCAGCTCCCTCATGATGTGCAAGACTGACATCCATGGCCATAACCTGGTGCTCACTTGGTCCAACAGTCCCAGCTGTAATAAACTGTTGTAATTCCTCTCTCACCATTTGTAGTATGAGAGAAGCAAAATCATGCTCTTCTTCCACAACAGCCATAGGGACTACATTTGGGAGTCTGTCATGCATCTTTCGTCCAACCCTCCTCTGTTGCACCTCTTCAATTTTCTCACACTATTGGATAAACTCTTGTGTCGTTGAAACATCTTTTAAGAGAAGAGCTCAATACATGTCTTCTGCAATGCCCTTTGTCAGGTGTGAAATTTTATTGGCCTCCGTCATATCTGGGTTAACTACAAAACACTGTATATACGACTGTATTGACTCACCGGGTCATTGGGCCATGTTCTTCAATTACTTTTCTGATAAACAGACTTGTTGCTGGTGGTCTCCAAACGTCTTCTTAATTTCTGGTAGGAATTTTTCCCAGCTATCTAGCTTGTCCTTGTTATTTTCAAACCACTGCTGGGTGGTCCCATCCAGGTAGAAATATACATTTGCCAAGAACATAATGTGATCCCACCTATTATAGTTGGCGACTCTGTCAAATGCTTTCAGCCATTTATTCAGGTCCTGTCCAGCACCTCCAGAGAACATCGATGGGTATCTGATGTGCAGCTGGCTAACCGCTGTTTTCGTATCAGTGGGTCTTTTGATGACTCTGACTTTCGGACAGAGGTAGTCAGTATACCCTTTCTATTCTGGTTCTTGTCTGTGCAGGTGATGGCTTTTATGCTGCCTGATCGGAGACAATATGATGCAAATGTATTGCAGGATACATGGCTCCTCCACCAGAAAGTGTCAAGTTGAAAACTGCAGGTGATCTGGAAATCGAAGTTTAGTCATCAATAGAGCACAACACTTTACACTGAAAACACGTTTATTGCTAACACAAGCGTACACTCGGTACAGACTGCCTCCTGCTTGGAGTGCTCCACTATCTATACATAGAAAGAATTTTCTGGAACTTACAAGTACATCAAACATAAGAAGCATGTAGAACATTCTAGAAATAGTAAATACAAAGAAATAAATTTTGTCTGCTCGTGGATGGATTTGAACTGGGGACTGGTACAGCGATCTGTGATGCTAACCACTGCGCCACGCATTCCGTAGGAAAACGTGTGCCAATATTTTTAATCACTTCAATGTAACTGCAGCAGGAATGTGTCCATGGCATACACAGACGAGGGAAACCTTTTTTATTGCAGCCTAGAAAGAAAGGGAAAAAAAAGGTACTTCCTGCCTGTCAAAAAATATATCAGAAGCCCCTACATGCGTGAAAAACACTATTTTGCCCTCTTGAAGGTGGTAGTGTATTTTTTGTTGTAGGTTAGTTGATTATTCGCCATGTCAAAAACAGTGATTGTGCGATATCGCATTTCTGTTGCAGTGGTGGCCTTCCAACGATTTTTTAGTCTCTTCTGAACATAAGTAAACAAGTGTAAAATTCAGTAAATACTCTGAAAGAGTATTTTTTGTTAGGTGTCTTTAAAATGACTTCACAATTATTTTTCAAGTACAGCAATTGGGCTTCAAATAGAGATTTTTATTACCGTATATACTCGAATAATCCGCGCACCCCAATTTTGAGGAAGAGGACAAAAAAAAATTTTTTTTTCGTTGTAATCTGTTTTATTTACAAATATTAAAAAAAGATGTTGCAACGTTATGATGTGTTCCAAACTATGCATAATAACTACTGGTTTGAAGCAACGCTGCTGTATAGGTTGATACATCGTTAAAACACAACCGATTGAGCGGCGTGCAGCTGGCCGGCTGGCCCATTAGATGGGCGGGAGGCTGGGGAACATTATCCCCGCCATCCGGGACTTTACGCGTACCTACAATAGCAAAAAAGAAATGTGAATTATCTTGTTTAAGAATTTGTTAATATGTGCAATAAAATATTTTAGTCAGTATGTTTCCTCTCTTACCACTCTATTCATCACTTTCATGGTCATAATTAGCGGGAGAATCATTGTCGTCTTCATCATCTTCCCATAGAGCATCGTCCTCTGTTCCATCCAGTGAATTTGTGATTCCACATTTTTTGAAGGATTTTTCCACCAGTGGTTGCGGAATGGAGTCCCATGCACTTTTCACCCATTCACAAATCTGGGACAAATCCGGCCGTTCGATTTTTCCACTAGGTGTGAACTTATGGTTTTCATCAGCCATCCATTGCATATATCGCTGTTTAAGTGCAGCTTTGAATGACTAATTTATACACACATATAGTGGTTGTAGGATCGATGTTAGGCCTCCAGGTATAATGATCAAGTCAGTTTTCCTTTTTTGTAATTTGTCCCGCACTTCCTTAGTTGTATGTCCACGGAAGCTGTCCAGGACCAACATGTTGCGTAAATTCAGTAACACACCAGGATGACGTTGCCAAACATGTGTCACCCACTCAATTATAAGTTCATTGTCCATCCACCCTTTCAGATTCGCTCTCACTAATATGCCTTTTACTGATATTTTCGGAATAGTTTTCCTTTTAAAATATCACGTAAGGTGGTAGCTTTCGTCCTTCGCCAGTTACACACATCACTGTACATCTTTGTTTCTCACTGCCGCCAGTTCGTATCATTATGCTGGATTCTCCTTTCCTGTTCACTGTGTTGTCGAGCGGCATCTCAAAATGGACTGGCGTTTGATCCGCATTACCAATTTGCGATCACATAATGATGAAAATTCACTATTTTTTCCTCGTAATCGCCTGGAAGCCGCTGAGTGATAGTAGTTTTCCTCCGGAATCCTAAACCATTTCAGTTGAAAAATCTTGATAGTCAGCCCTGGCTAGCTTTGAAACTGGTAATGCCTCGTTCTTTGGCTAAAGACAATGCTTTAAGTTGGCACATTTCACTCGTCACCGCATATTCATATTGTCGCTTCTCATCTACATAATTGCAGAGCCTTTTTTCGATGTCCGGATGCGTCGCTTTTTGGCTGCGAAATACTCGGCGATTACTATTAGTTTCCTGAAGCTGCGTTTTATTTTTTCGCCAGTCGCAAATACAACTCTCTCACTCACGTCCTACTTTCTTCCTGCTGCTCGGTTTCCAATATTCTTGGCTTCTTCAATAATTTTCAGTTTTTCTTTAGCAGTGTACAAGCGATAACGAGAACTTGTAGCCTTAATTAACAAGTTTGAAGACATTAATACTTCACTCCCTACGTGCTAATGATGTGTCACAGACTGGGGCCGCATCAATGCAATAGTGTAATGGAATGCACTGTTGGAGGCGGAGCAGTACCAACAATGGTTCAAATAATCCGTGCACCCCAGTTTTTCGTGCTAAAATTTGAGAAAAAACATGCTCGGATTATTTGAGTATATATGGTATATATGTGGGGTATGATCATTGCAAGCATCCCCTCACCCCCTTACTAAAATTGTCTTGGTCCCCTTAGAGCCCTGCTGTACCTGTTTGCCATGACAAATGGCAACACTGCTTGCATATCTACTGACAGTGCATGTGTAAGAGTGTCTTTTTTATGTGCTGTTACAGCTTGATGAATATTGTTCCAGTAAGTTGCAAACTATCCTTATTGTATTGTTGTTGCCCATTTGGTGAGCTAGTGGAAAGCTCTTCAGATGAATGGAAGAAAAAGCAGACAGTTTCAAGTAAAGCAATCCCATCAGAAGAAAAGACTTCATGAACGAGTCTAATTAGTAGTTAATTATTTGTCCGCTGCAGTAATATTTAAGGCTTTAATAGTAACTTTATGCTTTACCAGGGCTGTAACTGATATTGATTGAAATAGGAGGTTTACTGTTAGCAGCCACATTTATTTTCCTTCCTCAACATGTTAGGGATTTAAACATCCACAGTTAGGTGGATTTATTTTTATTTATTTACTGTATTTATTTTTTTGTGTGTGCACTAATGTTATGTGGGTTTGTTGTGTTATGACTTCAGGGTAACCTGTGCCACTGTTTCCAGTGTTCACAGGTTCCTTCCTTTCTCAGGAATCTCAATGTAAACTTGGATATTTTAAATATCTTATTTGTCAAAATAATTCTTCCGCACTTGATGTATCACAAAAATTAGTATAATTTTCTATTGTTGGAGATGTAAATGTGCTATTTCGACACGGAAATCGGTTTCGAGGAGATCTTTCATACCCAGAAAATAATGTAGTTTATCTGTTCTGTAAAACACCTTGTGATTGAAGTGGAATGCCAATAAAAGGCTGTGAGGAAACTGAGAAAAGATAATTTGCACATTCTTCAGCTGGTCAATGTCTAGCAAGTGCGTAGGTATAAATAACAATGGAAACTACAGGTTGGAATTCAATAATATAATGAAGTCAGTTTACAACTCACCACAAAGGTGCAATAATGAGCTGTTACAGGCACATAAAAAAACAAAAAACAAAAATGACACACACTTACAACACTTAATCTATTGGCCACTAGCTGTCTTGAGAATAAACAGCATACCCAAATGTGTAATAATGAGCCGCAACAGGCACATTCAGAGTAAAGAGCATGCATACAGGCACACTTCACAATCACACAACTGTCATCTCCAGCTGCCGCGCTCTCCATCATGCTCTGTTATGATGGAATAAGAGAGGGTAGGGGAAGGGGGGGGGGGGCACAGGAGAGTTGCGTCATGCTGTTGGGGATGGATACAGCATGGCCTTACAGAGCAGAAGTGCGACAGCCGGAGGTGATGGTTGTATGACTGTGTTACGTGCCTGTGTGATTGCGTGAGTGTTCTATTTTCTGAAGAAGGCCATGGCTGATAGCTGAAATTGTTGTATGTGTTTGTCTTTTGTATGTGCCTGTCACAGCTTGTCGCCATGTCTTTGCGGTGAGTTGTAAATTGTCCTTACTATATTATTAATACAGTCCTTATTACATTTTTTTCCCTTTTCCTTTTTTTCTGTAAAAGTAGTAGGGACTACAAAATAAGAGGATTTCAGTATATCAACATTATTTTAATATTTACACATTTGTTCCCATAAACAGATAAGTTTGTTATTTTATTAATTTCTCAAAAGGAGAGGTAGGTGGAATTTCAATTGTAACAGATTACATAGGTATGGCCTCTCCCATTAATAACTTTGACTCTTTCATTAAACATTTAGATCCTATTTTCACTACAACATTTAAAATATGATTATTAAAAATATTTTCAATTTCTGACTTCTGGTTAGTAAACTTTTCATTCATTTTAATGGTAATACAGTCCCCCTCTGATCTTGGTTCATGATTCCCTTTTAATTATATTCCAAATTGTTCTAATTTTATTATCAGAGGTACTAATCTCAGAAATAACACACATGCTTCTGGATATTTCAATAACTTTTCTTAATATAACACAGTAGTTTTTATAATATTTTACTGTTTTTGGGTCATTACTCTTTCTTGCTGTTAGATACATTTCCCTTTTATGGTTACAAGATACTTTTATTCCTTCACTTAGCCATGGTTTTTTCACATGGTTTCTTACAATTATATTTAACTATTTTCATGGGGAAATACACTTACATTTTTGTATCATAAAATAAATTATATTTCAAGTTAGCGTTGGGTTCCTTGCACACTACTTTGGATGTCTGTTTTAACTTGCTGTATGGGGCTGTGTCAAGTACTGTAACTGGCTGTGTACCATGATCAGAAAGACCATTCTCAACAGGATAAAAACTTTTTTTTAAAACTTATCTTGACCTATAAAAAAGTTATCTATCAGTGTGTTGTTGTCCTTTACTGCCTGAGTAGGAAAATCAATATCTGTTGCTTCGACTATTTTATTAAATCTATATGTAAACAGAAATATTAAATAGGTAATAGAAACTGTTGTGGAGGAAAGCAGTAGTCATTAACACAGTAACTGCAAATAGTGTATTTTTAATCTGATTGTGTTACTGTAATATTGCCCATATAACATTAATTTTTTTATCTTATTTCTTAGTTTAGATAAGGTTGAGTAACTTTCTTTCATTGATAACCTATAAATACTAACTTTTTTACTGAATTAGTTAGAAAGTCAGTATATGTTCCTTTTCAAATAAATTTTGTTTGAAAAGAAAGAATCAAGTGAAATATGTTTTTGTTTGTTTGTGTAGTATGCCCAAACTAAGCTGTCTTCTAGTATTATTCGTGATGTTGGAAGGCTTTTCACCGAAATCCGTATTGTTGTCTTCATAATATGGACTATTGCTGTTGGCCTGTGCACTGCTATGGTATGGCAGTTTTTATTTTGGTGAGTGTATAATACTGTTTCATCAAGCACAAAGACAAATCTTTTTATCAAATAGTAATTGCTGCACAATAGCTATTAATTAAACTATTCAGAAAATGCTCAAAGTGACAAATGACTCTAGAGAGATTTTTTTTGTTGTTGGTGAAATCTATCTTGTATAAAATCCTCTTGGTTTTCAGACCATATCAAACGGGATCTAAAACTGGACCTTTAGAAGATGACCTACATGTTTGTCAATGCATAGGGTGAAGCTTTATAGTGATGATCAAGGCACTGGATGGCATATTAATGTCTGGCAGCATTGTGGCAGTTTGTAATCACCCCCCTTCCTTGACACAGTTGAAGGATGGAAGAAGAATAGAGATCACCCTTATCTACCGGGTGATAAAAAAGTCAGTATAAATTTGAAAACTTAATAAATCACAGAATAATGTAGATTGAGAGGTAAAAATTGACACACATGCTTGGAATGACATGGGCTTTTATTAGAACTAAACAAATATACGAAGTATTACTAGACACATGAAAGATCTCGTGGGCGCGTCGGTTGGTGATGATTGTGTGCTCAGACACAACTTTCGTCATGCTTGGCCTTCCGGATCCCCACACCTCAGTCTGTGTGATTATTGGCTTTGGGGTTACCTGAAGTCGCAAGTGTATCGTGATCAACCGACATCTCTAGGGATGCTGAAAGACAACATCCGATACCAATGCCAATGTCTCACCATAACTCCGGACATTCTTTACAGTTCTGTTCACAACATCATTCCTCGACACAACTGTTGTTGACGAATGATGGTGAACATATTGAGCATTTCCTGTAAAGAACATCATTTTTACTTTGTCTTGATTTGTTATGTTAATTATTGCTTTTCTGATCAGATGGAGCACCATCTGTCGGACATTTCTTGAACTTTTTTTGGTTCTAATAAAACCCCATGTCATTCCAAGCATGTGTGTCAATTTTTACTTCTCTATCTACATTATTCCGTGATTTATTAAGTTTTCAAATTTATACTGACTTTTGATCACCCGGTACTTGAGAGCTATCAATATTATTGTGAAGCATCTTCACCACATCAGAATTAGCCAGATTTTATCATCAGGTAAAGACACAGAGGCTCAGCAGCTCAGATTTGGTGGTTAGATTTGACATTGTCATTAGTTGTAAGGAATACAAAATACCTAAAAAATATGCTGCTTGAACAAAAAATTATTAAGTGTGGTAAAATCAACAACATTGTTCAGTGGAACACTAACATATCAACAACTAAGAACTGAAAAGAAAGGAAACTTTCACAGTAACACAGATAGCAATGTCAATAATGAATGATAAATAACAACTGACTGCAAAGAGGCTCGTTGAGCTGTTGATAGGCATGAAAAATAAACAATCACATTCAAACAAATTTTCCACCATGGTCTTCATCAGAATAAGAAATATTTATGAGGCGTGTACGGTACTTAATTAGAAAACACGCATCGTACATTCACACAATCATTCAAACAACTATAAACACACAATCATCATGTCTGCCGCTCCAGTGCCACACCGTGAGTGACTAGAGGTGTGGAGGGGGACGATGTTGGGTTGTGGGACTGTAGAAGTGTTGAAGGGACAACTGCCATCTGCACATTTCAGTAGAGCTGGCGGTGGAGGGGAGGATCCAGATCGTTCAGGTATTAAAGCAGCCATTGAAATCAAGGGTGTTGTGTTCAGCCACATGCTGCGCATAGGGTGATTCATCTTACTTTTTTCACACTTTGACAGTGTCGATTCTTCCTGGTTCGTCGTCATAGCAATATAAAACACTGTGCAATGATTACAGCAGAGTTGGTAATTACATCCTAACAAACAATTTCTTTTCCTTTGAAGGAAAAGTATACAATCAAATCTGTGGCACAAACATGGGCACCCATATGGCACCCTCCTATGCCAATCAATTTATGTGCCGTCTAAAGGAAGCCTTCCTAGCCTCTCAAAACCCCAGGTCTAATTCAGGTTAATTGATGGTATTTTCATGATTTGGACTCAGGGCCAAGACATACTATCTTTGTACTTTCATATCAACTCCTTTTCCCCCATCAGTTTCACTTGGTCCTTCTCAGCACAAGAAGTCACCTTCCTCTATGTTAACCTCCACCTCGCTGCTGACTCCAGCCACACCTTCATCCACATTAAACCCAGTGCCCAGTGCCCACACTTTAAAAGCTGCCATCCATTCCACAAAAAAAGAAAAAAAACCCTCCCCATACAGCCTTACCACTCATGGATGATGAATTTGCAGTGATGAGAAGTCTCTTACCCGATATGCCGAAGGCCTTCACATACATTACCCTCCTGACCTAGTCTGCAAACAGATTTTCCATGGCATATCCCCACACACCACCAATCCTCACTCCAACCCTAATAACCAGTCACAAAGGAGTCTTCTTGTCACCCAATACCACCCCAGACTGGAACAATTAAATCACATCCTTTGTCAGGGCTTTGATTATCAGTCATCATGCCCTTAAATGAGTGACATCCTACCCAAGATCCTTCTGACCCCTCCTAAGTGGTGTTCCGTCACCCAACCAACCTCCACAACATCCTAGACCATCCATATGCTACTTGGGACGTTAAACTCCAAGCTCCCCCCCCCCCCCCCCCCAATCCCAACCCCTTACCACAGGGACCATATACCAGTAGAAGACCCCGATGTAATACCCGCCCAACCCACCCACCCAGCACTTCCTGTTCCAGTCCTGTCACAGGCTTATCCTCCCCCAACAGATGTCGAGCCATCTGTGAAAGCAGCCACTGATTTACCAAATCTTCTGCAATCATTGTGCAGTGTTTTAAATTGGTATGCTGACGAACCAGCTATCCACCAGGATGAATGGGCACTGTCAAACTTTGGCGAAAAGCAAGATGGCCCACCATGTGACACATCATGCAGCTGAACACAGCACTCTTGATTTCAATGGCTGCTTTACTACCTGAGCCATCTGGGTTCTTCCCTGCAACACCGGCTCTTCTGAACTGTGCAGATGGCAGTCGTTCTGTCAACACATTCTACAGCCCCTTAACCATCCTGGCCTCAACTTAAGATAACCTCTCATCCCTGCACCCTGTGCCTAACATTATTCTCCCTTTCCCCTTTCCTCACTCATTATCCTATATCCCTCCAATTCATGTCTTCCTTGCAACTGTGTGTCACACCTTACAATATCCCCTTAATTAGTAAAATTTTTATTCTGTCCCTTATTATTTATATCGTTTCAAATCCCCATACTGCTGTACACCTCCCTTGTATCCCCTTCTAGCCTTCCCTTCATTGTATTCAATGCTGCATCTTACATTCCCGCCTATCAGAGCCTTTACAATCCATTGTGGAACACAGGACTTTTCACCACCCTCAACTCCCCTCCTCACTCACTGTCAAGATGCTTGTAGTGCTGGAATGGCCGGAGATGGTGGTTGTGTGTGTATAGTTATCTGCGTGATTGTGTGAATGCATGTGTTTCTTTCTCAGGGTGTATACACACTAGGACAACTGAGAGAAAGCTGGGAATATTTTCATCTGGCAGAAATCTGGGAATTTCCCTGGAATTTTTTAGAATTCCAGGAATTTTTCATTGTTTACATTCCATATCCAGGAATGACTTCTTTAAAAAAAAATTGTAATTGTAATGATTATGTGAATAAGTATTTTTTTGTATTTCTGCATTATTTGTTTGTATGTTTTATAAATAAAACAGCCAGGAAATCATCCATTAAAGGTTTAAAAAACCAAGAGACAACTAAACCAAGAATGAGTTTATTAAATGTCAGTTGTTAAATGGTCTAATGCCTATGTAAAAGCTAATTTGTTGAATTATCTCCTGTACAATATGTGTTTACCAAATAAACCAGTCAGGCAAAAATCTAACAAATATTTCAGGATCTAACTGGTCACTGCCACAGCAGTAAATGTAGCAATATGTCCCCTTTGCTGTAAACAGCACAATAAGTGACGTCTTACAGAGGTTTATCTACACTCACTGCATTCGGGACGGACACTGGTACTCTGATCCAAATTTCAGCGAAGTTTTCATCAGGTCACTGATGGGCCAACACACAGTGCAAATGAGACATGAATTTTTTCCCAGCAGGGAATGTGTTAGAACATTATTCCCTGCTTTTTACATTTTCCCTTGTTGTACACATTTTTTTTAATCCCTTAAAAAGTGTAAAAGTAGGTTTCTAATGTATATCAGTTGGTAATTTATAATATTTTCAGCACTCCCCCACAATGTTCATATTTTATTATTGCTTCAAAGATTTAAGTCACAGTGGAAAGTAAGGGTTGGAATTCAACAGTATAATGAGGATATCTTGCACTTACCTGAAAGACAATAATTTAGCTGTGACAGTCACATCAAAAAGACACTCCTACACACACAATTTAACCTTAAGCCACAGTCTTCATCATAAAAAGCTCACTCTCTCTGTCATACAATCACAACCATGTTCCAAATAATGCTCTGGGGTGAGTGCAATTCAGTGTGGGAATGGGAGGTGCGGGTGTGATTAGTGCTGCCTTATGGAGATTGTAGGTACTAGATGGACAGGGCAAGATATGACTTAGGAACACATTGGGGGTGGGGAGAGGATAAAAATAGGTGTGCAGACGATAATAACAGTCAAGAAATGGGAGTGGTGTGGGACAGAAATAGCAGGAATGGTAGTATGTAGGTTGTGTTGGCAAAATAGGTTATGTAGGTTGAGGCCTATATAATTTTGGTAACGTAGAATGTAGTGTAAGGACAATTCCCATCTGTTCATTTCAGAAAATCTGGTAGTAGTGGGAAAAGGGGGGGGAGGGGTAGGATCCATATGGCCCATGTTCGTGAAGCAGTTGTTGAAATCAGGCAGGTTATGCTCAGCTGCATGCTGTACCAAGGGGGAAAGAGGGGCAGTTCTACCTTGCTTTTGACCACAGTTTGGTGGTGATCATTTATTCTGTTGAACAGATGATTGGCAGTCATAGCAATATAAAAAGCTATGCAATGATAGCAGAATAGTTGGTAAATCATGTGGCTGCTTTCACCG
Source organism: Locusta migratoria (assembly GCA_026315105.1). Lineage (NCBI taxonomy): Eukaryota > Metazoa > Arthropoda > Insecta > Orthoptera > Acrididae > Locusta > Locusta migratoria. The sequence goes on along the minus strand of CM048747.1, from coordinate 277,460,449 downwards.
GTGACCTGCCTCTTGGTGAGGTACGATAAACCTTTGACAGGAATGGAATAGGAAATGCTGGGTTATTGAATTGAGGAGGGCTTTGTGACAGGGTCTTCCACAGGGATATGATCCCTAAAGAAAGCGACTGGGGTTGGCAGTGGCACAAGGATGGACTGGACTGTTGGATGGGCAGCAGAACACCACTTTAGAAGTGGTGGGGAGGATCTTGGATGGAGAGTCTCTCATTTCAGTTCATGATGACAGAAAATCAAATCCTTGAAAAAGAATGCTGTTTCGTTGTTCCAGTCAAGGATTGTATTGGGTTGGGGGGGGGGGGGGACTCTTTTGTAAGTTGATATTAGGGGTGGAGGGAGGATTGAGGGTGTGTGGAGATATGGACTGGAAATCTATTTGCGGGTTAGGTCTGGAGGATAATGTCTGAATGTGCAGACCTCTGTGAAACCTTCAGTATATTGAGCGAGGGAGTTCTCGTCACTGCATATACGCCATCCTTGGGAGGCAGTTTTTGATGTGGAAATAATGGCAACTATCAGATTGTGAGTACTGTTGGTGCTTGGTAAGTTTACTGTGGATGGTAGTGTAGATGGTGCCATCAATGAAATGGAGGTTAATGTTCAGAAAGGTGGTTTGGTGGGTTGAAGGAAGACGTGGTGATTGGGATGGGAGATGAGGAGTTGATATTGTGAAGGGTTTCCTGGCCCTTAATGCAATCATGATAATATTTTCAGTGAATGTGAACCAGACCAGAGGTTTGGGGTTTTGGAGAGCTAGGAAGGTTTGTTCCGGATGGTGCATAAACAGGTTGGTATAGGAAGGTTCCATGCGAGTCCCACAGCTGTGCCACTAATTTGATTTTATACCTTCTCCTCAGTTGAAAAGGAATGCAGTTGCGAGAGATAATGGTTTGTGTGTGTGTGTGTGTGTGTGTGTGTGTGTGTGTGTGTGTGTGTGTGTGTGAAGTGCCTGTGGGGTAGTATTGTCGTGTTGAAATGGAAGCAGTCTTGACTTCGAAGGCAGGGTTGTCAACTGAACACAGCACTTATACTGAAAGTAGGTTTATTGCGACTTACACACAGCACTGACTGCCTCTTGGGCAGAATACTCTGCTATTTATACACAGACAGAATGTATCAGAAATTAGAAGGATAGTTAACATAAGAAACATGTAGAAATTACAAGTGAATGTAAGAAACATAAAAAACATTCTGGAAATGATAATTACAAAGAAATAAATTTTTGCCGGTGGACGGGATTGAACCGACGACCTTCAGTACCGCAATCGGTGATGCTGTCCATTGCACCACGCTGGCAGTTGGTTACCTTGGAGTCTTGCGGCATTGTTCCCTCTCCTGAAAGAACAGTGACCCACTGTTAGGTTCCGTTTGGAGCTAGCTGCAATGCCCTGGCTCTTGATCTTGTCATGGGTCCTCTTTATAACAGTTCTGGAGAATCCTTCCTTTCTACATGATTACTCACGACAGACGTTCCTGTCGTTGCTTCATCAGTATCATTAGCATACTTAGAGTCCTTGAACAAGAAGCCATTTTCGCCTCTCTGCTCTTCAGGATCGTAGTAAGGCTTCATGCGGAGGACATGAACAATGTCTCTTTGTTTTTGTCATTTCAATAACGGCTCATAATCCTCGACTTTGAATGTGACATCTGACAGGTGGCATATGACACGATACAGACCAAAGTATCGCTTCAATAGTCCCACTTTCCGTACAGAGGTAAAAATCCATACCAAATTTCCTGGGCTGTACACAACACGTTGTTGCTTGTCATTATACCGCTTACGGTCCTTCTTCTGGGTGTACAGTGTCTGTATGTGCGAACCAGTTGTCCTGCTTCTTCGATCCCGGTGATCAGCTGTTTCACATAGTCATCCTGAGTGTTGTCTGGCTGGAATGGGAACGGCGTATCCATTGTCGTCTGAGCTTCACGACCATGGAGCAGGAAAAACGGCGTGAAGTCTGTGGTGTCTTGTCTTGTGGTATTATAAGCAAATATCACAACTGACAGTATTGTATCCCAATCCTTCTGTTCAACATCAACAGCATATCTACTAACGTCTTGTTAAAATGTTCTGTAAGACCTTTTTTCTGAGGATGGTATGCAGTTGTCATTCTGTGGACAATGTCACAACTTGACATTACCTCTGATACTAGTTTTGACTGGATTACTTTTTCATGATTAGATATCGTCACATGTGGTGATCCATGCTTCAAAATAATGTCTTCTACAAGGAATTTTCCGATGTCTGGAGCTTCTGCAGTCGACACAGGTTTGGTGACAGAGTGGCGTGTGAGGTAGTCAGTGCAGACTATTATCCATCGGTTACCAGTTGTCGACTTCTGGAACCTCCCTAAAAGATCGATCCCAACTCAGTGGAATGGAGTTGCTACAGGTGGAATTGGTACGAGATGCCCTGGAGGTAATTGCGGCACATACTTCTGTCGGCACTCTTTACAGTGACTCACATAGTGCTTGACAGATCGGTAGAGACCTTTCCAGTAATACCTGCGTCTGATTCTGTCTAGGGTCTTCACGAATCCCAGATGAACAGATATTGGAGCATCATGGAAATATCTGAGAATAGCTGGCTGGAGACGAGCTGGAACGACCAGTAGCCATTTGGGGCCCAGTGGATCGTAGTTGCTCTTATACAATCTCCCGTTTATAAGTTGGAACTCTCCATTGGTCTGTTCCCCTTTCTCCAAGGCCCCTATTGTTTTTAACAGTGCTGGATCTTCCTGTTGTTCAGCTGTAATGTCACCTAATACAGTGAGGGCTGAAATTTCATTCCTGCTGTTGTGTTCCACTAATGGATTCCTCGAAAGGCAGTCAGAATCCTTGTGTTTGCGTCTGTTCTTGAATACCACTGTGATGATGTACTCTTGGAGTCTTAGTGCCCATCTTGCTAGTCGACCTAATGGATCATTCAAGGTAGTCAGCCAACACAAAGAATTGTAGTCTGTCACGACGGTGAATGGTTTGCTGAATAAATACAGCCGGAACTTGTTGATAGCACAGATAACTGTGAGACATTCTTTCTCAGTTGTAGAGTAATTTATCTTTGACGTTGAGAGTACTCCTGATGCATAGGCTATCACCTTTTCATCACCTTCCTGAACTTGTACAAGCACTGCACCAATCCCATAACCACTGGTGTCTGTGTGATGTTCAGTTTCTGCATCCTTGTCTTACAAAGCTAGAACTGATGCGGAAGTTTGAGCCTCCTTAAGTGCCCAGTAAAACTTAGCGTCTCCCTGCAGAAGTTCTTGCAATAGACGTGCCTTGTTACAAAATCCTTTTATGTAACGTCGGTAGTATGAGCACAGCCCAAGGAAATTTCTAATGTCACGATTGTGCTGATGAAATTCTGTGACTGCCCTTACTGTATCTGGATCAGGACAGACACTATCTTCGTTGACTAGGTGCCCCAGGATTTTTATCTCTTTGCCAACGAAGAGGCACTTCTTTGGATTGAGGCGGAGTCCTGCAGTCTGAACACTCTTCAACACAGTTGACAGACGACTCGGCTGTTCTTCATATGTTTTCGAGAAAACTACAATGTTATCTAAATAGCAAAGACACATCATCCACTTAATGTGTCAAAGCAAGTTGTCCATCATTTCATTCGAATGTGGCCGGAGCAGTACATAATCCAAATGGCATTACTTTGAATTCATAGAGGCTGTCAGGTGTAATGAAAGCCGTCTTCGCCCTGTCAGCTTCGTCAACCTCGATTTGCCAGTAACCTGTCTGCACGTCCATAGTTGAGAAGTATGTAGCACCTTTCAAGCAGTCTAAGGTGTCATCATGCGCAGCAATGGGTATACAACTTCCTTTGTAATTTTGTTCAGCTGACAATAGTCAACACAGAATCGCCACGTGCCATCCTTCTTCTTTACAAGGACCGCTGGAGACGACCAAGGACTCTCCGAAGGTTGAATAATGTCATCGTGCAACATCTTCTCCACTTCCTCCCAATTATTCGTCTTTCAGCTGGCAACACTCTATACGAACACTGGCTAATTGGTGGATGATCCCTAGTATTGATACGATGCCTTATTGTGGGCCATTTCGTCTGACATTTCCCCTGCTGAGGTGTGAATGAATGCACCCAAAAATTGACATATTATAGCTAACACCCGCTGGTGTTGTTCCTTGGTCAGTCCAGGCCATATTGGCAGTTCCACGTTTGTTTCCTCCAGCGTGTTGTCTGTACTAACAGCAGAGCATGGGTCTTCGTTGATGACATTGAGCACACCGTCCTGGATTGGTTCAGCTGTCCCGATACACATTCCCTTGGGGATAAGTTGCAACTGCTCGTGACAATTTGTAATCCAAATCTCTCCTCGACCTTCCGTAATGCTTATGATAGTCGCTGGTATGTAAATTTCTTTGGTGAGCCTGATAAACTTTTTACTATCAACAAGCACTTCACAGTTTAATCGCCCATCTGTGTTTGTGACTGCAACTCTTCTCATCAACAACGGTGGGATTGTCACATTGTCAACGGCAAATAACCTCCAAGAAAATTCTGTATTATGTGAACCTATCGGAACAAATTCTTCACTTTGCAGCTCAGATCTTCCACAGTCAATGATAGCTTGGGATGCCTGAAGGAAGTCCCATCGAGGATATTATGACTACATTCTGTTAAAACGATAAATTCAAATGGCTGGGTTCTGTTTTTGATGGTTATTCTTGTGACAGAAGTTCCTGCTGGCTGGTCGTACTCTCCATTTGCGACCTTCAGCACAATTGCCCCCGTATCACAGAACATTGTCTTCTTTAGTGTGCGGCGGTTGTAATTCGACAATACCGAGAAAGAAGCTCCTGAATCAACAAGTGCCAGGATAGGTGGCCGTCGATTATGTCGTAGGTATAATTGCCCGACATATTAGCAACTGTCGTCCATGGAGGATTTCCTTCTGCAGCAGCTTCACCTCCGTAGATGGTCGCCTTGCTTAGTTTTCCTGGGCACAGCAGCTAGGGGAGAGGCTGGTACCTCTGTACGGCGATGGTGAATGGCAGTAGCACGTCGGGCAGCGACCTCGTCCAAGGGATGACAATGAGCTGCTTCTGATAGATCGACTGAATTCATCAGCAGGTGACTGCCTTGGTTAGAACTGTTCTGATGGCTGACGTCTTGTGGCAAAATAATCATTGAATACTCGCCTCCTCTCTCTGCAGTAGCATACGACATGTCCAGGGCACCCACAGTGGAAACACAATGGTGTGTTGTCTTTTGTCCTTCAGGTGTCTGCTCTTCTGCAGAGGTCTTAGTTACCGGGAGAGTTGGTTGTGGCCACATTGGCTGGTTCATAGGCTGCCATTCGGTGGCTGCAGCGTAAGTCATAGTAGGGTGACGCCATTCTTTACGTCGAATGCGGTTGACGGGCCAGACAGGAGCTAATGTCTGAAATACCTCTTCCTCGTTCGCGTCTGCTCCCTCGTGACTTACAGTGCTTACATCCATGGCCATAATCTGAAGCTCACTCGGTCTAATAGTCCCAGTTGCCATAAACTGTTGTAATTATTCTCTCACAATTTGGCGTATGAGAGAAGCAGTCATGCTGGTCTTCCACAACGGCCGTAGGGACTACATTGGGGAGTCGGTCATACTTCTTTCGTCCAACCCTCCAGTGTTGCACCTCTTCAATCCACTGGCACCACTTGATGAACTCTTCCGTCGTAGCGATGTCTTTTATCAGAAGAGCTTGGTTCATGTCTTCTGCAATACCCTTCATCAGGTGAGTGATTTTGTCGGCCTTAGTCATATTCGGATTGACCATGTTACACAGGGCCAAAACATTCTGTATGTACGACTGTGTCAGCACACCATGTTCATTTGTCCTACCGCCGAACGGATTTGGTACTGGTGGTCTCCAAAACATCTTTTTTAAGTTCCGCCTGGAATGTTTTCCAGTCATTCATCTTCTCTTAGTTGTTTTCAAACCATTGCTGGGCTGTTCTGTTCAGGTAGAAATAAATGTTGGCCAAGTACATTGTATGATCCCATCTGTTATACTTGGCAACTCGGTCAAACTCTTTTAGCCGTATGTTGGGTCCAGCGTCTCCAGACAACACCGACGAGTGTCTGATGTGCAGCTGGCTTACCGCTGGTTTTGTGTCCATGGTTCTTCTGATGATACGGACTTTCCGAAGGATGTACTCAGTATATCCCTTGTATTTCAGCTCGTCTGTGTAAGCGACGGCTTTTACATTGCCTAATCGGAGCAGCGGTGATGCAGCCATTGCACAGGATACTTGGCGCCTCCACCAATGTCGCATTGAAATGGAAGTAGGCTTGACTTCGAAGACAGGTTTGTCAACTGAACACAGCACTTATAGTGAAAGTAGGTTTATTGCGAACTGAAACTTACACTCACCACTGACTGCCTCTCAGGCAGAGTACTCTGCTATTTATACACAGACAGAATGTACCAGAAGTTAGAAGAATAGTTAACATAAGAAACGTGTAGAAATTACAAGTGAACGTAAGAAACATATAGAACATTCTGGAAATGATAATTACAAAGAAATAAATTTTTGCCGGTGGACAGGATTGAACCGACGACCTTCAGTACCGCAATCGGTGATGCTGTCCATTGCGCCATGCTGGCAGTTGGTTAACTTGGAATCTCGCAGCGGTATGAAGGAGAGGGTGTGTCTTTTTATGACAAAGACTGAGGCCAAAAGCTAAGTTGCATGTGTATGAGTGTCTTTTATGTGCCTGTCACAGCTCTGCGAACATTTTTCTAGTAAGTTGCAAACTACCTGTCGAACCTGGAATTTCCATTGTTAATTTTTCAGTAAAATACATACCGGGATCAGCAGTGCTCTCCTGTAAGCTGGCAGGTTTTGTACGTTTCTTAAAAGTGCTTAAAAGTACCTAATTTTCATATGGTGCCTTAAAGGTCCTTAATTTTTAATAATGGTCCTTAAACGTCCTTATTTTTACCTCTGCAGTTATGTTCACTCTAATGAATCAGTTAACTTGGCTAAGTGACAAAGGTCAGCACGGGGGGAATCGTAACCAGCAATGGCGTTTATGGAGGACACTACAGTATATGTTGGCAGCAATGGTAAGGCGTGCAGGTACCTAGAACACATGTGAGAAGAACCACTGTGATTTATCGGCCACTGCTACTCTTATAAGCTTAGTGGTAACATTTGCTAAGTAGGTGTATTTTTAAAATTATGTTAAAATGCCTGGAAAGTGTGCATTTAGCCAACTGTGGCTGTGAAAAGACGAATACAAAGAATTGGTAGTGCCATGTAAAGACATCCACAAATGAAATTTATGCTGGCTTACCTGTCGTGGTTATAATGAATTATGTGTCTAAAAATGCAATGTTGCAGACAACACCTGCCACATATGTTACAACAGTTATGGATCACTCTCACAGCTGTTCACATGTTAGACGGTGGTTAGAAACTTGCTGGGCAAGGTGGCTCAGCACGCTCAGAGGGTTGTCGGCATGGTAGCTCAGCGTGCTTGGTCAGAGGGCTCGATGCCCTCTGTAATGAAAAAACTGAGTTAAAGACAAAATGATCAAAATAAAACAAAAGCAAACCAACGTCAACAAAGGACCAATCAAACCAAAAACTAATGAAAAGAGAGAAAAAGAGGGCTCCCAACTGTAATAAAAAACTGAGCAAAATTCTCAACAAAAACCCAGAATGAACATGAACAATCTACCTGAAAAACAAAAAATGTAGTTAAATACAAATAAAAACCGTCACTGTCTATTTCTTTCTTCATCTTGCTTCCTAGAAGGTTTATGCACAACCCTGTTAATTAAATAGAACTATATTCTGCAAGGACCCAAGTTGTTCAAAGGTAACAGTGCTTTCTCTGAAAAGTTCATTGTTTCTATTTTGTGAACATACAATGAAATACATACCAATGAATTGCAAACATAGACTTCTTTATCACACATACACAAACATTCTTTTGAAATGGCAAAGTGTAAGTTATAATAAGAAAATCATAAACTATAGAAAGGAAGATGGCATATGCCAGAGAGAGTTCTGGGCAAGAAATGTGTCGTGTCATTTCTGAACACCTGATTTACATAAAATCAAGTGACAGTATGAAATCGCCTTTGTTTTTGCAAATACATCTGTAACGGTGTGAGTTAATAAAATAAATAAATAAAAAATAAATAAAATACGAGCAAATTTTCTCTTCTACAAATTCGCTTATTCAATTTTCGCGTCAGATGAACGGTTAAGCCATTATTTTCATTTAAATTTTGAGCTGTCAAAAGACGATCACAAAGGTCCACTTCTAGTGTTACTACCGTAATCTAAAGTGGACCAAAAGGTGCTTAAGAGTACTTAATTTTTACTTTGTAAATTCAATACAAATCCTGACTGGGTTTCTCCAGATAGTTTCTCAAACACTCTTACAAACATTTTGCTTCTTGCTTTGGTCCATACAAGCTTCAGAGTAAACTGCACATACAATCTGTAATATCATCCTAACCTTGTGACCATCTGATGGAGGAAATTCTCCAATGAGATGTGAAAAATTATTCAAAAAGTTAGCTTGGCTGACCAGTACTTACCTCAGCTCAGAATTGTTGATAATAATAATAATAATAATAATAATAATAATAATAACCAGTTATTACAACATTAGAAAATTAAATTTCCTTTGTCAGGTATGAGAGTGGAGGAGGGAGGAGGGGGGGGGGGGAGAAAGGGTCTATAAGGGAAGGATTACTCACAACCTGTGCCTTGAGAAAAGGATGGAGTGCAGGGGGACTGGTGGAAGTCAGAGATATTACATAATAAGTACTGAATAATAAGTACTGAGTCATACCAGTAGCAAAGTAAAGGGTATAGATCAATAAGTAAAGAGAAGTGAACCATAATGGTGAGTGGCAGGATACACACCGTTCATATGTTCAGATAATTTGTTGGTCGTCATATCAACAGGCTTACGTCCATTGCACAACATTATTTTTTGCTATACTACCAATACCTTGACAGAACACATGAATATTAGAGATGTTTGCCTCGGAAACAACCAATTTCCTGTGGCAGAGTATGCCTCCAACATGACTCCAGGGGTCTTGGCATGTCTTACAAAATACATGCAATCAGTGTATTCCCATTTAGGACTAGTCTGTCAGAGCTGGAGATATGGAAACTCGCCCTCCAACACTTCCTCTCTTCCTACCAACCTCCTGGCCTAAGTTAATTCTCTCCATATTATATGGGTAGGGACAACAGCTGTATATACAGTACTATTAGATTGAAAAAAATTGCAGCAGCTGTGTTTTTATTTTAATTAAAAAAGCAATTGGCTTCATCACCACAGTGGCACCATCCCCTGACACCCATTATGTAACTGTTGCAAATTAAAAGGGGTGGCCATTATTTCCGGTATCTCTAAATTTCTTATGTCCATGCTTTACAAGTATCAATTGATACTTATAATGCATGACACAAGAAATTTATAGTTACCAGAAATAATGGCCATCTTTTCTGAATGTACTATAACTTGCAACCGCTACATAATGGAGGGCCTGGGGATGGTGCCAGTGACATGCCGAAACTGGTCGCTTTATTAATTTAAAAAATAAAAAACACAGCTGCTGGAATTTTTTTTCATTCAAATCAACCTAAGTTAGTCCTCCCACTTGACCATCTTCAACTCCCTTATTCATTTTTCACCCTTCTTCTTCCCCCCTCTTCTTATATACAGGGCTTTCCATTTATCTGTTGACCACATGTGGGGTGTATTCACTGGCCACCAGAGTTGTATAGGCCAGTCAAATGAGCCCCGCGTCTTCCAGATAGTGCCACAGTGTGTGCCTTGAAGCAACACCATCTGAAGAGAAGGCCTGCGCACTGCCGTGCCGTGTCACACAGAGTAGGTCGTGATTGCGTAAATCATTGGCTAGCTGATGTGAGGCAGTGGGCTGTACCCCATTGGCCAGCCAGTGAGCTACATGATCACAACCTACTCTGCATGAAGTGGCACAGAAGTGTGCAGGTCTTCTCTTGAGACAATGTAGCTTGAAGGTCAGTGTGGCACTGTCATTCCAACAGTGAAACAACCATCATGAATGTAACAGTGAAGTCTGTGAATGCAACCATGGCAAGACCAAATTATTTTGTGCCATAGCGAGTGTATGATTTGTATGTGCTACAGAGTCTGCAAATTGTTTGAACTGAAGTTTCCATGTGTTCCAATTCAGAGTTGTGATTCAATTCACAAATTAATGAGTTCATTTTGTGAAACATGAAGTGTTTGTGACAAGAAGCTAAGTGACAACATACAGTGCTTGCAGTACCTCAGCTTGATGACATTACTTACATTCTCCTAAAAAGCCTCTTTTATATCTTTCACACCAAACACTAATTTCTTGCACCTCTCCACAAAGAGGTACTAAGTTACTTGGCTTAAGGTTCTATAAAGTAACAGTTGTGCAAAAACTGAAAACTGGTGACCCCACGCATGGGCCAGATTTTGCAATGGGTTTTGAAACAAGTGCCTGACAGTGAAATAGTGCCTTACCTCATTCTGTCACACCCTACAACAGGTATGTTAATTATTAAAATTGTCAACATTGGAGTGCTGAAAGACCTTATCCCCTTTTTTCAGGAACTCCTTCACAATCAGAAATAGCAGCGTGGTGCACAGTTATAGGTGACAGAATAAATTTTTTTAGTGACACAAATTTTTTCAAAAGGATTCGAGAAGGGCTCATGCGACAAATGTTTCTTTGCATGCAATTTGTGTAGTGTTCCATGACTGTCATTAGCGACAATATTGTTGAAACATGCCATCTGAGGTGTTGTGCAGAAAGGATAGAGCTACATGTTGCAGGGCATGTAGGTCAAACTAATTACAGTGGCCTGGTCATGCACCAAAAGACTCTGTGAGGTTTCTGGGCCTCACATTTGACACACAACTTTCATGGGTGCCACACCTGAAATATTTGACAAGATGAGACCTCAAAGCACTGAGTATTTTTAAATGTCTTAGCCACACTTCATGGGCAGTGGACAGGACTTGTCTGCTCCAGTGTTGTAGAGTCTTTGTGCAATCTTGGTGTGACCATCACAACGGGTTCATGGTGTATGGGTCTAAAAGACCTTCTTATTTAAAGATATTGGATGTGGTGCATAATGAAGCAATTAGTCCGGACCAGCTGTATACCGAGTCTCTGTGCTGAGGATGCTGAGTTGCCACTTCACGTGTGGCGACAGCTCCTCTTGGCACGCCATGTACACCAGCATACCATACTGTTGCTCAGCCTCATATGCAACAACTTTTTCATAATTGGCTGCAAGTAACAAGGGGTCCTGGGCTGCACACTCAGGATTGCCTTTAAATATGGATGTGTGTGATAATGTTGTGCTTTGAGGTTGGAGTAAATTTCCACCTTTGCCCTTCCAGAGTCCCTGATTTTAGACTTGACACAGTTTAAAGAAGTTTATACATCTGATTTTATATTTGAATCTGTTTTTAACATTTTAAATGAGCATCACGATCTTACTGTGGTTTACATGGATGGTTGAAAATGTAGGGATGCCCCGGCCTTGTCATCAGGATTCACCTCCCCGATGCCCACTCTGTTTTCTCAGGAGAGTTTCACACGGTCCTGAAGATGTTGGAGGAAGTGCACCATGTTCAGGGTGCATGGTTTTTTATATGCTCAGATTCCCTTAGCTCACTGCAATCCTTACAAAATCGTTGTCCACCTGAGAAGATAATGCAGCTCATACATGACCAGTTTTACCCCCTTCAGCAGTGAGGAAAGTAAGTGTTGTTCTGCTGTCTACCAGGACACATTGGGCAGTGAAATGATTGATAAGGCTGTCAAGGAGGCCTTCAGGGGCTGTGATATCATACAAGTGTACTATTTGCCTGTAGGACATCCTCTCTGTGGTAGAACGGGGGGCTCTCCAATTGTGGGAGGAGACATGGCTGGTAGTGACAGGTAATAAACTGCAATTGGTTAAACCAGCTGTCTGACTATGGTGAACCTTTTGCCAGTCATTCAGCTGGCATGAAATGACCCTGAGATGCCTCCGAATCGGGCTCTGCCCTTTGATACACAGATTTTTACTCTGTAAGGGGCTTCCCTGCTTTGTGATGCCTGTGGCATGTTAATTGCTGTACGCCACATTTTAAATGAGTTTTTTTTTTTTTGTGCTGAGAGGGGAATTCAAAAACTTGGCTGGTACTCTGCCCTCTGTCTTAGGTGATGACAAGGCGAAAGTGACCAAAGTTTTAAAATTTTGTGACTTGTCTGGGCATGAGCCTAAGATATTAGGCTGGAGGTTTTAGCATTTTTTAGAGTGGCTGCTCACCAGTTTTATTCTGGTAGTCAGTCACCCTTGATTCTTTGGTGTTGTGTTTTAACTACTTGTACAACTGATTCATTTTGTAGGCAAACTTTATAGTGTCAATGTACAACATTTAGAAGCTTTTGTTCAACTACACACGACTTGGTTAGTTTGGCCCTCTTTTCTTTCTGTTACCCAATTTTTAATCATTTTATCTGTAATGGATTCACACTTCTCTTATTAGAATTGTAAAGGTGCTAGTTGTCATGTGCCCACAGCATCCTGTCCTTTCATCCATCCATCCTGGACATGTAACAACTTTGATTTATGTTTGTATCCAATAGCAGTTCCGGGTAGACGAGTAGGGCTCGTACGTACCCCCTGGTAAAGGCCAGGCCCAGGGAGGGGTGATTACCCGAGCTGGTACCTTCCGAACATGCCAATTGGTCCCTCCGTCAGTTCTCGGGAGGTGTGACATGAGGTGTGAACAATCACCTAAGGCAGGTAAGCCCTCGGAGAGGGCCCCCACTAGGAATGAGCGCACCATCGGAGACGCCGGTAATCACGCGGGACACTTCCACGATGACTTCCTTCTCTTCTTCAGTGACGTTGACCCAGAAACGTAAGATAGATTCGCCTCAGCCAAAGAAGACTCTGCCTAATCTTCCGAGATTTCTTGTTGTCTCTCGCACCGATGGAAAAGATTTCACGTCTGTCAATCCTTTCGTCATCCAGAAAGGTGTAGATGCAATTGCTGGCCCTGTTAAAACCTGTTCGCGTCAGCGCAATGGCACATTGTTGCTGGAAGTGGACAGTGCCTTCCAAGCTCAGAAACTCATCCGGACTACACTGTTATACACATTTCCTGTCAAGGTAGAAGCGCATCGCACACTCAACTCGTCACGGGGGGTTGTGTTCACGAGATCCCTTGACAGGTTGTCTGATGAAGACATACAAACCTACATGTCAGATCAGGGAGTCACAGCCGTGCATAGGGTTTTGAAAAAGATAAATAACCAGCTGACACCAACTCGTACTGTGTTTTTGATGTTCGACAGGGTTGAACTCCCGTTGCGGGTCAAAGCAGGGTACGAAGTTATCTCTGTCCGACCTTATATTCCAAACCCAGTGCACTGCTTCCAATGCCACAGGTACAACCATACCTGTGACTCATGAGGGGGATTGCCCACCTCCGTCCCCTCACTGCCTTAACTGCAACGGCGACCATGCGGCTTCCTCTTGCGACTGAGAAGGTCATCCAGCAAATTCGGGTTACGGAAAAGGTGTCGACATCTGCCGCTCGAAAGTTGTTGGCGAGTCGAAAGCCTGCTGTCCTCCCAGCGGGCACATACAGTAAGGTCCTCACCTCCACTCGACCTACTAAGGATTCAAGTACCCAGACATGTGATTTTACCTTCGCTGACACAGTTGTGCGATCCGCCAGCCCGAAGATTGCCCGTTCCACATCCCCGCTTCCTCCTGCTGCCTCTAAAGCACAGTCTTCATCAACCTCTGGTAAACCGCGGGCACCTAAACAAGATGCCCAGACTTTAAAAAAGGACCCCCCCCCCCCCCCCCCCCCCGTGAAGATTTTCTGCGTTCTCAGACTTCCCAACCGTCAACTGCCTCTTCTCGCCGTCACTCTTCCAGAAGAGCTGACAAGAAAAAGAATTCCTCTCCTTCACCGCCGAGGCGTGCCCCATCTGTCACGCCGTCCAACAGTTGCCGGCCCTGGCCGTCTTCTGTTTCACCAGAACACTCCGTCTGCCGGGCACCCGGCCCTTTACCGGCGGTGGAAACTGCCCCTCCTGATCAACTCAAGGAGGTGGCAGGCGCGTCGGTCGAACCTATGGACCATGACCCTTTGCCCCTAGACAGCGATAGCAGTGCTCCCTCGAAATCCGGTCCTCAGCGGCCGTCGAGGTGACCCCGCTTGCTTGTTAGTTTTTATCCTTATCTCTTATCTCATTTTTATCATGGCGCTCCTTCAATGGAATATTCGTGGCATTCGTTCTAATTGGGAGGAGTTAAAACTACTCCTTCGATTGCACTGCCCGTTTCTAGTCTGCCTCCAAGAAACTAAGTTGCGTCTGCGTTATCGTGCAGACTTTCCACACTACACCTCTGTGCGGTTCGACCTGCCACCCGTGGAAGGTATCCCAGCCCATGGAGGGGTGCTGATGCTCCTTCGAGACGACGTCTATTTCCATCCCATTTCATTGCATACTCACCTACAGGCAGTTGCCGTCCGCATCACTTTATCCACATTTACCTTTTCCCTCTGTAATATCTATTCGCCATCGTCATCTGCCCTTACTAGGGCAGATGTGCTACACCTTGTTGACCAGCTCCCTTCACCTTTCGTGTTGGTAGGCGACTTTAATGCCCACCACCCCCTATGGGGCTCTCCGGCAACTTGTCCGAGAGGCTCCCTTTTGGTGGACCTTCTCCAACACCTCGATCTTGTCTGCCTGAACACCGGTGCACCGACCTTCCTTTCAGACACAACACACACTTATTCCCATATAGACCTCGCAATATGCACTCCTCAGCTTGCCGGTCGGTTTGAGTGGTATGCGCTTTCTGACACGTACTCAAGTGACCATTTTCCTTGTATCATCCACTTCCTGCATCATCCCCCATCTCCTCGTCCCACCAGTTGGAACATTTCTAAAGCCGACTGGGGGCTTTATTCTTCCATGGCTGTTTTTCACGATCAGAATTTTCCCAACTGTGACAGTCAGCTCGACTACCTCACAGAGGTTATTCTCACCGCTGCTGAACGTTCCATACCTCGTACATCCTCTTCCCCATGTCATGTCCCGGTCCCTTGGTGGACTGCAGCCTGCCGCGACACGCTTAGAGCCCGGCGCCGTGCTTTACGCACCTTCCGCCGCCACCCAACTTTGGTGAATTGCATAAATTATAAACGTATGAGAGCGCAATGTTGTCGTATCATAAACGACAGCAAGAAAGCTTGCTGGACTGCTTTTACTAGTTCTTTTAACCGTTTTACTCCCTCCACGGTTGTTTGGGGTGGCCTACGCCGTTTATCCTGCATGAAGGTCCACTCCCCGATTCCTGGACTGATCGTGGAGAACGCAGTCCTCGTGGACCCCGCTGCTGTTTCAAACGCATTGGGCCGTTTCTTTGCGGAGGTTTCGAGCTCTGTCCATTACCACCCTGCCTTTTTCCCTCGCAAACAGGTAGAGGAGGCACGGCCGCCTTCTTTCCACTCTTTTAATCATGAAAATTATAACGTCGCCTTCACCATGCAGGAGCTAGACCGTGCTCTCGCCCTGTCCCGATCTTCTGCTCCCGGGCCCGATTCCATTCATATTGAGATGCTGAAGAACCTCTCTCCTGCGGGCAAGTGCTTTCTTCTTAGTACCTACAATCGCATATGGACTGAAGGTCATGTTCCCACAAGTTGGCGTGAAGCCATTGTTGTCCCCATCCCCAAACCAGGGAAGGACAAACACCTTCCTTCCAGTTATCGCCCCATTTCTCTGACGAGCTGCGTCTGTAAGGTGATGGAACGCATGGTTAATGCTCGGTTGGTCTGGCTCCTCGAATCTCACCGCCTCCTGACTAATATCCAATGCGGTTTTCGTCGACATCGCTCTGCTGCTGATCACCTCGTTACGTTGTCGACCTTCATTATGAGGCACTACTGAGACAGATCGATCCCAGACAGAACATGTGAAAGAGCAGTTCTGGTGTTAATGTAGTGCCAGTGTCCACAATATCAAGGCTTACTTATAAAAACAGTTGTGGTCCAGTGTGCTTCAGGAGATGTCACAATTATGAAACCCTTCCCAACAGAATCAATGCATATATCCAGGCCAGAGGGGTGTGCAACATCATACTAAAAAGTGGGGTCAAGTTCTTTAAGAATTAAATACTTGACTTGTGTTCAGTTCTGATACCATCAAATTTTATTATTATTATTATTATTATTGATGTATTTATGACTTGTATGTTGTCAATGTATAAATTTCTTAACTCGGGTCTGTTTTGTAGGCATATAGAAGATCTTGCACGAACTAATGGTTGTGAGACATATGCATGGGTCAAAACATTGCAAGGCTTAATAAATGGAGTCCAGAGTTTTGGCGGAGAACTGCCGTTCTTCTTTCTCTCAGGTATGTTTTTTTGGTTTCAGTCTTCAGAATGTGTATTGTGTTGCTTGATGTAAATCTACAACATAGAAAAAATATACAAAGTGTAAATACATCATTTTTGGAGTCATTTTCCTGACGTGTTACTGACGCTGCAAAAATGTTATGTTATTCTTCTCTGGAGCTGTAATGTCCCTGGCAATGCTTGGAGAAACTGGTACATCTTTGCTCAATGTGTTGTGTTGATCCACAATAATATTGGATTTTTAAAGGTAAATAGTTCACTGATGGGCCAAAACATTATGATCACTGCCCACCTGAGACTGAGTGCTGCCTATTGGTGTTGCAAACCTATGGCATGGACAGTAAATACTTGAGCAGTGTAGTTCTGAATGCGAATCATTCTAGTGATGGCATAGAGTGCAATTGGCAAAGTCCCTTGACACAGTTAACTTAGACACATGATAGTAGCCTCACATCTGGGAGTAAAGCACCTCAGAAGTGGAGCTGCTTGGCTCTTCACCATCTATTGTCATGAAAGTCTGCTGAAAGTGGTTGAAGGATTGTAAAGCCACAGGTGAGCAACATCATGTTTTGATGTCCATGCCTCACTGTGGAACGTGTAAAGCAGGATAGGTGTCATATCTTACATTTTACAATGCTGGTGAAAGTGCAATCATTACATATTGTTGAATAATTGGGTTCCACAGCAGAAGAGACCTGTGTGTACCTACATTGGCTCAAAGACACAATTAATTACAATTGCAGTAAGCATGAGATCATTAGAATTGAATTTTGGATCAATGTAAATGTATCACCTGCTTAGGTGAATCTAGTTGTACGTTGCATATCGATTGTCACATGTAGATGTGCCATTATCCAGGCAAATTGCATGCAACATGCCACGATTTCAGCCTGACGAGGAATATTATAGACCATCTGCAGCCCTTCATTCTTGATGCCTTCCACAAAGGCAATGGCCATTTGCGACAGGTAACTAGTACTGCAAGGATAGAATCATGCTACAGTGATTGATTGTTATGCTACAGTGATTAATTGTCCACAATGGAGCCAAATAATTACATATCTTTTAGGGGAAATAGCACCCTGGACTAGGGTTGGAAGCGCAATAGTTCAAATATCTTTATGGCCACCTAAACTCTCCCTGGGTGATAGCCACGGGGCTCTTGGATCTCCTGCATTCTACACCAGGTCATCGAGCTGGGCGCTATACTCCATTTCCATCCAGGGCAGGCTGTACAGTTTGGACACCACTGTATGTGGGTGTCTGTGATCCTAGTTAAATCAAAGATGCTGCCCCTGCAATGAGGATGGCCTGTGTTTCTGGACCACAGTAAACTTCGGCATTGTGTGGCGGGCCTATCACCACCTGATATGCCTAATGCCTCTACCACATCCATCTGCTAACTCTGCTGGTTGGCATGCAGCCCCTTCTGATGACCTGATGTCGTATGAAGGGCAATTACCCTTGCTGAGGGCCATCAGAAGAGTCTCTACCCCAGGTGATGTCACTGGCTCATTGCCAGATTTGCCGCTGCCTCTGACAATGCCAGCTCCTTGGGCACCTTCAGTGTTACCAGTACCTGACATTGAAATTGAGGCAACAACCAGCCTCACCTGTGCTACCTTTGACCTTCCATGTTAGGGTGGGTGCCCCATCTGCCCAAATCCTAAACAGTTTTGATCCTATGTACTGATAGTAGTGCATCACTTGCAACATCTAGCAGACTCTGAAAAAGAAGAGATGGATTTCTCGACAACCTGCAGATTGTGCCCACTCGCACAGGCTGTACTGTTGCTGAGCTGCGCATCTCAGCAAGAGTACAGCATGTGCGAGTGAGCACAATCTGCAGGTTCATATTGGTGATCTTTTGGTGCAATTCCAGTCTCAGTCGAAGATGACAGCCTTGTAAAAAGTTTTTTGGACCAGATGATGCTGGCAGAGACTAGCGAAACCAGTCGTCCAAAATAAAATCAATCATCGGCGGTCTTGGCTTTAATATTTTTGAACGTATCATACATTTTTAGTTAACAACAGTATGCAGTAGCACTTAAAAAAAAAGGTTATATTTTATTAACAGAAGTGGTAATGTAGTTCTAGAATAGCACTGCGAAATATTTGGCACACATCTTTTATTATCGTAAATAATCAGATCAGTTGGAAATTACGCATGAACTGCTAAACACACTTCTGATTGTTGTCAGCACCGAGAGTGTACACAAAGATGTCTTTCACCACAGGTTGTATGATAAATTTCGTACCTTTTAACATCTTTGCATCACCAGGGTGCTTTCCATTGCAATACACAGATATAACTGTGGTCAAATGCATGGTTGGCTGGCGACGGTTAGGTGATGCACGATTAACATTGGTGCACTATAAACACGTTTTAAACGTGATTAACTTTTAATCATGATCAACTAAACACGATTACCTTGTTATTTGACCGAGGTTGGTGCACTCGGCCATAAGGAACTTAGTCACTAAGGCAGGGTGGCACGAAGAGAATGTAGCTGTGTATGTTTTAGGGAAATGTCTAAATATAATAAAAGTATGAAAGCTGAGCAGTCTGGTTTATGCCTATCTGCTTCTCAGCACTTCCTATTGATTGACAGTGGGTGTCTTTCTTCACTGTTGTTTATATTCATCTCAGGACTTTCAAATTAAAGTATTCAAAATAACTTATAAAAATCCAGTATTTATTTTCATTATTATATGTAATCATCATAATATAGAAGAGTGAGCTTCTTAGTTCTCACTTGTGGAATATTATTTAATCATTACAGAAATTTTCTCTGGCTCCAACTTTAATTTACTTAAATAACTTGTTATTATTTCACAATAAAGTGAAAGAACTGTGAGATTTGAATACTTGTGGGAATTCTCCACAGAGATGCTAAAATATTTTTCAAAAGAGATAGATTGGCTGGCCAGTGTGTGCCTTAGTTCTGTGCCACCAATAGTTACATAAGCAAAAATTTTCATTTGAGTGACTATCAGCAGAGCAGAACAGAACTAAGGTACGTACTGGCCAGCCAACCTCTCTCTTTTGAAGAATATTTTAGAAATAGGAGATTAACAGTTCTGGTATCCATTTTCAACATGATTTTATTTTATTAACAGAGATTTCTTTGTAGTGCTTAGATTTACTCAGGATAGTAATATTTATTTATTACCTAAAATGATGCTAAATACAGTGTTTATGGTCAATTGGAACGCCTCTGTTAAAGACTACAAAAGCACAGATATTGCTGTTTTGTTACAACATTGACAAGGTTGTAGTCTATTTTTAGAGCTGCAGTAGTAACCCCTAAATATGTTGTAGTGAACCAGTTGACAGTTGGGGTACATTTAGTTAGTACATAGTTGTATTTCTACTTTTGCAGTGGTTACATGCAGCCTTTAGTGATTGTGCTGCTGTTCCTATTTTAGGTATGACTGTCTGACCATGGTGGATATATTATTGGAATTTTAATTTCTTTTAAGATCTGAAATGTAACTTTTAACACTTTATCTCATATTGTATGAAGGTGTCCCTTTGCATGTTGAAACCTAGGTTACGTATTTCAATGTAACTTGCAACTGAGGGATGTATTTTGTATATATAAAAAAAAAGGCAGCTATTAGATGTAGTACAGTCACTGATCAACAGCCATGCATAAAATGGTTGTGTTTTATTCTGTTTAATACGGTTTTCCACCAGAAAAAAATCTACACCAATCTAAATTGATCTTTCTTTTTGCATCTGATGGTTATGATTTCAAGTTTTTGTAGTTTCCCTAAACATACAAAGCAAATGCCAGGCCTCTTGTTTGAAAAGGGTGTTACCTTCCTCCCTAATTGCCTTACACCGTGTCTCTGATAACCTTGTTGTTGCTGGTAGGCTACACATCAATATTACTTGCTTCACCCATTCTTCTTACCACATTGTAATTTACTGACCATGAATTTTATTATTTTTTTTTTTAATTTTATAAAGAAGCAAGTCCAATTACCAGTATTCATGGTGGAATCCGTGTCACAGGAGACAGATACTCCTCCATTTGATAATGCGAGGACAGGTTAAAGAGAAAAGTCTGGTATGATTCAGACCAAGAGAAAGTAATAGGATAAGTTAGGGTTGGGATTAACAGTGAAGTAGATAATAAGGCAGCAGCTAGAGAAGATGGTTCTTCATTAATGAGCTGTGCCTGTGTGATTGTATGAATGAGTGTGTGTGTTGTTTTTCTGAGGAAGGTTGTGGGTGGAAGAGTGTGTGAGATTGTCTTTTTTACACACCTGCCTATGGCTCGACCATTGTCGTTGGGGTGAGTTGCAAGCTAAACTCATTTTTTTGTTAATTTGTTATATAGACTATAGGATCAAAAGTATCCTGACACCTGGCTGAAAATGACTTAACAAGTTCATGGCACCCTCCATCAGTAGTGCAGAATTCAATATGGTGTTGAGCCACCCTTATCCTTGATGACCACTTCCACTCTCACAGACATACATTCAATTAAGTGCTGTAAGGTTTTTTGAGTAACAGCAGTCCATTCTTCACAGAGAGCTACACTTAGCAGAGGTATCAATGTAGGACCGTGAGGCCTGGCACAGAGCTGACATTCCAAAACAACCCAAAGGTGTTCTATAGGATTCAAGTCTGAACTCTGTGCAGGCCTTTCCATTACAGGGATGTTAATGTCATGTAACCATTCTGCCACAGGCCATAAATTATGAACAGGAGTTCAATCATGGTAAAAGATGCAATTTCTATCCCTGAATTATAACATTGGGAAGCAGGAATGTACTTAAATCATCAATATAGTGTCATGCAAAGCAACAAGTGGTGAAAGACTCTCCATGAAGAACACAATCTCACCATAACACCACTGCCTCTAAATTTTATTGTTGGTACTACACACCCTGCCAGGTGATGTTCATCGGGCATTCGCCATACCCACATCCTGCCATCTGATCGGCACAATGTGTGCTGTGATTCATCACTCCACACAACGTTTTTCCACTGTTCAATTGTCCAGTGTTTATGCTCCTTACACCAACCGAGGTGGTGTTTGGCATTGGCCAGAGTGATGTGTGATTTATGGGCAGCCACTTACCATATAATCCTAGTTGTATCACCTTCCACCTTGTTGTCATAGTACTTGGAGTGGATCCTGATACAGTTTGGAATTTCTGTGAGATGTTCTGGATAGATGCCTGGCTATTACACTATATGACCCTGTTCAACTGTCGGCAGATGAAGTCGGACTGTATGCATTCGTGCTGTTCATGTCCCTTCATGATTCCACTTCACTATCATGTCAGAAGGAGTGGATCTCAGGATGTTTAGGAGTGTAAATCTTGCATACAGACTTCTGTCACAAGTGACACCCAATCGTCTGACCATGTTCGAAATCTGAGTTCCGTGGAACTCCCCATACTGCTCTCAAAAGTTCTAATGACTGCTGAGGTTGCTGATATGGTGTACCTGGCAGTAGATGGCAATACAATGCACCAAATATGAAAATCATATGTTTTTGGCAGTTTCTGGATACTTTTGATCACATAGTGTATCTTACTTTTAGAGTGTGTGGAAATAAATTCCACTCCCATGAACCACAGACTTTGCCGAGGTGGGGTGGCTTGCGTGCCTCAACGATACAGATAGCCGTACCGTAGGTGCAACCACAGTGAAGGGGTATCTGTAGAGAGGCCAGACAAACGTTTGGTTCCTGAAGAGGGGCAGCAGCCTTTTCAGTAGTTACAGGGCCAACAGTCTTGGATGATTGACTCAGCTGGCCTTGTAACATCAGCTAATGTGGCTTTGCCACACAGTTACTGCGAACGGCTGAAAGCAAGGGGAAAATACGGCCATTATCTTTCCCGAGGACATGCAGCTCTACTGTATGAACATATGATGATGGCATCCTCTCGGGTTAAATATTCCGGAGGTAAAATAGTCCCCCATTTGGATCTCCGGGCGGGGACTACTCAGGAGGACGTGATCATCAGGAAAGACAATACTGGCATTCTAAGAGTCGGAGCGTGGAATGTTAGATCCCTTAATCGAGTAGGAAAATTAGAAAATTTAAAAGAAATTTCTGGCATACCTTGACTAAAAGAAGGGATAGATTGGTAGGACACATTCTTAGACATCAAGGAATTGTTAATTTAGTGTTGGAGGGAAGTGTGTGGGGTAAAAATCGCAGAGGAAGACCAAGAGATGGATACAGTAAGCAGATTCAGACAGATGTAGGTTGCCGTTCTTATGTTGAGATGAAGAGGCTTGCTCAGGATAGGGTATTGTGGAGAGCTGCATCAAACCAGTCTCCGGACTGAAGACCACAACAACAACGGAAATAAATTAGTCTTGGCTCATCAAGGAAAGATGTTTTATAAATTCCTTCTACTGTGTTGTTGAGTATATTAAGAAAGAGTGGCACAGTTTTATAGAACAGGTAGTAATTATTTAAGTTATATGGCTCCAATTATACTATTATATGTTTTAGAAGATTCCACTATATATGTATTACTCTTTTGTAATTTTGTTTTATCACTGCTTTTATATTTTTTTCTAAAGAGTAGAGATGTTTTCCTTTTCTTACTTAAATTGAAAATTGGTAACTTGAATATTTCAGGTCATATATTACGCAAGATTGGTCACGTACATGCAATGTCTCTTGTTCTACTGGCATTTGGGGTACGCTTCATTCTGTATTATTTTCTTACAAATCCATGGTGGTGTTTGCCAATTGAACTTTTCCAAGGTCTTACATTTGGAATATTTTATTCAGCCATGACTTCATATGCAAGTATTGTATCTCCTCCTGGAACAGAAGCAACAGTACAAGGGCTTGTTGGTGCTTCATTTGAGGGAATAGGTAAGCTACATGAGTTCAGACAATTAATATTTTCTACATTTGTAATACAGTGTGTAGTGCCATATTTTAAGAGGCGGATGTGTCAGCCAATGAACAATAATGTTCATTGAACATGAGCTCTAAAATGCATACATTAAGTACTATAAGCAGTTGTTGATCTGCATCACTGTGAGAAAACATCTCTATTTTTACTATTATCAAACATTATCATGCATTGGTTTGCTATGCAGTACACAAAGTGGTTATTCTGTTCATGCTGTTCTGAAATTTCCCTTTAGCTTAGGGCTAAAATGTGAAGATAGCAATGATATCAGTAAACATTCTATTGGTGCAACTATTCAGATGAATTTTATTCCATGTGTGCAGAGTATAACACTTAAATTGGAACACAGGTAAGTTTTTAATTCCAGATTATTACTCTTTGCCATTCAGTGCTATGTTTGCTGCTGTTGTTTTTGACTGATGTCACTTTCACATTCCCGTATACATTTAATTACCACCAGGAAACACATCTTTTCCATAGCCAAGTTGGTTGTAAACCAAGCATATATATTCTGATTTTTACACCTAAATCCTTTACTCACAAACATAAATATGTGGCGCTACCGTGGTTCACATTCATTGATGACATATTTACTTTTGGACTGCAAAAGATATATATATATATATATATATATATATATATATATATATATATATATATATATATTTAATAATTTATGATTTTTATTTATTTATTTTTTAAGTAACACTCAGTGCAACACTGACTAGAAAGTGTCAAGAAGAAAAAACATTTCCTACAGTCAATCCTTTCATCGTCCAAAACGGAGTAGATGCAGTTGCATACCCAGTGAAGTCTTGCTCCCATATAAACAGTGGAACTATTCTATTAGAGATGGACAGTGGCTTTCAAGCACAGAGATTCTTCAGACCCACACTTCAGCATAGCTAACCCATGCAAGTGTGTGGAGGCACATCATACTCTCAGTTCTTTTCATGTGGTTATTTGTAGTAACTTTTTTGATGGACTGACTGAAGACGAAATTAAGGAGTATCTCACAGAGCATGGTGTTACAGCAGAGCATCGTGATGAATAAGGTTGGCAATGAATTTGTACCATCCCATACCCATTTTCACACAAGATCAAGGCTGTTTATGAGGTCGTGACTATTCGACCTTACATTACTTATCCTACTTCTCTCAGCAATTCAACCACACCCATCAGTAAGGACAGGAAAATTTCGTTTTATTTTATGGCCGATTTCGGTGTTATTTTCTGCCATTAGCGGTGTTATTTTTCGGTGTTATTTTTTCAGTGCATATTTGTCAGTTTCATCCTTTAGTATTGCCTTATTTCACTATTTTTCAGTTCTATGTTGAAATTAAAAATATATACATCCCAATCACATATTTATCAGCCATTAAACTTATGATTTATTTAAACTTTTAGACAAAAATGTTGTAAATGCAATTTCTTTTTTTTTTTTTCTTTTTTTTTTTTTTCATCGTTTACTGCTTTTACAATGAAAAGATACTTTCGATACCACATTTATGAAACATCAAATTTGTTTAAATTCTTGGACTGATAAATTTTCTCAAACTGTTTCAAGTTTGTTCATTTTTTAAAAACTATTTTAATGTTTTTCATTACTAGTTCTATGTTGAATGAAAAGACACCTCTCCATTACATTATATTTATTACACATACAAAAATTATTTACATATTTTACAAAGAAATGTTTTCATGGAACTCAAAAGAAAAGAATTACTGGCACACTTAACTAGTTTGAGAAAAGAACATACAAGAACCTGTCAACCATAGAGTAGGTATAGCATGTTTTATTTACCCTATGACCTGTGCAAAACAGTGATCAAGTAATTCTAAATCTTCATTTTACGAGGCCAATTACTGTTACTGACCGGACAAGGATACATACAAGAACCTGTCAACCATAGAGCAGGTAAAGCTTGTTTTATTTATTTTATCATCTGCCTGAAAGTGTAATCAAGGGATTTCGAAAATGAAATAATTGAAAATTCATGTTAAGACGTTAATTTTCACATCCTGTAACCATTGTGCGGTTTCGTATATAAAAACATTACCGCATCAAAAATTCTTATTTGCATGTTGCGCGGCGGTGAGGTTTGGTTACCATTGGCCGACGACGATACTCTTCTTTGTGCTGTGATTTGCTAGCCACATAATCACGTGGTCTACAACAAATGAACATCGCGTTGCGCAGCCTCCAATTCAGGCGATCGGAAGCAAATGTGCCGTATTTGGGGGATTTTTCATTCATACTTCAATATTACAAAAGCTGGCAGACTACATGTAACGGCGCTTGATAGACATTTGTAAAACGCGTATTTTAAAGTAAGGTATGTCGTCATTAAGTACTGAGAAATTATGCCTACATATATGAAACCTTTACCCAAATAACAGCAATCAATCGCAAACCTTAAGACAACGTGGACGATACTGAACGAATAGTCACTACGTTTACATGCAACACATTTCCGGAAGACGAAAACCGATTTTCGTAAACCGTTTTTCGCTGTCGTGTTTACATGGCACAGCCTGAATCGGATTTCCTAGCTCACTTAACTTGGCGGCTGGAAAACAGCTGATTCAGTTCCTTATTTAGTCTGCACAATCGCTATTTTTCTTTATTTAAATACACAGATTTACGTTCACTCTAATATTAATACATTTATTTCACATTAGACAATATCACTCTTTCCATATGTGCCGAAAATTCTTAACAAGAAAACCCAATCTGACAAGCCAAGAACGCTTCAAAATCGGTTGCGTTTACATGGGCACGAAAATCGATTGTGGAACTGGACAACCGCTTTAGAGAAGCGGATTTCCAGAATCGATTTTGGAGTGTTTACATGACCAACCAAAAGCGGAATTGGGAAATCGGTTTACGAAATCCGGTTTTGGGAGCACATCACTACGATTACATGCAACACATCTTCCGGAAGACGAAAACCGATTTTCGTAAACCGATTTTCGCTGTCGTGTTTACATGGCGTAGTCTGAATCGGATTTCCTAGTTCACTTAACATGGCGGCTGGAAAACAACTGATTCAGTTCCTTATTTAGTCTGCACAATCGCTTATTTTTCTTTATTTAAATACACAGATTTATGTTCACTCTAATATTTATACTTTTATTTCACATTAGAAAATATCACTCTTTCCATAAGTGCCGAAAATTCGTAACATGAAAACACAATCTGACAAGCCAAGAACGCTTCAAAAACGGTTGCGTTTACATGGGCACGAAAATCGATTGTGGAACTGGAAAACCACTTTAGAGAAGCGGATTTCCAGAATCGATTTTGGAGTGTTTACATGACCAACCAAAAGCGGAATTGGGAAATCGGTTTACGATATCCGGTTTTGGGAGCCCATGTAAACGGGGTGCATGACATTGCAGCGGCTTTCTTTGCACAAAGAGTCAAAGATCGAATGCTCGGGCCCTAGCGATACATATCGAACATACGACCCGTTATCGACCATTCTCATCAGATCAAAAAAACTTTGTTATGATACGACTCACTCCCGCAGGATCCATTTGTTTAGTGTTTAGGAAGCAAATCTGTTGCTATCGGAAAGTCTATATTCTTCCCATTGGCCTTTCATCGGATACCTCAAGTAATATACAGGACGTCAGTTGTTTGAGTGATAAATGTATAATAATTTTCAAGTTATTTGCGAATGTCAAAGTCAAGAACCAATTTTAACGTAAAATTAGTATTAGCTACCAATATTATTAAACGGCTACCCTCTGATTTACGAACATTTTGTATATTGTAATTAAGAAAAAGCAACATTTCACGCCAGTTAGTCAAAAACAGCAAAATTTCGCGCCAGTTTGTTAAAAAAAACAGCCAATTTCGCGACTTGTCGCCAAAAACCGCCGATTTCGTGATATGTCTCTAAAAACCGCCGATTTCGCGTTATTTTTCGCGTTATCGTTAACGCGAAATTTTCCTGTCTCTACCCATCAGTCATATGAGAACACTTCTAAATGTGTCACCTGTGGTAGGAATGCCCATGAGGGTGATTATCAGCCCCCTTTCCCCACTGCATCAACTGCATGGGTAACCATACCGCCTCCTCACAAGAATGTCCCATCTATGATGAGTGAGCCATGCAGGAAATCAGGGTGAAGGAAAGATGTACGTCTGTTGCAAACCTAGTGTACCACCTTATGGCAATTGCCACACCTCGACCAAAGAGGGGCATGCCCATGCAAATCTGTTACCTACAATTCACTGCTGAAGTTGTGACAGTGCCTAGTCTCAAGATGGCGTCATCTCCATCTGCTAAGGGTGCACCCCACCCTACCAAATCTCCACCCACACCATTGAAATCACTGCAAAGAAACATCCAGAAATCCAAGGAGGACTATTGTCATGATGACTTTATGCTCAGACCTTGCCAAAAATCATCTACATCTTCATGTGAAACCTATCAGGATCAAAGAAGTCACACAAAGGGAAAAGATTCTCCCTTTCTCCTCTTTGGCAGTCTTCTTTGTCAGTGTCATCTAGCGATGTCCTCCCCTCGATGACCTGATTGTCACTGGGATGCACCACCAACAGTCAGTCAGGAGGCCAACATAGGCAGATTCTAATGCCACTGTCGATCTAATGGACCTAGATCCTCCAGGCTCTGTCCCCAACGTTTACAAGCATTTGATTGTGGTACTCCCCAGTCATGGGGATGACTACTCATTGATCCATCTCCATTATAGTAATTCTCCAATGGAACATTTACAGCATCCAGTCATATGGGACTGAACAGCAGCTTCTCTTGCAATCTAACTGTCATGATTTCCTACCTTCAGGAAACAAAATTACATCATACAAATTTTAACCTCTCACATTTCACCTCATTCCTTTTTTACCTTTCCCCCAAAGCAGTGACTCCAGTTGATGGGGGAGTCATGCTGCTTGTAAGGGATGACTTCCAATCATATCATTCCTCTCCACACCCTTGTCAGAGATGTTAATCTTTCTCTCGAGGACCGCATCTAGACAGAAGGCACCTTTCCTACACACTGGCATGAAATCATGGCATTCCTATACTAAGACCTGCAGTTTCTTCTTCGAACATGCAACCGCATCTGGACAAAAGGTATGTTTTCTAGATGCTGGCTTGAAGCCATAGTCATTCCTGTGCCTAAGCTTGGTAAGGACAAACATTTTATTTCTATTATCCATCCAATTTCCTTCACCAGATACTTCTGCAAGGTGATGGAACATATGATTCATGGTTGGTTGATATGGTAGCTGGGGTCTCAGAATCTTCTCACAAATTCCATATGCACCATTCTGCAGTTGATCTTCTGGTCACCCTACCAACTCCCATTATGAACAATGTTTTGTAAAATTTCCAAACAGTAGCCTTGTTTTTTGGTCTGGAGAAGTCTTATGACACCTGTTGGGGGAAGTGTATTCTCCATACTTCTCAAACTTGGAGATTCCAGGGTTGCTTTCCTGTTTTTATTCACATCTTTAAGATGTGTGTGGCTTCGACCCTGTTAAACACTTTTGTATTCAAGAAAATGGTGTACCTCAAGGTTAAGTGCAGTGCATTGTTCTATTTGCCATAGCAATCAACCTTATCATGGAATGTCTGGAACCAGGTGCGTCACCTTATCACTTTGTTGAGACTTCGCAATCTGTTGCAGCTCTCGATGTACTTGTATACTCGTGCATGCCTTAGACATATAGTGATCATCTCTAAAATGGTTTTCACTTTTCTGCTAACAAGACAGTCTGTATGAATTTCAGTGAGTGTACGGAGCTTCCTCTCCCCCTCCCCCACCTCAACCCAGTCATTATCTCATTTGTTGATACAACAATACTCTTAGGACGAATGTTTGACAGGAAGCTTTCGTAGTCTTCCCATGCCTCTTATCAGGCAACTTGCTGTACCCGCTCACTCAGTTTTATGTGTACATTATGTGGAACTTCATGAGTTGACCGTCCTTTGCTTGTACTGATCTCTTGTCCGTTCAATCCTTTGACTGTCAGTATGCAATTAGTCCAGCCTCTCTATTACCTCCTGGAGTTCGCTTTCATTTGCTGCCTCAGCTGCCTGACTTTGCTCTCCCTGTCACATTCCTGACAGGTGCGAGTTCTTCACCATTTTAGACCTCCATTCGCTTTCCAAAGACACTGTCTCTGACCCATTTTATCACAGTGAGCTTGTTGAAATTCGTGCATAGCTTGGAGACAGTATCCGTGTCTACACTGACAGTCCAAGACCAACTGAGGTGTTAGATTTGCCTTTGTACTAGGCAACGATTCTTTTCAGTATGGTATGTGTGGCCAGTGCTCTATCTTTGTGATGGAACTTTTTGCCTTCTATCAGGCCACACTACAGCATACAACATGAGCTTTCCGATAGTGTCATATGCTCGGTTTCTCTTAGTGCTCTTCAGAGCCTTTGTATGCTATACTTAATTTACCTGATTGTACAAATAATCCAGGAGTGCCTACACTCGCTTACTGGCAGTGGAGCCAATGTTGCTGTGTCAGGGGTTGAGGTTGCCGATGATGCATCTAAGGATGTGGCTCTCCTCCCTTGGCTTGACAACTATTCTGTTCCCTTGGATGATCTTCATACTGCTGTTTTTGAGTGTGTGGTATTGATTTGGCATCCACTTTGGTCTTTCCTTGAAGGGAACAAATTCTGTGATATTAAACCTCTCCCTATTATTTGGTTGACCTCTCGGCCCTTGGAGGTCATTCTAACCCAGCTGTGCATAGGACACTGTCGTTTCAGCCAACCTTACTTATTACTTGGCAACCCTGCTCCCCTTTGTTTTCAATGTTCAAAAGCCGTGACTGTACGCTAACTTGTGGTCCAGTGCCCAATTTTTAATTGTCTATGTCAAAGACTGTGTCTACCATTTGATTTGTCTGCTGTTTTTGCGGATGACATGCACTCTGTTGATAGTGTCTTACTTTTTATTCACAGAACCAATATGGCGAAGAAAATTTAAATTACCCCATTCCCAGGGAACCCAGCTGTGTTCCTAATTTTTGAGGCATCATTGCTTAGGGATGGCCATGTCTTTATCTGTTCTTGTTGTAACTTTGACTACCTGTGTTGTGCATTTTTTACTTTGCTCCTTTTACTCCTTGCCTTGAATACATTCTGACATGGTCGCTTATGACCTTAGTAGTTTTGTGCCCTAAAAATACTGTTTATTCCCTGCCATGGCATAGACCAGATCAACCAGTGTTCAATTATCGTGAACCTACACAGGCTTCACAAACCTAATGAATTTCTACATTATGATCGGAGTCCAAATTGAGGACTTGCTATAGCTTTCCCATTGGATGTACCTGTTACTCCTTGATTGTAAAACACCTTTCTGATTGACTTCAGTCTCACTGTTAGCTAACATGGAACTCTACCTGGTGGTACACCACGTGTTTTTTTCTTTTTGAGGTACCGCCAGGAACCTTGGTGCAGCTAAGATTCCTTAATTTCCTTGTACTTTCTTTTATTTGAGGGACCCATTGCATGGGAATCCCCCACGACTGCTAGATCTCCAATGGTCGCCGAGTGGCCATCCTCCAGTGCACACCTGTCCAGTGATAGCACATTTCCAGTTGTAATTGTAACCGGCTTCTTTCTAGAAGTTACATATTTTGACTTTTCTGTGCACTTTCCCTTTAGTTCATTAAGTTTATCATGTGCTTGCATTTATATTTGATTCATATTCGCATTAAATATCTGGCTAGTGTATTATTCCACCGCATGAATCATCTGTCTGTCTCTCTCTTTGTTTACTACTGTCAGTTTACACGGCAGCAGGCAGCAGATCCTTCACCTTTCTCCAGTTGTGAGTAAATCAGGCTACTCAGCAGAAGTGACGTATTTTGATTTTTTCTCTGCATTTTTCTTTTCTTAAATTTTTGTGTGCTCGCATCGTTATTTAGATTCACATTCGCGTAAATAGTTTAGTGTACCCTCCCGCTTGTTTATTATTCTTTTGTAGGTACTTAACAGTTTGTAGTCTTACACTTCAATTGTTCTTTGGCCTTAGTATGGCTAGGGACTCTGATTGTTGTCTGCAGATGCAGGCTGCGATGGTGACTGTTCATTCGCAGCTTCAGGCGGCGTTAGCTGTGGTTGCGAAGTTTGAGGCTGCTGTGGATGGGCACTCTTGCTGTCGGCCGGTCGCAGGGGTCCAACAGTCGCCCTGTGGATCTGATGTGCCCACTGATTGACTTTTGGCTTTGGCCAGTCCAGTCACTGCACACATGGTGGTTTGGGAGGTCTCCCCAGTGCGTTGCGGACGGCGTAAGACATTCTTGGGGGCCGATGGTGAGGCCCTCCCGCTTTGTTTTACAAACAGGTTTGAGGCACTGACAGAGATGGACAATGTTCCTGAGCCAGATGGTGCCATATGTCTTGTGGTCACCTCTCAGTCGGCGAGATCTTGGCAATCTCAGAGGGTGGGAAGCTCCAACATTAGGTGGATAATGGGGCCCCTTAGGGATTTTGCCAGTAAGGAGGGGAAGAAAGCCAATTTGCACTCTGTGTGCGTACCAGGAGGAGTCGTCCCAGATGTGTAACGGTCCTTCTGGATGCCACAAAAGGGACAGGGTGCAGCCAACTGCGGGTGGTTGCTCATGTCGGTACTAATGACGTGTGTCTCTTTGGGTAGAAAGAGATTCTCTCCAGATTTGAACGGCTATATGAGGTGGTAAAGACTGCCAGTCTTGCTTGCGAGATGAAGGCAGAGCTGACTATCTGCAGCATCATCGACAGGACTGACTGCAGTCCTCTGGTACAGAGCCAAGTGGAGGGTCTGAATCAGAGACTCAGATGGTTCTGTGACCTATTCAACTTGTAAATTTTGTTTCTTGACATGTTCCACATCCATGAGGATCTCCTCAACATAGATCTACGGAACGAAAAACTAATCTAATCTAAGGCTGCAGATTCCTTGACTTGAGCCAAAGGGTGGTGGGGTTTCGGGTTCCGCTAAATAGGACAGGAGTCCACTATATGCAGGAAGTGATGACATGGGTAGCGGTGGCTGTGTGGTGTGGACTGGGCGATATAATATATATGGGGTGCATGGGGATCACAGAAGAAATGTAGATCTAGGAACTATTGGTATAACAGTTGTAAATTGTTGTAGCTGATTCGGGAAAGTACCAGGGCTCCAAGCGTTAATAGAAACTACCGAACCACATATAATTATCGGCAGTGAAAGTTGGCTGAAGCCGGAAATAAGTTCAGCCGAAGTTCTTGTAAAAGATCTAACTGTGTTCAGAAAGGATAGATTAAACAAAATAGGTGGAGCCGTTTTTGTCGCCATCAAAAGTAGTCTTATCATGTAGGGAAGTTGACGTTGATAGTTCCTGCAATCTATTATGGGTAGAAGTTGTACCTTAAAATTGGAAGAAGTTATAAATTGGTTCCTTTTAATGGCCTCTCGACTCTGACGGATCAATAGCAGAAAGGGTCAAAGAAAATCTGTCTCAAATTGTAAACACATACTGGAGTCATACAATAATAGTAGGTGGTGATTTCAATTTACCCTCAATCTGTTGGCAAAATTATATATTCAAATCAGGAAGTACACATAAAACGTCATGCAAAATTGTACTCAACACATTCTTTGAGAATTACTTCGAACAATTAGTTCATCAGCCAACTAGAATTGTAAGTGGATGTGTAAACACACTTGATCCCTTTGCAACAAATAATCCCAAGCAATTGATTTGAAGAACATTCTGGACAGTTCAAGCAAATGATTTGGCCACCCAGATAATCTGGCATGATGAAACCCACCTTGTATGTTTATTGGACATAATAGAGAGTTCAGTTCATGCATAAAATCCTCCACTGGGAATACTTGCTAGTATGGATTACTGTAGAGGCAGTATGGTTCAGTAATCCTGACTTATGTCTTGTTACCATGCTATGTCAACTTGCTGCATTTTTCCAAGCAAAACAAGGCTCAACACAATAAGAGAAATTCCATGGCTTATGTCACACCAGTGTGGTGTGAGTAAACTGGAAGTAAATCCACTGCAAACTACTTTTATGTCAGTAAAAGTACAAGTGTAGTTATGCACAAAGCAACTTCAAGCAATGAGCAACTTTAAAACCGAAGAACGTTGGGGGAAAAAAAAAAGTTTATCATTAAACCCTGTATGACTGAAATAGTTCTGTTGCATTTCAGACTGAATAAATTGCCAATATTGTTTCGCACAATCTGAGTTAATATATTATCTTACTAGTATTCTTGATGATGCTTTATGTTTTAGTGATGTGTTTGTCTGTCTTCTTCCCCTTCAGTACTTACCAAGCTACGCCATACATACAAGCAACTGCTTGTTTTCTTGAGTATAAAAGTTGTTGAAATATCTGGAATTTCTTCATCTGCTTAAAATGCTTTAACTGTGAATGCTGCAGTGTCATTGCAAAGTCAGCCTATCTGATCTTATATAAACCAATGGGCTAGTACTGGTGATTTTTTCCTTGCCTCAAAAATTGTGGCACCTGCCTTATCTGTTCAGACTGAATTTATTCCATTTCATTCTGTAAAACAAAGAAAAGATAATTCCTGGATTGTTGCTATTGTAGAACATAAACAATTGAGAGTTGCCAATATTTGGTTCTCTGAAGGCCTCTCCAAACTAAGATGAGCTGCAAGTCTCATAGTTGTTCCTCCAGATCCATCACAAGATGATTTCCCTTGGCTGGTTCCAAAGTAATTCCACTTAGCAGATATAGAAAAGTCCTGCATATACCAAAGTTTTGTTAATGCAGACATAAATTAACAATATTCTTGTTTTGGGCATAAGAATCATTACTGAAGTAGTGAGTTTGTTGGATTTTTCCAATCATCATCCTCAAATATTTAATTAGCCTAATTACGGATTTGAATTGCAGTGGTATTGTGACAAAGGCAGTCTCTAATAATGCTGACACTCACATTCTGTAGTTCTTTACTGCCAAAGGAAATGTAACATGGCTTGGCTGTCATCCCAGTGAATGACTTGAACATCTAAATGATGCTCAAAATAATATTTCACAGTAAAATACATCAAAATGATCTCTTCTCCATCTGCAAGGTTCTTTTTAAGATGCCTCTGATAATTTACTTCAATGTTCTGAAGCTTAGTGGTATCCTACTGTTCAGTTTGAGTCTCCCCCCCCCCCCCACTCCGCTGAACGAGGAAACTGATGCAAGTTGCAGTAGCATGTAAGAACTTCCCCATAACATAAAGCCTGCAGCAGCACTGCACTGTTTGCATGCTAGGAAAAGAGTTGTGCAGTAGTGTCCAATGATAAAAACTCTTCAAATACTTTTTGTTTGTGTGTCTTCTTCTCCTTCAGTACTATTAAACAGATGTGTTTTAGTCCTCTGTTTTCCATATTTTGTAAGAAGGTAGTATGCAATAAAACAATAATGAAATGTCTGCTAAACATTGGCTCTATAACGAATAGGCTACCTTAAGGACTGTGAGCAGTTCTTCAGCTGCAGTACAAGGTATAATCCAAAATTTTTGGGACTGGTGCTGCCATCTCTTTGGACTAATGGTCACCATCATCCTTGAAGTAGTTCCCATCCGCATATACACACTGGTCCCAGTGCTTCTGCCACTGGTGAAACATTTTCTGGGAGTCCTGTTCTTTGAGGCCGCTTAGCACTGCCAGTGATGCTTCTTCAATCCTCTCTAGAGTGTTTATGTTTAACCATAGACTTTCTACTTGTTTCAGTCTTGGGAAAAGCACGAAGTCGCAAGGTGCCAAATTTGGCGAGTATGGTGGGTGGGGTACAACCACCAATTTATTTTTTGCCAAAAAGATCCTGGTGAGCAAGGACGAGTGACAGGGCACATTGTCGCGATGCAGCAGCCAGTTCCCTTGATGCCAAAGTTTGGGCTATCGTCGCCACATGTTTTTACGGAGCCACCGCAAAACATCGTAGTAGTACTCGGGATTCAGTGTTTGGTTGAGTGGGACAAACTCTTCGTGCACATTTCCCTTGTTACCAAAGAAAACATTTATCATGCTCATCACTTTGATCTTCACCTGTCTCGCGTTTTTGGGTCTTGGAGAGCTCATGCTTTGTCCCTCAAACACTTGTTGAATCATTGCAAGGGTCTCCTTAGCACATTCCCCAATATTCGCACAGAATTTGATACAAATGTGCTGTTCTCTTTGCAAATCTGCCGTAAAACTGCCACACATCAAACACAAAATTTTACGGAAAGCACTGTAGAGACATAAAATGTCCTCCCAGCTGAATGTTACTCATCAGATATGCAGCTTTCGGACCTAGTGGATCAAAGATCCACTATTCCTACTTTCCAGGTGGCAGCACCAGTTCCTAAGTTTTGGATTCCACTTTGTTTTATGAAACGCAACCATTCTACCTGTCAAGAGACATTTTTGGATATAGATTCTTTATCAAAACTCCACAATCCCCCAAATTTTAAAAATGTCATTTTTAAACAGCTTTATTTTCTAATGTTTGCAGTAAAATAAAAAAAATGTTCTGGAAATAAAAATTATTTTTTTCTTACATTGCAGGAGTGTCCATTGGAAGTTTAATTGGAGGTGTACTGATAGATCAGTATGGTGGAGCTGATACCTTCCTTATATTTGGTATAGGTGCACTGATATGCTTTGTTTTGCATGTAATAATTCAGTTCAGGCTTGGAGAAAAGTCGCACCCACTCCCTGAAATTGGAGGTGAGTGAGATGCTGATATTACAGTAGGGGAAAAGTTATCATAAAAAACTTTTAATGTTGTCTTCTGCCAATGATGAAATGTATTGTTTGCATCTGGCCAACATTAAATATTTTAGCAATGTAAAATACAGTGAAGTAGTGCTTTATTTAAATAAAAATATATTAATTTGTAACAATGTAATATATGTCAAGATTTGTATATCTGTAGGTTGTTCTCTATAATAATTTAACTAAAGCTGTGCATCATAATTGTTATGTTGTATAAATTACTGATCATAAATATGCAAGGATTTTTTTTCTAAAGGGCTTCAACAATAATTCAAAAATTCTTCTCTTACTGGTGTGTTATAATAATGTACTGAACTGATTCATCTTGACCTAGTCAAGAAAATATAGTTAACATTATGTTCTAAAAGCATATGTCGCCATTGGTAATCAAAGAATTTCCCATTGGCAATGTGGACATTAACCACTAACAAGTACTTTTAGGCTGTGTCCATTATAGTCTAGGAAACAAATTTTTGACGCTGCAAGATGTTGAAATATAACATAAGAGTTGCCCATTCCTCTCATGAAGTTTTAATAACTGGGTCCCCTGATTTTCACATCTCACAGCATTCTTTACACCTTCCT
The DNA here is from genome assembly GCA_026315105.1 of Locusta migratoria. Lineage (NCBI taxonomy): Eukaryota > Metazoa > Arthropoda > Insecta > Orthoptera > Acrididae > Locusta > Locusta migratoria. Next base: position 277,423,728 of record CM048747.1, on the reverse strand, counting down.
TCTCAAGAGAGCAATCTAGATTAATTTCTTCCACCTGACAGACAAATTACTGCTAACGGGCACTCCATTTATCTTGACCACCCTAAGTAACTGTTTGTCCTGATGCAAATTACAAAATCTTTCAAGCAGATGTTCTTTAACCTCAGGGGACATCAGTCAGCATGATTGTCTTCTTTGTAGATTTGTATTACAGTGTACCATTCACTGAAACACAACATAATTCATTAAATAACACAACATTGACATTGACGCTCCCAGCACTTACTGCAGGTACTTGGGGTAATGGAACACATCCATGTACTGATGTTGACAGAGAAAAAACACAAGTAGACTGTACACCTGTCATTCCATCAACCGTCACAAGTTGAAGAGAAGTGAGTAGAATGTACACCAATGAAGAGAAGGTAGAAATGCTACTCATCTACGGGGAATGTAAGTTAGCAGAACATTAATTGCAATACGGGTACATTTAGCATATTAGTATAGTCCTTTTAAATGCTGTTGTGTAGAATAGGCGTACAGTAAAGGCTGTCCTCCCCTACAAACTGCATCAATATAATGTTTCTTTTATTGTTGTTGAAGGTAGGAGAAATACTATGCAGGCAGAAGAACTGTACAGAGAGGAATATCCTGACAAGAACCCACTTTCCCAGCAGATATTTTCTCATCTTGTTCAACACTTCAGGAAACAGGAAGTTTCAACCCACGACAACGCAATCTTCATACCACTTGCACAAACAAAGCTGCCAAAGTTTCTGTTCTTGCTTTCATTGCTATGAATCCACATGTGCACACATTCTAGCTTGAACATGAGATTGGCATTCCTAAAACCAGTGTACATCTTACTCTTACAAGTCACCGGTTCCATCCTTACCATGTACACCTACATCAAGAATGCATGGGAATGATTTCCAGAATTGTGTACAGTTCCGTGAGTGGGCACAGCTGCAAATCCTTGCCAACCTAAACATCATCTCCAATATTATATTTACTGATGAGTGTTCCTTCTCAAACAAAGGACAGGTAAATACAAGGAACATACATTATTGGTCCAGTGACAACCCATGATGGCTTAGACAGGTGGAACATCAGTGTCAATAGAGAGTTAATACCTGATGTGGGATGCTTGGTACTACAATTATTGGCCCGTATTTCATCAATGGTAGTCCAAACGGCACAGTGTATTTCAACTTGCTCAGACAATTTCTTCCTCCTCTTCTGAGTGAAGTACCGCTAAGAACCAGAATGCTTATGTGGTTTCAACATGATGATGTCCAGCTCGTAATGCCTTGCATACATGTCTTGTTCTGAACTGATGGTATCCTGCCATATGGATTGGTCGAGAAGGAGCAGCTACTTGGCTTGCTAGATCTCCTGATTTAAATCATCTGGACTTATTTCTTTGGGGATGCATTAAAGACGTTGTCTATCGTGATATTCCAACAACTCCAGAGGACATGCAGGGATGTATTGTGCTTGTTTGTAATTCTCTTTAGCAGGCAACATTGGCAACAGTAAATAATTCTCTCATTCAACGAGTGCACCAGTGTATCGGTGACTAGGGTCACCACTTTCAGCACCTTCGACTGTTCTACTCCTGGGCAGTGGTACAGGATAGTCGAAGTCTGTTTTTACTTGGTTTTCTTTTGTTTTCTGACAACTCTAGAAAGTGGACGAGTTGTGATCCCGTACTTGGTCCATATTGTGTTATGTAATTAATAATGTTGTGTTTCAAAGATACTTTCTTGAATAGGGCATTAGGAGAGGAAATGAATTACTAAATAAAAAATACAGGGTGCCATTTTAAAAAAGTCATAGCACTGTTCATGTCTTTGTAAAAAACAAAGCTACAAAGAAGGCAATTTTGCTGATTAATGACCCCCTGATAGTTACACAACATGTGCTTGAAACTTTTTGTAATTTCCATCTGAACAAACAGTTATTTAGGGTGGTCAGGATAAATGGGACACCCTGAAACTTATCCCTCATGAAATTTTTAACCTAGGCCTGATTTACACGTCACACTTTCTCCTCTACATTTCCCTTCAGCTGTTTATCCTTTGTGGATATATCGATGTACATAATATTTTCTGATCAGTGTTTCAGACTTGTGAGAGATTTGTCTGAAGACAGTACGTATTGAATACAAAGCAAAGCATTCAGATCTATATGTACATACTTACTGTGTAAGCCATTATAAAGTGTATGGCAGAGGGTACTTTTCCAGTGTTATGCATCCTGTGGCTTGTACAAAAACAGATCAAAGAAAACTGACTGCTTGTGTACCATTGTGCCTGTTGTTGTTGTGGTCTTCAGTCTGCAGACTGATTTGATTCAGCTCTCCATGCTACCCTGTGCTGTGCAAACCTCTTCATCTGAGAATACGTATGGCTACCTACATCCTTTTGAATCTGCTTACTGTATTCGTCCCTCGGTCTCCCTCTATGATTTTTATCTCGCACACTTCCTTCTAATGCTAAGTTGATGATTCCTTGATGTGTCAGAACGTGTCCCACCAACCTCTACCTTCTCTTAGTCAGTATATGCCAGAAACTCCATTTCTCCCCAGTTCAGTTGAGCACCTCCTTATTAGTTACATGATCTACCCATGTAATCTTCCTCATTCGTCTGTAGCACCACATTTTGAAAGCTTTTGTCATCTTTTTATCTGAACTCCTTATTGTCCACGTTTCACGCCCATACAATGCTACATTCCGGACAAATGCTTTCAGAAAGGACTTCCTAACATTTAAACTAATATTGGATGTCAACAAATTTCACTTCTTCAGAAATGCTTTCCTTCCCATAGTCATTCTTCATTTTAATAGTGGAAAGTCTAGGTTGAAATTAATAATATAGTGTTAAGGACCGTTTACAACTTACCGCAATGACGTGGCGACGAGCTGCGACAGGCACATAAAAAAGACACACACATACAACACTTTCAGCTATCGGCCATGGACTTCTTCAGAAAATATAACACTCATGTAATCACACAGGCACACAACACAGTCATGCAACCATCACCTCTGGCTGCCGCACTTCAATTCCTTCAGAATCGTCTGATTTTTTGACACTACATTCCATTGCCTCATTTTACTCTTGTTAATGTTCATCTTATACCTTCCTTTCAAGACACTGTCCAGTCCGTTTAATTGCTCTTTCAGGTTCTTTGCTGTCTCTGACAGAATTACTATATTGTCAGCAAACTGCAAGGTTTTTATTCCCTCTCCCTGGAATTGTAACTCCCTCTCCAAATTTCTCCTTACATTCCTTCACAGCTTGCCCAATGTACAATTTGAATAACATTGGGGAAAGGCTACAACCTTGTCTTACTCCCTTCCCAGCCACTTCAACCCTTGTACCCATTGTGCCTGCTATACTCATTCTAATTTTGAGAGATGAACTTTGGGTGTCACATGATACTACAGTAGTTTGCAAATGTTAGTTCTATGAACTTCCCCATGGGCAAATATTATGGAAATGTTTTGCTGCCATCTGCATTGTCTTACCTTTATCCACATTTCAAGAAAACTGTCAGTCATTTCACCAAGCGGAAACACTATCCAAGTCATTGAATCACTAAAGTCACTGAATGATTGTTTTCCTCGTATTTATACTTTAAATTTATATTTATTCATCTATCAAAGTCATTCAATGTAATTTGTAGCCACGGTGGAGTGGTGGAGCACTCTAAGGCACCTTGCTGTAGCGTGCGCAGTTGCTCACTGTTGGAGGTTTGAGTCCTCCCTTGTGTGTGTGTGTGTGTGTGTGTGTGTGTGTGTGTGTGTTGTGGGTAATTTACGATAAAAATAAATAAATGTTGTTTACTGTTTCATGATAGCTTGGGAGATAAATGAGCTATTGTGTGTGTTTTACTCGTATGCAAATAAAGTTAAAGGATTTAACTATGGGGGAAAAAAACTGAATTTTGTGGGCTGCATTCAGGCTGGAGGATTCAGATGTTTCCAGTAAATGGTTTATCTGATTCTTTTCCTAGACACTAAGACGTGGTACTCCTACCCATTATAAACAGTTTTATTTGAAGCTACATGTTTTGATTTTCCATTTATTGGAGCAAATTAGAAATTTCAACAGCATTTTTCCACACATCAGATACAAAGGATTTTCATGGTGGTAGAAATTCTCCTTGAAACGTCAAGGGTAATTTTCAGAATCAAATTTTCACACTGCAGAGGAGTGTGTGATGATACGTAACTTCCTGGCAGATTAAAATAGTGTGCTGTACCCGGGATTCGAACCTGCGACCTATGACTTTCGCGGGTAAGTGCTCTACCATTTGAACTATCACGACACGCTTCACAGTCCATCGTCACAACTTTATTTCTGCCTGTTCCTCACTGCCTACTTTCCAAACTTCACAGAGGTTGTCCTGCAAACCTTACAGGACTAGCACTCCTGGAAGAAAGGATGTGGTGGAGACATGGCTTAGCCACAGCCTAAGGAATGTTTCCAGCATGAGGAGTGCTACTCCTGAAAGGTTCATAGGAGAAATTCTGTGAAGTCTGAAAAGTAGGAGGCAAGGTACTGGCAGATGTAAAGTTTTGTGGACGGACTGTGAAGTGTGCCAGGATAGCTCAGATGGTAGAGAGATTGCCAGTGAAAGGCGTAGGTCCCAGGTTCGAATCCCATTTCTGGCCCACCATTTCAATCTGGCAGGAAGTTTCAAGTGTAATTTTGTTGATCGTGAAAGCTTTCTTGAAAACTTATTTCGTTTTGCGTAGCAAATTTAAAAAGAATGAAGAAGAAATGAATTCAGTACAACACAAACACAGGAAATCTGATTTAAGGTTTTGATTGAATATCAAACTTAGTGCGACATATTCGTATTTACTGGCTGTTTGTTTCTGGCCGGTAAAAGGGCAACCTTTTAGGATAAGCTGTTTTTCCAATTTCTGCATTGTTACTCCAATTACTGTACTGTTTATCGATGTTAAGTAGACGATCCATGCGCCGGATGTTAGCAGCGGCAAAAGACTTGTAATGTGGGTGCCGGGGGTGGGGGTGGGGGGGGGGGGTGCGAGCATCAGCAAGTAGAATTCAGCGTCTCAGTGATGGGAATGTTACCCGTATCAATGTGTGCAGTACTGTTTCGCGTCTAATGGCAGCCTAACATTGACAGCAATCCGAAATAAATAGATGTCTTTCAAGTTGTGCAGATGTTTTGTACTGGTGGCATCACCAGGTAAAATTGGCTTCACTTGTCAAATTAGTATACTTCCATCTAATTCTAATTACCAATGGAGTACTAGTTTCGATGCACTATGGCATCATTCTCAAGTTCCTATGATTAAAAACAATAATACAATGATTCAAGCACATTAAACAGTGAAAAGTTTAATAATTTATCAAACATGTGCACAGCATGGGAATGGCTGTGTGATCTGGGGCGCACCGTCGTGGAGTACGTGGCCACTCCCACCGCAGGATGGAGTCCTCCTTGGGGAATGTGTGTGTGTGTGTGTGTGTGTGTGTGTGTGTGTGTGTGTGTGTGTATGTTGTCCTTAGTTTAAGTAGTTTGTAAATCTAGGGACTGATGACCATAGCAGTTTGGTCCAATAGGTTTACAAACAATTCAACTTTTCGTAATTTGTATTTTTTGTTTTACTTACTAGTATTTGCCTTTTATTGTGTATCAGTGTACAAATGTCTCAAATATATCCCATTCACATATTTCTGTAGTATATGTGGTACATTTAAAAATGTATTTTAAGAAAATATAATTTCTTTAATGAGGTTTTATATCAAGAAATGGAGTAATGGCAGATAGTCCATCATCACCAGAAAGAATAGTGAAGTGGTATGTACTTGTTGTTATCAGAGTAAGTTGGCATGAAATGGATAGTGTAGCAGGCATGCTGCATGGTAAAACCATTGACCTAATACCATTGTGTCACAACAGTCCTTTATATGTCAAGATTTTCTCAATTTTTACTGCATTTAACACGATCCAGTAAAAAAAACTCCAAGCCCCATTCTTCACACAGCAGATTCTAGGACAGTTCTTTAATAAGTTTACCAACATTTCATCATGTTCAGTTATTCCATTTGAACTTCTGGTTTAATGAAAACTCATTATCACTATGTTAGTGTTGAGAAAACAGTATGTTTCTGTAGAAATAGTGTAGTCAGTAAAACTAACCAAATGCCACGTCATGCAGGAGTTAAATAAGTACATTGGTAAGAATTGCAATAAGATTGCTCAGTTATAAGCTGGCTATAAAGTTCTAAACCCATTCTGTTGTTTAAACATATAACAGCTGGATAAAGAGTAATGTAACTATTATTTTTCTCTGAAATAATTTTATTGATAGTTATATGTATAGTTACACACCTTCAACACAATTGTTTCAGTTATTTATGACCCTTTGCCAAATGTCCAGACGGCAGCATATAACATCTGTGTATCTGTTTCTGGTAATGTTCTGTGTTCACCACCCGATGACATGGATAATGTTTTCTATGTTGTTGTTCTGGGTCACTCGCAGTGCCTCTACATTGACATCCTTACTCCACAAGCCACCTTGTGGTGTGTGTCAGAGTGTACTTTGTGCGTCATTGTCACCAACTTTTGATCATCGTTTTAGAGGAGGTAGCTGGTATATGGCCATGTTTTTCAGGGAGGTAGAAGGGAGTTTCAGTTCCAGTAAATTTCATCTACAAAACTACATAGTATTTTTTTGGAATCGGTGATAATAGAGACAAAAAAATAATAAATAGTACACTTTATTCACTTTTGCTTCACTATGTTATATCATATTTTCGCATAATTCCAGTAACTGACAAGGCAACCATCAGAAGTGTAAACAATGGATTTTGATGGGTCTCCAATATGTTGTAGAGAGACTCTCACTGAGTTTGATGCTATGCGCTTTTTTGTCATGGACCTTGGTTTCCAAGAAAATTGATGTTGGAGTTCACTACAAGCTATAAGATGCATAACATTGGTCTTGTTTCAATTAAGTTAGTGTGGTGTGCCGGTAAAGGTGTACAGCTACCGTGCTGGGGATACCTTGTTTGGGTCCGGTCTGTGTTTTTGCTTTTTTTTAATCAGAATGACACAAACTTCTTCTATTTTATTTTACAGAATATCAATGAACCATGTAAATTGCATGGAAGTATTAAGTAGTTTAAATTGTGTAGGGTCGATACGTGGGCAGGGAAGACTTATCTGACTGTATACAATGACATCTTTGTGAATGAGAGGAAAGCAAGCACTTGGACTGTAAAAGTTGTCCCACCCAAGTATACTTACTTTGCCAGCCTTATGAGGTATATTTTCATGAAGGAAATTCTGAATTCTCATGATTTGTTGAAGGCCAACAGATGGTTTGCCTCTAGGGACCATTCCATCAAACTACACACATTAATTTATATCAATTCAGGGCTCATGCTTTTTCGAAGATGATAAAAAGGAAATGGTTTGCATCAAAGTTAACAGATGAAAGAGATCTGTTTTTTTAATGTAAGTGAATGACATTGTGGCATTGCTCTTAAAAACTTCATGCGCCTACAAGGCAGTAGCTTTTATGAAATGTGCTTGGAGCTGTACACCATTGTGTTTCAGTTACTTTTACGACAAATATCAACCAGGTTTCTGTTGTGGCATAGAAAGCACTAGTGAATAAGATTTTGTAATAATTATGTGAAAATGAAATTTCTGTGACAAGATTGAATATTTCTTACGAGTTTCACACAATGTGGCTGTTTGTTGATATTCTGTAAAATAAAATGGGAAAAATGTTAGACCATGATTGGAGAAGGGGGGGGGGGGGAGAGAGAGAGAGAGAGAGAGAGAGAGAGAGAGAGAGAGAGAGAGAGAGAGAGGAGCAAAAACACGAAGAGGCCCGAACACGCTACCTCCAGATTGTTAGCTGTAGACCTTAACTGCTGTGCCACTCTCACTTCCTTGTAAAGTGGCTAACGTTAAGAGTCTTACAGCACATAATAAACTTTAGCATCAGGGAAACCAAAGCCTGTTGCTAAAAAAGCGGATATAGTCATACTCAGGGTATGTCCCTCTACCACATATCAGAGAACCAACAAAATCCGTTTTTTACACTTCTGATGGTCCCCTTGTGAGAAGTTTTTGGAATGTGGAAGTGTGGAATAAAACTTCATTGTGATGTAAATTCATGAACAGCATGCTGAAACTTATGGAAAGAATAGGATATATTGATTACTGCTTCCTTGTATATTTATTCATTGGTGAAGTTTGTTGTAAGTGATATATCTCTTTTCCAACCAATAGCTCAGTGCACAACATCAATACTAGGAATTTTAAAAAATGACATGAAGACTTGAACTATTTACCTTGTCATCTCTTTTTGATTGTTGTCAACTTAAGTGATTTATCAGTACTGTCTCTCTTCAAATTTTGTTAATGTTGTTGCATCATATAAGTCAGTTGAGTAATAAATAGTGTAATGTGTGCTTTAATCCACTTTGGCTAATCCTTGTTACTTCTGAGTGGTGTTTGTACATGGTACTAATTGGTATGAGGTGATTGCATCTTTTTATTGGCATGCCTATCCTCACATCTACAAGTTAATGTCCTTTCTTCCACGAACAAATGTGACATTTAGCATAGGTCAGCTGTCTCTAGCTCTGGCTACCTCTTTTCACTTCACTAATATGTTTACACTTTATCTTCCCCTTAACAATATAAGAGCGTGTGCGCGCGCGCACACACACAAGCACGCACACACACACACACACACACACACACACACACACACACAATCACATATGCATAACTCACTAACAAATTACCCTCAGTATCATATCTGCATTCTAAGTAATGCCCTGCAGTTAGAGTAATTCAGAGAGGGAGGGGAGGGTTATAATGCAGGGCATAGTTGGGGATAAATATACTAGCACTGCCTAAGGAAGTTTGTAGGTATAAGATTGGTAGAAAGAAGTTCAATTTAGGAACATAGAGAGGCAAGAAATGCAATTGGGCAAGGTGTAGGATAAGAGGGGGGTGGGAACTGTTGGTTGTGGGTTGTTTCAGGTCAATAAATCACTGCAGGTTCACACATGGATAACTTTTTGAACAGAAAAGTCCTGTAAAGATAGCTCACATCTGTGCAGTTCAGAAAAAGCTGGCAGTGGAGAGATCTAGATGGCCTGGGTCTAGATGGTCTACTTTGCCTTTGGCCGCATAAACTTTTTAATACCCCCCCCCCCCCCCCCCACCCTCCTCCTCTCACCCTCCCTCCGCTCTTGCTTCCTTACTTAAACTTGAACATACTCTCACACCTCATCCATTCCATTTCTTCTATAAATCCTTTCTCCCCTGTCATATTTCTTGGTATGTACTTTACATATTTTTGCATGATTGTAAGTATTTTCGCTTATTCTTGGTATGCCTATACATAATGTTACATAGCCCTTCGTATCTATACATAATTGTGCATTTCTGTGTGTGCTTTTGTGTATCTGTGTGTGAGTTTGTATTTTTGTATGTAATTTTAGCTTACTTGTGTGTGTTTTTGTGTATTTTGCTGTAGTTTTGCATACATTAGTGTAATTTAGCATACTTGTGCATATTTGTGTACACTCTGTGAGTATTCTTCCATTTCTATATGCATTTATGCAAACCCTTGCATGCTTTTTTCAGTTTTACGGCTACTCACATGCACATTTAAACATTTGGCCATAATATTCCATTTTCCTAACACTAGTTCTGCTCTAATGGACACTTGTCTCCTATTTCTGCACCAGTTAAGAAAAATATCCATTCTTTAGCTAAAATTTATTGACACTTCCCATTTCTTAGATGCTTCCTAAAGCGTGCAATTCCTCCTCAGTGGGCTAACTACAAGAATTCCCTTCTTATGGGCCCCACCCATCATTTCATAATGACCTTCACTTTTTCAGAATTCCCCTGTCCTTGTTCCTGACAAACCTGGAACTACAAAAACACATTTCTGTACCACAGGCATCCATGAACCACATCTACCCTCTGCTCCCCCCACAAAATACTGCTAATGTGTAATTCCATTACATACGTACATCTCAGATTAAATCCCTTGTACTCCAGCATCTGTAGGAGCACTCCATACATTCATCTTCATGAATTATCCAACCTGCTGGTATCCTACTGCTTCCATGTAACACCACTAAGCTACCTGTATCCTCCCCGCAGTGTTTCACCTCATGAACACCTCATAGCACTAAGGCCTTGGCTAGCTGACTTGGGACTTTTCACTTCCTTCAAAACTTTCTACCAACACTCCAAAATATCTAGATCCAAAACACCACCTCAGAACGCCTAAAAACTCAATCCCACAAAAATTTTAGTTCTATCTTAAGGTCTCACCTACAGCCCCACACTTTAACTATGTTGGACTTCGTAAGACTCCTCCTGGACTTGCCTAAGACTCTTTCTTCTGGTCCCTATGATTCATCTTGATGAAATTTAGCACACTTGACCTTCAAATCAAGAGGAAGGTCTCTGCCTTCATAAAATTGTGCATGGCAGAGGATACTTTACTTACTGGCTTTGACAATATCTAGTTTTATTCCGATCTTTGCAATAAACTTTGAAAGTGTTTCATTGGATAATATGAAAGTTGACAGATATATTTGAATTTTCATAGATAAGGGGAGAACGAAATGAACTCCAAGTAGATGGAAGGGAGGAAGTAAGAGGTGGCCTGAGAGAAGGGAAGTAGGAGATGGGCAGAGAGATGGGAGAGGAAAAAGTAGACAGAGGTGGAGGGGGGGAAGGTAACATAGGAGAGATGGACTGTAATAGTATGGAGTAAATACACACTCAGACAATGCTAGTGCTAATATATTCATCCCCTCTCTCATCTGTATTCCTCCCCTTCACTCTCCTTTCTTCTTACCATACCAAGTTGTTCTCGCTGCAGGAGTGTTACTCGAAATGCGATAGTTGGAGAAGATAGTCTTTGATTAGTGAGTTTTCTCTAATTCTTTGTTCAGCATTGTCTTTTATCCCTGCCTATCTTGGGACCGATGACATAAGCAGTTTGGTCCCTTCAACCACAAACCAATCAACCTGCCTACCTTCACAAATCACATGAAACTCCTAACTTAAATTATTTCTGCCTAAATATCTCCCAAATGCATATCTTCTTTCATTCTCACCTATGATCAGCCTTGTAATCAGATTAGACAACTGAATATTTGTATTTTTCATTTATGCATCACATGATCACAAAAGTATGTCTTATAATGAAGCAATTTCTGTATGTCTATTTGTCCAAGTCCTATTGTGTTGACTTGTATTGATATTTCTGGCTACCCTATGAAAACAGTCTGTAACAACAATGGAAGGTCCAGTAAGGAATGTTACTAATAATATGTAGATAAGGAACAACTCACTGTAAAGACGAATGTTGAGCAACCAACAGACACAAATAAAAGACACACACACACACACACACACACACACACACACACAATTCTAAATTTTCAGCTGCGGCCTTCCTCAGACAGTGAATACTCATCCACACAATCACCCAGGCACACTTATCCACACATGTCAGCCATCCCTGGCCACCCAACACAGTCTGACTGTGTTGGGCAGACAAATATGGCTGATGTGTGTGGATGAGTGTGCCTTAGTGATTGTGTGGCTGAGTGTTCTCTGTCTGAGGAAGGCTGCGGCCGAATATTTAGAATTGTGTGTTTTTTATTTGTGCCTGTCAGCGGCCCAACATTTGTCAAAACAGTCTGTAATTAATACCATAGAAACACATACACATGAAAAGAAGGGAAGATAGAATCGTTACTCCTAAAGGATAAGTGAGAAAGGTAAAATAAGATGGAAATGATAAGACTGAAGAAAGGAAGATAGCACCACCAAAGAAAGAATCCCATAAAATCAACCCAACATAGCACCCAGTCCCAGATGGGTTCTTCACAAAGGTGATTAAAGATGATGAACGGAAACAAACCCTTCCCTATTACTTATAGTAAATAATTATTTGTTTGGCCTAAAAATGAACCACTTGGGTGTTTCTGATGTCGTCCTTATTCTAAACACTGGTGTTGACTAAAATATGTGGTATTTTGTTAATAATAATAATAAAACTGGGGTGTTAATTGTAGTTCACATCCCAAAATATATATTACTTCATTAATTATTCACTATTATGTTTTAATTTTGTTTCATTCATAATCAAAAATGTAGTTATTGTTTTAACAAATACAGCTCACCTTATCAGCCACAGCATTTGCAAGGTGTGTTGGCCAATTTGGCACTGCGAACTGTGATGCACTGTACTGCTTTGGGATGCCTATTGTATGCAACACAGTGCATTGTATCTTTGATTCAATGGAAAGCTGGCCACACAATGTTCTGGTTGGCAATTCTTGTTACAGTAGATTCTCAGAACAGCAATTCTTTGTCTTCAAAGCAGGTGAAAGTATTTCATGTCACAAACAAATGTTTTATTCTATTAATCTTATGGAAATTTGCCAGTGAGACATGATATTATTCAAAAGAGATAGAATGGTTGGCCAGTCCTTACCTTAGGTTGGTACTGCTGATGGTCACACACAAAAAAAGACACAAATGTAGACAAAAATAAATGTTGATACTAGCTTTCGGAACTACCGTGTTTTCCTACATCAGGTAGGAGAGAAGGGAAAGGTTACGAGTTGTGGATGGGTCTTATGTGGAAATCAGAGATATTGCATGATAAGTAATAAGCCATGCCAATAGCAAGCCAAAGATGATAGATCAAGAAGTGAACCAATTAGTGCTGAGTGGGGGGTTTGATTAAAATTAGTTAAGGTAAGATTAGAATAAAACACACACACACAAGACTAATGAATGAATGAGTTGAGGATGTCAAAAGGTCAGAGGTTAACATAGGTTTATGCCAGAAGGATGGCGGGAGGAGAGGATGTGTTGGAGGGCAAGTTCCCCACTCCGTAGCTCTGAGGGACTGGTGATAGGTGGGAGTATCCAGATGGCACATGTGGTGTAACATGCAGTGGCCACATCAATTGGTAGGTGACATTGGTTGTTTTGCATGTGGCCTTCCCTTAAATGGGTTTGACAAGGATGTTGTGAAGGTTGGGATGACGACACAATACTACTCTAGGTGGTGCACAGAGAATACTTGGGAGGGATGATCTCATTTCAGCACATGACTTGAGAAAGGGTCATAGCACTGACAGAGCAACTTGATAACACATTGCAGGCTGGGATGATAATTCACGACCTAGGCCATGTGTAATCAACAATGAGCCAAACTATCTCGGTCCTTCGTTTTTGTTCATACATAGTTGACCTGTGAAAAATGAACCAAATTGGTTGGCTGTGTTTGAGGTCCTTCCCTTGTAAGCATTATTTAACTACCAACAGTGATGTACAATAATTCATTGTTGTGCACATCTTTTTGGATGTGTGCCAGATTACTGAGAGACCAAACTACTTAGTGTATATTGTTATTGTTTCCAAGATAAACGTTTGCCGAGTTGAGATAAGGTGGTGGATATGTTAATCTACGAAATAACATTTTACATTGTATAATCACTTATTATTTGTATACTATCTCGTGTTTGGGTTCATTGCAGCCATTGCTTAAAGTGTTCAGATTTTCAAGTGACATTTATTTCTTTTTGCCCTTCATAAAATAATAAGTTCACACCCATATTGTGATTACTGTAGTTTGTATCCTTGTTGGCTCAGTACATGAAACTGAAAAGTATTGTTTTGGTAATTAAATAAAAGTTTGATTCCTTTTTGCCACAAAGCAGCAAGCTGTTGAAAAATATGAAATTTTATTTCTGTTTTGTACCAATTATTATTATTATTATTATTATTATTATTTATTTATTTTCATGCAGTTCTTTTCAGAACACACACACGACTCACCATTAACAAGTAAATTAAATCATTCAAGTCCCTTCAAAGCTCTGATCAGAACTGATTTTCTCACTGTGATAATTCTTACCAACCACTGGTAATTACACTTTTTTGTCACTCTTTCTTTCTTTGCTGTACAGTTTCCTGACCTTGTGTGTCTACCACATATTTCCTTTAGCAGTAATAACAAATGGTAGGTGCCTCAGGGAGAACCAGCTCACAGTGCTATAGTACAGGATCATGAACCAATCTCGATTCCAGAATTGTGTTATCAGATACCCATTAGCACCTTGTCACACACTTCAGTAATTACTAGTGGATGGAATGATGAAACATGCAGACACAAAATGTGATACTGAATCACAAATTATCACCTGCATCCATAATTGTTTTTCACTCTGGAGTACTTGCATTGCATCCTTCTTTATGATGGTTACTTTTAAATTTTTCAAAAGATCACTAAATGACACTACAAAAATGTGTTTTGCAGCCATTGTTTTGAAATTTATCATTATTGAAACAATGTCAGTTCAAAAACTGATTAATATGTTTACAGTAAGTGTTTGAAGAAACATTACCACAAAGAAAAATAGAAAATTCACCTTAAAAGTTTCACTTCATTATTTTTTTTTTACAATTTACATTAAAGAACTCACTCAGAAGCAGTACATCATATTGCTTTGTTAAGCTTTTGGTAATTAGTCACTTTATTTATTATTTATTGTATCAGTGACTTGATACTATGTGCAAAATCATCAAACAGGACCAGTGTATTACTTCCCGTGAGATCAGAACGTCCTCAGATATATCAAAAATTGAACTACATTTGGATTTGCACAAACTTGCAGCCATGATAAAGATCTGTTCCTCGTGAATTTTGCATAGCTTGACCAAAGCTCATAAATATGCTTCAGCCAATAAATTGAAGGGAATATTTTCAAAATTGGGGAAAGTTAATGCAAAAATGTGAATCTGACATCATAACTGGAGAAAACCAAACAACTGAGTATTCTAAGAACCAAAATCATATAAATATTTCTTGATGTGAAAGTTGCTTTAGAGACTAAAAATGGTTAATACTGAATGGTATACAAAAATGTGTTTTTATAATTCATCAATAAAAATCATAGACATAACCAAAAATGTAACATCATTTTTCTTCATGGCAGTGCAAGCTGCCACCACACCATGTGATTATTTGATGACTAAATTAAAATTGTCATCACATTTCCACATTCTAATTACTTCTTTCTGTTCCGACACCTGAAACAAAACATCTGTGATCACATCAAGAAGCTGGTAATTTTTCCAAAATAATGTTTTTAAAGTACCAAGATCAATGGGAAAGTATTAAGGCAATTATTTTGTTGAACAAGAAAATAATTTGCATCTATAAACTGTTATTCTTTCATTGAATTTTTTAAACTTGAAATGCACAACCACATATCATATGTATTTTAGTATGAAGTACAGTTTTTCAGGAGATTCTTCATTTCTCAGTTCTCGTGGGTCCAAAAAGTAATAATAATAATAATAATAATAATAATAATAATAATAATCAAAACTGAAATTGCATGTAAGGGCATTCAGAAGTGTCTTACATAACTACTGAAAAAGAAAGTAATTGGTAAATATCTGGCATGTAGTTCATCAAAATAATATACACATTTAGTAATAAATAAGAAAACTATCTTAGCAAGAAAATTACTGGTAATGATTCAGTGAGTAAGGTTTAAAAGAAATAAAAAGTTCTCTTTAACACTTCTGAAAATTTCAAAATTTCATCTCCTGGTATTATGTGTACACTAGAATAATATGACTTCACCATTTTATTTGAAGTCCTACTAGTAAACCCACATTACAAGGAAGACTAAAAAATTTTATGTAGCCAAAGTTTTCCTTAAAAAAGTTCTGTTTCAGTTTAGAACATTTGTACAGTTACAGATTTCTGTCATCTCTTTCAAAACTTTTCGCAAATAACATGTCATGAATACATGGAAGGAAGATTAAGGTTTAACGCCCCAGCGATACCATGACTAATTTAAAATGCAGTTCCAACACAAGCATTACACTTCAGTAATTGTCATGATTCTTGTATGACTGTTTCTGTGTATTTAAAGCTGCTTAATCCACTTATGTGATGGATGTTTCCACTGCTTAAACATTTGTCACCTACAATTTTAATATTCACCAATTCTCTTGTAGTTACTTGCTTTGTGATAATGTAATTAAGCTGAAAACTTAGTGGTAAATAAACACACATCAATACAACAATATGCAGACTATTTGCGTTTCAGTCTGAGATTACAAACCATATTTAAATAAATATTTGAGTATTTCATAACTTCAGGTATCTTATCACTGAACATTGCTTTTTTTTGTGTACATATCCTGAGAGCATTGTACCTTTTCAGTACATACATTGAGGTCATAAGTCATTGGGTGCCAATATGCACGACAGATAAAAGGGCAGTAATATCATGTATATAAGGTTTAAAATAGCATAGTAGTGGCTGATTCATGTTAAAAGGTTCCCATTATGATTATGACTACGCAGTGGGAATTCATTATTGGTACTGGGTGCCCAGGGTATTCCACTGCGGAAATCATTAGGAATTCAATATTCTGATATTCAAAGTGTCAGGAGAAAGTCAAGCATGTCAAATTTTATGCATTATCCCTCACCACAGACAACAGTGGCTGGTGGCCTGCACTTAATGACTGTCAGCAGCAGCTTTTGCTTAGATATGTGAATGCTACCAGATGAGCAACACTATGAGAAATAAGCATAGGATCAATGTACAGTGTACAACAAATGTTTCCATTGGGACAGTGCGTTGAAATTTGGCGTTAATGGGCTATAGCAGTAGACGATGCGAGTGCCTTTGCTAACTCTGTAACACCACCTGCAGTGTCTCTCCTGGGCTTTTGACCATATCAGGCAGACATTAGATGACTGAAAAACTGGTTTTGTAAGAGCTGATGGTAAGATTAGAGTGGCGCAGACACTGGAGTTGTCAACAAGGCAATGTGCAAGTTAGCAGTGGCTCCATAATGGAGTGGACTGTTTGTCAAGGAATTGGTTGGATCATCTGGTCCAAATGCATGATCATTGACTGGAAATGAATATTTTTGGTTACTTGGAGTCCAGTTGCAGCCTACCACAGACTTCATCTTCTCATACAACAATGAAAGTATTATGGATGACAGTGCACAATTTCAATGGGCCATAATTTCTAGCGATTGGTTTGAAGAATGTTCTGCATGATTACAGTGAATGATCTGGCCACCCAGATTTCTTGATTTAAATCCTATCAAACATTGATGGGACATACTTGAGAGGTCTGTTAATGCTCAAACTCCTCCAGCGGCAACTCTTTTGCAATTATGGATGTGTTTAGAGGCAACATGGCTTAATATCTCTGCTGGGAACATCCAGCGGCTTGAGTTGGTGCCTATAGAAAGGTTGCATTTGACAGGGCAAATGTAGGTCCAATACATTATTAGGAGGTATTCCATGACTTTAGTTGCCTCAGTGTACACTGCACATATCTCCTCCTCTCCCATCTCTAACGATATCTTTTCTGGTCTACAGTCACCTCAACCCCCCCCCCCCCCACCATTTTTGTCCATCTGTTATTCTCTGTCTTTTTCTTTCACGTGCCCAATGCCATTCTACACATTTCATGTGCCTTCTGCATATCCCCCTTTTCCCCCAACTCCTCCTCCTTCCCCCTCTCCTCCCCAATCTCCCTGCTCCCCTTTTTCCTTGCTCTATATCTCCTCTCTTCCTTTCCATTCTCCCTGCCCGTATCTCTTTCTTTCCGTTCTCCCTGCCCATCTGCCACTCTCCTATTTTTTGTGTGCATCTTCTCTCCCATCTTGTGCCCTCACTCATCATGCATTTCTCTCTGTCGAACTCCTAATTGTTCCTTCCTTTCTGTTCACCTCTTCCTCCCCTCTTACCTTCTTATTCATCTCCTGTTCTCCTCCCTAATTCATCTCTTCTGCCACCATCTCTCTGCTCATCCCTCTCCCTCCAGATTTCTTCTCAGCAATGTCCATCTGGACTTGTATTCGCACACCTTCTCTCACCCCCCCCTTCCCCAACTTTTCCCACAGCAATACTCATCAACACAATTAGATTGATAAAGCAGGCCGATACTAGTTCGACAACATGGCTATTGTGCAGGCCAGTCTACAACTCTGAAAACCATTTTTACCACTCATTTCAGTTATAGGCTGCCATGCATAGCAGGCCAACACCCCCCCCCTCCCCCCCCTCCCCCCCCCACCCCCCCCCCACACACACACAGGTATTTGCCCATATCTCATTGGCTATCTATAAAACCCACAGTGATGATACAAAGTTGCTGTTTGTATTCCAAATTTGATAGAAACTGATTTATGGTGTTTGGCAAGTGATGCCCCATTATATTATAAATTTTTGCATGTATATAATTGTGTGGATTTCTTGTTAAAAAGTAAGCTTCAAATTAGAGGTCACATGCACTATTTTAGATGGGGGCGGGAGGTTATGGAATTTTAAGCATTTGTGTCATGTTGAGAATTCATTTTAAATTTATATGAGAGTGGACAGGTCAACTTTTATTTTGCATTATTTTCTCTTTAGTAATGAGCGGTTATGCTACTCTTGAGGCCAGAAAATTAGGCTTTATTGGCAGAAAAACTACAAAATTATTCAAGAGAAAAAAAAGGGTGTCCCAAATTTCTGCGATAACACCTCTGCTTTTCTAGTGCCCACTGCTGGACGAACAGCTCCTGTAAGTTTGAAAATTGTGATAAATTAATGAATGTTGTTCAATTATATAAAAACAGCTACGAAAGTGTGTAGGAGGGGGTTTTTTTTGTCACATGATGCACTTCTAAAGTGGTTTGTGAAAAGGTTGTGTACAAACCTGTCAGATAATTGTTAATAACATAAGAATGGTGCAGTAGGAAACCAAAGTCTTACGTACTTCCATAGACAATATTTTGTTCGACATATATTCACAATTTCAAGCGAATCAGTTGAAAATTGTCTGATGTATTTTTCCGGCCAACTTCGAAAAATACCATTATGAGATACACGCATTTGAAGTTGTGAATGGTAGAAAATCATGAATAAATGTGCAATACCTGTAATCTGTGGTGCCTGCACAATACAGTTGGCCTTCCAAATTATCATCCTGCTCTTGCATTCCTTTTCTGCTCTAACTTAAAGTGATACTTGCCTTTACTCAGTCAGACAGCGATCTCTCTGTGAGCTTAATTCACTGTTTGCCAATCTCTGGGTACATTTCATAGCTGTTTGGGCTCATTTCCAGTTCGACTGCCTTCATTATGTCCAAAACTGATGAAAATCCTTCAGGACACATGTGAAGGAACAACAATTATTATCTCTCTAGCCCTTACCCACTATTCAATGGGAAGTGGACAATGACCTGCATGGTAGTGATAACTTCCCCATTTGGATTCACCTTCCAGATAGAGTAGAACCCAAATGACAGCCACCTCGATGGATTCTTCGCAAGGCAGACTGGACACTTTATGGGCCACTTGCTGAATTTGAACCCCATGACAACGTCCAGGAATGGGTGGATAATATTACCGCTAAGATCCACTACGCTGCCACTGTATCCATTCTGTGGTCGCCAGGGCAACCAAAACGGTATCCAGTCCTTTGGTGGAATGATGAATGCCATTCTGCCATTAGGATCAGACGGGCGTCTTTGTGTCGATTCAAGTGTTGACCGTATGCGGAATACCTTGCAAACTTTCGGGTGGCAAGGGCCAAGGTTGCCAAATTATTCAAGAGAGCAAGAAGAGGTTGCGGCAACAGTTCCTAAATTCCATTAACCATTCAACTATAAGTTCCATCGTATGGGAGGTCATTAGAAGTCCATCAGGGAGAGGTAGCAGGTGTCCAGTAGCTGTTGTGGTGGGTAATGGTACTCTGCAGACCAACCCTTGAGACATTGCCCAGACCATGGTGGTCTATTTTGCAACAGTAACTGCCACCACTGATTACAGACCAGCTTTGTAGTGCCACCGGGTGGCTGCTGAGAGGGGAATTTTGGACTTACGGTCCAGCAATGATGAACAGTATAACTGCTCCTTTTCAATGTGGGAGACACATCCCCAGGTCACGACGCTATCCACTACAGCACATTACAACACCTTACAAGGCAGAAATACTCCTCAGTCTTTTTAATTTCATCTGGGCGTCAGGCCAGTTCCCTGTCTCGTGGAGAGAGGCCATTTTAATTCCTATTTTAAAATCTGGGAAAGACCGCACCAGCCCAAGTACTTATTGTAGTGTTGCTCTCACTAGCTGCATGGGGAAGACCTTAGAGCAGATTATTAACCGTTGCCTTGTCTGGTGCTGGAATCCAGGCAGCCACTAAGCTGCTTTCAGTGCGGGTTCATGAGATATCGTTCCACCTTTGATAACCTGGCCTTCCTGGAGGCAGCTATAGAACAGGCTTTCCTGCACCGGCAAAACCTTTTGGGTATAAATTTTGATCTTGAGAAGACCTATGATACTACTTGGCAGTATCTTATCCTTTGGCAACTCCATAAATGGGGTTTTCGTGGTTGTCTTCCCCGTTATATTCAGTCTGTCCTTTCTCCACATTATTTTAGATATCGGGTCGGTGATGACCTTTCGGATCGATTTGAGCAGGAGAATGGAGTCCCCCCCGGGTAGAGTTTTAAGTGTGACCTTGTTTGTTTGTTAGAGCCATTAACAGTATTACCTCTGTTGTGAAAACGTCCTGTCCAGTGTTCTTTATTTGTGAATGACTTCTCTGTCTTTTGCTCTTCATCCAATTTGGCAACAAACACAAGCCAGTTGCAGTTAACTCTTCAGCGGTTGGATGAAATGGCAGGGATGACTGGTTTTAAGTTTTCACCTGAGAAGTCTGTGTGTGTTCTTTTCAGCCATTCACATACTGTTTTTAATCTACCGGAACTGCAGATGAGGGGCTCTGTTCTGCATTTTAAAGACAGTGAGGTTTCTGGGCCTCACCTTCGATTCTAAACTCCCATGGTTGCCATACATTAAGGACTTGAAGACATGGTGCCTCAAAGCAATGGCGATTTAAAGTGTCTTAGCCTCACTTCTTGGGGAGCAGAAAGAACCTGTTTGCTCTGGTCTCATAGAGCCTTTTTGCTGTCTTGTCTCGACTATGTGTGTACAGTGTATGGGTCTGCACGCCCCTCTTATTTAAAGATGTTAGACACAGTACACCATGAAGGGATTCGGCTGGCCACTGGGGCATTTAGGACAAACCCCATACCAAGTCTTTGTGTTGAGGCTGTGGAGCTGCCACTGCACATCAGGCGACAGCTACTCATGGTGTGCCAGGCATATAAAACGCTGTCCACACCTTTCACAGTGGCATACCTCACTGTTGCTCAGCCTCCAATGGAAAGGCTGTTTCATACTCATCAAGACTATACAGGATTCCCACAAAGGAGTTCCTTTTAGAAATGAAATTGGCTGATTTTAATGTTTTACATAGAGGTTGGGGCAGGGTCCCACCTTGGCTTCTCCAGATGCCCAGGATTATTTTAGACCTCGCGAGTTTTAGGAAGGAACTTCAGATTTTACGTATCAGTTGTTTTTAACTGTTTTGGATAGGCATCACGATGTCACATTTCTGTACACTGATGGATCCAAGCTTGGGGACTCAGTCAGGTGTTCCATTATGTTTCCCGACTGTGTTATCAAGATTCGCCTCCCCGGCAGAACTCCATTCAGGCTTGATGGCACTAGAGCAGTTACGTCATGCTCAAGACAAAAGATTTCTTCTCTGCTCTGATTCTCTGAGTGCACTGCAGTCATTGAATGAGATATATCCATCTGAGACCTTACTGCAGCATATACATGACGAACTGTCCTTCCTTCAACATCACAGGAAGGTGGTGTCATTTTGCTGGGTGCTGGGACACGTTGGCATTCAGGGTAATGAAGATACCGATCAGGCTGCCAAAGAGACTTGCAGTGCCCCTAATGTGACACAGAGGGCTATATTCTTGCAGGATATTACTTCCCTGTTGCAGCTGTTGTCCTCTAGTTGTGGGAGGAGGACTGGTAATAAGCTGCGTTACATGTAGCCCACTGACCATCCGTGGCATTCCTCCTACCGACCTCTTATGTGGGATGAAGTCGCCATTAACGCCTCCATGTTGGACACTGTCCACTGACACACGGCTTCCTACTCAGAAGTGACGAGCCCCCACTCTGTGATACCTGTAGCCACATCTTAATAGAGTGTGATTAATATCATGCACAGAGGGTTGCAGCGAATCTTGGTGCAGTTTTGTCCTCTTATTTTATGTAATGACGAAACGAGTGTGAAGAAAGTTTTAAAATTTTGTGATTTGTCTTAACTCTGGCCTAAGCTTTTAGGTTGAGGTTTTAATAAGTTGCAGAGTGGTTGGCTCACCCTTTTTATTGCTGTGGTCAGCTAGCCTTGGTCCTCTGCTTAGTCATTTTAACTCTTTCTCCAGCTTTTCCAATGGGGTACTTTTCCCACTGCCATCTCTAATGTTCACCTTTTGTCCTTCACCTCAGCTGTACGTGTTACTTGGTGGTGGCTCTCCTTTCATTTATCAGTTTCTTTACTGTTACAATTCTTGCTTGTTAACCTCTCAAATTTCATTGGGCACTGAAGACATAGATGTCGAGCACCTAAAAACCCTCTATCCATCCATCCACCAAAAACTCGATTTTTTGGTAATTCTAGAGTGACCTAACCCCTTCAGGCCCTCATTGTACGTTGGCCACATATTTGACTATTTGGGTTGCTGTTAGATGTGTTTTGTCAACATAATGTGTATTTGGTAGAAAGTATTGTACTTTATTACAATTTAAAGTATTGCATGATGGAGGATAAAACAAAATAGTACTGGCAATAATCAAAATCGTAGAGGTATCACATCATTCCCAGCTATCTGTCACAAAAATAGTGAAGATGGAAATAGATTATCTATGCACTTCATTTAAGCAAGAGTATAATAAAATTATTAAAGAGAAAAAGAATAATTAAAATTCATTGATTCTTGCACAGGCAGTGTATGCTATATGTTTCCCAGTGTGGTATTTTTATGTATTCTCACTAGAGGACCAATTATAAGACAGAAAAGATTTTTTAGCTTCATTTTCAACGTAAAGATGAAGTTTAATTAATTTTCTATCCTCACTCCTTCCTCTCCCCACCGGGAGATCGATAATCTTAGCAGTTTGGTCCCATTACCCTAAACAACCAACCATGACAAACATCAAAAGTGAGGTTAAAACCTTGGTATATCTATAGACTTGGTTGATAAATTCATGACTAGATAAGAAAGAATTTAACAAAAATGGTTGCTTGTTCATTGGGGTGAATTTGAAAGCATGATTAGGAAATCGTAGATTTGTAAAATCATAATGTATGCCTTTTATGTAGTATCGCCTTTACTGTGTGTTTTTTTTTCTTTTTTTTTTTTTTTTTTTTTTTTTTTAATAGAACTTTATATATAGGGCAGCTACAGTCAAAAGATTCTATATTTTAAAACAAACAATGAAAATTCCAGGAAGAATTCAACAATATTTTTGAGAAGGGTACATTGCCCCCCTCACCATAGACATGACCGATGAGCCACAGAAAGGCACAAATAATAGAATATATAACATTTTAGCTTTCGGCCGTTTAGACCTTTGTTGGTTAGAGACACAAACATACACAGACAACACTGCTGTCTCCAGCTGCTGTGGCCGATTTGTGGTACCCAGCATGGTTTAGGCGAGAGCAACCAGTGGTAGGGGTGAGGAAGTGGCAAGGAGAGGAGAGCGGGGGAGTGCGGCATGGGTGGATGAATACGCCAGTGCTGTCTGAAGGACAATGTAGAAGGAAGGGTAGGGACTGAAATGTGTGGTGGGATGGGAGACGAATGTAAGGATAGTGTGTGACAGGAAAAGGAAGGGAACAGTGGTAGAGGCAGGAACTAGCAAAGGTTTGGGCCT
The DNA here is from genome assembly GCA_026315105.1 of Locusta migratoria. Classification (NCBI taxonomy): domain Eukaryota; kingdom Metazoa; phylum Arthropoda; class Insecta; order Orthoptera; family Acrididae; genus Locusta; species Locusta migratoria. The sequence continues at coordinate 277,399,843 of CM048747.1, read as the reverse complement.
GGGTAATTGCGGGAGAGAGTAGGTTATATTGTAGGGAGATTTCCCATCTGCGCATTTCAGAAAAGCTAGTATTTGTGGGTAGGATCCTTATGGCACAGACTGTGTAGCAGTCATTGAAGTGAGTCACACTGTGCAGCATTGCATGCCTATCAACAGGATGGCCCAGCTGTCTGCTGGACACTGTTTGACAATGGCCATTAATTCGGATAGCCAGCTGGGCTCTGGTCATACCCACATAGAAAGCTGCACAGTGGTTGCAGATCAGTTTGTAGATAACATGACTGCTTTCACAGGTTGCCCTGCATTTTATGGGATAGGAAATATCTGTGACAGGACTGGAGTAGGTGGTGGTGGGATGGTGGATAGGACAGGTTTTGCATCTAGGTCTATTGCAGGAATACGAGCCTTGGGGTAAGGGGTTGGGAGCAGAGATGGAGTAGGGATGGACAAGGATAATATTTATGTTTGCCAGGCGGCGGAATACCACTGTAGGAGGAGTGGGTAGGAAATTGTGGAGGGTATTTCTCATTTCGGGGGAGGATGAACGGTAGTCGAAACCCTGGTGGAGAATGTGGTTTAACTGCTCCAGTCCTGGGTGATACTAGGTCACATGAGGGGTGCTCCTTTGTGGATGATGGGTGTGGTGGAGTTGGTGGATGACTGGACAGACAGGGTCAGTGAGATCTGTTTCTGGACAGTGTTTTGAGGGTCATTGTGGTTAGTGACAGCCTCAGTGAGACGTTTTGCATATTTGGAGAGGGACTGTTTGTCACTGCAGATGTAACGACCAGAGTGGCTAGGCTGTAGAAAGGGACTTTTTTGTGTGTAATGGGTGGCAGCTGTCAAAATGGAGGTGCTGTTGATGGTTAGTAGATTTGATGTGGACGGAGGTACAGATAAGGGCACGTTTGAGGAATACGTCAACATTGAGGAAGGTGGTTCTATGGGTTAAGACCAGGTGAAGGGAATGGAGTAGAAAGGAGGTTTTGAAGGAATGTGGATAGTGTGTCCTCACCTTCAGTCCAGGTTATGAATATATCATCAATGAATCTGAAACAGATGAGGGATTTGGGATACTGGGTAGTCAGAAAGGATTCCTCTAGATGGTCCATGAACAGATTGGCATAGTAGGGTGCCGTACGGGTGCCGAAAGCTATAATGTTATATTCTGTTATTTTTTACTTTTAAAAAGTTGTTATATTTTAAAGCATTAACACTATAGATTTATTAGTATGTTTCTGACCTTCCATCCCTCCTCCCCTCCCCCATCACCCAGTCCCATTCATTTTAGTTTTGATGTACGTTATCAATAAACTGCAGTAACCAAATTGGCAATTAATGTTGAGGACAATTTCAATAGCAATTACATAAATACTCAATGGATACAAAGACAGTAGATGAAATCATTAATCTTCTTTTTATTAAAAGAAGTCATCAGATGATGGGCATTATTTTTCTGATTTACATTTTCTGTTGTTTCTGTTAGTTGATTAATGTCTGTCTTAAAAGGTTCCTATGAAAAGATTGTTTGATTTTGTTCCATTTTTTTCCAGTTTGTTTGCATTACACCATTAAACATATCATCATCTAAGAAGCAGATTATGTTCTAATCTTACTTTTGCAGAAAATAAGAATAAAATAGTTAAGTGTGGTTGCTGATTACATCATTTTTGAACTACCCCAAAATATGCCACCCAACTCATTTTTTATATGCCGACTCCCATTTAGCTTCTCTTAAAAAACTGTTGTTTTTCTGTCTTTGGTATGCTTATTCTCATATGTTGCAGTTGTAGCTGCGTTTCTTTACAAAATTATTTGCATAGTCAAATTTGAAATGTTCTTTCTATTCATTTTTTGACCATGCTCTATGTAGTGTATTCTCTGTTATGCTATTATATTCACTATCATAACCCTTTCACAGTAGTGAGCACATAAGGCATTGAAATGGCCCAGGTTGGGCACTTCGCTCCATATATCTATAAGTGATTTTCAGCACCCTATATGCTTAGTACTCTGTAGTTCATTCTTAAATGTATTTACATGTTCTGAAGATGATGAATTGAAATGCAACAATAAACTGAATTGCACTCAGTCTATCCATAATAATATTGTGTGCCAATTCTGAACGTTCACATCATAGGTGCAATTATTTCTGAATGAAGTGAAGGAAATGATATTTGTAGAAGCATAGGATTCAGTATGTATGTATGTATGTATGTTATTGATAGTAAGATTTTCTCTAACACCATGGTCATTAGAGACAGATCACTAGTTCAAATTGTTGTTTAAGGATATGGAAAGAAATTGGCCACTCCCTTTTAAAGTAAACATCCTGGCATTGAAGTCATGCGAAATACACCAACGGCTATAATGTTTATTTTATTTTATTAATTATTGACCTAACCAGACCCTTAAGATACTGGGTCATCATTTAGTCATAAAATGCAGACCCCATATCTTAAGGGCCTGAAGATGGTGGCATGGCCACCAAAACTGGTTTCCAATAATTAATAAAATGTAAATTACAGCTGTTTGTGCATTTCATACTACTTGTATATGCAGTTGAAGCCCTGCCCGTTGCTTTAGAACCAATTAAAACTGTTCCTGGCATTTGCCTGGTGCGATGGTCAGAGCCAGATTTGAACTGCCGTCGTCCTAAATGCGAGTCCAGTATGCTAACCACTGCTCCACCTCACTCGGTTAAGATTTTCATTATGACAGATCCAACTCCTGCATAAAATTAACTGTAATAATCCATATCAATGCAATTCCATCTAGACAAATAATCAGCTTTTCGTTGTAATGGGACATAGATATACAGTCTCAAAGGAACCTGTATAAAAGGTTATGTAGAATTTAATATTGTAATTCTACCTCATGCTGAGAAGTCAGGAGAAAATTCTGGACTTAAAGGGAAAGGAGAAAGGATATCTTCAGATGCTCAAAAAGCAATGTGGAGAGTGTTCGCTGTATTTTCTTTTATATCAGATTTTGACAGTATTACAGATAAATTGCTTAACAGTATTTACTTGTGAGATGTGTAATATATATCATAATATTCTAACCAGATATGACAACGGTCATGGTAATGGATTCTATTAGGTACTCAATAAGCATATGTTACTTTCATGAGAAGCAAATAGCAACTTGCTTAACAAATTTAATATCCCAGAAGTATGAGAAAGGGTCATGGGGGGGGGACACTACTTAGTGTTTACTTGTCATAATGTTAATACATTAAAAGCCCTTTCCTTCACTAACTTTCTCTCTCTCTGAAAAAAACTACTCAGTCATGTGTGCATCTCCACTCAAGGCAATTTGCCAGTGGCTTACTCAGCATGTGTTTGTATTAATGAAAAAAATCATAAAAATTGATATTTTTTTTATTACTGTTCTTCACTAATAAACTGTAATATGTTGTTGTTCTTTTCTTTATGTTTCCCATGAGACTGTTAAAGTTAGGCACACACTCTGAAAGTTTTAAAATAGCAATTAAAAGAAAAGAAAACGAAAAAATAAAGAGTACTGGCAAAATCCTATATCAGAGCTAAGAGAGAGATACATATTGCTAAGTGAACCTAACATAATGAAGCAGCAGGTTAAGAGAAAGAATGCAGAAATAGACTGTTGATTATTAAAATTAACAGTGCTAACAGTTACAGAGCTAAATTAAGTGAAACACTAAATTTAAATGAAACCTTACTACTACCCCTCTCTCTCTCTCTCTCTCTCTCTCTCTCTCTCTCTCTCTCTCTCTGATACACACACACACACACACACACACACACACACACACACACACACAGTTTGAGAAATTTTGACATATTTTGTCATTTTTTATTACTTCATATGTACTCTATATATAAGTAAAACAATCTGGCATTAAATTTACGTTAAAAGTAGTTAACAAATTTGTTTCATGATGCAATGTTTTCTTTTTTAAAGTTGCAAAGGCTAGCTACATTTTCATGGAAATTATAAGCAACTGAGGAATGAAAGAAAATTGATAAAAGTAACTAGTTGTATAACTGGTACTTACATACAACATAAATGTTGGCTTGGATTTCAAGCATTCAGTGGAAGTAAATGACAACTAGTTTGTGTATTTTAACCCGCCTCTATTTCTCAAATGAATTTGTGCTAGATGCAGTAAGGTGGTGATATAAAAAAAATAAAGTCCCTGCCTTCAATGGGAGAAACTTGTTTCTTATCACATAATCTCATTTAGCCAGTAGCTTAACTTTATCACTTCAGAATTGAGATTAGATAACAGTTAGCTTATGAATTACTTAACATGTAACACTTCTGACATAAGTGGTACTTCAGTTATGGACAGCACTTATCATAAAAATAAGTAAATTAATTATTTGTCTGTCTTTTAGTGCATATGTACAAAAGTGCATGCTGTATTCAAAACTGTATTTCCTCTTGTGATGTATGAATGTCCATTTGTGCTGTGGAGTAAATAACAATCTTGTAATCCTGAATTTTTTCCACCACTATTCTTCTGTGTCAATCATATTTCACAATAGTTAACACTATTTTTATGTATTCTGTCCTTTTTACTTTATTCTAATATACTATTCATAGTGACAACAGTGATGTTAAGTGAGGTGAACCTGCATTTCCGTTATTAATTAGGCAGGGTAATCCACAAAGTATTTAACTATTTAGTCTAACTATATGCTTCATACTATTTGTGTTCTATCACCCTCCCACTCTCTCTGCCCCTCCTCCCTCACCCCCTCCCCTCCCTCCCTCCCTCCCTCCACTCACCAGTTTTAACAGGGACTAGTTTTACCTGCTTTCAATATCAATTGTAAGTATGTAAAATGTTGCTATCTGAAACTAACTACTGGTTAACGATTCAGTCTGCTTGTAGTTTCACAGTGTTCTCAAGTGATTTCTCCTTGGATATACTAGGTGTACTTGAAAAGAGAAATCCATTATGAGATATAAAACAAACATAACTGCTGTCTCCAGCCACTGTCACTATACTGCGGGACTGTCCCAGGCAAGAGCAGTCAGGGATGGAAGTGAGGAGACAGCATGGAGAGAGCAGCAGGAGTGGAGAAGATGAATGCAAGGTGGGGGTGTCGAATATGCCAGCACTGTCTGATGGACAGGGAGGAAGGGAAGGGGAGTGGCTGGAGTGTGTGGTGGAATAGAAGACGTAAAGATTGTGGCAGCATAGGGTATATTGTAGGGCAAGTTCCCACCTGTGCAATTCAGAAAAGCTGGTGTTTGTGGGGAGGATCCATTTGGCACAGGCTGTGCAGCAGTCATTGAAGTGAAACACGTCAGGCAGGATTGCATGCTCTGCTACAGCAGACAATGGCCATTTGTGTAGACAGACAGCTCATTAGTGATTTTGCTCTTGTAGAAGAATGCACATTGGTTGCAACTCAGTTTTTAAATCACAGGACTGCTTTAACAGGTTGCCTTGTCTTTTATGACACAGGAAATCCCTGTGACGGGACTGGAGTAGGTGGTGGTGGGATGGTGGATAGGACATGTTTTGTATCTAGGCCTATTGCAGGGATATGAGCCATCTGTTAAGTGATTGGGGGCAGGGTTGGAGTAGGGCTGGACAAAGATATTATGTAGGTTTGGTGGGCGGTGGATTACCACTGTGAGAGGGGTGGGGAGAATAGCAGTTATTGTGTTTTCCATTTCAGGGCAGGGGGCAAGGTAGTCAAAACCTTGGCTGAAAATGTGGTTTCATTGCTCCAGTCCTAGGTGGTACTGGATCACAATAAAGGTGCTCCTTTGTGGCCGGATGGTTAGTGTGAGGGAGGTAGTATGGGTGACAGTGAAATCAATGAGGGAGCAGGTGTTGAGGTTTTGGAGAAATGTGGACAATGTGTTCTCACCTTTAGTCCAGATTATGAAGATTTCATCAATGAATCTCTCCGCAGGAGGTTTGGGATTCTGTGTAGACAGGAAGGATTCCTCTAGAAGGCCCATGAAGAGGTTTGCATAGGGAAATGCCACACAAGTGCCCATTGCTGTGCTGCGAATTTGTTTGTTGGTGGTGCCTTCAAAGGAGAAGTAATTGTGGGTTAAGATGTAATTGGTCATGTTGACAAGGAAGGAGTTTGTGGGCTTGGAGCCAGTCAAATAATGTGAATGTGCTCAACAGACCATGAGCATTGAGAATGTTAGTGTAGAGGGAGGTAGCATCAACTGTGATGAGCATAGTACCAGGTAGTCAAGGAACTGGAACTGTGGAGAGTTGGTGGAGGAAATTGTTGGTGTCTTTAAATAGGAAGGTATGTTGTCGGTAACAGGCTGAAGGTATTCATCCATGAGAGCAGAGATTCTCTTAGTGGGGGGCACCATAACTGACCACAATGGGGCATCCATGTTGGTCGGGTGTGTGGATGTTCAGAAGCATTGAGGGTTGTGAGTCCATGAGGGATGAGGAGGGAAATAGACTGAGGGAGAGCTTCTGAGATGGGCCTAAGGAGTTGAGGAAGCACTGGAGATGCTGTTGCAGTTTGGAATGCTATCATTGTGGCAGGGTGTATAAGTGGAAGAATCTGACGGTTGGCGGAGACCCTCTGCCATGTAGTCCTAGCAGTCTAAAACCACAGTTGGTAGTCTTTGTCAGCAGGTAGAATCATAAGGTTTGGATTAATTTTTAGGTGGTGAATTGTATTTATTTCTGTATGTGTGAGGTTGCTTTCCAAATTGAGTGATTTGGGGCAGTGGGGTCGTATTTGATTGGATGGACCAATGAACTGGATCAAGAGGGATTCAGTATTGTATTGAGTCTGAATAGTGAAGTTGGTGGTAAAAACATGTTTCCATTCTAAGGTTTGGGAAAAGATCCTGAAAAAGTCTGGGATAGTTGAATTTGGGAGTGGAGCAAAAGGTAAGATCTTTGGAAACAGTCTTAAATTTCTGTGGGGCTTGAGGCTTTTGGGAGAAATGTGTTTAGCTTGTGGATTGTGTGTGGTGGTGTGGGGAGATTTTCTGAGGGTGCAGTAAATGTAAAAGACCTGCAAGGCAGGGTTTGTCAGCTACAAAGGGCTGTGGGATATGTTTGGAGGCTCTCATTGCGAGGGTGGATAATGGTAACCCAAGGTGGGAGTACATGGTGAAAAGGTTAGAGTGTTTTTTGAGGTGCATGCTGCTTTAGTACTTGGAGGGCAAGGGTATCAGTCTATGAGATAGGATGGAGGTATTTGGGGTTGCAGAGCTCACTTTAATGACTGCTACATAACCTGTTCCATATGATCCCCCCACCACATCCACAAAAAAAAAAAAAAAAAAAAAAATAAATAAATAAATAAATAAATAACCCCCCCCCCCCCACACACACACAATCCGACCCCTAGTTGTTTTCACCTTGGACAATCCTGTAGTCTAGCCACAGGCGCTGGAGACAGCAGCCATGTTTGTGTGAGTGTGTGTGTGAAAGAGTGTATATTTATCTTTCTGAAGAAGGCCATAACAGCCCAAAGCTTTTGGAAAACATGTAATTTTTAATTGTGCCTTTCTACAAATCATCTAGACATTTCTGTTGTGAGTACCAACCAATTCTTTTCAAAATATATATCCATGTTGCAAACAGTTTGTGATATTTAGCTTTTCAATGACAATTACATGAAAAATGGCGCATCCTAATTGAGGAATTTCATCAAACATTGATCAGAATGCAGGTTTTGGCAAGCATGTTGCTCAATTTCATCTGTCTGAATAGCAGAGGGCCCACTAATTTTATCTTCAGTATCCAAATTTATAGAAACATTTACAAAGGCTGGATACTTCACCTAACCTCCTCTTCTATTATTTATATAGGCCAGGTTGTCCTTACCAGTGTGTACTGGGGCACAGGTGCTGGCGAGTACTCGTCAGCTCGCCTGTGGGCAGGCACAGCTAGTATATGCTACCCAGTAATTGCAACTATGACAGTCATATTATGTTACTCATGTTACATTCATATCATTCCATTTGGCTTACTAGTTCACATTCTCTTGCCTCACTTGTAACATATAAATAATCTTCTGCTTTCATAGTATTTGAAATAATGTGTGATTAATGATGGAAGTTCTCCTCAGAGATGATAAATTATTTTTCTAAAGCAATGGATTGTCTGGCTAGTACTTACCTTTGTGTTGTACTGCTGATAGTGACACAAATGAAGAAAAAAGAAAACAGACGAAAAAGAACAAGATTTTGGACCACAGTTCCTTCTTCAGGTGGGAGAGAAGGGAAGAAAAAAGGATGGGAATCAAAGGGGAAGGTAAATCACGACCTAGGTCATGAGGAAGGTGTTTAAGGAATGTGGGCGTCAGAGATACTGTGTATTAGTACTGAGCCAAGCCAGAGAGGATATGTAACCAAAGAGGAAAGATCAAGCAGTAAAGAGGAGAAAAGATGAGTGAACCGAATGATGCTGAGTGGTGGAGGGAAGTATTCTAAACATTTTTGATTAACAGGGAAATACGAAAAGATATAGAGGAAAACACACACACACACACACACAGACAGAGAGAGAGAGAGAGAGAGAGAGAGAGAGAGAGAGAGAGAGAGAGGGGGGGGGATGAGTAATGGATAGGTGAGTTGAGGATGGGGGGGGGGTGAAGGTTGGCATAGATTTAGGCCAGGAGGGTGGCGGGAGGAAAGGATATGTTGGAGGGCATCTCCGTATCTCTGAGGGATTGGTGTTAAGTGGCAGTATCCAAATGGCACATGTGGTGTAACATGTGCCCAGGTCCCTGGGCTCATGCTTGAGGGCATGCTCTGCCACAGGCTATTGGGTGTCCTCCAGGCGAAAAGTCCGTCTGTGACCATTCATTCGCTCAGCCAATTTGTTGCTTGTCATACCAACATATAAGGCCGCACAGTGGACACATGTCAGTTGATATATGATGCGAGTTGTCTCGCATGTGGCCCTACCTTGAATAGGATAGGTTTTTCCTGTGGTGGGACTGGAGTATGTTGTTGTAGGAAGATGCATTGGACAGGTTTTGCAGTGGGATCAGTTACAGGGGTAGGAACCATTAGGTAAGGAGAGTGGTTTTGGGATGTTGTAGGGTTGGACGAGGATGTTGTGCAGATTGGGAGAACGACGGAAGGCTACTCTGGGAGGTGCGGGAAGAACAGTTTGGTGTGATGATCTCATCTCAGGGCATGACTTGAGAAAGACTTGAGCAGTTTGTTGAGGCATTCCTGGCCAGAATGGTACTGGGTGACTAAGGGATGCTTATGGGTGGTCTGGGTTTAGGAACATTGTTGTTGGAATGGGAGGAATGGACAGCTCAGGAGATCTGCTTGTGCACGAGGTCTGTAGGGTAGTTACGGTAGAGGAAAGCATTGGATAGATTTTTGTTGTAGGTGGTGAGGGATTTGTTACTGGAGCAGATACGTTTTCCATGGATGCTTAGGCTGTAGGGGAGGGATTGTTTAATATGGAAGGGATGGCAGCTGTCAAAGGGGAGATATTGTTGCTTGTTCGTGGGTTTAATATGGACGGAGGTGTGGATGTGGGACTCGGCAAGGTGAAGGTCAACATCAAGGAAAATGGCTTGAGTTTTAGAAAATTACCAGGTGAATTTTAGGTTGGAGATGGAGTTAAGGTCTTGAAGTTCAGAAGGGTTTCTTCACTGTGTGTCCAGACCACACAGATCTATGAATCTGTACCAAATCAGGGGGTGCAACTTCTGTCTTAAGGAATGCCTCTTCTATGTGACCCATGAAGTGGTTGGCATAGGAAGGGTCCGTCTGGGTACCCATAGCTGTCCCCCTGATTTGTTTGTTGGTCTGGCCCTCAAAGGTGAAGTGATTATGGGTGAGGATGAAATTGGCAAGTGTGAGATGGAATGAGGGGGTTTTTTAAGCTTTCAGGCAGGCATTGGGAAAGGTAGTGCTCCAGGGCTGATAGAGCATGGGTCTGGGGAGTGTTGTTGTAGAGGAATGTGACATTTATGGTGACAAGGAAGCTCTCAGATGGGAGGGGCATAGGGATGGATTTGAGGCATTCCAGAAAGTGGTTCATGTCTTTGATGTAGGATGGGAGTCTGCAGGTTATAGGTTGGAGGTGTTGGTCTACCAAAGCTGAGGTATGTTCTGTTGGGGCTTTGAAGCCTGCTACGATGGGATGGCCAGGATGATTCTATTTATGGATTTTAGGGAGTAGGTAGAAGGTTGGAGTGCATGGTTCAGCTGGAGAGAGAAGTGTGTGTGTGTGTGTGTGTGTGTGTGTGTGTGTGTTTCTCTATATCTTTCCATATTTCGCTGTTAATCAAATATGTATAGACACCCTCCCCCCTCCACCGCTGAGCATCATTCGGTTCACTCATCTTTTCTCCTCTTTACTGCTTGATCTTTCCTCTTTGGTTATATATCGTCTCTAGCTTGGCTCAGTACTAATATACAGTATCTCTGACGTCCACATTCCTTAAACACCTTACTCATGACCTAGCTCATGATTTACCTTCCCCTTCCGTTCCCATCATTTTTTCTTCCCTTCTCTCCCACCCAAAGAAGGAACCGTGTTCCAAAAGCTTGTCATTTTTCGTCCATTTTCTTTTTTCTTTATTTGTGTCACTATCGGCCGTACAGCACAAAGGTAAGTACTGGCCAGCCAATCTATCACTTTTTAAAAATAATTTAAAATAATTTGTATTCATTACAGAACAAATATATTCTCTTTGTATGTACTCAGATAGAATTTTATGTTCTTATTTATTTAGTGTGTGATTCTTATCTAAGTTATTACTACTTATATTTTTGTGAATGATAATTTTGATATAGTAAAGAATTATCTAAAGGTACCTTTAAAAGTAGTAACAGATAAGAAAACATGTTTACATTTGTTCTTTATGGTTTCAGATACTACAAGCACAAGATACGCTTCTCCAAGTGAGGCAGTGATGATGCTAAGTGATCAGCAGGAAGCACCAATTTCATGACTGATGAGCACTGTGCTGTATGCTGAGAAGATACGAAGCTTACTTTCATAAGCTTGAAGCAGCTTATTGTCACTTGCTGTTCCTTATCAGTTATATTTATATAGATAATTCCAGTTGATGATGGGCATCACATTATAGACAATGAGATGCTACTGACTAATAATGGATATGTATTTCAGTTCAGTACCGGTGAAACATTCTATCATAGCAGTGCTCTGCAGCAAGAAAAGGTTCTTATTTATGTAGTGTCATAGACATAAGGTGACCCAAAGAATGCACTTTATGTGCTTTGTGTGCCGTCATAGTTTCCATACATTTATCAGAACTTAAACAGTAATGTCAGTATTAAACCTAAATGAAGGAAATAAGAATTGCTCATATTCTACTATGTCTGATATATTTCGTAATATTGCTAATGGTCCAAAAAATGGATATACCTCGTCAGAAATTCTAGACTTGAATATAGTACATCTTTTGACAATTACATTTAAAGAAACAAACGGGTAACATTTTCTTAGTTGTCCTTTTCTTAGTTACTCACCTTGCCATGACTAAAAATAATCTGACATTGTTTTTAACATGAACATTGAAATATGTGAGTACAAATGTACTTAATTGAAGCAGTACTTGCTTCATGGGAAATTTGTTACTTGATACTGTTAATACTCATGTGTGAAAGCTGTTTTAATACACATAAATTGAGCTCTCTGGCACACTTTGTTTGTGTGTGCATATTTGTGTCAGATTATTGTTATGTAAGTCAGTCACTCACTACCTCATAAACATGCAAGGCATCCATTGTAATCTAAATATATATAGAATAAAATCTATTTACCAAGCAGCAGCAATAAAGATAGTCATATATTTACAGTGATTTCCTTTTGAGCAGATTTTACCTGGATCCAGGGCCTAGATTACTTTTCTTGTGCTGCCTTCAGCCTCTTCTCTGGATTGAGAAATAAAATTTTCATGAGCTTCCGGTCATATCAAGTACTGATTATCTATGAGGTGTTGTTTGAGGTTAGTTGGTTATTTGGATGTTCAGTCACTCTACAGAACAGGAAGTCAGGGGAAAAAATGTCTTATGAAGGCTCTCTTTCTGTAAGCCAACCTTTCTTTGTAACAGTTTATCTGTTGTTGCTTGGTAAGTAGAATTTTGTGTGTGTCCTTTTTAAAGAGGTGCCTTGTAAGTAATGAGTTTCATTTATATTTTAAGCCATTGGTCTAATCCATCTATCACTAACATGAAAGTTTACAGTAATGAGTATTTGGTGAAAAGTGACCAATCGCTTATAGAACAGTCACAGAAAAGTGGTAACTTTTATCCACAGATAAAAAGTGCTTAACAGTGTGTTGCTGTCATATGTGAAGTATCATATAATTATCAAATATTTAATTTTGTAATTTAGAATTGCTTGTGTGCTTTTTAAAGAATTTTCATTTTTCATATGATTAGCTCTGTTAAATTCAGTGTCAAATTTAGGAATCTTTAGTGAGAAAAGCTACATGGCCCGTTTGTGTGTGTGTGTGTGTGTGTGTGTGTGTGTGTGTGTGTTATTAGACAAATGTTTCTTCATAGTTAAATAACAGAATAAACAGTTTTAACAATGGAAAATCCGACAGGAACATCAGTAATGGAGGATAGGTAAAAACTCACCGTAAAGAGGCTCGCTGAGCTGCTGACAGACATGAAAATAGGTAATCACATTCGCACAACTTCGTCAGAAAAAGAAACACATACATTCATGCAATCACTCAGACCACTATATACACACTCAACTATCATGTTGGGCCACTCCAGCTGGAGTGGTTGGACATGATAGTAGTGTGTGTATATGTTTCTTTTTCTGATAGTAGTGTGTGTATATGTTTCTTTTTCTGAAGAAGGCCATGACCAAAAATTAAAGTTGTGTGAATGTGATTATCCATTTTTGTGTCCGTCAGCAGCTCATTAAGTAGTTTTAAATTGATACCATCTGTTTCACTAAGCTGGAGGACAAGTCATTACCATGAATGTGATGCATCAAAAATTGCTTTGTCCTCATTGTCACTTAAAATGTTTTTAGAACAGAGCATTCATCAATAGCATTTAGTTGTAGTTATGTTACAGTCTGTCATAACAGGACTCTGGAACTGAGATTTGAAGAAAATGCTCATAATTAGTCTAGTAGTCGGAGTATTTTACAACATTCATTCTGTTCCATGTTTTTAAGGATCAGTATTCAAACGTGCTTCATCCAGAAATATTTTAGCATGCATATATATATATATATATATATATATATATATATATAGTATAAAATAAAGATTTTTGACTTACCTAAAGTACAGGCTCGTCGATGAGCCTGTACTTTAGGTAAGTCAAAAATCTTTGTTATACCATTTTCCCACCTGGAAGGTCTCCTTCTATAATATATATATAAGGATGTATTTTCTCCAACTTGTCTTTTCATGGATGCAGTTCTGTGTTAGACTTAAGCATGAAAACTGAGAAAAATTGTCTTTGTCTCATTTATTCTAGATTGATTTGTGAAATACAAATAAGACATTGGCAGTTACACATCAGTTACCTATATCTGTGGACTCTTGTAAATTTCACTGACATCTCCTATTCATTTACAAACTAATTTACAATTCCAATGCAGAGATGTAATAGTAATTCAATCCATTAGGCACTAATTCAGTTTTTTACAGATAATTGTTGTCTTAACTAACATTATTCATTAACTAACTTGTCCATTTATCCTCATTGTGTTCAGCAGATGTTATAAGAAGCAGGCAACTGAAAACAAGACATTGAAAAATGTAAGCAAATTATTTATCATTTCAAAATCAATCTCCATAACTATTAAATCCTGTTCTTTTGTGAGCCATTATTGTCAATAATGCATTCATGATAAAATGTTGTTTGTTGTCTACGGAATCCAGGTATGCACCTCTTCATCCAAAGCAAGTCTTCAGCCACAAATTTCTCTCTTCAGAATTCCAAAAATTTGCATGGGGGAAGATCATAACTGCATGTAGGATATGTAAGGGCTTTCCAACAAAATTTCTTCATTTTAGACAAAACAGCCTTGTCATTGTGGGTGGGCATTGTCCTGAAGTAAACTATGCTGCTGAAATGGCTGGGAGATCCCTTGTGGAATTGTTTATCCACCTTACACAAGTCTTTTTAATTTATGCCACTTTGGCAACTTGCATGTCCATGATGATGAAAATGATGGTATGGTGTGTTGTCATCATGCATTGAACTCGGCCCGTGTGCATGGTAGTCAGTGATGCTGTCATCTGAGCCACGGAGAGTGGACTATGCTACTGAAATTCCACTGGGAAGGCCATATACATCCTCCATACAATTCCAATATCTTCCCAAGCAATTTCCATATTTTTAAATCCCTTAAGAAAGACTTTCAGTGTAGAGTGCTGCAATGCCCTTTGTTTGACCTGTTACAGTTTGCGTGGTATACTCAGCTACAGTTATTAGTGCAAGCAGCCTGTCCATTTAGGCTGTACTCTACTCATCACATGTTTCATGCTCGCCTATTTGGTCATGCAGGACTTAATTCAGTGCACACCTGGGTACAATCGTGGTCAACAACAAACATTAATCTATGTAGGCATTGACTGTCTTGTCTCACAGTTTGATAAATGTAGTAACAGATATGATTGTTACTTTTGATTTGTAAACAGTTTACTTACTTTTTTCCATGGGTCCGAGTTTTCAGTTGACTACCTATAACATTAGTATCAGCAAAAATTTTGGTTACATAGAGTGAATGTAAGAAATGTGCATGGTACCTAACTTATGATGCCTTACATCCTCTTTCACAAATACAATAATGAAAAAAGTAGTTATAAACTAATGCACATTCAGAAAACAGTGTGTCTGTTTCATTATCAATTTTTAAACATTATAATTGTACATTTGTGAACTTCAAAAATACAAGGGACAATCAAAAAGCTTGTGTTTGAAGGCTGTGTACAGTCCTGATACACTATGACAGATAGGTAAAATAACCACAAACATTGAAGCAATTGCACCACTGACACACTCAGTTCAAGATACGTATTTGGCAAAACACCATGTCCTTCGTGGAAAAGTCAGTAACTGCCTACTGCACATTATCAAACATGGATCACCTACCCTTCAAGGCCTCTTATTGGAGGCATGATAATCACATGGGAAGATATCAGGACTATAGGACAGCTGCTGTATTGCCTGCCACTTGAGTTGACTTCCCAGATCTGCTGACATCTTGTGTAGCAACTTGCCCAGCACAGAATTTTGATTCTACAGTGGTAGTTTTTCACAGACATGCTGCCCATATATGTTTTTCATTCTCTGGCAGATGTCTTCCAATGTTTGTTGTTCAGAAAATAACAACAGATCATTCAGCCTGTTCAAAGTCATTTGATGGTAATGTCATTGTAGTTAATGTTGATACATTTACTACATACATGTCATACAGACATGAATGTCACATTAATCCCGTGTCCATATGTCAGTGCTCATATGCCATCATCTGAGTCATTATATGTTGCATATACACAGCACCACCCTGAAGCAGAAACTTTTTTAGTGTACTCTGCCCCTCTCCCCCCACCAGAATATAGTCAATAATACGAAAGTTAGTTAATTCTTTATTCTTCTTTCACAGTGGAGTGATTGGTTTACTTTTGGGGTAGCTGAAGATTGTTCCTATGAGATGATTATCTATAATAGAAAACCATAAAATACCAGGTGTATTTTTAATATTTTTCATCAAGTATCCACTATGTCAGAAAATTATATTGTGGTGGTGTTATGTATTGACAGTTGAATAGATATGCCTTCTTGCCAGTTTAATATAAAATATTCTGTTCTTAATTTGTAATCAAATAAAGTAGCTGTGATACTTTCATTTAAGGGTTGCAATATGTCTGTAAACATAAAATGTAGTGACAAATAACATGTAATGTCTTAGTATTATCTGTAGTTAAGACACGTAGAAGTAGCAGGTGTGATTTTAGTGAGAAACATTATACACCATAATCACTGATCCTGTGATATTGCCAAAGAAGCAAAAAGATCAGAGATAGACCTTTAAAGAAAGTTGTAATTTAATAACTGGTTATCAATGTTCCTGTTGTCACACACTAAATGTTACAAGATTTATATTTTGAATTTACATGTTTTATATTTTTGTAAATAAAATGTCTTTTATACAGCTGCTAGAATTAAAATATCTCATTACCATTGCACTCCAGTGCCTGTGATATTTCCTTTGTATTTTTACAGTCAGTAACTGATTTTGAAAGACTGAAAATTGTTGACTGGTTTGGCAGTGTGCTGGTTTACAGAGCAATGTGAACTTCAGAAATTAAAGTTATTAATAAGTAGGTCTATACATCAAACACAAAAAAGGGTGTAGAGGCTTATAATGAGATGATAGCGATGGTGAACGTGGAAAGAAACAATGAAATTATTTTATAAGGTTTTAGGATTTGTTTATTTTCTTTGTTAACGTAAATAAACATAAGCATTACCATAAAAGTCTAGTAGCAAGTTTTTGAAACATTGTATGAAAAAGTTAGAGGTATTTATTGGAAGATACAGTTGACTGTATTCTTGTGGGACATGGGTGAAATGTGAGTAACAATAAAGAAATTTAATAATTGGTGTAAGGGCAGCGATATGGTGGGTTTTTTATATTAAAAAAGGATAGAGGAAGAAATAATATTGCATTTAAGCTGTCTCATAACAAATTCATCAGTAAAGTTTTCAACGAAGATTGATAGAAACAGTGACACTATGCTTCTGTTAATTTCTTTCTTTTCCTTTTTCTACACCTTGCTAATCCCTCATCATAACTGCCTTTATATTGCATTTGTATCTGTGGAGGTTTAAGCACAGTTGAACTTTCAAGAACAAAGCCAGGTTCCGAAATAATGCAAAGTCCTGATTGGAATTCAACAATATAATGAGGATAGTTCACAATTCACGACAGATACATGTAATGAACTGTAACAGGCACATAAAAAGGCACTCACACATACAAAACTTTAAGCTATCGGCAATTAGCCTTAATCAGAAAAAGAGAGCATTCCACACAGTCACACTTCAGTCGCACAACCATCATCTCTGACTAATACAACTTGAATCATGTTCTGCAGCGAGGAAATAGGAGGAGAGGGGAGTGGAGGTTGGGGGGGGGGGGACAGGAAAGTTGTGCATAGTGGTGGGGATGGATAGAGCAGATGCAGATTAGGAATGGAGTGTGAAGGGAAGCAAAAACACCGTGCACACTCAGACGCAAGCAAGCGCCCACAGACACGCACACACAGCACATGAAATGGGAGAGGGGCAGGAACAGCTTAATGTGGAGAAAAAGGGGTTATTGTAGGTTAAGGTCTAAACAATTTCAGGATCAGAGAATGTACTGTAAGGATAACAACCATCAGTGTAGTTCAGAAATGCTGATGATTGGTAGGATGATCCAGATGGCATGGGTTGTGAAGCAACCGTTGAAATCGAGCATATGCTCCACTGCATGTTGTGCCACAGGTGATCTACCTTGCTTTTGATCACAGTTTGGCAGTGGCCATTCACTGGAATGGACAGTTGGTTAGTGGTCATGCCAATATAAAAAAACTGTGCAGTGATTGCAGCACAGTTAGTAAATTAAGTGACTGTTGTCCTAGGTGGGCTCTCATTGGGTAGGACGAGACTGGAGTAGGAAGTGTTGGGTGGATGGATTGGACATTTTGCAGTGGGCTGGGTTTCAGGGTAGCAGAGATGAGGACAAAAAATCAAAACCATGGGGAATGGTGCATTTCAGTTGTTCCAGTACTGGGTGACAAGGTGAGCACTCTTTTGTTGCTGGTTACTTATGGTAGAGCCAGCATATTGAGAAGACATTCCTTCTCACTGAAGACATTCCTTCCATGGGTGGCTAGGGCTGTAAGAGAAAGATGTTGATTGAGGCATCAGTGAGGTGGAGGTTAACATCCAGGATTGTGGCGCAGTGGGTTGAGAAAGACCAGGTGCAGCAGATGGGGGAAGACGTGTTGAGGTTTCGAAGGAAGGAGGATAAGGTGTCGGCTCTGAGTCCACATCGTGAAAATATTGCCAATAAACCTGAACCAGACTAAAGGTTTGGGGTTTTGGGATGCTAGAAGGTTTCCTCTACACACCCCATAAACAGGTTGGCATAGGAGGTTGCCATGCCGTTGCTGCGGATTTGATTGTAACTTTACCCTAGAAGGAAGTGAATAGTTGGTGTTTATATAAAGTTGGTGAGGGTTATGAGGAATGAGGCATTGGGTTTGACTTCAGAGGGACGTTAGGAGAGTATTTGAAATCAGCAGGACCATTGGCATGTAGGATGTCAATGTATAGGGAGATGGCATCCACTACAAATAAGGATCTAGTAAGTAAAAGAGCAGGAATGATGGAGAGTCAGTGAAGGAAGTTGTTGGTATCCTTGATATTGGAGGATAGATTTTGGACAGTTGCTTGATGGTGTTTGTCAATAAGGGCTGAAACACTCTGTAGGAGCATAATAACCAGCTACAGTCGGGAATTACTTGGTTTGGCGAGCATGTAGAACAGGCCTGGCCAACATTTCTGCCCGGCAGGTGCACCTGCGACCTGCGGGCGGAGTACATTGTAGTTCAGGTTTTGATCGCGACCATGTTGCTAGCGTCACACACACTGCTGCGCACAGTGCGCAGGGCAGGGGCGCAGCAAAAGCTGCCCGTGGACAGCGGCGAGGGCGCCTGCGGCTGCAGGGCTGTGTTTGGCCATACCTGATGCAGAAGATAGGTAAGTGGATTGCTGTTGGGGTGAGGATGGAGATGGATTCAGGAGGGAGCTTCTGGGAGTGGTTTGTTTGATTTCAATAGGGATTGGAGATCTTGTTGAACTTTTGGGGATGGGATTATTCAGGCACAACTTGTCAGAGTTAGCAGAGTCCTTGTGCCAGGTAGTCCCTGTGATTAATAATAATAGTGATGGAACGTTTGTCTCCAGGAAGGAGGATTGTCTGGATTTGTTTTGAGTTGCTGAAAGGTTTAAGTTCTTAGGAAGGAACTTACAGAAAGATGGTGAGGCCAAGTTGGAGGTGAGAAATTCTTGGAGGGGGACTACGGATTGTTTAGATGTGAGTGTAGGGAGATCTCAGTTGGATGGTGGTATGAACCAGGTTAAGTATTGGGATTAGGTCAGCTTCTGTCAGACGGATTGATGGCAAAGTAGTGTTTCCATCATAGGGATTGGGGAAGGAGAGTAAGTCTTTGATAAGTCCAACATGGTTGAATTGAGGTGTAGGCCTAGAACTGAGACATTTGGATACAATAAAAAATTCTATGGGGTTGAGGTTTCTGGTGGATGGGTCACAGAGTTCTGGGGTTGTTTTGGCTCTGGATGTTGTGGAGAGTTGGTAAAGAATTTGGAGCAATGTGGTAAGTTTGAAAGGTCAGTTAGGCAAGGTCTGGGTGCTATGAGGGGTTCACAAGGAGTATCATATTACTGTGGGTAGGATATGGATTGGTTATTGGTGGTACAGCACAGCGATACAATCCCAGCAGGCTGAGTAACTTGTGGAGATGGTGTTCAAAGTGCTCCTTCAGTTGCTGGAAAGCAAAGGATTCGATCTGAGAGATGACATGTATGTAGATTTGGTTGCACATTAACGGTTATTTTGAAGGGAGAGAAGGTAGTTAAAAAATTTATATGCCATTGGGAAATTTTTTATAGAACTAGGACTGTAAGGGACAAGGATTGGTGCAATCTGAAAAGATGAGAGTGCCACGGAAATAATACACGAGTTGGGGTGGAAATCATTAAAAGAAAAGCATTATTTATTGTGGCAAGACTTATTTGAGAAATTTCTTTCACCAATTTTCTCTTCCGAATGCGAACACATTTTGATAGCATCCACCTACGTAGGGAGACACGATCATTGAAATAAAATAAGAGAGATCATATCGAAAACAGAAAGATTTAGATTATAAAAGCTCTTCAATGAACTCTATACCATGAACTTCAGTGTGAGCTGCAGAGTATTTGTGTATATGTAAGTACAGGTCCCTGTGAAAGGAGGGGTGAATCTAGAGAAAAGAAATTTTATAGTTGGACCATTGGGAGAGATTCCATGATTTAGGCA
Organism: Locusta migratoria; assembly: GCA_026315105.1. Classification (NCBI taxonomy): domain Eukaryota; kingdom Metazoa; phylum Arthropoda; class Insecta; order Orthoptera; family Acrididae; genus Locusta; species Locusta migratoria. Next base: position 277,379,775 of record CM048747.1, on the reverse strand, counting down.
GAATTTTAGGAATAGGATCTGGAATTGGATTTTGGCAAGGGAAAGGGATTACTTTTTTGAACTGGTGGAGATGGATGGAGCAGATTTCCATTGGAGCAGGGATGGAGAATGAAAGAGAAAATGGTTTTAAGAGATTAAGAAGAGCCTAAGGCCTGAGAGGACATGCCTCAATGCACAAAAATTGGCACAAATACACACATCACGCACACAAGTAGGCAAACAGTCATACACAATTACATGCAAACACACAAAATTATGCCCAAGAATAACAACCTATACAAAAGCACACACAATTGTGCACTCAAGCAGGCAACATAATGCAAAAATTATACACAAATTTATGAGCTGCTATGCAAATTTGCGCTTGGAGGCACTAAACAAGGGTGCATACGGGCGCACACAATTTTGTACAATCACATAAATTACATAAATATTGTACCAAGATGTGTGAAAGAGGCAAAGGATTTAGAGGAATGCAAATGATGAGTTCTTGTGTATGTGTGCGCATTGTTTCAAAATGGTTGGGTTTCAGGGGTCTTTTGGGTAAGATTTTTGACTTACCTAAAGTACAGGCTCGTCGACAGAAACACCAAACACACACAAAAACACACAAACATTCGAGCTTTCGCCACCAGTGGTGGCTTCTTCGGGAAAAAGAGGAAGGAAGGAGAGGAGAAAGAGAAGGATACGGGTTTTAAGGAAGTGGAAAAGGAGCCATTCCAATCCCAGGAGTGGAAGGACTTACCTTAGGAGACAAAAAAGGTAAACAAATACACACACACTCACACATATCCACATTCAAACACACTCTGCCTAGGTGTGTTTGGATGTGGATATGTGTGAGTGTGTGTGTATTTGTTTACCTTCTTTTTTGTCCCCTAAGGTAAGTCCTTCCACTCCTGGGATTGGAATGGCTCCTATTCCACTTCCTTAAAACCCGTATCCTTCCCTTTCTCCTCTCCTTCCTTCCTCTTTTTCCCGAAGAAGCTACCACTGGTGGCGAAAGCTCGAATGTTTGTGTGTTTTTGTGTGTGTTTGGTGTTTCTGTCGACGAGCCTGTACTTTAGGTAAGTCAAAAATCTTTATTTTATACCTATTTTCCCACCTGGAAAGTCTCCTATAATAACATGTAAAATATGGGAGGTAGAGTAATGAGCTGTGTGTAAGGGTATAACTGTAGAGGGGAGAAGTTAGCTGCATCAACAACCCACCCAGTGGGCATAAGGTTCTTTCTAATGTGCGTGGCAAGCATGGGGCCCCAAGGTAATGCAGTCTTTCTTCCTTCTTTCCTCCCTGAAAAATATTTCCTTTCCTTCCCCTCCCTCTCTGTTCCTGTCCTCAGTTCTTCCTCACTCTCCACTGGGCTACTGTTCATCTTAGGTATTATGATCAGAAATATTTTAAAAACCAACAGCCATAACAGTAACGATTTTATTATCTGGCAAACAGTTTTAGCACCTCATTAGTGCAATCTTCAGGCCTTCACAACATCCAAGAAGGAAATATAATATATATGGCTGAATTAAACTGGATTCACAGCTTCTATATGAACACTTGTAATTCAGCAATATGTATTACATTTTCTTCTTGGATCTTGAGATGACTTGAAGATGACACTAATGAGGTGCTGAAACTGGTTGCTAGATAGTAAACCATTACTGTTACAGCTGTTAGTTTTTAACATCTTTCTGATCAAAATTTAAACCAGTTATTGACCCACTCTCCTACCATCCCCAAACGTCTGGTCTGGTCAGAGGCTGACCTAGCTCATCCGGCGCCAGGGAGTGACCATTAACTTGTCACTACCCTCTCCCCGCGGGGCTACGTGCTAAACTTGAATAGCGGGGCTGCTGATTCACTTCTGCTATTCAAAAAATTATTGACGTAATTATGTTTTAGGATTTAAGGAAAAACTGGAAGGACTCTTATTAAATAAATTCAAATGTTCCAATTTTTGTAAATCTATCTGACTCAACAGTGAGGGTATTACTCTGCAGCTACTTAAACTAAGTTAAACTAACCTGAGGACAACACACACACCCATGCCCGAGCGGGGACTCGAACCCCCCAACGGCCGCCCGCACCTCAGTATGGCGCCCCAGTGCGTTCGGCTTATCTGCCACGGCATTAAATAAGTCAACATTTGTTATCTAACTTACAAAAGAAGAACATAATTGTTCATATTCAATTTGAAAAGAAATTAACAAGAAAATATCTACCAGAAATCCACTTTCCTTGCTTTTCTATTCGCAAAATCCTTGACAGTGTCACCAATTTCAATATTGATATCATGATCAATACTAATCAAAGAGAAATTGGTTAGTCTACTTTGTGATGACGATGACCTGAGGTATTTTTTTATTAATTTTAATTTATAAATGGGTCTTTTTCTGTGAGCTGCTGTGAATGGTTAGAAAAGTTCTAAATGTGTTAGATAAATTCAGAAATACTGGAATTAAATTGTTTGAAAATAAATAATGTAATATGTCCAGTGGGGTTGTGCAAACATCTAAAATAATGGTCGCAGCTCTATTTCATTAAAAAGATCATTTCCATCAATATCAGAATTCAATCCACTGCTCAGTTTGTTTTTTAATCTTGAACAGAGTCGCCACCTTTCTTTTAAATTTAAATTTTTCCAGTTACTCAAGTACTGTAGAAATTAGAAATCTGTGTTTTTCATTTAAATGTTCAAAACGTCCATCAAATTTTGTTATAGCGGTGTCTAGCAAGTAATAGTAGAAATGTATTTTGAAATACGTTTTTGGGTCTATTATTAGCTCATCTGCACTATCACAGATAATTTCTTTTTCTAGGAAGTGGATGGGTCGGTATGGGAAATTTTGTTTCATCATCGTCTTCACAAACTTCTTTTGCGTTTCTGATAATTTCCCTGGACGTGGATTCAATCCTAAATGCGAGTAATTCGTTTTTATAGAAGGAGACTTTCCTGGTGGGAAAAAAAGTATAAAAATATAGATTGTTTGATTTACCCAAAGCACAGGCTCGCCAATAGACACAAAAAACACAAATAAAAACACACACAAACATACAAGCTTTTGCAACCATTGGTTGCTTTGTCAGAAAAAAAAGGAAGGAGGGGAAAAAGGAAAGGATGCGGGTTTTAGGGGAGTGGATGAGGGGTCATTCCAATCCTGGGAGTGGAAGGACTTACCTTAGGGGGGAAAAGGAAGGTAAATACAAACACACCTAGGCAGACATTTGTAGAAAGCAAAGCAGTTTTTAGCTTAAGATATCATTTTTGACACTTCTGACAGAACAACGGTTTATTTTTGTAATGCTTTGCTGACAATATTAATTTTGGACAGTATGTCATACCAGATAACTATTGAGCAGATGAATTTGAATGACTTAAACTTTGCTATTAAAGAATTGGTCGTGTTTCACTTTCAGTATCTCCGTTATCATCAGAGTAAATTTTATATAAACCGTCATAGACCTTCCCTAAGATGAAATGAAGTGCTTTCAATGCTTCAAGTCTATTTTCCCACTGGGTATTGGACAATGGCTTTAAACTCAAGGTAGGTATTTCACTCATAAGTATTTGCCAACATGCTTTGGATGCAGAAAAAGACACACAGATTTCCTGAACTATAAAAAAAAAAAAAAAAAAAAAAAAAAAAAAAAAAAAAAAAAAAAAAAAAAAAAAAAAAAAAATCTGTTTTTCCTCATGAACATTCAGTAGCATCATTCACTACTAAATTGAGACTGTGTGCCACACAAGGGATGTAAATTGCATGTGGGTTAAAGTAGTATTTTTTCTGAAGACCTACATGTTTACCTCTCATATTCGCGCCATTATCGTAACCTTCACGGCGCAAATCTTGCAAATCAATACTACAAGTGGAAAAGAAATGTAGCTAAACTCTGTCTATTAGTAGCTGTAATTGTGAAAAATCCCAAAAAATGTTCCTTGACTTCAGCTTTCTTTGTAGAGGAATTAAGAAAAACGAATCTGATCACTATTGAAATCTGTTCTTCATGTGCTTCATCGAATGTGCAATCTAAAATAATAGAAAAATATTTCTATTTCACTGTAGTTCGCCGCCCCGGCCGTGACCGTGTGTCACTAGTCTCGGCAACGGAGTGACAGAAAAAGATGTGGTTTCCACAGCACTGCTCTGCGGTCAGATCCAACGTAAACGAAGCAACAGAGGAAGCACAGCTGTGTAATGTGGTTGAAAAATGGTAAAACAAACAAACATGTACTGTTTAGGTAACAATTTGTGTTTGTATGGCAGAATCACTATGTGAAGCTTTAGAAAATATCCAAAACATGAATCAAAGAAAAACATAGTAATTTTGTGATCCAAATTGATTCTATCAGTATTGTACATGCACACTCGTCATATATACAGTAGGCTTCTTCTGAAAGATATGTTTCTTAAACAAACTAGTCATGTCAATATGCTATATTAAAAATAGCTTTATGTAAGGGCTATAGAGTCACATTCTTACAAGTAAATATTTTTTGTTAAAACACAAATAAGAAACTAACAAAAAAATTGGTTTTAGGTGCATTTTCCCCAAGTTTCTCTAAAAAGATGCTAGCGCACTTCGGGTGCCAGCCGTTGTTATGGACGTACCACTTTTCCCACCACTGCAATGCCTGCAGCACGTGTGGGAGTGAGATGGCTATATGCCAAACGCTGCAAGGGGAAAACGAAGGAAGGCATTTTTTGCAACACAGTGAGGGTACTATGTGGAGATGGCAATGTTGTAGAGTACTTTTATTATCGGGATTTTAGCACTAATATATATATTTGCTACCCTTTTTCATTTGCCATAGCAATACCATTATGCCTAACGAAATACCGTGAGCTCATTACACGTATTCATGTGATTAGCAGAAATGCATATCTTTCTTGAAAACCAAAACCAGTCTGATGGGCAGGGGTGTAGCAAAGGTGCCCGTGCCCGTGGGCCTGTGATAGATGCATAAAAAAAGTAGATTCTGCTTACAATGGGGTGCTGTAAACACTTTTCCATCTGCCAGAACGGTTGAACTTATTACTACTTTAGTGCTAATGCTACTCGCAACACATTTTACATACAGTATCCCCATACATCACTGAATGCAACAGCAACACTACATCACTATACCGGTGCAGCAAGTAGTTAAGGAGATATGACATCGTAAATAATGAGAATTACGAGAGTTGTCGAAACGTGCTTCAGTTGGAAATGGAGTGAAAAGTACCCATTATATAATCAACCAGTGTTGAACTTTTCTTAACTTACAACTGGCCATCAGGCCAGGACCCATGGGGGTCAACCGTGCGCAGGTCCTGGTCGCCACTCGCTGAGGGCTCCCAACTGTATCCTTGGATGGTCGTGGGTGAGCAGGGCAGGGGCAAGGTCCTGAAAGCTGAATGCCAAGGGAGGAGGGACGCCACTATCAATTTTCCAACTTTCTGCCCCATTTCCTCTCCTATCCAGTCAAAACGCAGGTTGTATCCATTACAGAATTCAAGTGTTTCCACTACCCAATGTACATGAACATGCGAGTCACAGGTATTTTGAAGCCGGAAAGTATAAATTTATAATTAGTAGTGCCGCCCATGGGTCTGGTTCAGGTTTATTGACAATATTAAGGTTAAGGGCACCTTGCCCTCCTTCCTTCAAAACTTCAATTCCTCCTCCCCTATCTGCTTTAACAGGTCTTTCCAAAGTCAACGTGCCACATTCCTCGATGTTAACCTGCACCTCACTGACGACTCCACCCACACTTGTGATCATATTATACCTACCAACCACTAACAGTACGTACAATTTGAAAAGTTGCCATCCCTTCCACATCAAAACATCCCTCCTTTACAACCAAGCCACTGGTGGATGGTGTGACAAGAATTTCCTTTCTCAATATGCTGAAGGGCTCACAAAGGCCTTCACAGATAAATTACCCCACAATCGTAGTCCACAAGCAGCTCACTTGCATCATATCCCCTCACACTCCTAATTCTACCTCTAACATTAGTAACCACCCACAAAAGAGCACTCCCCCTTCTCACCCAGTACTACCCTGGACCGGAACAGTTAAACTACATCCTTCGGCAAGGTTTGGATTTTCTGTTCTCATGCCCAGAAACGGGAGACATGCAGCCCAAGATCCTGCACAACCCTCCTAAAGTGGTGTCCCGTCACCCTCCCAAACTCCAAACATCCTTGTCCATTCCTTTGCCCTCTGACACAGGGATCATATCCCTATGGAAGACTGCAAGACCTATCCTATCCATCACCCAGCACTTCATGTCCTAGATTAGATTAGTTATTCATTCCTTAGATCCATGTTGAGGGGATCCTCGTGGATATGGAACATGTCAATCAGAGGCCAAGTCACTTATGAAAGCAGCTATGTAATTTATCAACTGTGCTGCAATCACAGCACAGCTTTCTGTATTGGCATGGCCATTAACTAGCTCTCCATAAGGACAAATGGCCACTGCCAAACTGTACCCCCAGGGGGCCCACAGCTCTTTTGTGGGTACATGTATGGCGTGCATGGGGCCCCGAGCCGAAAGCCCCAGGCTGCTTCACTTTCCCTCCCGGTTCATGCCTTCACCCGGAGACGGGCGTCCTTTGCGAGTAATGGTGGTTTCCTGTCCTAGTTTTTCTTTTTCCTTGGGGTCTCCCTTTCCTAACCTTTGCTTCTGTCTTTCTCTCCTTGCTGTACGTTCCTAGCCCTCCTCTCCTCCTCATTAGTCTCCGCTTCGGCGTTTGAGACACTTCTTTATCTTCACTTCCTCTATTCTTCTTCTTTCCTCTATTCTTCTTTCCTCCCTGCGCCTGTCTGAAGGCTGACCCACGCATTATCATGCGTAGCAGGTGACGGAGTAACGCGTAATTCCCCGCCCTGGGTAGACAAGTAGGGCATGTACGTACCCCCTGGTAAAAGCCAGGCCCAGGGAGGGGTGATTACCTGAGCTGGTACCTTCCGAACATGCCGATTGGTCCCTCCGTCCATTCTCGGGAGGTGTGAACAATCACCTAAGGCGGGTAAGCCCTCGGAGGGCCCCCACTAGGAAGGAGCGCGCCATCGGAGACACCGGTAATCACAATGACTTCCTTTTCTTCTACTGTGACTTTGACCCAAAAAAGAAAGATCGATTCATCTTAGCATAAGAAAACTTTGCCCAATCTTCCGAAATTCCTAGTTGTTTCTCGAACCGACGGTAAAGATTTCACCTCTGTAAATCCTTTCCTCATTCAGAAAGGTGTTGATGTGATTGCTGGCCCTGTTAAGACCTGTTCGCGTCTGCGCAATGGAACATTGTTGCTTCCATGCGCAAAAACTAGTATGGACTATATTGCTACACACATTTCCTGTCCAGGTAGAAGCGCATCGCATGCTCAACTCGTCATGGGGGGTAGTTTTCACGAGATCCCTTGTTGGGTTGTCTGACAAAGAAATACAAAACTACATGTCCGATCAGGGTGTAACAGCTGTGCATAGGGTTTTGAAAAAGGTTGATAACCAGCTGACACCAACTCACACTGTGTTTTTGACGTTCGACAGAGTTGAACTCCTGTCAAAGGTCAAAGCAGGGTATGAAGTTATCTCCGTTCACCCTTATGTACCAAACCCAACGTGCTGTTTTCAATGCCATAGATACAACCACACCCGTCAATCTTGCCCTAATACAGCAAAATGTGTCACTTGTGGTAGGGACGCCTTAATTGCAATGTGACCGTGTGGCTTCCTCTCGGGACTGCCCTGTTTATAAGGATGAAAAGGTCATTCAGCAAATTCGGGTGATGGAAAAGGTCTCAACATCTGCCGCTCGAAAGTTGTTGGCAAGTCGAAAGCCCACTGTCCTCCCAGCGGGCACATACAGTAAGGTACTCAGCTCCACTCGACCTACGAAGGATGCAGGTACGCAGACCTGTGGTTTAACTTTCGCTGACACAGTTGTGCAATCGGCCAGCCCGAAGATTGCCCTTCCACATCCCCGCTTCCTCCTGCTGCTTCTAAAGTTCAGTCTTCGTCAACCTCTAATAAACCGCGGGCACCTAAATAAGATGCTCGGACTTCGAAAAAGGAACTGGTCCGTGACGATTTTCTATGTACTCAGGCTTCTCAATCGTTAACTGCCTCTTCTCACCGTCACTCTTCCAGAATAGCCAATAAAAAAAAAAAAGTTCCTCTCCTTCCCCACCGAGGCGTGACTCATCAGTCACGCAGCCCAACAGTAGTCGGCCCCGATCATCTTCTGTCTCACCGGGACACACTACTGTTAGCCGGACAACCGGCATTTTACCAGCGGCAGAAGCTGCCCCTCCTGATCAACTCAGGAAGGTGGCAGATGCATCAGTTGAACCTATGGAACATGATTCTCTGCCTCTAGATAGCAACAGTAGTGCTCCCTCGAAGTCCGGTCCTCAGCAGCCGTCGGGGTGAACCCACCTGCTTGTTCCTTTTCACCTTCTTTTCTTCTCTCATTTTTTGTCATGGCGCTCCTTCAATGGAATATTCGCGGCTTTCGTTCCAATCGGGAGGAATTAAAACTTCTCCTTCGATTGCACTGCCCGCTTCTAGTCTGTGTCCAAGAAACTAAGTTACTTCCATGTGATCGTGCAGACTTCCCCCACTACACCTCTGTGCGTTTCGACCTGCCACCTGTGTGTGTAGGGGTTCTGATGCTCATTCGGGATGACATCTATCACCATCCTATTTCATTGCATACTCACCTTCAGGCAGTTGCCATCCGCATCACTCTATCCACCTTTTCCTTTTCCCTCTGTAATATCTGTTCGCCATCATCTTCCGCCCTTACTGGGGCAGATGTGCTACACCTCGTTGACCAGCTCCCTTCAGCTTTCGTGTTGGTAGGCGACTTTAATGCCCACCACCCCCTATGGGGCTCTCTGGCACCTTGTCCAAGAGGCCCCCTTTTGGTGGACCTTCTCCAACACCTCCATCTTGTCTGCCTCAACACCGGTGCACCGACCTTCCTTTCCAACACAACACATACGTATTCCCATATAGACCTCACAATATGCACTCCTCAGCTTGCCGGTTGGTTTGAGTGGTATGCACTTTCTGACACATACTCGAGTGACCATTTCCCTTGTGTCATCCTTTTCCTGCATCATTCCCCATCTCCTCGTCCCACCAGTTGGAACATCTCTAAAGCCGACTGGGGGCTTTATTCTTCTATGGCCGTTTTTCACGACCAGAATTTTTCCAGCTGTGACAGTCAGGTCGAATACCTCACAGCTGCCGAAGAATCCATACCTCGTACATCCTCTTCTCCATGTCACGTCCCAGTCCCTTGGTGGACTGCAGCCTGCCTCGACACTCTTAGAGCCCGGCTCTGTGCTTTACGCACCTTCTGCCGCCACCCAACGTTGTAGAATAGTATCAATTATAAACGACTGCGAGCGCAATGTTGTCGTGTTATACACGACAGCAGAAAAGCTTGCTGGACTGCTTTTACCAGTTCTTTTAACTGCTTTACTCCCTCCTCGGCTGTCTGGGGTGATCTACGCCATTTATCCGGCATCATGGTCCACTTCCCGATTTCTGACCTGACCGTCGAGAATGCAGTCCTTGTGGACCCCGCTGATGTTTCCAACGCATTGGGCCGTTCCTTTGCGGAGGTTTCGAGGTCTGCCCATTACCACCCTGCCTTCCTCCCTCGCAAACAGGTAGAGGAGGCATTGCTGCCTTCTTTCCACTCTTTTAATCGTGAAAGTTTGAAAGTTATAATGTCTCCTTCACCATGCACGAGCTACACCATGCTCTCGCCCTGTCCCGATCTTCTGCTCCGGGCCTGATTCCATCCATATTGAGATGCTGAAGAACCTTTCTCCTGCGGGCAAGTGTTTCCTACTTAGCACCTATAATCGCATATGGACTGAAGGTCAGGTTCCCACAAGTTGGTGTGAAGCCAGTGTTGTCCCCATCCCCAAACCAGGGAAAGACAAATGTCTTCCATCCAGTTATCGCCCCATTTCTCTTACTAGCTGTGTCTGTAAGGTGATGGAACGCATGGTTAACGGTCGGTTGGTCTGGCTCCTCGAATCTCGACACCTCCTGACTAATATTCAATGTGGTTTTCGTAGACACCACTCTGCTGCTGATCACCTCGTCACCTTGTCGACCTTCATTATAAATAGCTTTCTAAGGAAGCGTCAAACAGTAGCAGTGTTCTTCAACTTAGAGAAGGCTTACGATACCTGTTGGAGGACAGCCTTCTCCGCACATTGTACACATGGGGCCTTTGTGGCCGCATCCGTCTCTTTATTCAAGCGTTTTTGGCGGATCGCAAGTTCCGGGTATAGGTGGGCTCTGTTTTGTCAGATACCTTTCGCCAGGAGACTGGGGTGCCACAGGGCTCTGTCTTGAGCGTGGCTCTTTTTGCCATTGCAATCAATCCGATCGTAGACTGCTTTTCACCAGACGTTTCCGGATCTCTTTTTGTAGATGATTTTGCAATTTATTGCAGCGCCCAGAGGATGTGTCTCTTGGAGCGTCGTCTTCAACGCTGTCTTTACCGCCTATATTCTTGGAGGATTGCGAACGACTTCCACTTCTCCACTGAGAAAACGGTGTGTATAAACTTTCTGGAGATACAAGGAATTTCTTCCACCTTCTCTACGTCTCGGCCCCGTTGCTCTCCAATTCGTGGAGACAACAAAATTCTTGGGGCTAATGTTGGATCGTAAACTTTGCTGGTCCCCACATGTTCTCCATGTCCTCAGGGGCACATTTTGGGGAGCGGATCGTAACGTCCTGCTTCACCTTTACCAGGCCATTGTTCACTCGAAGCTCGACTACGGAAGCTTTGTATACTCTTCTGCACGGCTGTCGCTTCTCTGCCATCTCAGCTCTATTCACCGTCGGGATTATGCCTGGCGACCGGTGCATTTTATACCAGCCCTGTTGAAAGTCTGTATTCCGAAGCTGCTGTATTACCCTTGACCACTCAGCGTGACATACTCTTAAGTCGGTATGCGTGCCGACTGTGGTCGATGCCCAACCAGCCATCTTACCCATTATTTTATGATGACTCACTCGATCGCCAATATCAGTTGTCTGCGATAGCCTTGCTTCCACCTGGAGTTCGGTTTCGCCGCCTGCTTCAGCGGCTCGATTTTACCCTTCCTTCCATCTTTCGGTTGAGTGAGAGCCCATTGCCACTGTGGCATCAGACCCAGGTTCACACTCACCTTGAACTTGGTTCGCTGCCCAAGGAGAGCACTCTGGATTTGGTATACCACTCGAGGCTTGTCAAACTCCATTCAATGTTCGATAATGCCATATTTATTTACACTGATGGTTCCAAGAGCACTGATGATGTCGGATCTGGCTTCGTCGGCGGGGACGACCTGTTCCAATACAAGCTCCCTGTCCGGTACTCGAATTTCACAGCTTAGCTTTTTGCTCTCCACCAGGCTGTTTTATACATCTGCCGTCGCCGCCATCCCTTTTATGCCATCTGCTCTGACTCCCTTAGTGTCCTGCAGAGTTTTAAGGACCCTTTCTTGATCCATCCTCTCGTATATCAAATCCAACACTCCCTCCAGTTGTTAGCAGATAACAGCTATCACATTTCTTTTCTGTGGGTCCCTGCCAAGGCAGCAGCTCTTTTGCCTTGCATGGCTACTTTTTGCATCCCATCAGATGATGTTCAATGGGCTCTTCGCTGGAGTATTGTGTCCTGGGGCACAGGGCATGGTTCTCACTCCACGACAATAAATTGAGAACTGTAAAACCGATCCCGACTGCTTGGAGGACCTCCTCACGCCCCTCTTGGCGAGAGGAGGTCATCCTGGCCCGGTTGCGGATCGTTCACTGCCGTTTCAGCCACTGTCATTTGCTAACTGCCGACCCTGCACCGCTGTGCTCCTACTGTGAAGTGCTGACGGTGCGACATGTTTTACTGTCTTGTGTTAATGTTAATCATCTCCAGGTAGCCTTTCACTTTCCGTCTACTCTGGAGGACCTTTTAGCTGATGACACACAAGCAGCTGCTAGAGTTTTGGGTTTTATCAACATGGTCAATTTATCAAAGGATATTTATCCCTTTTAATTGTTTTTTATCTTTCATTTTTAGCCTTCTCTTGATACTCTATCTGGTAGTTATCAATTTTTTCGAGATCTTGCGAATCTCTGTTCCGATCTGGGCGCTAATGACCTGAGAAGTTGTGCACCCTAAAACCTGGGAAGGGGGGGGGGGGGGGGGGAAACACAGCCTGCCACCCTGTGGCACAATATGCAGTGGAGCATGTCCATGATTTCAAAATCTGCTTCATATCCCAGGCCATCTGGATCTTCCCACCCACCACCAGCTTTTCTAAACTGACAGTACATTCTCTGATCCCAGAATTATTCAGGTCTCAACCTAAGATAACGCCCCTCTCCCTTTTCTCCTCACTCTACAGTTCCTGCCTCCTCTAGCCTTCAAATCTCCCATTCCACATGTGTTTGTGTTTTTGCTTTACTTCTCTCTCCTAAGCTGGATCTCATATCACTCCTCTATTATGTACATGCTCCATAAGACTGTGCTGTAACCTTCCTCATCACTGCCTTGCAACCTTCCAACCCCCTGTCCCTGCCCCTCCCCTCCCCTCCCCTCTCTTCACCACAGAGTGTGATTCTGAGTGCAGCAGCTGGAGATGATGACTGTGTGTCTGTGAAGTGTGTCTGTGTGAATGCTTTTTTTCTGACAAAGGTTAAAGACTGATAAATTAAGTGTAGTATAAGCGATTGCCAAAATTAATGATGGAGAAACTTATAGCCTGAGAAGTACTAAGGAAATACAGTAGAAGAATACACAAACATACATGGTGGCATGAGAAAATTAAGATTTACATTTTATGGGCTCATTAAAAAAGTAGAACCCCTGAAGTTGACAAAACACACACACACACACACACACACACACACACACACACACACATATATATACCAGTGAGATTCACAGGAAGTAATAGCAATAGTGAGGATAGAGCTGACTGGAGCTGGGATACGCTCTACATTATATGCACTTCACCTAAAGCGTGCTCTCATCGGCACCTGTGGCGCAATCATGGGCGGCACCAGATTTGAATGCACTGTGTACAGATATAGCACGCCTCCCCCTTCACAAGATGCCAGCTCATAGCACAGAATTTCCATAGATTTACTGTCACTTACACTTACTGACATGGTGGAATCAGTGTTGTGGCTGATGACCGTGATGTGGTGTTCAGTGTCTCGGACACCAATTTGAGACAATATGTGATGGCACGTCTGGCTGGTGCAGTTGTCATACCGCCCCTTTCTCCACCATCGGCAGAGCCAAAGTCTGTGGTGACAAGGAGCTGGGGTGATTCCACAGGCACGGTGTCTATCCCACCCCCATATTCTGGACTGGCCTTGCAAAAGACCGAGATGGCTCAGATAGCCTTGTGTTGTTCCTGATTATCTCTCCCTGATCACCCATTTTTTATGACACACAAGTCAAATAACCATAAAAATGATTCATTCAACCTAATTATTTGAGCTACTGGAGGAGAAAAATGAAATGTACATACATTTAAGACACACACAATGGTAAATGAAAGCACAATGATGGAGTTTCGCAAATTGGTCACAAACTGATATTCATCCAAGTATCAGTGGAAAATGTTAAACAGTGTGAATGAATGTGAGAGACTGCAGCACATTTTCACCACACATCAGCAAGGACAGTAGAGGGGACATGTCCATAGCAGTAATAAAGTATTTGCTAATGTCATTACAGGTACTCAATCAAATAGTAAATATGCGCCGTTGGTAGGAGTGTAAGCAATTTATGCAGATATTAGCATGTGAGAGGAGACATTTAGTTGTGCTCAAATAAGCTATTTTGAGTAATTAGCAACTTACTCATCAATTAAACAAACCGATTTGACAAAGCTGGTAGGCATAGATGAACTATGGCCTAACACAGCATCAAGATTGAAGAGATCAGCATAGAATGACAACAGAATATCAGAACTTAATATACTTCAGAGAGGCACTCTCCGCCCCTGATTTGTCGTCATCATCATCATCAATCTGATATGCAAGTGGCACTTCAGTGAGCACAAGGAACATTAAAGGACGACTCACAGAAACGGGACTGGGTTCACTGTGCCTCTTGTGCAGACTACCATTGACCTCTATACACTAGAAACTGCATTGGCAGAGGTGTTGGCCCATGACAAGGTGAGTGTGAACAGTTTTAACATTTTGTGATTTGCCTGGACTCTGGCATAAGCTTTCAGGCTGGATATTACAGTGTGTTGCAGAGTAGCCAGATCATCCTTTCTACACCTGTGATCCACCAGCCATTGTCTTCTACCAAGTTGATTTAACTACTTCTAGTTTTCTCCTTTGGCAGAAATACTTATATTGTCAACATACAATTTACTAATTTTCCATTTAGCTGCAAACAATGTTTGCCTTCTTTCTCTCCCATTATTTCTGTTACTTGATTTAATTTGTTTTCTATGTCGTTGGTTGGCGGAAGTTATTTATCACAACATTTTGGGCACTGAATACCTAGTTGTTATGCACCCAAAACCTGCTTTCCATCCATCATTGACTAGAGTAGACATCACTGAGGCCAACATCAGTGATGAGTTCCCCTTTAAACTGAGCCCCAATGACTGGCAAATACTCATTTGGAGGCACCTTGGACAGCAATGGAATACCAGTGTGCCTGCTGTACAGCCCAGGAACTAGACATGATGGTCTAGAGTGCGGTTTCATTTCACATCAGGACCACTTTGACTGTTAACTGAGCCACTGACAGGCACAAAAATAGACAATCACATTCACACGACTTAAATTTTCGGCCAAGGCTTCCATCAGAAAAAGAAACACATACATTCACCATCAGATAGCTATACACATGTCTCTGGCCATGCAGTCTCCTTTACAAATGAAATACGCCTTACCAAAATTCTCCCAATAAACTGAAATCGACCAGTTGCCTCCCCTACAACTGTCCTTACATGCTTGTTCCATTTCATATTGCTGCGATTAGGTATTTAAGTGATTTGATTCTGTTAAGCAGCACAATACTAATGCTGTATTTAAACATTACAGGATTGTTTCTCCTACTCATCTGTGTCACCTTACATTTTTCTACTTTTTGCGCTAGTTGCCATTCGTCATACCAACTTGAAATTTGGTTCAAGTCATCCACTCTTCTACCTGAGTGATAAGTCTACAATGTAGCAAGCTCAATCTTGACTTTAAATGGTTTATGACAGCAACTTAGGTTTCAACATTTTAATGTTTCTTCTATCACGTGATTGCACTTCATCTTTCCCTTAGGGGGGAGGGAGCTGCGAATCTAAATCGAGAATTTGCTAGCCTCAACAATATCAATTAAATGTCTAAACAGTTTATTAAGTGAGTCTAGTAAGTCTTAACCTGTCTAAAATCTAACAGGGAGCAAATAAAAACCTTTCAATTGTATAAATTGCTGATACTTCTGTAAAATCTCTGGTTTGGCTCACAAATATTGTTCAGTCCATTCATGTGAACACTTCAAGAAGAGTAATCAGATATCCTCACTTACATAATGATAAATTTGGAAAATGTGTTTGACCTCTACAAGTCACAATCTAAATTACAAATTAACATGTGTAATTTTATTTCTTACAATGTTACACCTCAATTAGTAAAATGGGAAGTGACTGAAAGCCAATAAATATAAATATTTTCCAATGGAGTTACAGTCTTACAGTACATTCACACTTAGTTATTCTAATTACAATAATTCTATCAATGTTAGTTTGTATTGTTCACACTGAGTGAGGTGGTGCAGTGATAACACAGTGGACTCGCATTTGGAAGGATGGTGGTTCAAATCCATCTCCGGCCATCAAGATTTATGTTTTCCGTGCTTTTCCTAAATCACTCCAGGCAAATGCCGGGATGGTCTCTTTCAAAGGGCATGGCCGATTTCCTTCCACATCCTTACCCAAAACTCCGAGCGTAAGCTCCGTCTCTACTGACCACGCTGTCAACAGGACGTTAAACTCCATGCTTCCTTCCTCCTGTGTTGTTCAGCAGCATCTTCCACCAAAGTGTGGTCTTTGTTCAGGTGACAACAGATGTCTGTTTTTTTTTATTATTAGTGGCTGCAGCGAACAGGCACGTTACATTTAAGAAAGAAAATGGGATCTTTTACATGAATATTTACTGTAAATGTTGTAAATAATTTAAAGAGAATGTTTTGAGCTTTTCAATTATGAGGTAATCACATATTTAAAAATGGTCAGTTCATGTGGGTTGACCCAGCTGTATAAGAAGTCTTCATGCACAAGTGATATCTGATGGGATACATTTTGTCTACAAAACATGACCCTGCATGTTTATGCAATTGCTTATTCTGGTCCAGACCATTAATTCCAATACTGATCCCTAGTGTTATCATATTACTTCCTGTCTGTTTTCTTCTAGAAAATTATATGGACAAAATTCCAATGTCCACTGTTAAGTCTGTGAAATGTTACAACTTTGTGGATTATTTTTTCTTAAATTCTTTATTTTGCAGTAATATGACAGTTGTGCTCTTTATGCTTATATCTTTTATCAAGACCGAAAAGTCGGGAAGAAATCTTTAAGTTTAGCATTCCACTGTTCCTAATGTAAAAGAGCAATACCCTTGGTTAAAACTTCCTGGCAGATTAAAATTGTGTGCCAGAACTGGGACTCAAACCTGGGACCGGGCAAGCGCTCTACCGACTGAGCTATCCCAACACGACTCACGATGCCGCCTAACAACTTTACTTCCTCCAGTACCTCGCCTCCTACTTTCCAAACTTCGCAGAAGTTCTCCTGCGAAACCTGCAAGACTAGCACTCCTGGAAGAAAGGATATGGTGGAGACATGGCTTAGCCACAGCCTAAGGGATGTTCTGGAAACATCGGTTTTGTTGCGAGCACTGACGAAGCCACCGGTGACTGGGAGAATGTGTGTTCCTGCACTGCACTTTCTTCTTCTGTGTTAATATTGTCACCGTCAGCCTCCTGTACCTGACTAGGCTCTTGTTGAGGCAGACTTGGTAAATTACCAGAAGACGCTCCTAATGCCTTAATGTAGAACACTGTGAACTGCATAGCCTCTGTCACGTAATAGGCCTTTTTAGTTCCTGAGCCACTTTTAGGTGGCTTCATGTTAAAAACAGCGCACAAATTATTCCACCTATCATTGTAGGTGGTCACTAAAACAAACAGAAAGACCCAATTTGAAAACTCCATAGCAGATATTGTGTAACTAACTTAAGTCAATATCATTTGGTTAAAAAGTAATGCAATTTACTTATGTTACAGGTTCTTGGGGACTGGTTCTACATTTTCATCGATTGCTCTTTATTTTGCTAGAGCGGAGACAACAGTTGGTGGAATTGTGGTGGAGACATCAAGAATAATTTGGCAAGTGTTGAGAGACAGACATGCAGATACCAAACAGTGTAAAGTGGAAATCAATCGCAGAAGGTTCAAATCACTTTGGAACCTTCCAAACTGCATAGGAGCATTAGATGGAAAACATGTCAAATTCGAGAAATTTGCAAACAGTGTTTCTACAAACTTCAATAACAAATCATATAATTCTTTGATATTGATGGCTTGTTCAGATGATGATATATTCCTTACCATTGAAACCAGTTTTTCTGGGAGGAATAGCAATGAAGGCATATTCAATAAATCTGCTATAAAATATTGGGTGTAAAATCATGGACTTGATATCCCTGCCCCACCAAAGTTGAAAAACGACAATGGTAATCCCTTTCCATATTACTCTGTTGGCAATGAATCATTTTCGCTTTCACAATATTTAATGAGACCATACTCTTGATGAATTTTTGATAATGTGAAAAGAATTGTCAACTATAGGCTAAGCCAAGGACCAAAAACTATTGAACATGCTTTCGTTATGGGATGCAAAAAATTTGCTGCTGTTAATGGTCTTATATGCATTCGACGTTCGGAAAATGTGGATTTTGTCATTAAAGCTGCATATGTCCTTCATAATTACGTACAGAAACGAGAGAAGCGTGGTTACATGCCAAGATATTTTGAAGATTGTAAAAGCACTAACAACAATGTAGCACAACCACTATAATCGGGCTGAAACACGATGATCCCTGGCTCCGCCTGCTGGGCGGGGAGGTCGCCCTGATCGGAGAAACGAAATTCAACCTTGTTGTCAAATAGTGAGTTCACTGCTGGACAGTATAGCTATAAATGGTTGCTGTTGTCTGACAACTGGCAGAAGTGCACAGAGCAGCTGGATGTGCGCATGCACACAGCAACATTCTCATTTGACTTATTCAAATGGTCTGCTGCTGTGCCAGCACTCAAAGCCGATTGGCTCAAGCAGCAGGGATCATCGTATTTCAGCTCAACTATAGTGCAAAACCTGATGATAAACAGATCCTCTTCTGCACAGGATATCAGAAATTTGGTTAAATATTTTATTTCGTCACAAGCAGCCCTACCCTGGCAATGGAAATATGAAATTATTTAATTTTAACCTACAAAAACTTGTTTTAAATTGTATTCATTCTACATTGAAATAAAACATTATATACATGCAATATTAACTTCTTTGGCTACTTCAGTCCACACCTTTTCAGTCTTGTCCTTCCTAGAATATCCCAGAAATCTGTAATTGTATAATACAGGATGTCTCTCAACTTTCTTTACTAATTTAATATTGACCACCTGGTCTTTATTATCAGCACTGTTGCGACGAGGCTGAATACAGAAACTGAATGATTTCAATCACTTCCAACTTGACACGCTGAGTAGTCTGCGACAAATTATTAACAGTTCACTGACCAGTTAGTAACCAATAGTGCTGTGTGCAGCCTCCCATTGAATTACATGGGCTGTGACTCACAAGAGACTCATTAGCGGTTCATGTCAGCAACCAGTTTCAGTTGAGTAGCTGTGTGTGCAGACTGCCTTACACTTTACTTACAACATTTTATTTCTGAATATGCAGAATGGTTAATAAAAATGGGACAATATGCGTCTCATATTTACTTTGTCAGGGCAACGGGACGCTTGGACTAAATAAGGGATGATTTCATAAAATACAGGACGTCTGGACACCCTAATGTACTCCATAATTTCATCAAAGGAGAAAGCTTTGGAAGAGACTGAAATTGTAGAACATTCTCCTGTAGGGAAAGGTAGATTGTTAAACAATCAATTGATTAGCAGAAACCAGGTTTATTACAACCTGATGATACTCACCATACTATTCACAAATAATATGTTTTCATCTTATCTGTGAGATACCATCCAAGCCATACCCTGTCATGTAAGTGGTTAGCCCGTATTATTGCTTCTTCCTTACCTGCATCTGGTTTTTCTATTATTTTATGTTTTTCCAGCTAGACAGCTTTTTTGGTTTCTACAAATGTCTGCCTAGGTGTGTTTGGATGTGGATATGTGTGAGTGTGTGTGTATTTGTTTACCTTCCTTTTTGTCCCCTAAGGTAAGTCCTTCCACTCCTGGGATTGGAATGGCTCCTTTTCCACTTCCTTAAAACCCGTACCCTTCCCTTTCTCCTCTCCTTCCTCCCTCTTTTTCCCGAAGAAGCCACCACTGGTGGCGAAAGCTCGAATGGTTGTGTGTTTTTGTGCGTTTCGTGTTTCTATCGACAAGCCTGTACTTTACGTAAGTCAAAAATCTTTATTTTATAACAGTTTATATTTTATAATATTAAAGTTTAGCCCTAATAATTTGGTTCCGCTTGAGTTATTCTTTTAATGACTGTAACTGATAATCTAAATGATGCTGGTTAACGATGCCATCTACCATAAAGTACATTACTACTTTGCCTGCCTGGCTAGCCCTGATGTGTGGTGGATGAGCTCCTGGCCACATTTTATTTGAGTACTGGCAACTCGACACTGTGCCATCAGAGACGTGGTTGGCTCCACCTAAATGTAAGCTTATATATTATTTATATAATTTCTGTTATACCACAGTTTTCAGTAGCTATTGCTATTACTACACTTTGCTTTTGCTCCCCCATTTTAAGTCACTACTGTTTTATTTGGCATTGACAAAAGGATTCTTTCCTAAGGATTTGACTTTTTAACTCTTGGGAGCATAGAGCCATGATGGTTTCCCAAGTCTATTTTATGTAAGGCTATATTTTTATCGTCTAATAGATATGAGCGCACAGCCTGGAATTGTGCTACATATTTCTGGCCCGACCCCTCTTTCCCTTTTCCAAAGTTATGTTAAACTATTATGTAATACACATTTGTATAGTTTTGTAATATGCACCTCATACCCTTTTTTGTCCTAGATAATCTGATGAGGCCCCAAAAAGGCAAAACATGTCATACTTTATATAGATTAGATTACATTAGTAGTTTGTGCCATAGATCCATGTTGAGAAGATCCACATGGATGTACAACATGTTTGTTTATTTATTATTTAAAAGCTGATAAAATAACACTAATAGTATGAATACAGATACACTACTGGCCATTAAAATTGCTACACCAATTAGAAATGCAGATGATAAACTGGTATTCATTGGACAAATATATTATACCAGAACTGACATGTGATTACATTTTCACGCAATTTGGGTGCATAGATCCTGAGAAATCAGTACCCAGAACAACCACCTCTGGCCGTAATAAAGGCCTTGATACGCCTGGGCATTGAGTCAAACAGAGCTTGGATGGCGTGTACAGGTACAGATGTCCATGCAGCTTCAATACAATACCACAGTTCATCAAGAGTAGTGACTGGCGTATTATTATGAGCCAGTTGCTCGGCCACCATTGACCACACATTTTCAATTGGTGAGAGATCTGGAGAATGTACTGGCCAGGGCAGCAGTCGAACTTTTTCCGTTTCCAGAACTGCCCATACAGGACCTGCAACATGCGGCCGTGCATTATCCTGCTCAAATGTAATGGCCACTGCTCAAAGTGCTGTCGATACAAACAAGAGGTTACCAAGACGTGTAACCAATGGCACCTCATACCACCACGCTGGGTGATACGCCAGTATGGCGATGACGAATACAGGCTTCTAATGTGTGTTGCCAAACACGGATGCGACCATCATGATGCTGTAAACAGAACCTGGATTCATCAGAAAAAATGACATTATGCCATTCGTACACCCAGTTTTGTCTTCGCGTACACCATTGTAGGGACTCCTGTCCTTGATGCAGCGTCAAGGGTAATCACAGCCATGGTCTCAGAGCTGATAGTCCATGCTGCTGCAAATGTCGTTGAACTGTTCGTGCAGATGTTTGTTGTCTTGCAAACATCCCCAGCTATTGACTCAGGATCGAGATGTGGCTGCATGATCCGTTACATCCATGCAGATATGATGCCCATCATCTCGACTGCTAGCGATACGAGGCTGTTGGGATCTAGCACGGCGTTCCGTATTGTCCTCCTGAACCCACCAATTCCATATTCTGCTAACAGTCATTGGATCACAACCAATGCAAGCAGCAATGTCGCGATACAATAAACCACAACTGCGATAGGCTACAATCCAACCTTTATCAAAGTCTGAAACGTGATAGTAGCCATTTGTCCTCCTCACACGAGGCATCACAACAACTCGCCATGCAACGCCGGTCAACTGCTGCTTGTGTATGAGAAATCGGTTGGAAACTTTCCTCATATCAGCACGTTGTAGGTGTCGCCACTGGTGCCCAACCTTGTGTAAATGCTATGAGAAGCTAATCATTTGCATATCACAGCATCTTGTTCCTGTTGGTTCAATTTTGCATCTGTAGCACGTCATCTTCGTGGTGTAGCAATTTTAATGGCTAGGAGTGTACGTATATCATTTGGTTCTATTTAAAAATTTGTCAGTGGAGTAGCAGGAGTTAGCCACTAAGTCTTTTAGGCTCCTCTTAAACTGATATTTATTTGTAGCTAATTTTTTTATGGTTACTGGTAAAAATATTGAAGATGTGTGTTCCTGAGAAGTGGACCCTTTTTGAGCTAAAGTAAGTGCTTTCAAGTCCTTGTGCAAATAGTTTTTGTTCCTAGTATTGTATATATGAACTGAGATATTTGTTGGGAAAGGGGATATATTATTTAATTAAGGAATAAATATACTGAGAGGCAGTAGTTTGTATACTCCATTCTTTGAAGAGGCTGCTACAGGATGTCCGTGAATGTACTCCACAAATAATATGTATTACATGCATGAAAACTTTTGCTTGACTTGAAGAGTTACCCCAAAATATTACACCAATGACATCATTGAATGAAAGTAAGCAAAGTATGCAAACCTTTTTTATTTTTATGTTCCCTAGATAGGGTAAAACACTTACTGCAAATACAGACTTGTTAAGTCGTTTCTACAGTTCTGAGGTGTTCTCCTTCCAACTGAATTAATTATCAAGCTGTAAAGAAAGGAATTTAATACTGTAAACTTCTTCTATTAGCTCTTCTTCGTACTTTATGTATATGCTGGATGGAAATATGTTACGCGTTCTGAACTACATGTAGCGAGTCTTTTCAAAGTTTAATGTTAATGTCTTGGCTTTAAAGCATTTATTTATGTTCATGAAAATATCATTTACAGACCTTTCTAGAACTATGCTTGACATGCTATTTATTGCAGTACTTTGTATCATTTTCAAACAAAATGAACTTTGCTTCTGGCAGTATAACTGATGAGAGACCATTAATGTACACAAGAAAAAGCAATGGCCTTAAGATGGATCCTTGGGGGGACACCACATGTCATTTCTTCCCAATCTAATGATGACTGATGGCGTAATTAACTAGTCCCTTGCACTGACACCTTTTGTTTCCTGTTAGTGAGGTACGACTTGAACCATTTTGCAGAAAGCCCATGACACTATAGAATTCTAATTTACTTAAAAGGATGTTGTGGCTCACACAGTCAAATGCCTTTGACAAATCACAGAAAATACCTGCTGCTTGTAATTTATTACCTAATGGATTACATATGTTCTCACTGTAGGTGTAAATAGCCTTCTTCATATCAGAACCTTTCAGAAATCCAAACTGTGTTCTGGACAATGTCATTTTTGGTCAGGTGGTTGAAAGAGCTGTTTGTACATTACCTTTTCTTGAATTTTCATGAATGCTGGCAAAAGTGAAATCTGACTGTAGTTTAAAGGTATTGCTTTGTACACTTTCTTGAATAGAGGTTTAATATCACATATTTTAGCCAATCAGGAAATGTTTCAGTTATAATAGACTGGTTACACAACTTAAAATTGTGATAAATTCATAAGAACATTTTCGCAACCATGATTACATTCTTTCAACAAATCCACAACCGATTGCTATACCAGTTGTCAGCATGGAATGGAACCAATTTTAACAATGATTTTATTTTTTCCCTTCTATTATTATGGATAGTGCAGAATTCAGTTTCATTAAGGTGTGGGATATCAATGATTTTTTTCAGGAAGCCTGGAGTTGATGCAGGAATGGAGAAATTCCTGGAAATTTGATTAAGTGTGGCTTTGGGGAGAGAAGGATGTCTGAGTTATACATTGGAAGTCTACTTGACAGTGTTTGATGCTGACTCTGTTGTGTGTGTGTGTGTGTGTGTGTGTGTGTGTGTGTGTAGGGGAGAATAGATTGATGAAGAATATGGGTGAATGAGGGGAGAATTTTGACTTGGATATATGACTGAATTTAGGTGTTTGGAAACTGTAGGTTGAGAAGTACGTGGATGACTGGCTAAAGACTAAATGAGTATTGTGATTTAGAAGTGTGCCAGTTTGATTACAGGTACTAGGGTGAGCTGGGACAATAAGGTTAAGAGGGAATCAAGCTGGTCTCACTGATTAGGCAAGAGGAGGAGGGGGGGGATGGGGGAATGATTGTTGAGGGCAGTGTCCAGTGGCAGTTTGCTTGCTTGCACCTATTGGAGGTTATGGTTGGCAAAAGCAATGCATTGATAAAATCCATGACAGCCATTTTTGCTTGTAATTGAAAACAGTACTACGTCAAGTGTTGCTTGACAAAGTTTACCGAGTATACAAACTGTATTGCCATAATCACAACTGGAAAAGGTGACATGTGTGTGCATCATAAAGATAAATTAAATGAAAAATGCCATATATTATTTTGTAATGCATGTAATAATGTACATTTATGAGTTTTACAATGTTACAATAAGTAAACTGTAACAATTTATGACATATAACAATGTATCATAATAATTAACATGGGCCTCTTTTAAATCCAGCACCTGTACAATGCTCCATTTCTCAAAATAAGAAAGAATACAAACAGGAAGGAGCAGTACAATGCTATTTTGATAAGTGCTCTGTTAATGATTCATTATTTAAAGGAGAAAAAGATAAACATGGAAAAGCAAATAAGAAATACATAAACTGTTTTTCTGCGTTGATTGCCTTTCGTAATGTCTGCAAGGGCAGTGTTCCAAAATGTGCTGACTCTTATAATATATTTTGGACATATCAAATGTATTAGTACACGAAAGGTCGAAAAACACTTAACTATTACAATGATGCTCTAGTTAAGAGCTAAAAGTTTTACATAAGCAACATTTTATTTCGCTGAAGTAAAATTTCAGTTAACAGTGCTTTTGAGTAAATTTGTGAGATACTCAGAGGGTGTATTTTCACCCAGGTTTACAGTCTCTCTGTAGATCAAAGACACAGACAAGAAAATATTTAGCATTTAAAACTCTAAATTTAAAGGCTTATAAAACGGAACTGCACTGTTAAAAGAAAATTAGACATGAGGTATTAATAGATAATGTGGAATGCATTGCAACACATAATAAATAGCTTCAGTTATCTTTAATGTGCAAGCAAACTCCTCAAGTTCCAGTCATGGGGGGAAAAGTAACAAAACAGTTTGTGCTTCCTTTAAAATGAAGAGTAGAGTTTTTTATTAGTTGTCACATAACTTAATAAATATGACAAGCTTCTTTATGTGAGGATAGAGATGTCAAAATTTCTTGCTACAATCTAAAATCCTTAACTACTCATTTCTCACAAACAGTCAAGTGAATTTATTGAGTACTGCCTATATGTTCAATTACGAATTTGTGTAAATGATTTTCACATACAGAGAAGGAAGGTAAAAAATGTGACCTTCAATACTTCTGAGATACATATATCTGATAGAATTGTTACTGAAGCTCACACCACCTTGAAATGGACTGCTGAAGAAATTAACTCAATCCTAAATTTAGTGATGAAAAAAAAAATCACCTTAGCAAATAATCTGCTACTACTTTTGGCATGTCAGCACTTCTTGGAAAATGTGTATAGGAAAAAATGTTATTTTTAACAAACGAACAAGTTTTAAGAATAAATGGAAGCACCACAGGAATCCTGTTATGTCAGTTTTTTAATATCTTCTCAATACTAATTAACCTAAAATTTATTAGCTAATCATAGCAACCTAAATTTAAAATAATGTAACAATTATTTACAATGTACTGCAAATCATTATATCGTTAAAAATGCACTGATTAACACTTCAGCAGTCCTTCACTTCAGTCAGCAAATATAATTGAAAACAATTTATATATTATATTAACAGTACTTTCAGTCATTGCACATTTAGGACCATTTACACTACATTCTTAAACACCAGGAAGATTCTGGCATCATAAGTCACTATTTTAACACCTTTTTATTAATCCAGCTCTTCCACTTTCTGCACAACATGAATAAATGCAAATATGTTTTCTCTGCCAAACAGCAGTACTCTGCCTGGACTACATCAGTCTTGCATCTGAAACTGAAGAAACGAAACTGCAATTTAGTTTTCATCATGTAACTATTAGGTTACATTCATGGAACAACATTAATTTGTGTTAAATACAGCATGTTTAGCTTTATGCAATATTTTTTAAACTTCAGCAGACTTTGCAAGTCTCTTTCTCTACACAACACCTTCAACCTACAACCATTTGAACATCCTTACTGTAGTCAAGTCTTTGTCTCCCTCTATTTTCACCCCCATTCTTACTTACATAACCAAATTGATGATTTCTTGATGCCTCTGAATGTGTTCTATCATTTGTGCCATGCATTTCTCTTCTTTGTATCGATACCACTGAAAAACTATGAACAAGTGACCCATTTTGAGTTATTTGTGTACCTGCAGTTTTAAGTCTTAAGTTCGTTGCTTGTTTTTGCATTTAGTAGACCCACTCTCACGTGTCTGAAAAACCATGTAGTTTTATAACTATGCATTTGCTGCTTCTTCGCTGCACCAGTCATTTCAGTTAGTTTCCCTTATGTAACTCCGTATCCAGTTTTTTACTTCTGTGTTTAGTCTAACTACTTTGTGCAGTTCTTGCATTAATGTTAGTTATCTATTGTACAGTTAGATAGTGCATATTTATAGTCATTTGTTTGCCTGGGCACTGTAGTTATGGGTAGGGACAATGACTGCTGGGTATAGATGCAAGCCGAGTTGGTGAGACTTTGCTCCTAGCTTCAGGCAGTCTAAAATTAAGTTACACAGCTAGAAGCTGCAGTCAGTGGGCACCACTGCTGAGAGCCAGGCATGGGGATCCATCAGACGTCCAGGACATCTGGTATGTCAAGCCACAGCTGCAGTCAGCCCTGTTACTGTTAATATTGAGACTGACATATCAGTCATGTTCTGTGGGAGGTGGTCTCAGACTGGCAGCCAGTCACAGATTTCCTGGGGGACCAATTAGGAGGCATCCCAGATTTGTCTTACCAACAGGTTTGAGTTGCTATCTCAGCCAGCAAGATCTGTGAATGACAAGGGTTGGAATTGCTTGGGACCTTCAACATTAGGTGGGTAATGGGGCCCTTAGGAAGTCTAATGGTCACACTGTGTTCATACCGGGTGGAGTCATTCCAGATAATGGAAAAAGTCCTTCTGGATGCTATGAAAGGCACAGTCTACAGATAACTGCAAGTGGTGGCTCAGTTGGTACCAACGTTGTGTGCCACTTTTAGTTGGAAGATATTCCCTACAGTTTTGGGCTGCTATGTGAGGTGCTAAAGGCTGCCAGTTTTTCAAGACTGTGCCTTTGGTAAAGAGCCCATTGTAGGGTCTGAATCAAAGGCTCAGATGGTTCTGAGAACATGTAGGCTGCAGATTCCTTGACTTGTACCACAGTGTTGTAGGGTTCTGTTAAACAGGTCAAGAGTCAACAACATGCAGAAAGTGCCCACAATGTTAGTGGGGGCTGTGTAGCATGAAGTGGGCAGTCTCTTTAGATTAGAGTGTCTTGGGAACCCACAAAAGGGTTTCAGTCTCAAAGGGTGCTGGTCACACATGGGATAAACACAGATCTAGAAATCATTGGTCTAACAGTTGAAAACTGTCATAGTTTTGTAGGGAAAGTACCAGAGCTCAAATATCTAATACAAAGTACTGAAGCACAAATCATTATAGGCAGTGAAAGCTGGCTAAAGCTGGAAGAAAGGATCATCCTAATTTTTTACAAAGGGCCAAATAGTGTCCAGGAAGGATAGATTAAAATAAAATAGGTGGTGGCATGTTTATTACTGTGACAATTGGTTTATCCTGTAACATAATTGAAGTAGATAGCTCCTTTGAGTTGGTATGGGTAGAGGTCATACCTTACAACTAGAATACATTAACATAATTGGTTCTTTTTATTACATACATTTCTAATTGGTGGTCACTAACTTACCCTCGATATGTTTGCAAAAATACCTGGTGAAAACCAGTGGCAAACATAAATCATTGTCTGTTATTTTACTGAATGCATTCTCTGAAAACTATTATGAGCAATTACTTCATGAACCTATGGGAATAGTAAATGGTTGTGAAAACATGCTTTACTTTCTAGCAACAAATAACCCTGAACTAATAAAGAGCAGCAAAACAGATATAGGGATTAGTGAACACAAGGGTTGCCATAGTAAGACCGAATATCATAATTCTCAAATCCACCAAAATTAAACAAAAAAAAATATATTTTGGTACAAAAAGCCGATAATAATTCAGTTCACACTTTCCTGAATGTCTCCAGTCTTTCAAAAGAAACAGTGTAAGTGTAGATAAGATGCGTCTTATATTCAAAGAGGTAATATTGATAGCAGTTGAGGGATTTATACCAAATTAACAAAAGAGGGGAGCTGACACCCTTTGATACACATATTATGTCAATTCATGTTGCAGAAGCAAAAAAAAAACCATGACAAATTCAAACACACACAAAATTCCTCAAGTATGGCAATCTTGTACAAAAACTAGATATGTAGATGGACTTCAAAGCGAGAACCTTATAACTGTTTCCACAATGATAACTTGTCTCTTAATTTGCAGAAAAAGCATACACAATTGACTAAATGTTTACTATAGCTTTCAGCCATTATGGCCTCCTTCATGAGAAAAGGGAACACACACACACACACACACACACACACACACACACACACACACACAAAATCGTAAGTGCGGTCTCCAGCCACTGTGACTAAGACTGCATGATTGTCTGAGGGGAGAGCAATCAGTGGAGGAGGTGAAGAGGCAGCAAGGAGAGCAAGGTAGGGGAGAGATTCAAGGAGGAGACGGGGGAATATGTCAGCACTGTCTGACGGAGAGGGAAGAAGCGAAGAAGAGAGATTATAGTTGTGGCGGGATGGAAGTGTACCTGAGGCTAGAGTGTGGACAGAGAAGGGGAGGGGGCAGGGAAAGGAACTAGTGAAGGTTTAGGCCTGGGGGATTGCAGGAGTGTAGGATACATTGTAGGGAGAGTTGTCACCTACGCATTTAAGGAAAGTTGATGTTTGGGGGGAAGATCCATATGGCACAAGCTGTGTGCAGTCATTGAAGTGAGCCACATATGCAAGTGCTGCATGCTCTGCAACAGAATGGTCCAGATGTTTCCTGGCCACAGTTTGCAGATGGCCATTCATGCAAAAAGCCACATAGAAGGCTGCACAGTGATTGCAGCTGAGTTTTTAGATCACATGAGTGCTTTAACATGTTGCCCTCCTTTTTGTGGGGTACGAAATGTCTATGATGGGACCGGAGTAGGTGGCAGTGTGATTATGGATAGGACAAGTTTTGCATCTAGGTCTATTGAAGGGATATGAACCATGGGGCAAGGGGTTGGGAACAGTGATGGAGTAGGAATGGACAAGGATATTCTGTATGTTTGGTGGGCAATGGAATACTGCTCTGGGAGGGGCACGGAGGATAGTGGGTAGGGTATTTCTCATTTCAGGGTGGGATGAAAGGTAGTTGCAATCCAGCAGATAAAGTGGTTTAATTTCTCCAGTCCTGGGTGGTACTGGGTCATAAAGAGGTGTTGCTCTTTTGTTGCTGAATGTTATGTGTTAGGGTGGTGGTGGGAGACTGGACACAAGGGATTGTTTCTGGACATGGTTGGGAGGGTAATTACAGTCAGCGAAGGCCTCAGGAAAACCTTTGGTATACTTAGAGAGGGACTTAACACTACAGATACAATGACCACAGGTGCCTAGGCTGTACTGAAGGGACTTTTTGGCATGGAATGGGTGGCAACTGTCAAAATTGACATATTGTTGATTGAGTGGAAGCCGGGTGTGCAGAAAGAGCGGGGGATAGAGGGGTGGGCCAGGGATTGGAGGGAAATGGTGGGTGGGAGCCTAAAGGGCTGGGGGCCGTGGTTAGGGAAATGGTGGGGGCAAAGGGAGGGGAGGGGGCATAATTGGGGGGGGGGGGGGGCGGACTGGCCAAAGGTTAAAGACAGAATTAACAATGGCAATCATCAGCCAATCAGGCAGAGTGTGTGTCAAGTGTCAGCAACAAAATGTCAAATACCTCATGAAGAGGTAATAAGATGATGGACAACATCATACAACCATCTCAAGTATGTGGGCTGCACTGGTTCTACTCATCAGAAAGAAGGAGGGTAATTTGTAGTTCTGTATCAATTACAGGAAACTTAATAAGGTAAGCAGAAAAGATGTTTACCCTCTCCCATAAACTGATGATACTGAAGAAAGGCTGAGGGGAGCAAAAGTTTTCTAACTATGGACCTTTACTCAAGAAACTGGCAAACAGAAGTTAATGAAGCTCATCATGAGAAAACTTAAGTTATCTCAGAGGGCTTATATGAATTTAAAGTAATGTCATTTGGTCTGTGTAATGCACCAGCAACTTTCAAATGGATGATGGATAATCATTTTCACCACCAAGTCCTCAAATGGACAATGTGTCTTTGTTACCTAGATGACATTATTCTTCAGACAAAGACACAAAAAAACTGAGACTTATTCTTAAGTGTCTAAGGCAAGGTGAATTAAAACTTAATCCATGAAAGTGTCTATTTGGAACAAAGGAAATCAGAGTACTTTGACATCTTCTATCTACTGAATGTGTGTAGCTTGTTCCAGGGAAGGTGACATCTATGAGGAATTTCACACTCCTAAATATACTAGTGATGTGATGAGATTCCCATGATTTTGTTCTCATAACCAGCATTTTAGACTTCTGTATGAAATCTAAGATACTCCAGAAACTGTTAAAATTTATGTAGCACAAATCACAACTAGATTATGTCAATAGCCTGTGAAGTGCTCTGATGATTAATCCTTTACTTGGTCTATCTGATCAGAGAGCACCTACAGGAGTTGCATACAGATGCTAGTGGATATGGACTAGGTGCTTTTGGTACAAATCATAAACAGAAAGTGAAGGTAATAGCTTATTCTTCCAGGGCACTTATGAAAACTCAGAGAAACTTCTCAACTATAGAATGAGTGTGTCTTGCTGATGTTTGGGCCATCGGCAAATTTTGACAGTATCTCTAAGGTAGGTCATTCAGAGTCACTCTTTTAGGGCACTGAACTATTGTGGTCATAAGCGCCCAACTCAACTTCTATCAATAACCTGCACTAAAAAGAGCAAAGGATAAAGGAGAGCGCTTAAAAATGATAACTCCCTGGGTCAGATTTCCTAGTGACAAAGGAGACAGCTATAGTACCCTGAGCGCAGGGGGAAAAGGAGTTAAATTTCCCTCGCCATATTTGTGCAACGGATAAAAAGTAAGACACGGTCAGCTAAGTGTTTTTCATCTGCTAAAATGTCAGACAAGTCCGATGAAAAGCACAAACTTTGACGGAGATGGTTAAAACGTGGACATTGCGCCAGAAAGTGGCAGACAGTCAGGGGTTGTGAACAGTTGACCACAAAGAGGGGCTGGGTCGCTGCACAGTAAGTGACGGTGGGTGAAACGGCAGTGTCCTATGTGCAGCCGGGTGAGAATGACCTCTTAGCAGCGGGAGGGCCAAGAGGAGGTCAACCAAGCAGTAGGGGAAGTCTCAATATCTTGGAGTTTGATCCCTTGGAGGCAGGACCAATGTGCATGCCAGAGCAATACCACATGCTGAGAGACTTCTGCCTGAAGGTCACCTACGGTATTGGAATAGGCAGCTAGCTGGGGTAGGGAAGCTGCTTCCTTGGCAGCAGGATCTGCACACTCATTCCCTGATATTCCAACATGACCAGGAACCCACAGGAAAGCCACAGAAGCTCCGCTGACACTAAGGGAGCAGAGACATTCCTGGATATGCTATATTATGGGGTGGACTGGGTATAGCTCACAGAGGCTCTGAAGAGCACTCAGGGAGTCCGAGCAGATGACACTATTAAGGAGCGAGTGTTGCTTGATGTACTGCGTGGCCTGATAAATAGCAAATAGCTCCACAGTAAAGATTGAACACTGGTCGGGAAGAGGTTATTGGAAGAAATTGCAACCAAGGACAAAGGCGCAACCGGCTCCTTGGGTAGTTTTTGAATTGTCGGTGTAGATGAAGATGCTGTCCCCAAACTGGGTGCAGAGAGCAACTAGGTCAGGTGTACTGTCTTTGGGGAGTGAATGGAGATCAAAGTTTACCTGGACCTCGGGGTGAAGCCATGGTGGTGAAGAACTCTCTCCCACAGAGAACGTGGGAGGGTGCATAAAGCCAAGCTGCTGGAGCAGCAAACGGATGCGGACTCCAGGAGGTAGGAGATAAGATGCACAGCCCACAAATTGACGGTCAAGAGAGGTGTCAAAAAAGGCAGCATAGGTTGAGTGGCTGCGCATAGCTGACAAACGGCTCCCGTAATGACTGACGAGGACGTCTCTCCAGTAGAACAGCGGCAATTAGGAAGCTTCAGTGTAGAAACACTATACTGGATTCATACAGAAAGCTACTGTAGCCAGATGTATTTCTTTATGGTGGATCGTGTAAGGCGACATAAAATAGATGATCGTACAGATGAGTATACTATACATCCGTAGTCCAGCTTCGAGTGGACTAGAGAGCAGTACAAGCAGAGGAGAGTGGTCCGATCTGCTCCCCAGGAAGTGCCACTTAACACTTTGAGGACATTGAGTGAGCAGGAACAGTGAGCTGCTAAGTAAGAAACTCGGGAGGACCAACAAAGTTTCCTGTCAAACACAAGTCCTAGAAACTTTGCTGTGTCAACGAAAGGAAGGGCAGTGGGACCTAGGTGAGAAGATGGAGAGGAGAAACTCTATTATTCAGCATAGGAATATTCGATCCGCCGGGAGAATTTTAAAGTTCACAGGAGAAACTCTGTTTGCCACCAAAAGTTCACGAAGATCGTCTTGTCTGCCAAAAATCAGAAATCGTTGTTAGTGCTACACAAGTAAAAACGGTAAAATCATCATTGAAGTCGCACAAGTAGACACGTCCTGCGAGAGCTGCAGTAGATGGCAAAGTCGTCTATGGAAATGGAAGCCAAAATGACTGGTGGAAGACCATTCATAACAGGGTTTATGGCTATTGCAAAGAGAGCGACACTGATCAATGAGCCTTGAGGTACACCGTTCTCCTGTATAAAAGTGTTCGACAGGATCGAACCCACACGCACCTTAAAAACACGGTCTTTCAAAAATTCTTGAATAAAATTAGGCAGATGCCCCAAGTATGTATAGCCTGGAGGATTCCCTTTCCTCCAACAGGTGTCATATGCCTTCTCCAGGCCAAAGGACACGGCTACTGTTTTCCATTTCCATAAAAAATTGTTCATCACATGAGTGGATAAGGTGACAAGATGATCCATAGCAGAGCAGTGCTTACAGAAACCGCATTGGGCAGGCGTGAGCAAATTTCGAGACTCTAGTCACCATACCAGATGACTATTAATCATACATTCCAGTACCTTGCAAACACTGCTGGTGAAGGAGATTTGATGGTAGCTGGAAGGAAGATGTTTGTCCATACCCGACTTTGGTACGGGAATGACAGTGAAGTCACGCCAGCATCTAGGAAACATTTCGTCCATCCAGATGTGGTTTTATGTTTGGAGAAGAAAGAGCAAGCCTTCAGGGGAAAAGTGTTGTAAAATTTGAACGTGAATGCCGTTTGGTCCTGGGAGGAGGATCATGACAAAGAGAGTGCCCGATGAAGGTCCCTCAGAGTAAATTTGGTGTTGCAGCACTCACAGTTCTGAGAGGAGAACAATATCGGCTTTGCTTCTGCTGCTCATTTTCAAGAGAGGAAAGCAGGATAATAGTGCTCAGAGCTCAAAATATCAGCAAAATAGCTGTGCAGGGTGTTGGAGATGTCAATGGAGTCCACAACGGTGTCATTTCCAACTGTGAGACCAGGGATCGGGAAATGGGCCGAGGTCCCAGATAGGTGACTGAGGTTACCCCAGACGACCAAAGAGGGGGTAAAACTGTTGAAGGAGCTAGTGAAGGACAACCAGCTAGCTTGTTTACTATAGTGAATAATGCAGCAGCATTGGCCAAGCAACCATTTATAGCAGATGCAGTTCTCAAATGTGAGAAGACGTTTGAAGACGCAAAGTGTAAGTCTCCGGGCTCTGATGGCATCAAGGCATGCCTCATTCCACCAGGATACAGGGTTGCGGCA
The DNA here is from genome assembly GCA_026315105.1 of Locusta migratoria. Classification (NCBI taxonomy): domain Eukaryota; kingdom Metazoa; phylum Arthropoda; class Insecta; order Orthoptera; family Acrididae; genus Locusta; species Locusta migratoria. The sequence goes on along the minus strand of CM048747.1, from coordinate 277,345,921 downwards.
CTGTGTAGAAGAAGAACAAGGAATGGAATATTCTGCAGCTGAGAGAATTTTAGTCTACCCTGTCGTCAATATTGGAAAAAATGATGTTTGGTGAAGGTGGCTAAGGAAGAGCAGAGCTGCCAGTCAGCTTTATAGAGTTGCCAGGAGGATGGATGTACTGATGTAGTGGACGTCAGCATGCAGATCACACGTGGAAAGTGGTCACTAGAGTGTGTATCTGAAAGGGCAGACCAGTAAAGCCGACCGGCAAGTTGAGTAGTAAAGATGGAAAAGTCCAAATGGGAAAGGGCATGGGTGGAATCGGAAAGGAATGTAGGTTCGCCAGTATTCAGGCAGATGAGGTTTAAGTGGTTAAAAATATCAACTAAAAGAGAGCCTCTCTAACAGGGGCGAGGAGAGCCTCAAAGGGGACGGTAGGTGTTGAAATCGTTGACAAGCAGAAACGGAGGGGGAAGCTGATATACAAGGTGTAAAAGATCAGCCCTGGTGATGGTTGAAGAAGAGGTTTGTAGATAGCGAACAGTGAGAAGGAAAAACCAGGAAGCATAAGCCTGACAGCCACTGCTTGAAGCTGAGTGTTTAGAGGGATGATGTGACTGTAGATGGTGTCCAGTATGAGCTGCATGACGTCCCCATGAGCTGGAATGCCTGCTACAGGGGGAGATCAAAATGAATGGAATTGAAAGTGAAAGATGAAATTGAGTTTTATTCTTGTAAACAGAGGACCACCGAAGAGTAGGTTCGCAGAAGGAGCTACAATTTTGCCCTATTGGCTCGAATGCTGCGAATGTTCCTCTGGAGGATCATCATTAAGGATGGAAAGAGTCTAGAGAAATTATTTCACTGCCTCCATGGTCACCACCCCTTGAAAGGGAGTGATGTCCATAAGTTCCATATGGGGCTCTGATGTGGCAAGTGGGGGAAGGGGGGGGGGGGGCAGGGGAAGTTCCCCTGGGAGATAATCGTGGCTTCTTCTGGCAACTTATGCTGCTTCTATTTCTTCTTCTTGTCCTTATCTGTGTGAGAAGCGAAGTCCTTGGAAGTGCTAGACTTGGGTATATCTAGGTCCGTGAGGGACCTTGTTGATTTCCAGCCTGCTGAGCGTGGATCCCAGGACCAACAGCCAAAACGGAAGCAGCACATAGGAGGTGGGATAACGGCTTCACATCACATCGATAGTCCATTACCTTTACTTTTTCAGGTAAAGTTTCCCCTTCAAATGCCAAAATGAAGGCACAAGTGTCAACCCAATTATCTTTGGAGTCTGACGCGGCAAACGCTGTGTCATTCCAGGTTTGCCCTGAGTTCCTCATCAGTTTGCAGGCATAGGTCCCTATGGAAAATAACTCCTTAGTTCATATTAAGGGACTGATAAGGTGTGATGGTCACAGGAATATTACCCAATTGCTGGCAAGCTTGTAGAGCAGCTGACTGACTGGCTGAAGAAGTGCAAATGAGGACAGAGCCTGATTGCATCGTACTTATTGCCTTGACTTCACCAAATTTATCTTCCACATTGTCGACAAAGAAGAGAGGTTTCGTAGCAGCAAATGTCTCCCCGTCTGTCCTGGAACAGACTAGGTATCTTAGAAATGGTTTCGTGCCTAATCGAAGGGCCTGACCCTTATCCCATGGAGTATCCAAGGAAGGGAAGGCTGTAGAAGACAAAACAGGAACCAAACCACTATTCCTCTCTAGAGAATTTGGCCGCCAGAGAGCGGCCAGACACACGCTGGCGTTTCATGTGCGAAAAGTCTGCCCCGATACCACCCACCCCGAACAGGGGCTTTCCCCATGGGTGCCACCCAGCCACAGCAATGCCCACCTGGCATGATGGACATTGTCGGGAGTCCTGATATCCCAGGGTATACTCCTAGGCCTGCATGGGGAGGTGACAGCTCAGGTATCGGCAGTGTGATCCCTGTGCGTTCAGGAGGCTCAGCCAAAAGGGTACATAACAGCCTCACCACACGGACTGGCTACAAGTGCTGGCGACCTAACCAGGAGGGTGCTACAGCGAGGGAAGGAAGGGGAGAGAGGAAGGGGGGAGGGGGGGACCGCGCCGCAGGGGCTAAATTGGGAGTTCTTCCCCAATTCCAGAAAATTTGGTGAGGGAGGTTAAACCCCAAAGGGGACAAGACTGGGCCAAAAATTGGGAACATGCAAAGGAACAAAGCACTAAACCATCAGAACCATGGGAATAGCCAAGAAGCACCTAGAGAGGGGGAGAGAGTGGGGTGTGGGAAGGAGGTAGGATAATGGGTAGGGGGGAAGGGGGGCACGGGGAAAGGAAAAGCAGCCTGGGAGGATAAGATGATAGGCTGCAGTGGCTCAGGGACCCCTGCGCGCCACACACATACCACAAAAAAGCTGTGGGCCCTTGGGGGGGAGTCACTTTTTTTGGTTAACAGGTCTTGAGGACCAATGAAGATGACTTTCCAGGTGGGCATTACGTCTTCAAAAGTATGTGTTTGCTATAGTACACAAGATTGGAAGGAAATAACAAGATGCCAACTGCCTCTCAAGATACCCAGTGGAACATCAGAAAGAGAATGATAAAAATAGTGACTATCTTGCTTCACTCCATAATCTCTCTGATGAACAGTAAAAATTTTCTGTGTCTTGAATCAATCAGAGCACATGAGAGGGAAATTTAAGATTATTAATGGCTTATTTTGCAAGAAAAATGTTGACCCCTTTGGAACTATGTGGCTACCAGTAATTCTTAAACCAATGCACTTAGAAGTTCTAGAGAAATTCCATGATGCATCTGAGGCTGGACATCCAGAGTTTTTAAAAACTAATGGCAAAATTCACAAGAAGTTTTTCTTACCAGGATTATTTAGAAATGTTCATTGTCATGTGTTGCACTGTCGACAGTGCAAGAGGAAGACTGTCATTCATCAGAAACCACCAGAATGGCTCATACCAATTCCGACAGTAGAGAAGCCTTTCTAATGTGTTGGGATTGACCTACTTGGATAATTTCCTACTTCTATTAGCAATAATAAGTGGATTGTTGTTTGTAATGATTATTTAACCTGATATGTCATTACAAAATTCATGAAAAACATTGTACTGAAACATGGAGCACTAAGATCTAAATTACAGTTTGAAGAAAAGTTTTTCAACCAAGACTTACAGCAGAGGTAACAGTCAGTGTAACATTACACTTCATTTTGTTATGTGCACGTAAAACAAAGCAAAACAACAATTCACTGGATTTATGTCATTCTTTTTGGTTCATGGTCGTGAAGCAACAACATTAGTGGACACAACATTTCCAGTACAAGCTGATGATATGAACAATTATTACACCAGAACTGAGGTGGCTTGGCAGTTGGCTACCACTTCATGAGAAGAATTGCCCTGTTTTATTTCAGCCTGGTGACTTCATCTGGATCTCCACTCCTGTTTGGATGGTTGAGCTCTCTGGGAAGTTAGTGTTAATTTGGGCCACAAAAATCACAATGAAGCTATCTGACATTACTTATGAAGTTGATGGTTGTAACCCCAACACAAGGCAAAAAAAGGTTAGAGACACAGTCCATATCCTGCAAATGAAGCCTTAAAGAGATCCCACAGCTCAGAATAAATTTTAATTCCAGTGAGACTCAACAAGGTAAAAGGCAATGAAAGTGTTGATGGCAACATAAATTCCACAAGGTCCACCATCAAAACAAGCACCAGCCATCGGCAGCTGCAGCATGCAGGGCCAATGAGCCGTTCCTGCCATCTACACCTGAATCAGGCAGGGCTGACAACTCGTTATCCCAGAAAGAAGACATGAACATCAAGACGCTGTTCTCCTAAGAAGGAAGCAATGTCCCAAAGGAAGCGCTGTACAAGAGCTACTGTGTGGCTTAGTGACTAAAATGATGGACTCCGAAGCGAACATGCCTAGGTTTGTGACCCATCATTTTAATTTGTATACGGTGTTCTAGATGTATTGAGTATATACTTGAGTAATCGCCGAATATTTTTTTCTGAATTTATGAATGAAAAACTGGGTGTTCAGATTACTCTAATTTAGGTTGGTATTACTCCAACTGCAACAACAACACACAATAGGCAGGTATTCCTCTACTTTAAAAAACAGATCCGTTTAGGCTGGTATTACACAATAATATTTTCGATCAAATCTTTGACAAAGAAATATTATCAAATACCGTATTTGCCGGAGTATAAGATGCACTTTTTTCCCTATAAAAATTGGTCCTTAAACATGATATGCAAGTTAAAGTAGGTACGTACAAGTTCAATTTCTTTTAAGGGATTTCAAAAAATTGTGTAAAATATGGGAAATAATGTTTTAAGCAGGAAAATTTGCTTTAAGTTTCTCTCTTACATTTTTGTAGTTTTCATTTGATATATCTACATAATATGTACCAAAATACCTGTCAGGAGCTTTATTACGCGGTAAAGGTTTTCTGAATTTTGTACTGTTTTTAGTAACTGAAACTGGTAACTTAATAGGAAGTAGAAACTTTCAACATAATTTCATTTATCATAATCGATTTTTTTCAGCATTCCTGTAACGGTGTCATTCATTATTTGAACAATAAAATGCTGCTCACGTATTTGTCCATGTCTCGCCTGACGATATTTGAGAATTTATTCTCAAGTGCAAATATGTACACAAGTATTTTTTGTGATGTTTGCACAGCTTCTGCGTCTCACAGTAGTTGGAATTTTTTTTTAGGTTAAAACACGCTGTGTCCCATACTGTGTGAACAGATGCAAACCATCCCTCATTCTTACAGTTTATGGAACATCACTTCACAATAAGTTCTCATAACACATCATTTTGAACATGAAAATTCCCCAGTCCTTGTGCGAATTTCCCGAACTAATACTCGGCGCAATGGAGCACAGCAGTGCCACCTATGTGTCTTAAGCCTTTACAACGCTCTTGTCAACCATTGCATCATAGTCGGTGCACACTGTAAACAGCGATAGACAAAAATATATCTATTTGAATAAGAGCAAACTGTCAAGAAACTCGACTGCGTAAAGTTTATGAACACTACTTGAAGGCACTGTCTTAGATATTTGATGTACCTTAACAAATGTATTATAATTAAGTTGCAATTGATGTATTAGGTGTGATTTATTTTTTTTTTTTCCTACAAAAAGAGTCTTTAAAGTGGGGTGCATTTTATACGCTGGTGCATCTTATATGCCGGTAAATACAGTGTTTGTAATATTTCTTAGACATAAATCTTCATCGTGGTGTTAACCCGAGAGCAGTCACACTGTGAGCATTTTGCTCACAGTAATTTTAAATCGGCATTTTACCAATTTTAAATTGTCAAATGTGTGTGTTTTTTTTAATAAACGCAACTAGAAATACTTATTTAGAGTTATTAAGGACATTACAAACTGTTCTTCGACTGTCAGAAAAATGCTACACATGTGATCGATCGTGTAACTATAAAAGGCGCAAGTTCTCATGGATTAAGAAGGGGTATTATGGTTGTCACATTTCAAGATAGCAGAAATAACTTTTTATTGTGGACTGCCTTAGTCACTATCAAAACTGCATATAATTTACTTGACAATGACAGTGGCACAACATATCAGCAATTTCACTGTAAAGGGTCTCTTCACGTCACAAACCAGTGTGGCGGAGTAGTCTCTCTTTCCGCCAGTTTCTTTGGTAGTGCAGCTGATGCGTACGAACAGTTGCATTTGCTTGTGATACCATCTTTCTGAGTAATAAACTACATTATCTACTTAAGTTGCGTATTATTTGGTTTAATACCACCATATTACTTACACCGATATCAGCACATGACACAGACTATATCTGGAGAAGGCAGGGCGACAGCGATTTCTTACCACTAGGGTTAAATGTTTAATTACAGCATGGTGTTGCAGCTATGATCAAACACACACATACACACAAGTCGACCAGCAACAGCAATGCTAGCGCTCAGAGCTGTTACATTTTGCATTGCAACAATCAAAAGACAAGCAACTTTTATCATCAAATATATGGCGAGGTGCTACATTTGATGATATTTCTTTGATGAAAGATACCTGTATGTCCAAGTTCCCTATTACACTATCAAGTATCTTTGATGTAAATACATGACATATCGACTTTGACAAAGATATGTGAGCATGTAATACCAGTCGCAGCTCCATTTATTTATTAACTGTTCAGATTCTATAAGCGTCCATTTCAGTGTGTGTTACTGTGAGTACGTTTACACAGTATTACATTACGAGTAAAATATTTTATTGGGTCGGTACAAGATTCGCACCCTGCATATGACAACACTGCGCCTCTCTCTCTCTCTCAAACAGTGCGGCATCAGTTTATTTGATATTTACGTGTGATTTTGAAATTTAAAAGACTCCCAAAATGGCTGCCATCACGTGCTTGTTCAAAGCCGATGGGTGGTATCCTCATCTCCACAAATCCATGTTGTGTCCCCCCCTCCCCTTCTTCAAACTCTGCGGGTGCATAGGTTACATGAGGGCATGGATTACTCAAGTATACATGGTAATAATGTTCCAGAAGTCCTGTCAGTGTATATATGCTGTGTAAACATCTGGGCAGAGATCTTTCTGTGCTCGTGTGTGTGTGTGTGTGTGGGGGGGGGGGGGGGGGGGGCAGAAGTGGATGAAGAATATCTAAATGGAGGGGGCAGTGAATATCAGTAGTACTGTGCACATGAACACCTGCTAAAGGGAGCAATTATCATACAATAACATGGTCCCCTATTAGAGATACGCCATGGATCATGGAGCCTTGCCAGACGAGAATTGTCAGTCACTGGCCGAGGAGTAGTGTTGTATCAGTAGAAACCACAAAAACAAGAATAACCTGAACTGTACATTTTGTGGAATCTGCATAATTGTATTTATAATGGAGGTGTAAACAGAAGAATTTTAAAGAAGCTGCAATTGAATTATTTTTATTATAAAGGAGGTGCAAGGAAGTTTACAGATGGTAACAACTTTGCTTCTTTGAAGACGGCTACCTCAAGATAAGGTTATGAGGTCACTTCTAGAGCCAATTTCAAGCCAGGCAGTCAATATCAGTAACCACAAATCCTACATAACTACACACACACACACACACACACACACACACACACACACACACACACACACACACACACACACAAATACATTATAGGAAGAAACAATTGTTAATTTGAAAATTTCTTACATAAACACTATTTTAATTATTGTAATATAATATCACTTAGAACAGCTGTCTGCCAAAGTACTTTACAGAAGGATAGCACAGTTTACACAAATTACTGTCAAATTTTTCATTTTCATCACCGAAACAAGAAACTGATACTATTACATTTTTTATTTGCATACAGAAATCTCTGCAACTTACAATATCTTCTGCAATGCAAGTAAATTATTTTTCTTTTGGCTCATTCAGCAAAGACCCCCTGCAAATTCATCATCATCTTCCTCTTTGTCTCCACTACCAGAAACTGGTTTTTCTGCATGTGAGGCCTGGAAGAAGTAATTTTCAATATAATGAAAAACTCTGCTGTGAACATCAATGATAAACAATACTTTTCACACAAACATTTGACAATAACATATGCTACAAAGGCACACTGACAATTATTTTTGAAAAACAGTCATTTTACTACATCTGTATATATAACAATTATATTGGCAATAAACTTTCATCCATGCATATATACTGTGTAACTGAGTATATAATATTGCCAAAAACACACACATACAAGATAACTTGCTGTGTTTGCCTTACTAACTAATTAAACAGATAAAAGTAGTTGAAACAATAAGAAGGATGTAGACCACAAAGGTAATATTCGATTAATGATGAAAATTCTCCTCAGAGATAATAAATATTGTTGAAATGAGATAGAATGGCTGGCCAGTACTTACCATTGTGCTGTACCGCCGATAGTAACACAAAATGAAAAAACAGAAAAAAAGGGGACAAAGGGACAAGCTTTCGGAACAGAGTTCCTTCGTCAGGTGGGAGAGAAGGGAAGAATAAAGGATGGGAACAGAAGGGAAAGGTGGTTCACGACCTAGGTCATGTAGGTAGTACATACATGCAGTATCTCTTACGTCCACACTCCCGAAACACCACTTTCATGACCTAGGTCGTGAACCACCTTTCCCTTCTGTTCCCATCCTTTATTCTTCCCTTCTCTCCCACCTGACGAAGGAACTCTGTTCCGAAAGCTTGTCCCTTTGTCCCCTTTTTTTCTGTTTTTTCATTTTGTGTTACTATCGGCGGTACAGCACAATGGTAAGTACTGGCCAGCCATTCTATCTCATTTCAACAATATTTACTAACTAATTAATTAATGATGGAAATTCTCCTCAGAGATGATATTTTTTTTTCAAAAGAGATAGATTGGCTGGCAGTACTTATCTTTGTGCTGTGTGACTATCAGCAGTACAGCACAAAGGTAAGTACTGGCCAGCCAATCTATCTCTTTTGAAAATAATTTACCAACTAATCCTCACATTGATCACTGTGTTGAATAGCTTAGCAGTCAGCTCAACTGCCTAGTAAGTTTGAATCCTGACTGGGCACAAATTTTCAGCTTTCACTATTGATTTAATTCAGTGCCACTGGCAGCTAATGTCATAATTTCGTTTGTGTCTTGATAAATGTTGGTCCATCCAACAGTGAGAATTAGCTGAAATCATTACAACTGAATGAAGCTCCTGGGCACTATGGTATCCCTGTCATATTCTATACTATATTTGTATCTGAGTTGGTCCCTGATTTAACTATAATCAGAGTGTAGGTCTCTTGACTAAAACACCCTACCAAGTAGTTGGAAAGAAGACACAGATTATAACCATATAGATAATGGATGTATAAATGATCCATAAAAACCACCATCCAGTAGCCTTGACATACTTTTTTGGAGAATCTTCCAATATATTCTGATGCAAAGAAAGCAAAGTTCTGGGTTGTGACCCTAGATGGGCAATCCTCTGTCAGTAACATCATTGGGTGCCTTATGAAGGAGCTTGTAGTCATCACTATGCTCTCCTGTTCATTGTCGGGTACGCCTTCTGCCGGAAACAAATTTTCAACCTCACTCATTACTTGAACTATGTTGCCGATTTCCATAATAGATAGGATCTGGAGTTTAAAAAAAGATCACTGGCTGTCTTCGCCTTTATTATAAATGTGGTATTTGCTTTCTGGTCACATCCAAAAGCACACACACACACACACACACACACACACACACACACACAAATGCAAGTTTTAACACTGAGAAGCAGCCACTTGCACAGCAGACATAAGCGGTCTTTGACATTACTTTGAAGTATATTATATGTTTTGTTCTGTGATGCTCAACACAAGTGATTGGTGAAGGTGTGATCTCCCATACCTTCAAAGCTGCCAATTCAATTGTCAATTGTGCAAAGTTACTGAAAGCATCTGTTACAAAACAGCCGCACAATTTAACATTTCACTAGCAATAGTATACTCGGTAATGACAATGTACACCACACAAGGTAAAGTATCTATGACATACAGGAATAGTGGATGAAACCTGAAGTTACATGACAAGGACCTACGAACATCGAGAACAATTTTGCTCAAACAAAATGAAACTACCACGGTAAAATCAACAGCAAAACTCAACACTTATTACAGTAATACAGTTTCAATAAAAACAGTAGTTTGAGCTTAACACTTATGGAAGGGTGGCATTTTCTAAATCCTTAATAACGGAAACTAACACAAAGCTGCAAAGGAAGTGGTGCCACAATCATAAAACCTGCACACTTCATGAAGAAGTATATGGTACAGTCTAATGAATCATTATTTAATTCGCTTCCTACAAAGAACTGGATTAATGTATAAAAAAACCTCAAAACAAGTTTATGATACAGCATGCCAGCTTCTTTCAGTCAAGCATGGAAGAGGTTCTGCCCTCTTAGGTAAATCTACATCATGGTATTCAACAGTTTCTATATTTCGTGTTTCGTTGTTGACTTACAACGCGCTGATTTGTGGCGATGTAGTTCCTCTTTCCACCAGCTACTTTGCCAGAGCGCATGGCGTGTACTCAGACAAACAGAACGGTTTGTCAATGTGAGAATAGCGCCGATTTGTAGCGGTGTAGTTCCTCTTTCCGCTAGCTTCTTTGCCAGAGCGATTGGCGTGTACTCAAGCAATCGGCACCAGTTGCTTTGTTGATGTGAGAATAAAGACTTGCATTGTTTTTGTGATACAGATTTCTGATTAATAAAGAACATTATCGTCAAAGTTGGGTATCATAATATGCAAAACGTCAAAAAAGTGAAAATAGTGAGAGGTGCAGATCCTCTGCAAATGTCACAAAAATACTGATGCATATGTTTGTATTCAATAACGCGAAAAAATCTTTAATATCATCGTGTGCAACATCAAAAAATACAAAAAGAATGGAACTTTAGGAGTTTTACTATGTAAATAATTAATGCCGATAAAAGGCAATAATTTTGAGGATGTGTTACATAGCCTGGCAGCGACATCCAATCGATATCAAACAAAGCAGTTCAGGTAATTTTGAAGATGTGTTACATAACCCAGCAGCAGCGTCCTCAATTATAATGAATGAAATTACGTCAAAAATTTCTACTTCCCATAAAATTACCAGTTCTGCCTGGCGCTTAAAATAGCGACGTCCTCGATTATAATGAATGAAATTACGTCAAAAATTTCTACTTCCCATAAAATTACCAGTTCTGCCTGGCGCTTAAAATAGTCCTCAATTATAATGTTTCTAGCGGCTATTTTGTAATGAGAATCTGTCACGCTCGTGTAGGACACCCGGCCGTGCCGCTGCTTGTAGCTGCTGTGTCACGTCGCTGAATGTCGCGCGCTGTCACTTGCTTTTTGTTGCTCATGTAGGACACAGCCTTATTCCGCAAGGCCATTCCGCCAAGGCAGTTGCAACGTCCTGCACTGAACCCTTGTGATATATCACGCTTCTTTCAACTTGCTCAAACTCATAAACTACTCACTGTATAAATATGGAACTAGTATCATTGTATTCTGCAAAATATTGTATTTTTGAATAAAAGTAATCAATTTTTATTTTTCGAATTATTTCACCTGCAAAATATGTAAAGTCTATTACATAAAAATGGAAAATCTAGGTTGGAATTAATAATATAGTAAGGACAGTTTACAACTCACTGCAAAGACGTGGTGACGAGCTGCGACAGGCACATACAAAAGACGCACACATACAACACTTTCAGCTATCGGCCATGGCCTTCTTCAGAAAATAGAACACTCACGCAATCACACAGGCACACAACACAGTCATATAACCATCACCTCCGGCTGCCGCACTTCGAATCACACTCAGCGGCGAGTAAGTCGGGGATGGGAGGAGAGGGGATAGGAAGGTTACGTCACGGTGGTGGGGATGTGTTAGATGGGAATAACAAGATGCAGCTTAGGAATGGAGTGGGGAGGCAGGTGGGGGGGGGGGGGGGGAGAAAAATAAAATAAAATAAATATGTAACAAATAAATAAAATAAAATGCGTGCCCACTGCAAGTGTACACACACACACACACACACACACACACACACACACACATGATCGCGGTGAGGTTTGGTATAGAGAAGTAGGAACAGTAAGCTATGGGAAGTTATCGTAGGTTGAGGCCTGGTGATTTCGGGATCGGCGAATGTATTCTAAGGATAACTCCCATCTGTGCAGTTCAGAAAAGCTGGTGGTAAATGGGAGGATCCAGATGGCCCGGGTTGTGAAGCAGCCATTGAAATCGAGCATGTGTTCCGCTGCATGTTGGGCCACAGGGTGGTCCACCTTGTTTTGGACACAGTTTGGCGGTGGCCGTTCAACCTAATGGATAGCTGGTTGGTGGTCATGCCAATATAGAAAGTTGCACAGTGATTGCAGCACAGTTGGTAAATTACATGGCTGTGTTCACAGGTGGCCCGGCCTCTGATAGGGTAGGATAAGCCTGTGACAGGACTGTAATAGGAAGTTCTGAGTGGGTGGACTGGACAGGTCTTGCAGTGGGGTCTTCCACAAGGATATGATCCCTATGTCAGTGAGCTGGGTTTCGGGGTGGCATAAGAATGAACTAGGATGATGTGGAGGTTGGGAGGGCGATGGAACACCACTTTAGGCAGGATGTCTCATTTTTGGGCATGAGGATAGAAACTCAAAACCTTGGCGAAGGATGCAATTTAGTTGTTCGAGTCCAGGATCCTGTGGAAAACCTGTATAATCAACCCTGAAAAATCCACGATTTCATGTTTCTTCCTAGTAAGGTTTACCTCAAGTCAAGATTGAGTCTTGGTTGACTTCATCCTGTTTTCTACTGACCTTTGGTGTCACTTAACGAGTTAAAAAAGACAGGCAATTTGCACCCCCTTTGGTGACCGAGTTAAGAGGTAAACGATGATCCGCTGTATACAACAATTTTCCCTGAATGATATAGTATTGGTTTAATGTGACAGCCATCTGGCAGCAGAATGGTAAATTAGCAGGTCCATTATCCGTGCACGTGTTCACTAAACAGGGATAACTTACTCATGCATACTAGAAGCTATTGCGCTGCACATTTGATTTGACTACTTCTTTTACTGTATTTCGGTATGCAAGGAATGGAAAACTGGTAATAACTAATCAGTAAGATAATATGCTTACAAAATGAGAAAATTATGAATTATGAACATAAATTTAACTAACCATACATCTCAATAGGATCTGCAGACACATAAAGCTATCACAATTAAAATCTTAATTTATTTTGTAAGTACAGTTTGTAATCCAATAGACAGAAATACTCATAACATCTTTTTATTCCCCCCCCCCCCCCCCCAAATTACAATATGGTAAGTGGTATCTATTATTGCAGGAGTTGCATAGTGTCAATGAAGTACTGACACAAAGGTACAATGCTCTTCCATTTGGGTCTTGTGTTTTTGCAACAAAAAACAACAATGTACAGTACTTTTATTATATTTTGTTTCTCAGATGAAATTTTTAAAATGCCAAAATTATATTAAAAAAAATACTCTGCCCCAAACAATCCACATATAGTGAATAGCATGGGTTGTTGAAAGTTCACTGTTGCAGACAGTTGTTACGTGCAACTGTGACTACGGTAGTGCAAGTGAAAAATTTTGTTTCAGACATTAACAATAATTTGAACAGAAAATGCAGAGACTTTTCACTAGAAGGAAATGTGCTATACCAAAATAAGATGCCTATTAAGGGATTACAGGGATTTGTGTACAATTAGCTGCATCTGTTGGAATTCCAGTGACACTAAACACTATTGTGAAGACACGTGAAGACACTGTGAAGAACTTCTACCACTGAGGATCATCATCTCCTATAAACCAAAATTGATGGCATTATCACCACTATAAAAACTTTAATTAATTCTTGGATGTATATTTAAGCAAACCCGCACAGCAAATATTGTCACAAACAACACTATTTTGAAAAAAGGCCCTAATTGTTTTCCATGTGGGAACTGATAATTTTCGAGCATCCAATGAATGGAAAACACACATATTTGACACACGATTTGTAGTTTTGGTATGTTGGAAAATAGATTAATTACTTTGTACTCAGGTACCAATTTCAATTTTTTGATGAGCTTTTACTCACAGTCACACATTTACATATGAAATTCATTACCACAAACTATTTTATGAACATTGTACCATGTTCTAAAGTTTATCTAAACAGCAACATAAGTAGTATTTTCCTATCGCTCATATTTTGTGTAGCCAATGTTATGGTACTTTCAAGTAACCAACAAGAGGCGAAAAAAGATGGAATGAACTTTTAGCACCGAAACTGAAGCAATTATCTGGTTTGTTGTGTTTAGCAGTGCATATTTGTGACAGTTTCTTGTAGTTGTGTGTAACTGTGGTGGGTGGTTATTACTTTTGACAACAGAAACAGATCTACTTAAGTTCACCCACACATCAGTAATCCCCGTGATTTAATTGAAAAACACTAATTAATTGAAACATTTATTATTCGTCATGAAGACTGCTTGGTGGAACTCCTGTTGTCTCATTCCACGCATGGAAGAAACAGCTCACTCCCACTGCTTTGTTTCAATCATTCCTGAAGGTGGGAACTGACAACATTCCCATGCCAAACACGTGAGATCATCACTGGCCCTATTCTAAACTTACCTATTGTACTTCTAATTTTCTTCCCTTGCATAGATTTTATACCATATAAACCTACTGGAGAAGATTACAATTTTTAATCAAATGCAGTATGCCAACTATACGTTTTTGCTCATATTTTGGGATCTTAACGTTTTTCCCGATTATGTATTTTTATCAACCTTTCATTGTTGCACAAAAATGTAAAATAGAGGTTCCACTGTTTTGTTAGTACTTTCAGTCTATATTTTTATTGAATTTACTCTGTAAATGACTCTCTGAATTTAATTAATCTACACATGCATGAAATTAATGATTTACTAATATTGCAATGATTTCTTTCGAACACTTAAATGGTTGTATGACTGCAATTGCAATGATATTGCAATGATTTCTTTCCGACTCTTAAATGTTTGTATGACTGTGTTGTGTGCCTGTGTAATTGCGCGAGTGTATTTTCTGAAGGAGGCCATCACCGGTACCTGAAAGTGTTGTATGTGTGTGTCTTTTGTATGTGCCTGTCGCAACTCATTGCCACGTCATTGCAGTGAGTTGTAAACCATCCTTATTACTATATTATTAAATACAAATATCTGAGTTTTGGTAACAGCATCATTACAGATTGAGTGCAAGTTGATAGTCTTAAGGGTTGTACATAGATCAATTAGTATATCGATCGACTGGTAAATTAAAAATGTTGTTCTAATGTCAATGTACACTAAAATAAGTATAAAAATTGATATTAACAAATTAATTTACACACAAACAAAAACACCTGCATGACAAGTAACACAGAACTTGAAAGGAGAAGATAAAATGAGACCAGTGCAGCATGTAAGAAATTGTCTGATTCGTGAAAGGTCTACATTTCATAAGTAAATAATATAGTGAGGACAGTTTACAACTCACCGCAAAGACGTGGCGACGAGCTGCGACAGGCACATACAAAAGACACACACATACAACACATTCAGCTATCGGCCATGGCCTTCTTCAGAAAATAGAGCACTCACGCAATCACACAGGCACACAACACAGTCATACAACCATCACCTCCGACTGCCACACTTCGAAGTGTGGCAGTCGGAGGTGATGGTTGTATGACTGTGTTGTGTGCCTGTGTGATTGCGTGAGTGCTCTATTTTCTGAAGAAGGCCATGGCCGATAGCTGAATGTGTTGTATGTGTGTGTCTTTTGTATGTGCCTGTCGCAGCTCGTCGCCACGTCTTTGTGGTGAGTTGTAAACTGTCCTCACTATATTATTTATTCCAACCTGGACTTTCCATTACTACATTTCATAAGTATAGATTAAAGCTTAAAAGGATAGCATTATCATAAGTTTATTATTATCTTGCTCAGTTGCAAAAACAAAACAAACATTAGATAGTCATAACGATTCAAACTCTTCAAATGCGAGAAAATAAGAATTACCTCAGGAGCACCTGCAGTGGTAGCAGCAGGAGGAGGAGCATTAGGTGAAACATAGGACGGGGCAGCATTTTCGCGAACAGCTGCCCGAGGCACGGCAACACCCTCCGGAAGACGCAAATCACGTGCAAGCCTTGAGTATTCCACATCCATGTGTTTAATGAAAGGGCTGTTGAGCGCTGCTCGCGCACTTTCAGCATCTTCTTCATCATAGGCTTGTAACAACATCTCCAATGTCTGTACCTATATCAATAAATGGTAACGGAAAGTCATACTTATTAAATAAGGCAACAGACTAATTTTTGAACATATAATTATGAAGATAACATTAGTAGGTTACAAGACCATTACATAATTCCTTATTATTCTTTACCTTTACAAAAATGAGAAAACATGCAAATATCATAGAACTGCTAAGCATTTGCTATACAAATGTAAGTAAAAACACAAACAACATTTTCGGACAAAATTTAAGTGGGATAAAGTGAAAAAATTCAGAAGCTCCCCTTACAAACAGTAAAATGTAAACAAATTACATTTATGACTAATTTGTATCAAATTTAGAGAACATTTGCTACAGTGATACATACAAAAACTAAATTTCAAGAAAAAGAATGGATTGCCACTGCCATCCTGCAAGGGACAAATATCCCAATAGTTTATGTAAACACTTAAATCATGAACTAAAATAATGGACAGTAAAGGATCCTTCCAACCAACACTGGATTTTCTTAACTGTGCAACTAGGAGTCTTCCCCATAATACATTATGTTCCCATTAAGGACCTGGCCTCAACCTTCGCTTGTGCCTGTCAGCCAACTACCCATCCCCTTCCTAGTCTTACATTGGGATCACAAAGCTGTCTAATATGTCAGCTTATCCACTCATCTTTCTCCCCTTCCTGCTTCTATCCTTTATTGTTCTCTGTCCAACCCCACCCCTCTCCTGCTATAGCTTCCTGCATGCACCATACTGCTTGCTTATCTCCACACATAGCAAAGATTTCTGCTCCTGTAAGATGCAGTGGCACTCCACATTCTACCCACAGCAGCCATGCTTGCTTATCTCCACACATAGCAAAGATTTCTGCTCCTGTAAGATGCAGTGGCACTCCACATTCTACCCACAGCAGCCAGAGATAAGGGTCACATGTTGTATGAATGAGTATATCCTTTCTATTCTTGAATGCAGTTGTTTTTTCACTGCACTTGTCTACAACTCCTCATATTTTTCAAATGGTAAGTCACAATCTACGCTTTTCGTAATATGGTGGATGCTCTATCCTGGAATTTCCACTGCTTGAAAGTAATGAATATTTTATTTTCTTTAAGAGCGTTCTTTCCATTCACAGCTCAGTCCTTTCCAACTGTTGTTAGACTGGAAATGCTAATCTTGTATTTCAAAAATAAGTATAATTTTGCAGATATCTATCCACCATGTGACAGTAAGAGAAGACACACCACACAAAAATGAATGTGTGCATGCTTTTGAGACCAGTGGCTCCTCCTCCTAGCAGAATTTAAGGAAAGGAAAACACAGGAAGAGAAAAAGGATTGACTGCTTTTGTAGATTTGAAGAAAGTTTTTTGACAATGTTGACTGGAATACACGCTTTCAAATTCTGAAGTCATCAAGGGTAAAATGCGGAAGGCTATTTACAACTTGTAAACAAAAAACATAGCAGTCATAAGAGTCTAAGGGCATGACAGAGAAGCACTGTTTGGGAAGGTAGTAAGACAGGGTTGTAGCCTTTTCCCAATGTTATTTAACCTGTACATAGTGATGTGGGCTGGGAATATTCCCAGTGGGAAGGAACTTATAAAATGGGAATATTGCCGGGAATATTTCTTTGGCCCGGGAAAATTGTAAAAAATTGGGAATTTATGAAAAGTTTTAGATTTTGAAAGTTTTAACACTTATTAACAGTTAAATAACCTTATAACTAGGTTAACTAAGTAAATTCATACATTTTAATCCAAGATTTATCGTTCTCTGCATTAATTTCCATGCTAGTTACAATGCAGAACATCATTTACTTTAAGTCTGGTGGAAAACATAATTTTAAATATTCACTAGGGGTACAATTTTTTGGCAAGTTTGAAACCCCACAAACTTATCAAAATCACCCATGCAAAAATCAAAAGAAAAGAAAGCCGTGGAGAAGTTCATTGAGGGAAAAAAAAAAAAAAAACTTGGGCATTGGACCAATCTATCTCGCAGCATTAATGCTGGACCCTAAAATTGCAAGGATGCTCAACTACATAACTACTAGATGCCATAGGTTTTGTTTTTGATTGTGCTCAGCAGATGGGTTTGGATATCTTAAAAGTAAGAGAAAGTTTAGGTGACTACAGAGACAAGGAAAAGGAAGGCTTATTCTCAAGAAAGTTTGTTTGACAAGGGATGGACGAAAAAGAAAAAAATATCAGGCCTCTGTCATGGTGTGGGAGGTTGAGAGGTCCTTGCGACTTGGCAGATGCAGCCGTAAGAATATTGGGGGTACCAGTAACTTCAGCTGCGAAAGAGCATACATTTAGTACATTTTCTTGGTTGCATTCTAAGAAAAGAAACTGTCTTTCTTCTGAGTGAGCAGCAAACCTGTCATTTCTTTTGTACAACTGGAAACTTATGAATGCTCCACCTCCAAAAGAGGACAAGAAAGAAACAAGAAAGCAAGCAAAAGCCAACCCAAAGGAAGCAAGAGGATACGAAGACGATGAGGTCCTTGAGACTGAAGATGATGATGAGATTGACTGTAACCATGATGATGACTTTTCTGCAGTTGGAAATATAGAAGATGAGGATTTAATGATAATGACTAGTACACTTATCATATATTTCCACAGATAAGACGATGGCTGAATCATTAAAAAAAAAAAAAAAAAAAAAAAAAAAAAAAAGGCCCCAAAATCCAAGGTCGATTATACGATGGTACAAAATAAAATTAGATTGAAATTTAGTGTGAAATTGGAAATTTCGCAGATGTGGTGCATAGAATAACTATAGCGAGGCTTTGACCTCCAAACGATATATATCGAAGCGGTCAAGTATCGCAACGATAGGTATCGAACAGGCAAATGTTATGATTTTTACGAATATGTCGTGATTTTAAAGGATGTGGTTAGGCAGAAACCTAGGAGTACAGCTTTCTGAGCAATTTACAAGAAATCTTACACTCTAAGTAGCTCGGGCTGAAATTATATATATTTAACATACAACTGTAAATTGATTTAGTGTTTCTGAACCATAGATTCGGACACTACACGCCTTCATGTAATATTAGAAAATAAATAAACAAAAATGCTTTCTGTTTAACTTATACCTAACTATACGGCCACTATATGCCCTCGTGTAATATTAGAAAATAAATAAATAAAAATGCTTTCTGTTTAACCTAGACCTAACCTTCTTAAGGATACGCTAGAGGCATCTCTTTATTTAAGTGGAAGTTATTATTATTATTATTATTAATTTTTATTTATTTATTTTGTGTGTGTGTTAGGGCACGTAGCACCCAAATTTCCAGTTCAGAAACAGTCGCTTATTCCTTACATATTGTTTGGAGGTCTGAGCCTCGCTACAACTGCGCTATGTAGCACATACGCGATATTACCCTGAAATTTACATCATGGAGGAAAGATTTACGAAAACAAAGGTTTGGGCAATTTTTTTACAAAAATATTCACTTTTCGAGCTTTCTTAATTTACTGAGTGGGCAAGGGTATATGCCATACGGCAGGAATAGAATTAAATATTTCCAATGCAGTTTGATTTTAAATATCGCTTGTCAAAAATAATTTCTTAATACCGATATATCGAGTCACACTGAAATGATTAGAGTTTATTTATGTACGGAGGAGTGAAAGGGTTAAATATTTTGGAGCTACACACAACAATTACGGCTTTCTTCGAAATCCTTTATCTTCTGTTCTCCGGCAATTTCGTGTGTTTTCACTTGCCTAATATGTGCATCGGTGTGATTAAATGTTGTATCAGCGAAAGAAATTACTTTTTTCTAAAATTTCACAGTGTAAAAAAAAAAAACCATGCATCTTCACAATGGGATACAACGTAGCACTACACACACGAAAATTCAAAAGCAGACCGGAAACACTGCAACAAAGGGTGAAAACCAGGTGTACTAATCACTTATGGCGGCTTCTAGCAGCATTTCCAGAACTACTATTCACAAAACCTACTTAAGGCGGCTTCTAATGACATTTTTTGGAACTTCCTGAAGCTTTACCTCTGAATTTTTCGATCCTGAAAACTGGAAAAAGTGCGGCATGCATTCGGGTAAATTCAGTAACTTGGGGGTAGTCTTATAGGCCAGATATGTGATTAAACTATAAAATTTTGATGAAAATTTATCTCGTCTTATCTGAAGGTCATCTTATCTGCAGAAATATATGGTAATATGAACAGTTGCTGTATTAAACCTTTTGCCATGTAGTATTTTAAATTTTTATAACTTTTGCATTCTGGCTAATTTGCTGCACTTTTCGTTCAATTATAATATTTTTGCCAACATATAAGTGTGTTCGTGTTTGTTTTAATAACACAAATAACACACTGACCTATTAATTTGAGCAATTTCATTTTTAAAATTATTAATTCCCAAGAAATTTATTTAATTATAATTTTTTCTTACAATATTGTTTTCAGTTTTTGTGTCTGATTTAACTGTGTAAGTACTGCCTTAAACCCAAGTTTTAGTGAGCTATCTGGCTAATTAATTATAAATTCCTGAGAATTTATGAATTTTGGGAATATTGCTGGCAATATTCCCTATGAACATTTCCTCTATTTTAAGTTCCCGGGTGATTGTTTGATTGATTGATTTTCTCAGGGAAGCCAAAACAGTCTTGGTCCAACCCGCCACTGCCCGCACCGAAACTAAGTTTATTGTGTGGTATTGCTCCCGGTATATCTAGTAAAGCCAACCAATGCCCTTTAACAGTGCAAGGAGTCCCTTTACCAGTTCTTTATTAGACACAATTTCTTCGGGTCTGGTTGTCCCAAATGTTCTGTGCCTTTTACTCTCCAATGCAATGCATTCGAAGATTAGATGTGATGCAGTTTCATCACCGTCATCACAGATCCTACATTTAGGGTCCTCTTCTGTTATTCCCATTGTATGTAGGTGATTTTTGAAATTCCCGTGGCCTGTCAGCAATCCAACCATGAGTCTAATCTCTCTCCTGTTCAGGTCCAGGATTGCAGAGCTTCTTTTAAAACATGGCTTTGGCATTATTACCTTGCCACGTTTTTGTTGATAAACTTTGGTCCAATATTCTACATGCTGTCTTCTGAGCCAGTTACGTAGCTCCAATTTGATCATTGCCTTGGTGATTGTCAGGACAGGTTCCAGTCCAATAAATGGAGTCTCTGCCCCCATCCTGGCTTATCTGTCAGCATGTTCATTGCCACTGATCCCCGAGTGGCCAGGGAACCACAATAGGTTTACTCTATTGCTTTTCTCTAGCTCCACCAGAACCCTGTGACATTCTGCAACATTTTTAGACCTTGTTTTAGGAGTTGCCAGTGATCTTGGGGCTGCTTGGCTGTCTGAATAGATATAGATGCTACGGTCTTTGTAGCACCTACGCAAATTCTCCTCCACACACACCCTGATGGCAGTGATTTCGGCTGGAATACTGAGGCCAGTTTCCCTAGAGAGATGACGCCCTCCAGTCTAGGCTGCACCCCGTATACCTCAGCCCCAACGCCTTGGTCTGATTTTGACCCATCAGTGAACCAGACAATATCCCCTGTACGGTGTCTAACTATTTTCTCCCACTGCTCCCTACTTCCAATTGTTATATTGAAAGGCTCGTTGAAGCAGTATGGGGTTATAATATAGTTGGCTGGCATTTCCCCAACCTTTCCTATATTTACCTCACTCACTATTTTAGTGTGTGATTCTGGATATCCCAAAGAGTTCCACTTTTTGCCAGTTTTGAGTCTGTATGCACCAGCTGCTGCCTCCATCTTGACCCAAAGGTGTAATCTCGTCAGCAGCAACCTGCTGTTCTACTTCCTTCTACCACACAACCGCCCCATAGGTGATCCTGGGTCTAATCACCGTGATGTATATCCAGTGCAGACCCTTGGGGCTCAGTCCCCAATTTTTGCCACAAGCTCTCCTGGTACTTACCAGAGTACCTCTTGCCTTGGAGCAAATATTCCTAATGTGAGGGGTCCATGTCAGTTTCTCATCAAAGGTAACCCCTAGATATTTCACTATCCCCTTCACAGGTAGTGCTTCATTGAAAAGCTTTAGATTCCAACTTGAATGTTGGATATGCTTCTTTGTGAATGCTACAACAACAGTCTTCTAAGGACTATCCTCCAGATCCTGTTTTCTGCACCAGTCTTGCACAATGTCCAACGCACCTTGTGCCATATTCTTGACTGTGTCGGAAAATTTGCCAAGTATTACTATGACAAGATCATCTGCATATCCTTGGCAGAAGTACTGCCTAAGAGTTTAATTCTCCAATGAGATCATTCACCACTAGATTCCACAATAAATGGGAAAGAACTCCTCCTTGCGGGCAACCCCTAGTAGTGTTGATTACCATTTTTTCATTCATCATGGTAGTCTCTACCTTTCTTCCACTGAGCATGGCCCTAGTCCACCTACGTATAGTGGTGCCTAGGTCATGCACCTCTGCTGCCCTAACCATGGAATCTAAGGTTGTGTTGCTAAAAGCCCCCTCTACGTCCAGGAAGGTACAGAGGGCTATTTCCTGAAAGTGTAGTGCTTTCTCCACCTTCCCAACAAATTGGTGGAGAGCTGTCTCACATGATTTACCTGGTTGATATGCATGTTGGTTTGAATGTAGAGGAGCCCTACTTAACCTCCTTTCTCCAACATGCACATTAACCAGCTTTTCCAATGTCTTAAGAATGAAGGACAGGCTGATTGGTCTCAGATCCTTTGCCTTGGTATGATCATTTCTCCCCGGTTTTGGAATGAAGACAACCTTCACTGCCCTCCTGGCATTGGGAATGATTCCTGCTGCTAGGCTAACCCTGAATAACCTGCATAGGAATATAATAATGTTTTCTCCCACTTGTTGCATGAGAGCTGGAAAGAGTCAATCGGGGCCAGGTGACTTGAACGGTTGAAATGTTCCCACCACCCATCGGACCTTACTGAAATTGACACATTCCTTGGCCAAATCCCAGTCCTCTTTGCAAATACCTGAGAACTGTTGTCTCGCAGGAATCGCATTCTGGTCCGAGTTATCCACCAGAGTATATTGATGAAAGTGAGTCTTGAGGAGCAGTTCCAGCGTTTCATGTGTTGTCTTTGTATACTCCCCATCTTCCTTCCTCAATGTTCCTCCTGGATTAGTTGGTACCCTAGTGAGGATATTTATGAAGTCTCGCTTGAGCAGCCGTGCCCTCCACTTCCCTCCACTAGTGAGCTATCTGGCTAATTAATCATAAATTCCTGAGAATTTATGAATTTTGGGAATATTGCTGTACATCAAGCAAGCTCTGAAGGAAAGCACGGAGAAATTTGGAGAAGGAATTAAAGTTCAAGGTGAAGAAATAAAACATTGTGTTTTGCCGATGACATTGTAACTCTGTCAGACAGAGCAAAGTACCTGGAAGAGCAATTGAATGGGATGGTCCGTGTGTTGAAACGAGCATATAAGATGAGCATTAACAAGAGCAAAACAAGGTTAATGGAATGTAGTGTCAGAAAATAAGGCAACTCTGAAGGAATTAGAATAGAGAATGAAACAATAACAATGAGTTTTGTTTCTTGGGTACTAAAATGATATACAATGGTTGCAGTACGGATGACATAAAATGCACAATGGCAAAGAGAAGAAATGATTTCACAGAAAATAGATATTTTTTAACATTAAACATTAATTTAAGTGTTTGAAAGTCTATTTGGAACGCATTTGTATGGAGTGTTGCCTTGGATGGCAGTGAAACATGGACAATAGGGAGTTCAGACAATAAGATGATATAAGCTTTTTAAATGTGGTGCTACAGAAGAATGCTGAAGATTAAGTGGTTATATCATGTACCTAATAAGGAGGTACTGAACAGATTTGGGAAGGAAAGGAATTTATGGCATGCTTTGACTGAAAGAAGGGTTCAGTTGGTATGGCACATTCTAAGACATCCAGGAATTGTGCATTTAGCACTGGATGAAGTGTGTGGGTTAAAAATTGTAAAGGGAGACCAATAGAAAAATACAGTATGCAGATTCAAATGGGTTGCTGTTCTCATGAGGAGATGAAGTGGTTTGCTCAGGATAGAGCAGGGTAGAGAGCTACATTAAACAAGTCTCTGAACTGAAGGTTGGTCTTGGTGAAAACCATCCAGTGATGGGCAGAGAACATGTGAGACTAAATGGATGATAGCCATCAATCTGATGCTGATGTTTATCCAGTTTCATTACTGGGAACATTATGCATTCTCATCACCAAAGTGAGAAATTGTCCTCACTTCAAATACAATTGAAAATGCTAATGTGATGTTTGAGTAATTGGCTGGGGTTGCGATCTGGTCCTGGAGCTTTGAGAGGACGAAGTGCTAGAGAACTGAGGAATTCCCACTCACTGGATTGAGAATTATGACTCCAGGTGACAGCTAGTGAAATTTAAATCAATTTACTCTGCCTGCTGTTTGAGGTTACAAAATGCAAACTGGCTATTCTCAGATGCAGGGGTCGAGCATAATGTACAGCAAAATGTTCAGTGACAGCATAAGTGTCAGTGTAGATAATACAATCCAAAGAGATAGTAAGTGTACATGTGAGGGACTAATGTCCCTAGAGATGTCAAACCTCTGCCCAAACCTATGAAGGAGGGTATGCAGTCCAATGCTAGTAATATACCAATGCCAACATTCTAGTTTCTGTCATTTTTATGTAGCTGAGCCAGATATGCAACTATATATATATATCTGTGGCGTCTGTTCCGAAAGAATAGACGTCACTTCTGATCCAGCAGCTGTTATTATTTAATATTCATAGAATACGTGACATCAACTGCGATTGGGCAAAGCTGAAAATGTGTACCCAGCCGGGAATCGGGAGTTGATGTCATATATTCTATGAATATTAGATATGCAACTATTTAAAGCAATGACACACTATATCAACTGGTGTCACTTACAGTGCAAGAAAGATAGTATGTTGAAATGCGATAGAATGGCTGGCCAGTACTTACCTTTGTGCTGCACCGCCGATAGTAACACAAATGAAGAAACAGAAAAAAAAGGGACAATAGGACAAGCTTTCGGAACACAGTTCCTTCATCAGGTGGGAGAGAAGGGAAGAAGAAAGGATGGGAACAGAAGGGAAAGGTAGTTCACGACCTAGGTCATGAAGGTGGTGTTTCGGAAGTGTGTGTGATTTTATTTGTGTCTGTCAATGAGCCTGTCCTTTGGGTAAGTCATCCGAAATAGAAAATGCATGACTTACCCAACAGACACGCTCGTTGACAGACACAAATAAAATCACACACAAACAAGCTTTCACAACCGTTGGTCGCTTCTTCAGGAAAAGAGGAAGGAAAAAAGGCAGACATTTGTAGAAACCAAAGAGCTGGACAGAGATACCACTTGAGGCAGAGGCTCTCTCCACAGAACTGAGGCAAAGATGTTAAACATGGTGGGTTGGAATTTGAATTTAGCAGAGGGTGAGACTAGGTGGGCAAGGGGAAGAGAGAATATGTTGAAGGGCAAGTTCCCATCTCCGTAGTTCTGAAAGATTGGTGTTGGTGGGAAGTATCCAGATAACCCGGACGATGTAAAACTGTGCCAAGATGTGCTGGCCATGCACTAAGGTGTGTTTAGCCACAGGGTGATCCTCATTAGTTATAAACACTGTCTGCCTGTGACCGTTCATGCGAACGGACATGCCTGCACTGTGAAGCATTCTATGTGGGAATGACCAGCAACAAACTGCCATTCACATGAACGGTCACAGGCAGACAGTGTTTGTTGGTAATGAGGATCACCCTGTGGCTAAACATGCCTTGGTGCATGGCCAGCACATCTGGGCACAGTGTTACACCATCCGGGTTATCTGGATACTTCCCACTAACACCAATCTTTCAGAACTATGTAGATGGGAACTTGCCCTTCAACATATTCTCTTTTCCCGTTGCCCCCCTGGACTCAACCTCTGCTAAATTCAAATTTCCGACCACCATCTTTAACATCTTTGCCTCGGTTCTGTGGACAGAGCCTCTGTCTCAAGTGGTATCTCTGTCTAACTTTTTGGTTTCAACAAATGTCTGCATAGGTGTGTGTGCGTGTGGACATGTGTGTGTGTGTGTGTGTGTGTGTGTGTGTGTGTGTGTGTGTGTATTTGTTTACTTTCCTTTTTTTCGCCTGGGGTAAGTCCTTCCACTCCTGGGATTGGAATGACTCCTTTTCACTTCCTTAAAACCCCTATCCTTCCCTTTCTCCTCTCCTTTCTTCCTCTTTTCCTGAAGAAGCGACCAACGGTTGATAAAGCTTGTATATATGTGATTTTATTTGTGTCTGCCGACAAGCCTATCCTTTGGGTAAGTCATCCGTTTTCTATTTTTTATATTTGTTTATCCCACCAGGGAAGTTTCCATATATATAGACGAAGATTACTCACCAGGCGAAGGAGCACAGGTGTGACAGCATCACAAATAAATAAATGAACACACACACACACACACACACACACACACACACACACACACACACAAAAACACGCAAGCTTTGGCAACCCAGTTGCTTCTTCAGGCAGAAGGGAAGGAGAGGGAAAAGGAAATGATGAGGGTTTTAAGGAAGGGGGTAAGGAGCCATTCCATTCCCGGGAGAGGAAAGACTTACCTTGGGGGAAGAAAAGGAAGGTGAACAAATACACACACACCCATACATTTAAACAGACGCAAACACACATAGGCAGATTATATATATATATAAAATAGACGAAGATTACTCACCAGGCGAAGGAGCACAGGTGTGACAGCATCACAAATAAATAAATGAATACACACACACACACACACACACACACACACACACACACACACACACACACACACACAATCGCAAGCTTTCGCAACCCAGTTGCGTCTTCAGGCAGTAGGGAAGGAGAGGGAAAAGGAAATGATGAGGGTTTTAAGGAAGGGGGTAAGGAGCCATTCCAATCCCGGGAGAGGAAAGACTTACCTTGGGGGAAAAAATGGAGGGTAAACAAATGCACACATGCCCACACATTCACACAGACACAAGTACACCTAGGCAGACATACTGTAGAAAGCAAAGAAGTTAACTTCTTTGCTATCTACAGTATGTCTGCCTAGGTGTACTTGTGTCTGTGTGAATGTGTGGGCATGTGTGCATTTGTTTACCCTCCATTTTTTCCCCCAAGGTAAGTCTTTCCTCTCCCGGGATTAGAATGGCTCCTTACCCCCTTCCTTAAAACCCTCATCATTTCCTTTTCCCTCTCCTTCCCTACTGCCTGAAGACGCAACTGGGTTGCGAAAGCTTGCGATTCTGTGTGTGTGTGTATTCATTTATTTATTTGTGATGCTGTCACACCTGTGCTCCTTCGCCTGGTGAGTAATCTTCGTCTATTTTTTATATTTTATTTTTCCTGCTAGGAATTTTTCGTCTTAATAATCGTTTCATATATATATAAATTATAGAGGGAAACTTTCCCGGTGGGATAAATAAAAATAGAAAAGAGATGACTTACCAAAAGGACCGGCTCGTCGAGAGAAACAAATAAAATCACACACAAACACACATACAAGCTTTCGCCACGACTGGCAGCTTCTTCAGGAAAAAGAGGGAAAAAGGGGAGGAAAAGGGAAGGATATGGGTTTTAAGGACGTGGAAAAGGAGTCATTCCAATCCCAGGAGTGGAAGGACTTACCTTAGGGGACAAAGAGGAAGGTAAACAAATACACACACACTCAGACATATCGAAACGCAAACACACCTAGACAGACATTTGTGAAAAGCAAAGAAGTTGGACAGAGATACCAATTGAGGCAGGGGCTCTGTCCACAGAACCAGGGCAAAGATGCTAAAGATAGTGGGCGGGAATTTGAGTTAGCGGAGATTGAGACCAGGTGGGCAACGGGAGGAGAGAATAAGCTGAAGGGCAAGTTCCCATCTCCGGAGTTCTGAAAGGTTGGTGTCAGTGGGAAGTATCCAGATAACCCGGACGGTGTAACACTGCGCCAAGATGTGCTGGCCGTGCACCAAGGCATGTTTAGCCACAGGGTGATCCTCATTACCAACAAACACTGTCTGCCTGTGACCGTTCATGCGAATGGACAGTTTGTTGCTGGTCATTCCCACATAGAACGCTTCACAGTGCAGGCATGTTAGTTGGTAAATCACATGGGTGCTATCGCAAGTGGCTCTGCCCTTGATCGTGTACACCTTCCGGGTTACTGGACTGGAGTAAGTGGTGGTGGAAGGGTACATAGGGCAGGTTTTACAACGGGGGCGGTTGCATGGGTAGGAGCCAGAGGGTAGGGAAGGTGGTTTGGGGGTTTCATAGGGATGGACTAGGAGGTTACGAAGGTTAGGTGGGTGGCGGAAAGACACTCTCGGAGGAGTGGGGAGGATGTCATTAAGGATGGATCTCATTTCGGGGCAGGATTTAAGGAAGTCGTATCCCTGCTGGAGAGCCACATTCAGAGTCCGCTCCAGTCCCGGAAAGTATCTGGTGACAAAAGGGGCGCTTCTGGGATTCTTCGCTGGAAGGTTCTGGATTTGGAGGAATGAGGAGGTGGCTCTGGTAATTTGCTTCTGAACCAGATCAGGAGGATAGCTGCGGGATGTGAAAGCTGTTATTAGGTTATTGGTGTACTGGTTCAGGGATTCGGGACTGGAGCAGACTCTTTTTGCCACGAAGACCTAAGCTGTAGGGAAGGGAACGTTTGATATGGAATGGATGGCAGCTGTCATAATGAAGGTACTGTTGTTTGTTGGTAGGTTTGATGTGGACGGATGTGTGAAGTTGGCCGTTGGACAGATGGAGGTCGACATCAAGGAAAGTGGCATGGGATTTGGAGTAGGACCAGGTGAATTTGATGGGACCAAAGGAGTTGAGGTTGGAGAGGAAATTCTGGAGTTCTTCTTCACTGTTGGTCCAGATCATGAAGATGTCGTCAATGAATCTGTACCAAACTTTGGGTTGACAGGCTTGGGTTTCCAGGAAGGCTTCCTCTAAGCGTCCCATAAATAAGTTTGCATACGAGGGGGCCATCCTGGTTCCCATGGCTGTTCCCTTTAGTTGTTGGTATGTCCGGCCCTCAAAGGTGAAGAAGTTGTGGGTTAGGATGAAGCTGGCTAGGGTATTAAGGAAAGAGGTTTTAGGTAGGGAAGTGGGTGGTCGGCGTGAAAGGAAATACTCCATCGCAGCGAGGCCCTGGGCATGTGGGATATTTGTGTATAAGGAGGTGGCATCAATGGTTACAAGGATGGTTTCAGGAGGTAACAGGCTGGGTAAGGATTTCAGGCGATCAAGGAAGTGGTTGGTGTCTTTGATGAAGGATGGGAGACTGCACATGATGGGTTGAAGGTGTTGGTCTATGTAGGCAGAGATTCGTTCTGTGGGGGCTTGGTAACCGGCCACAATTGGCCGGCCTGGATGATTAGGTTTGTGAATCTTAGGAAGTAGGTAGAAGGTAGGGGTGCGGGGTGTCAGTGGGGTCATGAGTTTGATGGACTCGGGTGAAAGGTTTTGTAGGGGGCCTAAGGATCTGAGAATTCCCTGAATCTCTGCCTGGACATCAGGAATGGGGTCTTCTTGACAGACTTTGTAGGTAGTATTGTCTGAAAGCTGGCGCAGTCCCTCAGCCACATACTCCCGCCGATCAAGTACCACGGTCGTGGATCCCTTGTCGGCAGGGAGAATGACGATGGAATGGTCAGCCTTCAGATCACGGATAGCTCGGGATTCAGCTGCGGTAATGTTGGGAGTAGGATTAAGGTTTTTCAGGAAGGACTGAGAGGCAAGGTTGGAAGTAAGGAATTCCTGGAAGGTTTGAAGGGGGTGATTTTGAGGGAGAGCGGGTGGGTCTCACTGTGATGGAGGACGGAACTGTTCCAGGCAGGGTTCAATTTGAGTGATGTCTTGGGGAACTGGATCATCAGGAGTAGGATTATTTTTCCTCGTGGCAAAGTGATATCTCCAGCCAAGGCTACGAGTATAGGATAGTAGGTCTTTGACAAGGGCTGTTTGGTTGAATTTGGGAGTGGGACTAAAGGTGAGGCCTTTGGATAGGACGGAGGTTTCAGATTGGGAGAGAGGTTTAGAGGAGAGGTTGACTACTGACAATTCAGTAGTCAACCTCTCCTCTAAACCTCTCTCCCAATCTGAAACCTCCGTCCTATCCAAAGGCCTCACCTTTAGTCCCACTCCCAAATTCAACCAAACAGCCCTTGTCAAAGACCTACTATCCTATACTCGTAGCCTTGGCTGGAGATATCACTTTGCCACGAGGAAAAATAATCCTACTCCTGATGATCCAGTTCCCCAAGACAGCACTCAAATTGAACCCTGCCTGGAACAGTTCCGTCCTCCATCACAGCGAGACCCACCCGCTCTCCCTCAAAATCACCCCCTTCAAACCTTCCAGGAATTCCTTACTTCCAACCTTGCCTCTCAGTCCTTCCTGAAAAACCTTAATCCTACTCCCAACATTACCGCAGCTGAATCCCAAGCTATCCGTGATCTGAAGGCTGACCATTCCATCGTCATTCTCCCTGCCGACAAGCGATCCACGACCGTGGTACTTGATCGGCGGGAGTATGTGGCTGAGGGACTGCGCCAGCTTTCAGACAATACTACCTACAAAGTCTGTCAAGAAGACCCCATTCCTGATGTCCAGGCAGAGATTCAGGGAATTCTCAGATCCTTAGGCCCCCTACAAAACCCTTCACCCGAGTCCATCAAACTCATGACCCCACTGACACCCCGCACCCCTACCTTCTACCTACTTCCTAAGATTCACAAATCTAATCACCCAGGCCGGCCAATTGTGGCCGGTTACCAAGCCCCCACAGAACGAATCTCTGCCTACATAGACCAACACCTTCAACCCATCATGTGCAGTCTCCCATCCTTCATCAAAGACACCAACCACTTCCTTGATCGCCTGAAATCCTTACCCAGCCTGTTACCTCCTGAAACCATCCTTGTAACCATTGATGCCACCTCCTTATACACAAATATCCCACATGCCCAGGGCCTCGCTGCGATGGAGTATTTCCTTTCACGCCGACCACCCACTTCCCTACCTAAAACCTCTTTCCTTAATACCCTAGCCAGCTTCATCCTAACCCACAACTTCTTCACCTTTGAGGGCCGGACATACCAACAACTAAAGGGAACAGCCATGGGAACCAGGATGGCCCCCTCGTATGCAAACTTATTTATGGGACGCTTAGAGGAAGCCTTCCCGGAAACCCAAGCCTGTCAACCCAAAGTTTGGTACAGATTCATTGACGACATCTTCATGATCTGGACCAACAGTGAAGAAGAACTCCAGAATTTCCTCTCCAACCTCAACTCCTTTGGTCCCATCAAATTCACCTGGTCCTACTCCAAATCCCATGCCACTTTCCTTGATGTCGACCTCCATCTGTCCAACGGCCAACTTCACACATCCGTCCACATCAAACCTACCAACAAACAACAGTACCTTCATTATGACAGCTGCCATCCATTCCATATCAAACGTTCCCTTCCCTACAGCTTAGGTCTTCGTGGCAAAAAGAGTCTGCTCCAGTCCCGAATCCCTGAACCAGTACACCAATAACCTAATAACAGCTTTCACATCCCGCAGCTATCCTCCTGATCTGGTTCAGAAGCAAATTACCAGAGCCACCTCCTCATTCCTCCAAATCCAGAACCTTCCAGCAAAGAATCCCAGAAGCACCCCTTTTGTCACCAGATACTTTCCGGGACTGGAGCGGACTCTGAATGTGGCTCTCCAGCAGGGATACGACTTCCTTAAATCCTGCCCCGAAATGAGATCCATCCTTAATGACATCCTCCCCACTTCTCCGAGAGTGTCTTTCCGCCGCCCACCTAACCTTCGTAACCTCCTAGTCCATCCCTATGAAACCCCCAAACCACCTTCCCTACCCTCTGGCTCCTACCCATGCAACCGCCCCCGTTGTAAAACCTGCCCTATGCACCCTTCCACCACCACTTACTCCAGTCCAGTAACCCGGAAGGTGTACACGATCAAGGGCAGAGCCACTTGCGATAGCACCCATGTGATTTACCAACTAACATGCCTGCACTGTGAAGCGTTCTATGTGGGAATGACCAGCAACAAACTGTCCATTCGCATGAACGGTCACAGGCAGACAGTGTTTGTTGGTAATGAGGATCACCCTGTGGCTAAACATGCCTTGGTGCACGGCCAGCACATCTTGGCGCAGTGTTACACCGTCCGGGTTATCTGGATACTTCCCACTGACACCAACCTTTCAGAACTCCGGAGATGGGAACTTGCCCTTCAGCTTATTCTCTCCTCCCGTTGCCCACCTGGTCTCAATCTCCGCTAACTCAAATTCCTGCCCACTATCTTTAGCATCTTTGCCCTGGTTCTGTGGACAGAGCCCCTGCCTCAATTGGTATCTCTGTCCAACTTCTTTGCTTTTCACAAATGTCTGTCTAGGTGTGTTTGCGTTTCGATATGTCTGAGTGTGTGTGTATTTGTTTACCTTCCTCTTTGTCCCCTAAGGTAAGTCCTTCCACTCCTGGGATTGGAATGACTCCTTTTCCATGTCCTTAAAACTCATATCCTTCCCTTTTCCTCCCCTTTTTCCCTCTTTTTCCTGAAGAAGCTGCCAGTGGTGGCGAAAGCTTGTATGTGTGTTTGTGTGTGATTTTATTTGTTTCTCTCGACGAGCCGGTCCTTTTGGTAAGTCATCTATATATATATATATATTATTATAGAGGAAAAATTCCTAACAGGAAAAAAATATACGTAAAAAATAGATGAAGATCACTTACCAGGCGAAGGGGCACAGGCCTGTGCCCCTTCGCCTGGTAAGTGTTCTTCATCTATTTTTTACGTATATATATATATACACAATAATCCACAATGTACTTGCAAAAATACCATCAACCAAATACAGCTACAACAAATCACACTTGAAAAATTAAAAAGATATGGATTGGAGATGGGTCTGACAATCAGCCAGAGATCAAGTATATGTTAACATCTAGAAAGAAATACGATGAAGGAGAAAGAAGCATTGCTTTGAACAGGAAAGAGTATGAATGCTGTGAAAGCTTTAAATATCTTGGTTTTCTGGTAACACAGTAATGACATGAGAGATGAAATATGTGCAAGGATTGCAGCTGGTAACAGGAGTTACTTTGCACTGATTAAAGTATTCAAAGCAAGAAGCCTTAGTATGAACCTGAAGCTGACCGTGTACCGTACAGTAGCGAGACCTGCGATTAAACATAGTTCAGAGGCTTTGAGTATGACACAAAAAGATGAGGAGTTGTTGCTGAGATGGGAAAGGAAGATACTTAGAAAAATCTATGGACCAGTGAATGATAGGGGTGTTTGGCGAATTAGAAATAATAATGAGATCAGAGAGTTGTACAACAAATCAGATATTGTGGCAGAAATAGGGAGTAATAGACTACATTGGTTGGCACACGTAGAAAGAATGCCAGAGAATAGTATAGTCAGGAAAGTTTTCAAAGGAAAGCCAGGTGGACGTCATATGAGGGGTAGATGAAGAACCAGATGGCTCGACAATGTGGAAGAGGATCTGAAAAGGATGGGAGTTAGATGGAGAGCCAAGGCAGCAAACAGAGAAGAGTGGGCGAAGATTGTCCAGGAGGCCAAGGCCCTACATGGGCTGTAGTGACAAGGAGATAGTAAGTAGTAAATCACACAGCTGCTCTGTTCTCAAACCAATCTTATACAAATTTCTGACAGCAACAGCTAAAAACACACCGCTGCCATTAACAGTAGAAAGAAAATGAGTATGTATTACTGAAGGTAAACAACCACACAAATATGTAATAAGGCACACTAATTTATTAAAATAAAATGTACCCAATTTTAAACCAGATGTTTGAGGTTCATGACACTGAAGGTAAATTGAGGAGGGCAGAAAGACTGGAGTTAAATGTTCCAGTGACGTTAATATCTGCAATAATCTTTCAAAAAGGAACCATCTTGTCCCTTTTCTGAAGAAATTTAGGGAAAACACAACAACGTTCATTTGGAGGACCAGATTTAGATTTGAACAATCTTAATCTCAAATGCAAGTCCAGTGAGATAACCACTGTGCCGCCTCACTCAGTGAAGATAAAGGGACAGAACATAACTTATGCACATTGAAAATGACAATATTAGTAGACTGATTAAAATTAATTAGATAAATGGGGTACCAATTTAATTTTAACAGTTTTTTTTCTGAAATTCTATACAGCGATTATTTTTAGTCATACTTTACATCTTCAGTAGTAATATTTAAAGTAAGTATAAGGAATGTGAAGTAGAACACCAACAAACAAAATTCCAGTCTGGGTACAGGTCTCACTTTCCCCTATACAATATCTACTCAGTTACAGTTTCCACAACACAACAAGTTCACTCACTTTACTGACTACATAGTATTTGTTTCAGCAATGAAGTTACCTCTGCTGGATCACAGCAGTTTCCCCACTCCTTAAATGCTTTTTCTGCTGCTACTGTGTCCCCTCGAGCTAACTGAACAAGTACAAGGGCAACAGCAAGCCTGCCAATTGCTGGTATGTTGTCGGACTGTTGATGCAAGCCAATTTCACGCCGAATAGCATCTGCCGCCTGATCAAACCTTTAATCATAAAACAACAACTCAAGTTATATAACAGACAACATAACACAGTTTTACACTACAACTTTCATATTTTATTAATTAAGCACTAAAAGAATGAAAGATGCACAATACAGAACTACAAATTATAAACATTTTATGTACAAAAGATTTTCAATGAGGCAAGGAACCATTAAGTTATAAAATGTGAAAGTTCACACGCTAGTCTCACATATGAAACTAATGATGCCAAAAAGCACAAATTTTACTTCGTGTTTGTTTTCTAAAATGTCGTTCATTTGCACTGAAAGCAATTAGTGGATTATTGTTACATACTGAATAATGATAATACATGCTTCATACAGGATACTGTTCTATGAAGCATAACCTCCTTTCCCAACATGAGGTGTGTCCAATGTGTGGTGCTTATGGCATACAAATGGTGGTGCATCACATTTTAGTAGAGATAAATATGTATATTCAGAGCAAAGGGCATTAGCTAACATATATCATCTGTGATTCCTTAATTTCCCCTGGCATTTGGCATATTCAAAAAACTTACAGTTATGCAGCCAGGTATGAAATTCGATATTGGAAGATATTGTGGCAGTAGTACATAATGCCATTCTGAAGGCAATACTGCAGTGAGGAGTAATGTGCAACAAAGTTCAAAACCTCAATTCTCAATGACAACAGAAAGACAATACGCAATGAGCAAACAAGCACACAGCACCATCACACAACCAAAGATGAAAACCAACAGCACTATCGATAATAAACCTGTTTTCAGCGGGTGAGGTGACATTAATTTTGTCCCTCTGTTTTTGGATGAGTGGGAGAGCCTGATTCCTTGCAGAATTCAAACAAAAACCTCCATCCCTTTTCAGCAGGTTATATGCTAGTTTTATTTCAATTGCTTCCTTAAAAACACAATTCCAGTAGCTGGGAGTGGATACCAAAATTTCCATTTTGTTTAATTCCATGAGGTGACCTGCGTCCAAGCAGTTTTCAGCAACAGCAGTCTTGTTACGTTGTTGCAAGCGTGTGATTTTTATGCTCAATACATCTGTCCGTGATGGTCCCAATTGTTTGACCAATATATGACATGCCACAGCTGCATGGGATACGGTAACACCGGCCTTGTGCAAACCAAGATCATCTTGAAGGACCCTAACTGCACCTTAATTTTAGAAGGTGATTGAAACACAAATTTCATGTCATATTTCTGTAAAATATGGACAATCTTGTTAGAAATGATGACGATGTATCAGAAAGGCCATTGCCTTGGGTACCACCTCTGTGAAGCTATCGTCTCTGGCCTAGTGTATATTTGATTGATAACGCAACACACTTTTAATCTAAACTTCACTATAAAAGTGATTTTCAGGTGGGACAACTCCGTAGACAAACTCTCTGGGCCTGAAATGATAAGCAACCTGTGAACTGAGGTACATAGAACACCTACATGATGAGCCGGGGGGTGACAACTGCCTGCAGATACAAATCTGTGCATGTCCCA
The DNA here is from genome assembly GCA_026315105.1 of Locusta migratoria. Lineage (NCBI taxonomy): Eukaryota > Metazoa > Arthropoda > Insecta > Orthoptera > Acrididae > Locusta > Locusta migratoria. The sequence continues at coordinate 277,310,002 of CM048747.1, read as the reverse complement.
ACGTACCATCTACCTTCCTCCTAACCAACACACCAAGAAAGGGATGGCAACAATTCTTTTCCACCTCCATGGTGAAACAGATGTTAGGGTAGATTGAATTTAGATGTTCCAAAAAATTATTCAAGTTCTGCCTTGAGAATGGCAGGGTGTGGTCCTGCTGGAATATCAGCTGACACTGACTTTCATACCTGGCTGCGTATCTGTACTTTTTTCTTTTTCTTTTTATTTATTTATTTATTTTTTTGATGCACCATACATCAGGAGAAATTAAGGAATCAAATAAGTCTTTGTTTAAATAATGTAACAAGTCTAGTATTGAACTCGTCACAAATACGTTCATCAAGCTGCAACAGGAACATAAGAAGCAAACTCATACACATGCAACTTGGCTTTTGGACACAGCACTCTTCAGAAAATAAAAAGCATACCCTCATACTGTCACATTTCACAGACACACAACAATACTCTCCATCTGCTGTGGTGATGGGGTGGGGCGGGATGACATGGGAGGGGAAACGGGAAGGATGCAAGGTGGTGATGGTGGTGCAGTTGGATATGGCATGGCTTTACGGAGTGAGTAGGTACTAGATGGGTGGAAAGCAATGCACTTAGGAATACAGTGGGGGAGAGGAAGAAAGCAAAATCTGGAGTTTTTTTGAACCTTTCTGCTATTGTATTGTCCGAGTCGGGAGGCCAGTAAAAGGTACCAATTATTAAATTAATATGATTCTCAGGTATGACTTCTACCCATTAAAAAGAAAAGTTCGAGGAAAACTTGAGTTATTTCAAAACATGTATCTGACTCATACAATTATAGTAAATGGTGATTTCAATTCACCCCTGACAGTCTCACAAAAATTTGTTTAAATCTGAGAGTAGGCAAAAAAACTTCACCCGAAATGTTCTGAACACATCCTTTTATTATTATTATTGCAAGCTGTTAGCTCATGAGCCCATTAGAATAGTAAGCTGTTGTTGACACACACTTTATCTCTTGGCATCAAATAATCCTGAGCTCATAACAAGAATCAAAATGGATACCGGGATTAGTGAACACAGGGTTGTCTTAGCGAGACTGAATATCGAAAATCCCATATCACCAAAGAAAGAAACAAAAAATATATTTATTCAGAAAAGCAGGGAAAATTTTGCTTAGTTACTTCCTGGGAACTTCCTTAACTCTTTCCAAATTAGAAATTTAAGTTCAGACCAGATGTGAGTTAAATTTAAGGAATTAGTATCTACAGCAATTGACAGATTTATACCAAATAAAGCAACAAAACACAGAGTTGATCCCCTGTGGTATGCAAACAGTTCAGAACAATGTTGCAGAAACAACCCAAGAAAAAAAGCATGCCAAATTTAAATGAACACAAAATCCCCAGAATTGGGGATCCTGCACAGTAGATAAAAATTCAGCGAGGACTTCAATGAAAGATGCTTACAAACGTTTCCACAAGGAAACGGTGTCTCAAAATTTGGCAGATACTGATAACAGTGCTGCTATAGTGAAGTTAGTAAATACAGCTTTCTTTCATTCCTTCCCCGAAGGAAACAAAATTAATATTTCTGATTTAGAAACAAGAACAGCTGCCAACACAAGTAAGACAGAAGTAAATATCCTTTGAGCACTGAAACAACTTAAATCTCTGAACAAAACTAAGTCTATGACTATGTACCAATTATGTTCCTATCAAAGAATGCTAATGCAATAGCTCCATATTAAATAGTCAGGTACAACCGCTCACTCAACAAAGAATCTGCACCCGAAGACTGGTATAAGTTACGCAGATCATACACCTATACGAGTGCAGATCAAAAAGTAAGTTGCACTAACTCGCTGCAGGAGCCTGCTGTATGTCGCAGTCTAGGGCAAAGTGGGGAAAGGGACATTAACTGCATAGACACCAACTAGGACAGTTGCTGTGTTTTTTGTTGTGTTTTGTGTGACTAGCAGACTAAAAGCTATGGTGCAGCAACTAGATGTTCCCACAAAATTGGAGGTGCAAGCAACAATCTGATTTCTACATGCCACACATTGAAACAGTTGCGTAAAAGAGAAGTGTTGGGGGAAATTGAGTGCTGGTGTGATTTTGTTGCACGATAATGCAACACCTCACAAGGTCCACCAAACGTGCAAACTGTTTCAATGATTCAAGTGGGAGGTGTGGCAACAACCTCCAAACAGTCTCGACGTAGTTCCGTGCGACTTTCATTTTTTCAGTAAGTTCAAAATGGATCTCTGTGGACAACAATTTTGAAATGGTGATGAGGTGAAAGCAGCTGTCTCCGAGTGGTTACAAAATGCTAGAGGAGATTTCTATCCATCCGGAATCGAAAAGTTGATTGACCATTCCAAGAAATGTTTACAGTATCTTGAAGACAGTGTGGAAAAGTGAACTTACATTGTACGTAGTCATAGCTGTGTTGCTTTTGTATAAGTAGGTGGTTTAATAAATGGGCAAAATGTGGAAGTGCAACTTGCTTTTTGATCTGCCCTCATACATATGTATCCTTCAGCATTGCACCAAACAATATTTTATGTACATAATGAACTTCCTTTGGTTTTGAAGGCAAATTGTACAACACCATATGGTATTTTATGTACACAATAAACTTCCTCTTGTTTCAAAGGTAAATTGTATAAACATTCATCAAGATTGGAGAAACACTGTGGATTTTGTAGATATCCTTAAGTAAAGTACACCAAAGTGCACCAAATGAAATGTAATATAGACAGTGACCTAACTCTTGTTTTGAAGGTGTCGTGTAACAGCTAATTTAGCTGTACATTATGGTATTGACTTGCCAGGTGATGTGTGGATTCACCATATACAGACAAGTAGGTACGTAATGATTTTACCGTGTGCCATGAGCTCGTCTGCGTAGATACACAGAAGCGAGCAGGTGAGGCGGTCCAAAGAGTCATATTGGCTGAAGAAGAGACCATCGTGCAACATAGCAAAACATAAATGAGCTTCATAAGAGAGTTTTGATATGGATTTTATACATACATTGTTAAGATAAATGAAATGAATTTTGTTGAAGTAGTTTTAGTTAAGTTCTTCTTGAGACTTGGTCCAGTACGGATCCTATGTAACCTTGCCTATGGGGAATAATACAAGATATTCGTAAAAGTTAACTATCTTGTGGTTTTTATTCAGTTAAAGTGTATTCTCACTGAGTGTGCTCCCTTCCTGCTGCGGAACGAAGTCCTAGCCTGAATTCTAGATGCTTGCTTACAGACCAAATCTTTTACATAATTATAAACTATTAAAGAAGAAAGTACAAACAAGTAATTTGGTGAGAAGTGGTGTATATATGAACTAAACCACGCAATAATTTGGGTGCTGTGTCTCAGGAGAAGAGTTCGATTGTAGCGGCACAGTCATTGTAACTTGACTCACTGGGAATACTACAAAGGTAAATTTTGCAAAATTTCATAAAGATTGGAAGAAAACTATACAGCTGTATGTAATAGAAATACAAGGAGACATTGTATTTTTCAATTTCAGTTTTTCTCAAATATTCCAATTTTTTTGTTCAATTTTCCCACATATTTTATCGCACAAAAACCTTATACTGAGAATTGGCAGGAAGGAAAAACTGGGGGGTGGGGATAACCAAATTGGAGTAGCTGATCTCAAGTTATGGCATGACCAGGGGAAATAGAGATTCATTTTTATACATAAAGAGATGTATACACAATATAGTAATAGGACAGATTACAACTCACCACAAAGATGTAATGAGGAGCCACGACAGGCACATGAAAAAGACACACACATAGAATACTTTCCGCTATTGGCCATGGCCTTCTTCAGAATTGGAATATTCATGCAATCACACAGGCATACAACACAGTCACTCAATCGTCAGTTCCAGTTGCCATACTTTGAATCACACTCTGATGTGGAGATAGGAGAGGGGAGCATCCATGTGATTTACTAACTGTGCTGCTATCACTGCACACTCTTTTATATTGTCCCCCCCCCCCATCGCCCTGCATCACTTACCAAGCATCTAGTAGTTACATGCTCCATAAACTGTGCTATATCCATCCCCACCACCATCTTGTATCCTTCTGTTCACCCTCCCCTCCCAACCCATCACCTCAGAGCAGAGATGAAAGTTCTGTATGTGTGGATGTGCATGTAATAGTATGAATGAGAGTATCTGTGTGTTTTCTGACAATGGCTGTAGCCGAAATCTAACTTCTGTGTAGGAGGAGCTTTCATCAGAAATATTATGTATGTCAGTAAAAAGTTGCTTCGTATAAATGCTCTGTAATTTGTTAAGGACAAATCTGTACACTTTAAAGGGAGTATAATAGATTGGTTTTTTTTTTTTTTCATTTTGATATCACTGACTGCATCAGATATTGTACACTACATATGAAAACTTTCTATGTTACTTATTTAAAAACAAGTAACAGTGTTACATTATTTCATAACATTACCTTAAAATTGTTATTTATTGTAATTTGCATCAATACTAAATATATGTATCAAAATCAACTAGGTGTGTAATAACTTTAAACTTGAAACAGACATTACAAGAAGTTAAGCCTAGACAATGCTGTCAAACATCTTGCAAGGTATTCAGTTCTGTTATGTAACAGAAGTGTTGGCATCACATTTCTGTCACTTAATATATTTACTTAAATAAGTGGAAATTTATGTGCTAAAAATAAAAATACTACCTAATACTACTTCTCTTTCAGTGACTTATAGCTATACACTATTAATTTTTGTACTATAATTTTGCTGCATATGGTCTCAAATTCTCACTCAGTAATGCCTGACAAGAATAATTTTTTTCTACTTACATCTGAAGTTTCACCATGATACGAGCCACTTTGCTAATAAATTCAGCACCTTGCCTGGGACTATCTTCTATCTGCAAATTTCATAATAAAGTGTGAAAACACAAAAATTACCAATATTATAGTATAAGAAGTAACAGCGTTTTAGTCTAGTAGCAAAATAAAAGTACATTTAAAAGCAAGTGTTAAAACAAGGGATGCGTAATGACCTGCTCCTTGTTTGAATTTATACTATAATTATTTTCATACAAAATTATTTTTATAGCTACAAAAGGTTCACATTTCCCCTTAAACTTAAGACCATAAATTTATTAAATAATTGAACATATCCACATCTGAGTGTCAGTCAATACTCCTAAAGGGACATGGTGTTGACTATTCCTGATGCCACTATGAATTGCACAATTTTCTTGTTCCAGTCAATAATGATGAATGAGAACTGTTTGCACATTCCCATTAGAGCTTACAAATTTCTTTGATTTTCCAATCCTCTTATGTACAAAGGGGGACAAAAAGATTACCCGGCCTGAATAATTGAAAGTCCAAGAACATGCCTTAGTTCCACAGTGCGAGTGTTGCCAATTCTAGCAGTCTTTGGAGCTTCAATTTGGTGTTTACATCATCAAAAGAGGCACTGTAATAAATAGGATACAGTATATGTCAAGATTCATAGCAGCCAAACGCGCATATCATTTATTTTGGAAAACATCATCCGAACACACAAAAGTGGTTGAGGAATAACAAATCCACATGGGCTTTTCTAGATTCCATGTTCTTAAACATATTCCATTTTGTAATAGCCTAATCTTTAAACAACAAGACACATGATAACCACAGTAAAAATGTCAAAAATGGTTGCATGCATTTGAAGTTACTTTGACTGCCACGTGGTGAATCTATAGTGTTAAGCCAAGATAAATGTATCAACAGATAGTCATGATTATCTAAGACCTTACGCAAGGTTTAGACGAGTGAGTGGCTGTGTCTTCCATTATTTGTTGTTTCCAGTTTAATATCAGTTCTTCAACTCCAGTAGGACTATTCAACCATTACACTAATGAGAAAGGAGAGGTAGCTCATTGATAAGAGTGTCAACCTCCCTGGTTAAGTGGTGTGCATCAGATCAGATGCCACCAGAGCCTTTACATTTATTTATTTATTTGTTTTTTTTTTTTTCCTCATTCCAATGCAAATGTTTCTTGCTTTAGTTACTTTTTGTTATTAAATTATATTGGTTTTACTTTTTTCAGTATACTCGTTAGTAAGTAATTACAGATGGTCAATTTGATATTTAAAAAATAACCTTCCTTGGAAAGTAATATTTGACCATCCATAACAATTACAAACAAAATACATCCATTATCAACATTATTATTATGAACACATGTCTGCCTGATTAAAGATTAGATTAATATAAAATAGAATCTTCCAAAAACCTTTAAATCCTACAACTGCACAATTTTTTTGTAAATAAATATTTAAAATATTGCCGTGAGACACCACGTAAACCGACTGCCAGTGTGGTGCAGGGGATAGCGTCACTGACTGCGGTGCTGAAGGTCGCCGGTTCAATCCTGCCCACTGGCAAAAAAAATTATTTCTTTGTAATTAACAATTCCAGAATGTTCTACATCTTTCTTATGTTCACTTGTAAATTCTACTTTTATCTTATGTTAACTGTTCTTCTAATTTCTGGTACATTCTGTCTGTGAATAAATAGCAGAGCACTATGCCCGAAAAGGCAGTTAGAGCTGCGTGTATGTTAAGTTCATAATAAACCTGCTTTCAGTATAAGTGCTGTGTTCAGTTGCCTTCGAAGTCAAGCCTGCTTCCATTTCAACGCGACAATATTACCTGCAAGAGGTCTAAAACATAAGAAATAAAGAGACTCCAGTGGGATTTGAATGTGCGCCTGTTGTGTTCATAAACCGTTGGCCTATTCACTCACACAATGAAATATATGTGAGTTGCAGTTCATTGTAGTAAATGTACTCGTGTGGAATTCTTATACCTCAAACATTTCTACATTCTCAAATGAAGTTTTCCAGAATAAATGATATGTAAGTGCAATGAATCTTGACATACACTGTATCTTAACTATTCTATTTCTTCCATTTGACAAAGTAAACAGCAAGCTGAAGCTGCACAGACCTCTGGATTTGGCAACACACACACACACACACACACACACACACACACACACACACACACTTATGAGCTTGGGCATGCGCAATGCTCTGTTCTTGGGCTTTAAATTATTTGAGCGAGGTAATCTTTTTGTTCCCCATTATACATAGATATACATGGTGGAAGTAATATGTTGTCGGTCTTGTGGAACATACTCTCAGTAAAGTAAGTGTGGGAGTCCTAGAACAAACTAATGGTCCTCTGCATGTCATCCTGTGTTTTGCTGCAATCACCATTATGAATATAAGACTTTATTTATAAGCTAGATTGTCTCCAGTGACCCAAATTAACATTTTTGAACCATAAATGTAGAGTAGATTGATTACCAATAAGTAGAGGCACTTGTTTTTCTCGAAGCGCGAAATTTTTGTGATATTTTACAATTTTTGCGAAAAATCATGAAATCATTGAAATTTACGAAAACCCGTGAAATAATCCACAAAATTTTGTGAATTCTCATCAGTCATTTAAATGTATTGGCAGAATTTTGATATATAAATCACAAGCTATTGTACACTGATTTGATATATATAGTTTCGAGTCCTGCTAACCACATTTCCTGTGCAGTGAAGAAGTCCGTTTCCGGTGCTTTATTTGATCTGGTGACTGGTAGTGTGTGTGTGGTCGTAATCGTTTCTGGTCGCTGGTTCTTTCAGTTATTTGTTTTGTTCCAACAGATTATTAAGATGGTTGTAACAGATTATGATTGTGAAAGAGAATTCACATCAGACGGCTTTTACGTTTATCATAAAACAAGGAAAATACTTCAGTGCAAATACAGCTATGGCAAAGAAAGGACACTTGGCCAAAAAATATAAACAGCAGTTTGTCCAATAAGAAGAACAAGGAGAAAGTGCTGTCAACAGGTGTCAAGAGACACCCTCATGGACATCAATGCAGCGGCAAAACGAGCAAAAGTGGTCAAGGAAGAATTTGTGTTATCAACAAAAGGAGGCAAACATCCCCTTGGAAAAAGAAAAAGTCAATCATCCGAAACTCAGAGAGTGGATGAACAAACCGTATTTATGCGAATACAAGTTACGTAAAATGCCGCCATAAGTTAGTTTTGTGAATGGTATATATTCTGGATTCCATCCTTTGTTGCAGTGTTTGCAGACTGCTTATGAACTTACATGCATGAAGTGTTACCTTGTATTCAATCGTGAAGAAGCATACACCACGAAGTTTAAGAGAAAAGAAATTTCTTTCTTGGAAACGACATTTAATCGCGCCAATGCACATATTACATGGGTGGAAAAATGAGAAAATTGCCCGAGAACAGATGATAAAGGATTTTAAAGGAAGCCACACTGGGACTGTTGCATGTAGCTCCAAAATATATTGACCCTTTCACTGCACCACATGTAAATATACGCTAATTGTTTCAGTGCTCAAGACGTGTGTGTGTGTAAAGATTTTTGACTTACCCAAAGTACAGGCTGGTCGATAGGAACACTAAACACACACAAAAACACACAACCATTCGAGCTTTCGCCACCAGTGGTGGCTTCTTCGGGAAAAAGAGGGAGGAAGGAGAGGAGAAAGGGAAGGATACGGGTTTTAAGGAAGTGGAAAAGGAGCCATTCCAATCCCAGGAGTGGAAGGACTTACCTTAGGGGACAAAAAGGAAGGTAAACAAATACACACACACTCACACATATCCACATCCAAACACACTTAGGCAGACATTTGGTGGCGAAAGCTCAAATGGTTGTGTGTTTTTGTGTGTGTTATATATATATATATATATATAACAGATGACTTACCAAAAGGACCGGCTCGTCGATAGAAACAAATAAAATAAATAAAATCACACACAAACACACACACAAGCTTTCACAGCCTAGCTGCTTCGTCAGGCAGAAGGGAAGGAGAAGGAGAGGGAAAAGGAAATGATGAGGGTTTCAAGGGAGTGGATAAGGAGTCATTCCAATCCCGGGACAGGAAAGACTTACCTTGGGGGGAAAAAAAAAAAGAGGGTAAACAAAAACACACACACCCACACATTTACACAGACGCAAGTACACTTAGGCAGACACACTGTAGAACTGTAGAAAGCAAAGAAGTTAGAAGTTAGACAGAGATGCCACTTGAGGCAGAGGCTCTGTCCAGAGAACCAAGGCAAAGATGTTAAGATGGTGGGTGGGAATTCAAATTTAGCGGAGGTTGAGACCAGGTGGGTAACAGGAAGAGAGAATATGCTGAAGGGCTAGTTCCCATCTCCGGAGTTCTGAAGGATTGGTGTCGGTGGGAAGTATCCAGATAACCCGGACGGTGTAACACTGTGCCAAGATGTGCTGACCGTGCACCAAGGCGTGTTTAGCCACAGGGTGATCCTCATTACCAACAAACACTGTCTGCCTGTGACCATTCATGCGAATGGACAGTTTGTTGCTGGTCATTCCCACATAGAACGCTTCACAGTGCAGGCATGTCAGTTGGTAAATCACGTGGGTGCTGTCACAAGTGGCTCTGCCGTTGATTGTGTACACCCTCCGGGTTACGGGACTGGAGTAAGTGGTGGTGGAAGGGTGCATAGGGCAGGTTTTACAACGGGGGCAGTTACAAGGGTAGGAGCCAGAAGGTAGGGAAGGTGGTTTGGGGATTTCATAGGGATGGACTAGGAGGTTACGGAGGTTAGGTGGGCGGCGGAAAGACACTCTCGGAGGAGTGGGGAGGATGTCGTGAAGGATGGATCTCATTTCGGGGCAGGATTTTAGGAAGTCGTATCCTTGCTGGAGAGCCACATTCAGAGTCCGCTCCAGTCCCGGAAAGTATCCGGTGACAAGAGGGGCACTTCCGGGGTTCCGTTGAAGGTTCACTTCCTCATCCCCCCAAATTCAGAACCTGTGTTTGTGTGTGATTTTATTTATTTTATTTGTTTCTATCGACAAGCCGGTCCTTTTGGTAAGTCATCTGTTTTCTATTTTTATTTTTGTTTATACCACCGGGAAAGTTTCCCTCTATAATATAAAATAAAGATTTTTGAAGGATACGTATCCTTCCCTTTCTGCTCTCCTTCCTCCCTCTTTTTCCCGAAGAAGCCACCACTGGTGGCGAAAGCTCGAATGGTTGTGTGTTTTTTTGTGTATTTTGTGTTTCTATCGACGAGCCTGTACTGTGGGTAAGTCAAAAATCTTTATTTTATACCATTTTCCCACCTGGAAGGTCTCCTTCTATATATATATATATACACACACAAATTGATGAAACGAAAATTATAGAGGGAAACTTTCCCGGTGGGATAAACAAAAATAAAAATAGAAAACAGATGACTTACCAAAAGGACCGGCTCGTCGATAGAAACAAATAAAATAAATAAAATCACACACAAACACACATACAAGCTTTCGCAGCCTAGCTGCTTCATCAGGCAGAAGGGAAGGAGAAGGAGAGGGAAAAGGAAATGATGAGGGTTTCAAGGGAGTGGATAAGGAGTCATTCCAATCCCGGGACAGGAAAGACTTACCTTGTGGGGAAAAAGAGAGGGTAAACAAAAACACACACACCCACACATTTACACAGACGCAAGTACACTCAAGTGTACTTGCGTCTGTGTAAATGTGTGGTACCACACAAGGTAAGTCTTTCCTGTCCCGGGATTGGAATGACTCCTTATCCACTCCCTTGAAACCCTCATCATTTCCTTTTCCCTCTCCTTCTCCTTCCCTTCTACCTGACGAAGCAGCTAGGCTGCGAAAGCTTGTATGTGTGTTTGTGTGTGATTTTATTTATTTTATTTGTTTCTATCGACGAGCCGGTCCTTTTGGTAAGTCATCTGTTTTCTATTTTTATTTATATATATATATATATATAATAAAGATTTTTGACTTACCTAAAGTACAGGATCGTCGATAGAAACACGAAACACACACAAAAACACACAACCATTTGAGCTTTCGCCACCAGTGGTGGCTTCTTCGGGAAAAAGAGGGAGGAAGGAGTGGAGAAAGGGAAGGATACGGGTTTTAAGTAAGTGGAACAGGAGCCATTCCAATCCCAGGAGTGGAAGGACTTACCTTAGGGGACAAAAAGGAAGGTAAACAAATACACACACACACACACACACACACACATATCCACATCCAAACACACCTAGGCAGACATTTGTAGAAACCCATTTCCTGAAGAAGCCACCACTGGTGGCGAAAGCTCGAATGGTTGTGTGTTTTTGTGTGTGTTTCGTGTTTCTATCGACCAGCCTGTACTTTAGGTAAGTCAAAAATCTTTATTTTATACCATTTTCCCACCTAGAAGGTCTCCTTCTATAATATATATTATAAGTTTCTCCCCAAAGATTAAAAAGGAAATGTATTTTTCACAACAGTACCAGATTTTGTGTCTTATTTTGTCTCAATAATGAGGGACTGCTGCAGTCTTGTATGTACACACACACACACACACACACACACACACACACACACACACACACACACACACACCATGTGGTAAGTCCTCATCTGCAGTATTCCTTAATTACGTGCACAATGCAGGCGCCGCCGAGAGTAAATGTGCAGTAAATGGATTAATAGAGATACTTATTTCTCATGGCTGTTGTTGTTTGTGATGTAATAGTAATTTAAGTGTGCAAATCGCAAAGGAAAGGCCGTGATATCCATTTCGATTATCCATATTTTTCATTTTTTAGTGCAGTTTGATATCTGATTACATAGATTTTTTCCCCCTAATGGAATCAAATGAGTTGAACAAAGTGCCAGTTAGATTGTGGGGCTTCTGAGACAATTATCTTGGTGTTGTTAGAAACATGACTGAGTTTTCATAAAACATACACACTTATGTAAATTACTTAGGCTAGTAAAACTTATATAACTAGCAGAATAAGTGTTTCTCAAAGATTTTTTTATGTATTTACATCAATGTCAAATTTTCATGTTTTCTTAATAAAATAAAAGGTCTTACACTGCAATGAGGGAATAACTGATTTTTGCGTTAGTTTTTATTCGTTAAAGTGAAAATAAAATAAGCGAAATTATTGATGAAATAAATAAAAGTAGCTAAAAATACACCAAAATAGGTATTTAAAAAATGACAAAATCGAGCAAAATTTTCACCTCAAACAGGTGCCTCTACCAATAAGCTTCAGTCAATGGTTGAAATACATTTTATCAGAGATGCATTTAAGTGAGAAAAAGAGGAGGAAAGTGTGATGAGACTTTTAGATGTTGCCAGCAATTGAAATTCTTGAGAATTCTCTGTGAGAAGAAGGAAAATTATACATTAAAGGATTTTTGTCTCTTCAAATGAGAAGAAATAACAAATCATTGCTATCACACAGTCCTCTGATCAGGAAAATACACAAAATTTCATCAGTTATTTTCCAGAACAGAGTCAGATGCTGAACAACAATGTTTGAGTGCTTGAACTGAGATTTCACTTTATCAGATGCTTGCCATGCTATTTTTATGTCATGGTCACCATATTCTCCACATTGGGAAGATTGCAACTATTGACCCATTCAATGAGACTGAAGCTACATGAACAATCTACTGGAACACTGACAAACTAATTTGATTCTCATGAACCATCCAGAACATAATGCAAAGAATAGTAATGTATATAACAAGGCCACTCAGAGAGAGGTAAACCTGTTGTAGAATTGCAAATACAGTTGAATAGTGATTATCCAAAGTAATTGGGGGACATGGGTGTTTGGAAAACTGATTTGTTCGGATAATTGAACTGTACATGTTTATTTGCCATAAAGAAGTACTGTACAGTAAACTTATTCATAAAAACAGGCATCTCTTGGGAGCGTGCAATCCTTCAAACTGTGTGGAGCAGCACGCCTCAGCTCTACGCTGGCACAGCTGTTGCTGTGAACAGCTTTGATACTGCCACTACTACTACTGCCCGTGCCAAGCCGACAGAAGTGTGCTGATTGTTGAAACACAGCAACTGGCAGCTTGGCCGATCAGCAGCGCCTTGTGAAGGCCCCATTAGAAGCAATGTTCCGCCATTGGTGGCCCAGTGTGGCAACTAGTGTGGGAAACTTGGTTTGGGAATGAGGGGGATGATGGAGGGTAGGGTGGGAGAGTAACAGGTGCGAACGAGTACACAGTCCGGTTAAGCAGTCGTTCGGTTGACCGACGTTCGGATAATCGACGTTCTACTGTAATATAAAGATTGCAGACCACAGCCTAAATACATTACAGACTATTTTTGCATATGGCTATCTCTTGATTTTAAGATAGATGATTTAAATAACAACTAAAGAATCTATACATTAATAATTTTGTTGTTTATCAGAAGATTGGAAATAGAAAGGTCTCCTAGTAATACTAATAATGTACGTAGTCACAACTTTGTTTCTGTAACAAGTAACTAATAATTTCATGTCTTCACTACTTACCATATATTTCCGCAGATAAGATGATGGCTAAATCATAAAAAAGGCCCCTAAAATCCGAGGTCGTCTTATACGACGGTACCAAAAAATTAGATAGCAATTCAGTCTGAAATTTGCAGATGTGCTGCATAGCACGGCTTCGTCCTCCAAACGATATATATCGAAGCGGTTAAGTACTGAAAAGATACGTATTGAACAGGCGAATGTTCTGATTTTTATAAATATGACTTGATTTTAAAGGCTGTGGTTAGGCAGAAATCTAACAACTTTCTGGGTAATTTACAAGAAAGCTTACACTTTAAGTAACTTGGCCTGAAATGATATACAGGGTGTCTCACCTAATTCTGCCTCCTCAAATATCAGTCAAACAACAAAAGATATTCAAAAACGGTTTTAACCAGCATGAAATCAATAGGATAAAATTTCACATAAACAATGGCATTTATTACATCGCAATATGCCAATTACATCTTGAGATATTGCAACGCGAAGTTGACGCTTCAAATAAATTAAGAGCACAGCTAGCGCACGTCCTGAGACTCAAGTATGAACCTCACACTGCCGGTAATCGTGATCTGAATGACGTACTACGTCAGTGGAGTGTTAGTGTATGATGTGGTATTGTATGACAACACATCATTGACCCATTTCATTGATGGCACTCTTAAAGGGGGATAGTTTAGTCCCTTCTTGAGCTGTACCTTACTTGAACTGATCCACCTATTATAATGTGTCAAATAATGTGGTATCAGAATGACAGATGTCCTGCGCATAATGTTTATTGTTGCTAAATGACAACTAGAGGTACAATTAGCGGTAACAGAGGTGATATCAAGTTTCTAAACCTCATATGTTCTGCAATATGTAGCTTGTAATGGATAGCAACGGCGTCTCAGTTTCTGACGTAATGTATCACATGTAGTACTGTGCTCAGAGCAGGGGTTGCCTGCACTGGCACCTGTATCCTGCTGTAAACAAACCAATAACACCAAGGCACGCTCTACCTTCAGTGTACTGATATCTCCTAATCTGCTCTGCTGAACTGCTCTCAAACTGTAACGTAATTTACATACGTTGCACATTAAAACCTATTTTCGTGTGGCTTGTTACATTTGCCTTCATCTAGTTGATATGCCAACCTTCAGTAATGAAGAAAAACTAGATATTATTTTAATTTATGGCGAATGTCACAGAAATGCAACCACAGCTGTGGCACTGTATGCTGAGCACTACCCAGATCGGCGGTGTCCATCACGTTGGACCATTGGCAACATCTGCAAGACACACACAGAAACAGGAAACTGGACTCCCACAAAATGTTGACATACAACACCAGTGACTGGCAATGAAACAAAATTGCTGTTGTCACTGCTGTAGCGCTCAATCCTCAGGTGCATGTACGACAGATTGCATGAGATGTAGGAATAAGCCACAGTACTGTGTGCAGAATCTTGCATCGGCAGCGGTTTCATGCGTTCCGTATCTTACTGCACCAAAAACTGTACGGGAATGACTTTGCATCCCGCATTGCATTCTGTCATTTTGAACTTCAGCAATTGCAAGGTAATCCAGTATTCCTAAGCAATACTTTGTTTATGGATGAGGCATTTACAAATCATGGGAATGTGAATCTGCGGAAAATTTACTACTGGTCCGAGCAAAATCCCCAATGGATTCGCCAAGTTGCTCATCAATGACAGTGGAGTGTCAATGTTTGGTGCAGCATCATTGCTGACTGTATTGTAGTTCCCTATTTTTACCATGGGACATTAAATGGACAGTGATATGCATCTTTTCTTCAACACACACTACCGCTCCTTATGGAGGATCTAGGATTGGAAACTCTACTATCAGTGTGGTTCCAACATGATGGACGTCCTGCACACACTGCAAAAGTTGCCAGAAACGTTCTAGAAGTGACATTTACAAACAGGTGGATTGGGCGGGGAGGTACTGTGCGATGGCCAGCAAGGTCCCTTGACTTGACACCATTATACTTCTTTCTGTGGGGAACAGTGAGAGAGTATATCAAGAACCCCCAACGACAGTAGACGATATGCAACATCGTATTACTGCAGCCTGTGTGGCAATATCTGTAGCAACTCTACAATATAAGCAACACTCTCTCGTTAAACATCTCCAAACATGTATTGATGCAAACAGACGGCACTTCGAACATATGTTGACGTAACAGTTTCAATTATCAAGATGTGGGTGTATTTTCTATGCTGTATGTAATGCAAAACAATACAGTTTCCATGGGTGACAGGGCACTAGTAAATGTGTTTAGAACAGTGTTGTTGTTGTCATTTAAAGGGGACCAAACTACTGGGTCATCTGTCCCCTGTTCCTAACAACAGTGAAACCATGGGTGTTATCTCTATTTGTAGATCTACTTGCAATTTCGTTACAATAAACATACATTTACAATGTGAAAAATGTAGCTTTGTGTTGGAAGTGTTTCTTGTTCATTTTTGTGGATTGTTCTTACCTTCCCATTGTGTGAGCCCGTGACATAGGCAGTGTGAGGTTCACGCTTGAGTCTCAGGATGTGCGCCAGCTGTGCGCTTAATTAATTTCAAGCATCAACTTTCCGTTGCAATTTTTTGGAATAGAATTGGCGTTTTGCAATGCTATAAACGCCATTGTTTGTGTGTGTTTCTTTTATGCTATTTATTGCATACAAAAAAAATAGGGGGTGTCCATTTAAAAAACACAAGTTTGCGTAGAAAACAAGTTTGTGTTGTAAACATTTTAAAATTTCGCATAGTATTTAGTTTCTTAGGCCCCTGCCGTACGTTCATGCCAGTGAAAACTGTTTTTGAATATCTTTTGTTGTTCCAGAGATATTCGAGGTGGTAGCGTTAGGTGAGAGACCCTGTATATTGAACGTACAACTGTAAATCGATTTAGTGTTTCTGAGCCATAGATTCGAATGCTATGCGCCCTCACATACTAAAAATAAAAATAAAAACATTTTGTTTAACCTACACCTAACCACCTTAAGGATATGCTACAGACAACGTTTTAGGTTAGGTAGAGAACAAACTAGAAATTTTTCTTTCTAGTACGTGAGGGCGCGTAGCGCGCGCATCTCCGGTTCAGAAACATTTTCTTATTCAATACATATCGTTTCGAAACGTATCAATTCAATATACATTGTTTGTAGGTCGTAGCCTCGCTATGCAGCACATTTGCAATATTACCCTGATGAAATTTACATCATGGAAAAAAGATTTACGAAAACAAAGTTTAGTGGAATGTAAAAAATAAATAAATGAAAAAAATATATATATATATATATATATATATATATATATATATATATATATATATATATATATATAACTTTTCCAGTTTTATTACTTTACTGGGTGGACAAGGATACATACGATAAGCAATATGGCAAAAAGCAGGACTATAATTATTTACAATGTAGGTTGATTTAACAATGTCGCTTGTCAACAATAATTTCTCAATATATCCAGAGTCGCACTGAAACGATTAGAGCATATTTATGTATGGAACAGTGAAAGGGTTAAAATATTTTGGAGCTATATGCAACAATTGCGGCTTCCTTCAAAATCCTTTATCTTTTCTTCTCGGGCAATTTCGTGTGTTTTAACCCACATAATATGTGCTTTGGTGTGATTAAATTTCGTCTCAGCAAAAGATGTTAACTTTTTTTAAATTAATAAATGGTTCTTTACAATCGGATACAACATACAATAGCACTACAGGAACGAAAGTTCAAAAGCAGGTTGCAAACACTGCAACAAAGAGTGAAATCCAAGTGTACCGATCACGAAAACTACTTATGGCGGCTTCTAACGGCATTTTTTGGAACTTCCTGAAGCTTTTCCTCCCAGTTGAATCCGCAGGCGTATTTTTAGATCCTGAAAACTGGAAATAAAGGGGGACATGTATTCGGGTAAATACGGTAACTTGGGGGTCATCTTATATGCCAGATATATGCTTAAAGTATAAAATTTTGATGAAAACTTGTACTTCGTCTTATCTGAATGTCGTCTTATCTGCGGAAATATACAGTATATCAATATACACTTTAATCCATGAATGGTAAGTGAAATATTAGTGCAATCTTGTAACAATACAAATGTAAACCACAGGACAATGAAAACTGACAGCAGATGAACAAATTAGAAAGCACTCATTAACTAATTTTTTTCAGCATGTTCATACAGATTTTATCAATAAGAGCAAATATCTTCTAAAATTGCTGGTGGCCATCAAATAGAATAAAAAGAGTTCTTAATAGGAGTAAACAGGAACTGATGAAAACAGCAGCAGTGTATCCTACTACAACAAATGAATGGTCAGTACCAGTAAGAAAACAATTATTGTACTAAAAAATCTCATACCATCACAACATCTGCTGCCTGCTGATACAAACGGAGTGCCTGATCAGGCTGTGTTGCTTCTAACATTTTTGCAGCCTTATCAAGAGCAGCAGCCCCAGAATCTGGTGACCCATGCTGCTGGTAAAGACTGCAGGCACGTTGTGCCAATTCAAACACTTCTCGCATATCTCCCAATTCTTTGCAGATCAGGATTGCTTGCTCCATGCATCTAAAATAAAATCATTCACTAATAAGTTCCAATTGTGTTTAAATTATATTCATTTTCATAATAATTTCAAATCGTGTTTAGGAGTTTCGTTACTAACTCATGGACCAATTAAATATTTATAGAAAAAGAACAAGTACAAATCATAAATAAGTAGGGATATCCAGATTTAATAATCAACTGAAAAGAAACAGAATACTCATCTACAATACTACACAAGGAAAAGACTTAGTAGATGTCGTCTGTAAAAAAACACAAAAAGTTCTTGGTGAATTTACTTCAAACTATGATACAATACCCAGAAGTTAGAACAGATGTGAATATATATTACAACAATTACAGGTTTTTAAAATAAATAAAATGTAATGCTGTAAGTTTTAAGAATGAGAGTAGGGCATTTTTACCATTTCAAAAATTGCTGTATAAGATACAGTTTAAAAAATTTCAAATACACCACTATCCTATATTGATTTTTGTTACAGTTGGTTTTAATGGTATATAGGAAATTTATACTTATAGATTACTTCCCCACAATCAGAATACTACTACATGATCTGAATTTTCCAAACTTTATGTCGTAGCCATTTACAAATTGGAACAATGTGAAGTACTATTATTGGAGGATTTCAGGTGTGTGTGTGTGTTTTGCCTGGCCACCTATGCACTTGTAAAGTGAATGTAGAGTGGTAAATTTGTGTTCATTAGTTGATATAAGATGACCCTTAACAGCCATGCCAGCGCATACGATAGCAGGTACTGGGCCATATGAATAAAATGGAGTATTTACTTTATACTCTGAATTCCAGAGAACATACTCAGGTTCACACGAATAAAGGGAGTCTGAGAATATACTTCAGCCAAGTATGTTTTGAGTGCGAATCAGGGTGGGGGAAGTTGCTCACAACAGAGAACATTCTACAATTTCGTATTAATAAAACTAGAGAAGTTTCTCACGATAGGAGAACATTCTCAGATTTCTGAAGTGAGGTCTCTAGCATACTTCATGCTGAGTAACTTCTATTAAGGTTACGTTTTACTGTGGTTTATAATAAAAATGACAATATCTGTGTTAATTAGAAGGCAAGAACAAGTTCCTTTACACATAGTATTTAAGAAATACGAGGGGATCTAAAAAGTTTATGCAAATAAAAACATTTTGTTGACAAGTAGCTTCCTTCATAAAAATCATGAGTGTGACACTTCAAGCATTTTATATAGTGACAAGAGTGATGTAAGAGGAATGTTTTCATTCCCGACAGAAATCAAACAAGTGTATTCAGCTGCGTGGTTTACCCATTTGCTTGGAGTATATATTTACAGTTGTAAACAGCTACATAGCAAAGTAATATTGTTTTTAAATTGGGTCTATTAGTAAGGCCTTACGATGTTAGTTCCAAATAAAGTACATCCCAGGACCTCACAGTTTCTATCACAAAATAAATATTGCTGCAATACCAGGTAGGCCTACTGAAGTATTGCTTCTATCCAAACCAGTTGGCCTATTTAAGATGTTTTTTCTGATTTCATAATCATAACTTCTGTTATGTTAGAAGTAAGTAGACAAAACAAGATAACTAATAACTGATTAATTACATACCTAGCAGTCTGTTTCTTGTAACAAAATCACATGGCTTAATGCTTATGAGCAGACTACTGTGTGTCATATTTAAGAAGTACCGGTATCTCATGTTAGAAAGCTCCAACAGCATTCCATGTTGACACAGATCAATGTGTGATGCAGTCTTAAAATTTTGTTCGCAAATTGTGCCAATCCAACTTCAACAACAAAAAAGTTTCTCGTGTGACGAAAATTTTGTATCGTCAGAAGAATACATTTTCATAAAAAGTGCACATTTAGTCTTAATAATATGATCCCTCACAACAAATTAATTTCTAAACATAGTACAGTTCTTCTGAACATGTACATGCCTACTCCATATGTGTACACTTAATAATTTGCCTGATTGGGCTAGTTTAAAGAAACACACGATTGAACAGCTGTTCTGTGTTGCACACGACACACTAAGAACTTACTCAAGAAAGAGGGGAGGTAGCGAGAATGATCTTCCAGCTCAGAGTATATGCTTCAAAGTTTTTCTTCATACGAAATTGAGAACTTACTCAGAGAAAATTCTTTTGCTCTGATAATCTTCCTTGGAGCATGTGGTCTTTTTTATTCATATGACCCATTGTCATCAGAGCATCAGCTGAATGCGTAACATCACTGAGCAGCTCAAGAAAAGGCATAAATGTGGAAAAAACTGCCTAGAGTTTAAAACAGTAAAGGAGAGGAAAATCCCATTCAATCAGTAAAAGGCCAATGAGTCGACAAGAGACAACACAAAATGCGATAAACACACAGAAACACCCAACAATGAAAGGAAATCAAACAACAAAGATGATACCTTTCGTTAGCCAACCATGAGATTAAAAGGAGGAAGTGAAAATGGAAGAAAGTAGCAGCAGCTGTGTTAAGATTTTTTTTATTCCATTAAGCCACTGGTTTCATCCTCAGACCCCCATTGTGTAACTGTCAGTAAAAGCACATTTAAAAGGGTTGGCCATTGACCCCAGTAACCGTAAATTTCTAAATCAAAAATTAACAAGTGGTGTCAACTCCTGTGCTATTACTGTCAGTTACACAATAGGGATCTGAAGATGGTGCAAATATAACACCGAAACAGGTTGCTTAATTTAAAAATGTAATAATAAATCTTAATCTGGTTCTTCCTTTCATCTTTATATTTATCAGCTGCATTCCCAGCCCATAGACTATGAAGAGAATTAAAAAGAGGACAGGTCAACCACATGACAACCTCCAATCAGAGAACACAAGACAAGAAGAACACAGATGGTAGACTGAAACAAAGCTTTAAATAGAGTGATAAAAACCCCAGCATGTATAAAACTTAAACACCCATTGTGGTATCGTCTCATAAAACAGACGATAAAACTACAGGAAAATTAAAATTCTGCCTTAAGATGGCTAAAATAGGGCAGCCCAACAAGATGTGGGCTACCGTTAAACAGAAGCCACAGAAACACTGGAGGCGGGTCTTCACCATGGAGAAGACGGCCAGCCATGTGTGTCCAAGTATTACCAATGTGGAGCCAGCACAGGACTACAGAGTCTCAGCAAGAGGCCCACATGGAGGAACGCCACACACTCATTTTCTCCTTTACAGCACGAAGTTTGTTGGGCATGGTCAATTTACACCAATCAGTACCCCAAAGCTCATAAACCCGACAGTGCATCTTAGATCAGCAAACAAAAGGCCAATCTCCAGAAAAGACTGGTCGACAGCCTCTTTTGCAAGTCTGCTGGCACATTCATGGCCCATGATATCAACATGACCTGGAGACCAGAGAAATGCCACTGAACGACTGGCTCAGTCGAGGGCAGAAAGGGTCTCTTTATAGTCCTTCCGGGTATGCTGCCAGATACTAAGAACAAACTGGCCTTATATTTTGGTGATCCACTGTCCACCAACGTCAAGTATGCTGCTGCTGCTGCTGCGTCCCATCGAGTACCGAGGGTAGAGCTGTATTCTCCATCCTATATAGGTGTCGCGCATGTGTGCAGCACATGCACCACCTTCCAAGGTTGCTATGTATGGGATGTGTACTAGTGGTGCCGCACCTAGTCGTACATCGGTGTAACAATATATCGATTATGGTTTATCACACACTAGTGCTGGCTTTGTCACAGAACGTTGCTCAGCTATGGTGAGAGGGTCAGTATAGATTGTACCCTGAATGCTTAGGCACGGAATTCCCACTGGTGGACGGTGCACGAAGAGGCATCCAACTTGTGACCGACCATATCCTTGAAGGAGATGCACGAGATCCAAGGGAGGCGACATAACGCTCCCAGGAGGCCCTCTTGTGCTGGATCAATCGCCGTGTTCATGCCCGGAGACGCTTAAATGCGATAAGATTATCGATGGAAGGGTGGCATTGGTGGTGCTGTAGTGCTCACCGACATTTCCGGATGGCCTCAGTGATCTCCGGTGTCCACCAGGGCACCGACTTATGATGGAGTGATCCAAGTCAGGTGGGAACAGTTTTCTCAGCAGGAGAAACAATGGTATCTGTGACCTGCTGAACAGCAGCATCATTATCACCCACACAAGGAGAGGTAAGCTCAGCAGCTATGGACTAAGCTAGCCAGTCAGTCCTATGGAGAGACCAGCGAGGTAGACAGTCAGTAGGCGGACACTGTGGGAGCAACAAGAAGATAGGAAAATGGTCACTGCCACACAGGTCATCATGGACCCTCCAAGTGAGATGTGGAAGCAGGCTTGGGCTGCAGATAGACAGGTCTATGGTGGAGAATGTTCCTTGTGCTACGCTAAAGTGTGTAGCAGCACCAGTGTTGAGGAGGCAGATGTTCAGCTGCGTCAGTAGAGTCTCAACATCTCTACCCCGCACCGAGGTCTGTGTGCCACCCTACAAAGTGTGGTGGCCATTGAAATCGTCCAAAAGAAGGAAGGGTGGGGGAAGTTGGGCAACCAAGGGAGTGAGGTCTAGAGGAGAGAGATGCTCATCTGGTGGGAGGTAGACAGAACAAATTATAACATCTTGTACTGCCCAGAGCTGAACAACAACTGCCCCTAGAGGCGTTTGAAGAGGCACGGCAGTGCTTGGGACAGTGGCTAGGACATAGATGCAGACTCCACCGGAAACTCTGTCATAGATGGAGCAATTTTTAAAATAGCCCCAGTAGCCTCAAAGGGCATGGGACTGTGTCGCCGGAAACCAGGTTTCCTAAAGAGCGATACAGAAAGCATGTGTTCGTCTTAGAATTTGTCATAGTTCAGCCAGGTGGGAGAAAAATCTGCCACAATTCCACTTGATGATGATGTTTTCTCCAGGCTCTACCGCCATAAAGAATAAAGGAAGCAGATCACTCCATTGGATCCTCTGTTACCACGTGCTCTGAATCCACAGAACCAGAGAGCTTATGGTCTGGTGAATTAGTAAGTGCAAGATCCTCCGGAGATGGGAGGATCTCAACTTCATCCTCTGAAGAAGAGGATGTGGGTGGTTGTGGCTTTGAAGCCACCAAACATTCTTCTTTCTTAATTCTTTTCTTCTCACTAGCCCTTTGGTCTGCAGGGCCGAGAGCGCTTATCAGACGTGGCATCTGGGATGGAGGAAGATCGGGAGGCTCTCCAACCAGCAGGTTGTTCTTGTTGTTGGGTTGTTTAAGGGGGACTAAACTACAATGGTCATCAGTCCCCCTCCAACCAGCAGGTTGTAGATCCTTAAGCCTGCAGCCAGGATCCTCCAGAGCACTCTGAGTAGCCGCAGAAGAGGGTGTCTCAAGGGACCCCTTCCGAGCGAAAGGGGCCAGAGAATTCTTCTCCTTCTCTGGCCTAGATATGGGGACTGGTGTCCCCGATGTTTTAGCGGTTGATGCTCCCACAGAGAAAAGAGTGGGAGCCACTGAAGAGGGAGTCTCCCAGCTGGTAAGGGGGCAGGGTCAGTTGATTGGGCCTGGGGGTCCACTAGCACTGATGGAACAGACTGAACAGCAGGCACAGTGGATGACAACGGTGAGGCTGCTGTGGCATAGGTATTAACCAGGCACACAGCGTGGAGCTCCTGATATTATCTCTTTGCCTCGGAGTAGGTCAGTCGATCTCTGGTCTTTTACTCCATGAATTTTCTTTCTCACTGCACAACCGTACACATACACGAGCAAGGGGGTGATTCTGTCTGCAGTTGACACATACTGGAGGGGGCGTGCAAGGGACATTCGGATGAACCGCATGTCCGCACTCCTGACAAGTAGGATTGGCATCACATTGGGAGCTCGTATGGCCAAACCTCCAGCACTTAAAACAGCACACAGGGGGAGGAATGTAGGGCTTTATGTCACACCAGTAGATCATCACCTTGACTTTCTCAGGCAATGAATCGCCTTCAAAGGCCAAGATGAAGGCACCAGTGGCACCCCTGTTGTCCTTCGGAAATGTACTCCCCGCCGTTCTAGGTTGGCATACAATTCGTCATCTGACTGCAGCAACAGGTCTTTATGAAAGATGATAACCTGTACCATATTTAAGGTCTTGGGTGGCGTGATGGTAACGGAAACATCACCCAGCTTGTCACAGGCAAGCAATGCCCGTGACTGGGCTGGGGATGTCGTCGTTAGTAACACTGACCTTAACCGCATCTTTGACATCCCTTCCACCTCTCCATACTTGTCCTCCAAGTTTTCAACAAAAAATAATGGCTTCATTGTCTTAAAAGATTCCCCATCACTGCAGCTACATACAAGATATTTAGGGGCATAAGCCTCACCCTGATGCCTTGCCCAACGTTCCTCCCATGGTGCACCCAGTGAAGGTAATGTTTGTGAGTCATACTCTGCAGCATTGTAGTTGCCTCGACCTCTCAGAGACACTGCTTGTACGTCCAGAAAAGTTTCTAGGTCTTTTCATGGTGTTCCCATGAGCAGCTAGGGATAAAAATGTCCACCCAAGCAGAGCCCAGCTTGCCTGGGTAAGCCTTATACAACTGAGGTGTGGCAGGTTCCTCAGAGGTTGCTCACTAGCGACTGTTCAACCTCAACAGCCATGAATCTCCTCAGCACGTAGCACACCTTGAGATTGAGTTTTTTTTTATTTTTCCTATAGAGGTTTGTACCGTCCTCGCGACATGGGTGATTAAGCCAAGATCCCCGGGCTCTGAAACGTACAATGTTCCACTGTCGCGCCGAATGATGGTCGTTGAAGCACACACAGTGTAGCGGACTGTTGGCGTGACACAGCCAACAGCTCAGGACCCTGGATTCGCTAAGCTCATACTCAGCAAATTAATTCTTAACCCCTGAGGGGTTTCCAGACAGTCAACCTCGGGCATCGAATGATGTCAAGAGCAGTTTCCGGCAGAGTTCAAATGTGCATTAGGTGAAAATGGGTAGTAGATCCATCATCCGAGATCCTAAATTTCCCGCGAGAACCATTGAGACGGTATTTGCTTTCAGTAGAGTTTCAAGGCCATTTCAAGTTGGGGAAAATTCACCAATGGATAGAGTTCAAAGGCCAAACAAAATTTTCTTTGAGAATATTTCCCATTCTCACTATGTTCTAAGGATTCTGTTAACCTGGGAAACTTACAATGAAGTGCACCCTGGCTAAAAAGCCTTTACCTTTGGGTGTCCTATCATCATACAGTATGACACTCTGGTTATACAGATGCCACCACTGCCAATAGCTGTTACCAATGAATAAAGGCAGAGACAGCACTACATACCATATATTTTATTTGGCTGTCCAACACATGACACAATTAAGAAGGATGGACCAAATGTCCACCCCCTGATACCAATGGAAACAATAGGGACCATTCAAAGGACTGTTCTGCCTTCTATGAAACTGCATTGTTATACAGTGATTAAATTTACTTTGTGATTGATGTTTAATCAACCTATGGTAGTGGTGGGTGTTAACGCTATCTCAGTTGTTTCTCAATCTCCAAGAATTTTCTGCCATGTGACACAACATGCAAAGGTTGTGAGGGGAGAGAGTGCAGGCCAGAAGAGTGGAGAAGGGGATAGAGAGAAATAGAGGAAGGAGCACCAAAAACACAGCTTTTTCTATATCTTCTATTACACTATTATAAAAATATTTTAATGCAAGTAACAGGATAATGAAGTTAATGATTCAGAAAACATTCAAGGTGCTACACAAAATATTGTGAAGGAACATCACAATCTTTATCACAAGACTGAACTACTTGGTTAAAAACTTCATTTTTTCACATCTTGTAGTCCAACATCATAGTTTGCCTTCAGTGGCCATAAATATTATTACTTTTTCATAAAATAATTCCCCAAGTCCCCATTCCCTAATCATGATGAGCACAAACTCCTTGCTATACATGGGGAGATTGCACCTCAGTCACCTGCGGTGACCCAGTGTAATCTGGGGGGAGTGGGGGCTCCTACCATGCAGGCACTTGTCTGCTCCTGCCATAATGGGAAGGTTACTACCTTGAGTTTTGGGTGTACAAGCATATGCAGTAGGTTCACAGATTTGTAACTCGTTGGAAGACTTCCTAAGTAATAGAATGCAGTATGTCGTTCTCAACAGCAAGTGTTCATCAGAGACGAGTTTATTGTTAGGCATGGTCCAGAGGAGTGTGATAGGACCACTATTACTTTCTATCCATATAAATGATCTGATGGACAGAGTAACTTCTAATTTACGGCTGTTTTCTGATAATGCTGTAGTGTATGGGAGGGTGTCATCATTGATAATAATAGCATACAGGACTACTTAAAAAAATTTATAGTTGGTTTGAAGAATAGCAGCTAGCTCAAAATGTAGAAAATGTAAGGTGATGCACACGAGCAGAAAAAACAACCCCATAATATTCAAATTCAGCATTAGTAGCGAGCTTCTTGATACAGTCACTTTGTTCAAATATCTAGGTGTAACGTTGCAGAGCGATATGAAATAGAATGAACATGTACAGACAATTGTGAGGAAGGTGGACAGCCAACTTCAGTTTACTTCATCTGTAAAGGATCATGCATATAAAACGGTTGTATGTCTCAGATAATGCTCAAGTGTTTGGTACCAACAGCAGATCAGTTTAAAGGAAGACATGGAAGTTCAGAGGCGAGTAACTAGGTTAATTATTGGTAGGTTCGACTAACGTGTGAGTGTCACAGAAATCCTCCGGGACCTCAAATGGAAATCGCTGGAGGAAAGACTATGTTCTTTTCAAGAAATTCTTTTGAGGTAATTTAGAGGGCCAGAATTTGTAGCTGACTGCAGAACGATCTTGCTGCTGTTTACTTACATTTTGCGTAAAGATCACAAAGATGAGATAAGAGAAATTAGGGCAAGTACAGAGGCATATAGACATTTTTCCCCCCTCATTCTATTTGGGAGTGGAATAGGAAAGGAAACACCTAGTAGTGGTACAGTGTACCCTCTGCCACGCACATTATGGTGGTTTGCGGAGTATATATGTAGATCTAAATTATTAATAAACAACATGAACATCAAGGGTCCCAACTCTTCCTTGAGGTGCACCCAAAATTATCAACATTGATGACTCTTCATTCACGATAACTAGCCTTGTCGTCCTGACAAAGAAAAACAAAAAAGAAAGACATTCCTCATACCAGTCACACATTTCACTTTGATAGACCATACAGTCACCATTTTACAATAATAATGAGGATAGGTTGCAACACATCAAAAAGAAAATTGTTAATAATATAGGGAGGACAGTTTACAACTCACCGCAAAGACGTGGCGACGAGCTGCGACAGGCACTTACAAAAGACACACACATACAACACATTCAGCTATCGGCCATGGCCTTCTTCAGAAAATAGAGCACTCACGCAATCACACAGGCACACAACACAGTCATACAACCATCACCTCCGACTGCCGCACTTCGAAGTGTGGCAGTCGGAGGTGATGGTCGTATGACTGTGTTGTGTGCCTGTGTGATTGCGTGAGTGCTCTATTTTCTGAAGAAGGCCATGGCCGATAGCTGAATGTGTTGTATGTGTGTGTCTTTTGTATGTGCCTGTCGCAGCTCGTCGCCACGTCTTTGCGGTGAGTTGTAAACTGTCCTCACTATATTATTAATTCCAACCTGGGCTTTCCATTATTAAAAGAAAATTGTTAAGCTGTATACAGGCATATACAATTACATTTACACAACTAAGATTTTGACCACAGCCTTTATCAGAAAAGAGATGCAGTGACCAGAATAACAGCCATGTGTGCAGGAGTTGTGCCTGAGTAACTGAGTGAATTTTTGTGTGCACTTCCTTTTCCAACAAAGGTTTTGAATGAAATTTTAAAGTCGTGAGATTGTGATCGTCTTTTCTATACATCTGTCAGCTATTGTCTTTACAATGAGTTGTGAACTAGCCCCATTATTATTGATACTACAATCTGGATTTTTCATTGTTAGAATTTTTATAATAATCCTACAGATGATAGCAACTCAGATACTCTTCGAAAATCTAGGATTACTGCATCTACTATATTACCTAAATCCACACTTGCAGAATGCCAAGTGAAAAAAGTACAAATTCGGTTTAATGTGACATACTTCATTATGTTTAAAATATGTTTCAAAATTTTACAACTAATAGATGAGAATGATGTTTGATTATAGTTCTGTGCATCATGTCAGAAAATTTAGTGTAGAATCTTAACAGAGATTCATCAGGTTCTGTAGTATTTTTTCAGTTTTTAATGATTTCAGCTGTCTCTCAATGACACATTCGTGTCTATTTAAATCAACTTTACAGTGGCAGGAGAATAAAACCAGTAGAATAAAATGTTCAGAATATCTGCTTTTGCATTGCTACTGCCAGTTGTGGCCACAAGATGTTCTTGATAATGACATTTTTAGCACTCAGAAATCTGTAGTGATGAGTAGACAACATTACATACAGCTACAGAAAGTGGTGATCACATTAAAAAAAGTATACAAAGTTCAACATACTAAAGCTATAAGAATTTGTAGAATGTAGTACAGTAGAATTAAATATAGTAAACATAAAATTGAACTTAATGAACACTTACTTGGCAGAATGGAAAAGTCTAGGAAAATGTTAAGGATTTTATCAACTTATGACAAAGAGACAGAATACTTAACATTGTTTATATTTTCAAAAGTAATTATTTATAATTAATTTATAAGTCATATTTGTGCACATCTATGACCAAGTAATCATAATATCGAATGTTCAAATGTTTGTCTGTGAGGGTCATCAGTCCCTAAACCTACAAACTACTTATGAACTATGTTATACTGAAGATGACACAAACATCCATGAATGATGGGGGATTAGAACCCCCAACAGAGAACGGCCTCATGCATCAAAGCATAGTGCGGCAGTCTGCGGTATTAATGTGTTCATAAACGGCACGTGCAAATTTACGATTCTTTAGGGGCCCATATCTCAGGTTCTATTCATCTCTGAGTGAAGCGGTAAAGTGTTCTGGATAGATCTTGGCCTCATGATCATTTGTGTACATATTAGAATGGGTATATACTATAGCTATCATTCAGTACATCATCAAAATTTTCAAAGTTACACACTTCCTGGATCCCATCCAAATCAGTTGGTTTTTGTACATGACGTGTAGTCTATGGTGGGCTTTAAATGGCTTACAAAAGCACCATTCATTCAAGGGAAGTTCCTCATAAAATCTCAAAAACCATGATTTTTGGGAACAAAAAACAAATTGTGGGGATGGTCACTTCGATACTTTATATTCATTGCAAATCTTCAAAATTTTTACCATATGTTCTTATGATGATATTCTCAAAGCAGTTTCTAAATTTTTTCAATATCGGTATCCATTACTGAGATCCAGAGGTTGAAACTTATAGTTTTGCACAAAATCTCAAAACCCAATTTTTAGCCCTTTTAGCACCGTGAATCGCAAATATCTAAATAACTAACCATAGAAAATTGTTCAAATATTTACAATACATCCTGTAGACATTTATCAATAAACGTCATTTTTCAGTTTTCGTAAATCTTTGTCTGTTAGCAAGATACGACCAAAAAACCACGATATTTTGCTAAAGAAAGTGCATATTGTGCTGAAGGACGGCATTCGGACAGCTCTGAAACTTACCATGCAATTTGAAAAAAGGTACTTGGCGAAAAAATTTGAAAGTTGTACATCTTAAAGATTGAAATCTTCTGTTGATGAAGGGGTGATTTACAGTTAATTTGCAGCATCTGGTTTAATGAAATATTGCAACATATTTTAAAGAGTTCGCCGAGGAAAAACACATTGCGTAGACTTCTCGTATGGATGATTTTAGGTTACACTTAGCTGCGAATGAAATGCAGATAACATATTGAAATTTTATTTAAAGTTTAGAACAGAATTATATCTTATGTGGTTCTTGAGATATCAGTCCGTGAATGATAGCATGCGACAGTAATAGGTTCGAAAACGCTATTTCTGATTGTGAGGTAACATATCTTGAGGAACAGGAAATGACTAGAATGTTGTGTGTATGTTGTTTAGGTATTTATCTGGAAAATCTGTTTCCCATTTTTGAAAATGTGTATTCGTTATCATGATCCGCTACAAAAAAATCATAATTTTTGGTATCAAAAGATTCAGCTGCGTGCACTGGCAAATCTACACTTCTATTCATGGCAAATCGTCAAAATTTTTACAATATGTTCTAATATTATGATTACGGAAAGCTTTGAAAGTTTTTCCGATAATACTATCCATTACCGAGATCTGTAGATTCAAAGTTACCGCACATATTCATGACAAATATGCATGTAATATCCGGTCTTAAGTGTAATTATGGTTTTAACTTACGTAGCAAACGTACAGCAAGGGTTCTTGGTTTGGAAGTCATGAAACTGTGTTTCTAATCGCCGCTTATTCAGCGATAACATTTATAAAAGATACAAATAATCGTACATTTTTATCTGTTATTTATTTAGTTGTATTAGTCACAGATTGCCATACAGTGTGTGTGTGTGTGTGTGTGTGTGTGTGTGTGTGTGTGTGTGTGTGTGTGTGTGTGAGCGCGCACATGTGCACTCGGATGCGACAAAAAATGTTACCCTGCACGGGTATACCCGTCACATATTTCCTTAAATCGGGTCTCTGACAAAGAAAGTAAACTACTACATAGTCAATTTGGTCCGACGTTAGTACAAATGTATCAAGATATATAAAATACTATCCAAATTTTACTCCCGATTGATTTGAAGTTATATAAGCAATACACCGATGTGACAGGAAAAAGACGGGAACCAGCTGAAAAATGCTCCTGCCGGAGCACAGGAAAGGCAAATATGTTCTGACACAAAAGTGTGGAACCAGCTGCCTCAATCCTCATTCCGACTCCCTCACCAAAAATTTTGGCATGCCAACATATTCTCGCTTTTTTCGGCTGGATGTGAGTAGGGCAGAGACATTGCAAAGGCAGAGAGAGTCATATATGATGAAACAGAGAAAGTGTCAGTTCAGGAGAAAGGCATATGCATGAAAAAAGCTGCGGGAAGCAAAACGAGATGTCGGAAGTCAGGAACAGTGGCAACAACAAACTAAGACAGATGCAGATAGTAGCAATTGGAGCAAAAGAGTAAACAGTGGGAAACAGAGACGAATGGAGACCATACATAAAGCATGAGCGTGCGGCTCTCCAACACTATAGCATGAAACAATTTGTCCAATTTTTCCCATCCCCAGTACCCGCATGCTAAAGTTTTCCGGAGTATAAGTCAAACCCCGAGCAAACCATTCCCATGGATATATGTATAAAGGAGACAATCCTGACTGAAGACAACGAAAACCGACTAAGTGAGAAAGAAAATATACTGGCAACAGAACTAGAAGTGAATGGGTCAAAGTCAGTGGGGCAGAAAGACGATGAAAGTGGCAGAAACAGACAGCGGTGAGGAATTTTAAGGAAAAGGGATGAAGACATTGAAAGTTTGACACAGACACAAAGCAGCAGTGGGAGAGACAGCAAACAAACGGACAGACATATATATAGACACTGACAGTGAGACGACATTGCTGACTATGATGGCTTATCTGGGCAAAAGTTATGCACTAAAAGTCCGCGAATATGTTCGCATGCCAAAATTTTTTTTGAGGAAGTCAGAATGAGGATTGAGGCAGCTGGTTGCACACTATTGTGTCAGAGAACATATCTGCCTTTTCTGTGCTCTGGCAGGTGCATTTTTCAGCACTATCCTCCAAAATTAACCCATAACCTCAATACTATAGAAAAAATTCAATGAGCATGAATACAGAGACACCAATATCAAAAAATAAACAATGGAGTAAGACAGGAAACACACAGGAAGGAGAAATACCATTACATTTTTAATCATTATTAGAGCCTACTCATATTATTCGATGCTCAGAAAAGAAATTGTCAACCAGATATGCATTAAAAACTAAACAAATAATAATTCAAATAAATCCTAAGATATACTGTTAATTAATGTAGGTACAAAATTATAGTTCTTATGATTCTTGACTATTATTCCATATTACAAAATATGTTTTTGTACAGATTCCAAGGAAACGATTATCAGTAGTAATTCATAGTGCTGTTATCATCAGAAAGAGACAAATTCAAATATTTGGTAATTACAGAGCCAATTACTCCTAAATTTAAATATATATTTTTCCAAGTATGGAAATATCAATTTTATTACATGTTGAGAAAATATTAGATCTACACATTTAAGAATTATCTTACAGTGACAACTCACTGTAAAAATGATTGCCGAGTTGCACAGTGACATTTGGAATAGAGAAAAACATTTACACAACTTTAAATTTTCAACCATAGTCATAATCAGAAAAAAGTACACTTACAATCTCAGTATCACTCAGGCACAACTCATGCACACATGACCAGCATCCCTGGACACTTATCATAAGTCACAACAAGTATTTTGACAGTGAGTGAGGTGGTAAGCAGAGAGGGAAAGATGCTGGGGATAGAACATTCCATGCTGCATGACAAATCACAAAGGTTGTGTGTGTGTGTGTGTGTGTGTGTGTGTGTGTGTGTGTAGACATGTGATTTACCAACTCTGGTGCAATAATTACACAGTCCTTTAGAATGGTATGACTACCGACCACCTGTCCCTCCCCTCCACCACCAGCTTTTCTGAACTGCACAGATGGGAGATGCGTCTACAGCACATTCTACAGATCTGCAAACATGTTGGACTCAATATAGGATAACTTAACATCCCTACACCACATACGTAACAGACCTATCTCTCACTATCCTGTAGGTTATCTCCTTCCATTTCATGGCTTCCTTTCAACTGTGTACCTCTATTTTTGTATTTTATTTATTTATTTAAATATTTCAATATTCAATTAATTTAATTTTATCTTCCCAATTAAAACAAACACACACACACACACACACACACACACACACACACACACACACAGAGAGAGAGAGAGAGAGAGAGAGAGAGAGAGAGAGAGAGAGAGATGCAATATGGAACGTTCTCTCACCACTCTTGGCCAGCATCATTCCCCTCCAGTTCCATCTGCTCCCCTCTTCATTCACTGTCAAGATGCTTGCTGAGCCGTAGCAGCCAAAGATATTGTCAAGTGTGCACGAGTTGTGTCTGAGTGATCATGTGAATGTGTGTGAATCTTTCAGATGAAGGTTCTTACTGAAAATTTAAAGTTGTGTGAATGTGTCTATTCTGTGTGCCTGTCTGTGGCTCAGCAATCATATTTACAGTGAGTTGCTATCTACTTTCTATTACTGTCATTCCAACCCAGAGTTTCCATTGTTAGATTTTAACTTCTGACTTCAAATCATTTGATCTGTATATAAAACAACTATTCTTGTGTTTGAAGCAGGATTCTCATGTGTTTCAGAATGAAGGTGCTATTCAATCTGATTTGGAGAACCTTACACAGTGTTGTTCAAATTTAAGGGAAATGACAGACTGTGGCAGAAGTGAGGATTTGGACATAGGGAGGACAGTCAAGGTACATGTAAACATGTTAGAATATAGTTTTACTGTGCAAAATGTCTGTTACAGACTGCATCTTGGGTTAAAAATTTTATTATTATGTTATACTGTATGTTTCACTCTAGTACAAAAACAGAAAATGCATTTAAAGGATACGCTCTGTTTTGTCGGTAACAGTCAGCAGCTTTCATTAAACAATCCTTGCATTGCTCAAATGATTTGGCATTTTTGAAACAAGTTGCTGAAAAAGAAAACAGAAATATTTTGTAACTAAGCATGTTTATAAAGGGGTAAACATCAAAGTACGGTAAGTGAGAAAATACTTTATTACCTGCTTTCTGGTATTCATCTGCTGCTGAATCATAGTCCGGTCTCCACTTCAATAATGATGTCTTAAGACTGAAAAAATTAAAAACTGTGCATCAGTCAAATGGTTTCAGTTTATACTCTTTTGATAACAATAGCCACCTATTTATTATGAGTGGAAGAATGAAAGAGATTACAGCTTAACATTCTATCAAACAAAGCCATTAGAGACAAAACACAACCTGTATGGAGGGCGGTGGGGGGGGGGGGGGGACTGGCAGAGTCCATTTCAAAGGAGTCACCCTGGTGTTTGTCTTAAGCATAACTGCATAAAATCTAAATCCAGATGTATGGATGGTAATTTGAGCCACTGTCCAACTGATTGGGAGTCCCATGTCACACCACCCAGTGGCCCTTCAATAAAACATTTAGGAATGCAAAATAGTGCAGCATTACAACTCATTAACCTCAGTGGCACATAAACCAAGAATGGACTAATTCAGTACAGTTAGTCATGTTTATATATGATCTAATGACAGAAAACATAGTCAAATGTTATTTATGTGTCTCAATGTACAAATTTTCATCATTTGATAGATAATAAAATTTCAGTGATACAAAACTAAAGATAATGAGAGGCAGCAGAATTTTAACATTCATGTAATCAGGGTGAATCATCATATATACCCACACATGAAAAACTAAGCAAGAGAGTGTTGTAACAATTAGGGTCACATAAATGTTACATGTTCAATTAACAGGTCATTAGTGAACTACAATAAACCAAAAGCTTGTAAATTAGTGGAATAAGAAATGTGGTTTCAGAAGAGGCAGGTCATGTGAAGGGCATATTGCCACAGAAAGTTGTCGCAACACAACATACAAGAAATAAAAAACCACATATAAAGATGAAACATACATCAAAGGCATTCATGATATGAAATGCAAGAGTCTGTTACAGTGAAATCAATACAAAATTATTATCAATATCATAGTGTAAATTTATTCGATTTTGAAAACAAGAATATTTACTAATAGTAAACAATTATTCTGGATTTTTAAAATTTTACCATGATTAAATAGTACCACTAAAGAAGTTCAGAAAAAACTAGGTAACTGGACCAGCTTATTTAGAGTATCACCCTCCAGTTCTAGAAAATTTAAGGTTCAGGTAATTGTTTAAGCCATTCGAAATCAAAGTTCAAGTCTTGTATTTCCTAGAAGCAATGGCCTTGCTGGGCATTATGTTCAAACGGTTTAAAGTTTACTAACAAAGTGTTCAATGGATAAGACAAAAATATTTAACAGTATTTGATTACCAAATACTCCACGAAACAAAGACCTAATCAATGAGTGTTTTAAAGAAACACAAGAACTCTCTTACCATTTATACCTAGAAGCTCTCCATCCAAAAGCCTAAGCAACCAAGACAATTTAGCCAACAATTAAAAAACTGAGATTCAAACAGATAGTTATGATGTTAGAAATAAAAAATCTGCAAATACTTGACAAGTAGCTGATGAAGTGGGAATACTGTACAGTTCAGACACCAGATCTGGAAAGAAGAAGTTATATCAGCTAAATTCGCAAGATCAGTAGTTCTTAAAATTTATGGTGGATAGCTAAACAGATGCAAAACCCATCATGTTCAACCAAGAGAAATTTTGTTTAAAACTTGGAAAATCCACTAAGGAAACCATTACTATTATCGAGACTGCTGACAAAGAACAAGCCCTATCATATCAGCAAGTGTTTTGGTGGCACAAGGGCGTTTTGGAAGGCTGGGAAGAGGTCAACAATGTGACAAGACTGAGGGAACTGTTGAACTCAGACTGATGGTGTTAACATTCTGAAAATTCAAGTTCATGAAAATGTTACAAACCATATCGGCATGCCCCTGTACAGCCCCGACTTGGCTCTCCCATACCCCAAAAACTCTTCTGTTTCTACACCTCAAAACACAAATGAAAGGCATTTTGGGACAGTGAGCAGGTTCAAATCACATTGCACTGCAGCATTAAAGGACATTCTGGAGGAGGATTGGCGCAAAACATTTGAAAGCTGGAAATGCTGCTGGAGCCAATGTATTGATGTAATAGGATAGTTATTTGAAGGTTTTTAAGCACTTACAATAAATTATTTTTAATACACTTAGTGTTTTTACTTGCAGGAGATATTTCCTAGGTTACAGATTGAGTGTTGGGAACTCTCAGAAAGAAATGGATCATATGAGAAATGGAGTGATTTACAGGATGCACAGCTTTCTACATCTACATACATACTCCGCAATTCACCATAAGGTGCGTGGCGGAGGGTACATTGTACCACTACTAGGCATTTCCTTACCTATTCCACTCCCAAATTGAACGAGGAAAAAAAGAATGCCTATATGCCTCCGTATGAGCCCTAATTTTCTTATCTTGTCTGTGTGATCTTTATGCGAAATGTAAGTAGGCGGCAGCAAGATCATACTACACTCAGCTTCAAATTCCGGCCCGCTAAATTTACTCAACAGAAATTCACGAAAATAACGTCGTCTTTCTTCCAGCGATCCCCAATTGAGTTGCCGGAGCATTTCTGTGACACTCGCGCATTGGTCGAACCTACTGGTAACAAATCTAGCTGCTCATCTCTGAACCGCCTCTATGTCTTCCTTTAAACTGATCTGCTGCGGGTCCCAAACACTTGAGCAATACTTAAGACGTGGTCGTACAAGCGTTTTATACGTGGTCTCCTTTACAGGTGATGTACATCTTCCCAAAATTCTCCCCATAAACCGAAGTCGGCTGTCCGCCTTACTCACAATTGTCCTTACATACTAGTTCCATTTCATATCGCTCTGCAATGTTATGCCTAGATATTTGAACAACGTGACAGCATCAAGAAGCTCATTACTAATGCTGTATTCGAATATTATGGGATTGTTTTTTCTACTCATGCGCATCACCTTACATTTTTCCACATTGAGAGCTAGCTGCCAATATTCGCACCAACTAGAAATTTTGTCTAAGTCATACTGTATGCTATTACAGTCAGTTACAGACGACACCCTCCCATACACCACAGCTCCATCAGCAAACAGCCGCATATTACAACTTACTCTGTCCATCAGATCATTTATATAGATAGAAAATAATAGCGGTCCCATCACACTCCCCTGGGGCACAATTGACGATCCACTAGTCTCTGATGAACACTCGCCGCCGAGAACAACGTACTGCATTCTACTACTTAGGAAGTCTACCAGCCAGTCACAAATCTGTGAACCTATTCCATAAGCTCGTATCTTCGTTAGCAGTCTGCAGTGTGGCACCGCGTCGAACGCCTTTTTGAAGTCGAGAAAAACACAATCCGTCTGTTGCCCTTCGTCCATGGCTCACAAGATGTCATGTGAGAAAAGTGCAAGCTGAGTTTCACATGAACGATGTTTCCTAAACGTGTGCTGATTCATGGAAAGAAGCTTTTCCGTTTCAGGAAATTTACTATATTCGAACTGAGAATATGCTCCAAAATTCTACATGAAACATATGTCAACGATACTGGCCTGTAATTGTGTGGGTCAGTTCTCTTTCCTTTCTTATAAACGAGAGTCACCTGCGCTTTTTTCCAATCACTAGGAACTTTGCGCTGAATTAAAGATTCGCGATAAATGCAAGCTAAGTAGGGGGCCAACACCGCAGAGTAGTCTTTGTAAAACCGAACTGGTATTCCATCCAGACCAGCAGACTTTTTCGTATTTAGCTCTCTCAGCTGCTTCTCTACACCGGAAATACCTATGCTATGTCCCCCATTTCGGAATTTGTACGTTGATCAAATGATGGTACATTTGTGCGGTCCTCCTGCGTGAAAGATTTCTTAAAGGTTAAATTTAGAACTTCAGCTTTCCGTTTGCTTTCTTCTATTACTGCCCCGGAATGATCAACGAGTGACTGGACAGTGGGCTTTGACCCGCTTATCGATTTTACATAGGACCAGAATTTTTTCGGGTTTTCGGAAAGATCTTTTGGTAAGTTATGGCTGTGATAATTATTGTATGCTTCGCGCATCGATCTTTTTATAGACGCACGAATCTCTACTAACTTCTGCCTGTCATCATTTGCGTGTTCCTTTTTTAATCTAGAGTGCAACAGCCTTTGCTTTCTCAGCATTTTTCTAACATTATTATTATACCAAGGTGGATCTTTTCCATCCTTAATCATCTTTACTGGCACATATTTATCTAACCCTTTATTAACAATGCACTTAAATGTAGTCCACAACTCCTCTACATCCATAGTCCCAGAATTAAACGATGTCCATTCATTTTCTAAGTGCGATCGTAACATTTGCTTATCGGCTCTTCCCAACAAAAACACGCTCCTAGCCTTCTTGATCGGTTTATGAACTTTGGTCATCATTGACGCTATGACGATATCATGATCACTAATTCCTGTCTCTACACAGACATTGTTAATAAGGTCAGGCCTGTTTGTGGCTAAAAGGTCTAGAATATTTCCATTGCATGTGGGTTGCCGGTTTAACTGCTCAAGACAGTTTTCGGAGAATGTGTCCAAAAGTAGTTCGCAAGACTGCTTGTCTGTACCGCCTGAAATGTAACTAGCGAGGTCCCAATCTATACTCTTGGGGGGGGGGGGGGGGATGGGGGGGGAGGGGGGGGGGGCACTTGAAGTCTGCAAATCTGTGATAAAATGCACACACATGCGGGAATCATGAGAGTATACTGTCATGCAGCCTACTAGTTCTGAGTGATGTGTTTTGACAGCTACTGAGTCATCATAGTTCAAGGGTTAGTCAACAGATAGCGGCACCTCTTATCTGTCAAACGACCATCTGCCTGCTCGCTTTGTGTATAGACACGTGACTGGAAAATTCAGGCAGTTATGGACTCAATGGCAGTTGGCAGGCAAAGCTCTGTTTGGCCTTCGAAAAATATGCAATTATCTACATAAAAATTAATAACTATTGATCCATATGTGATACCAGGAAGCACCTAGGCTCATTTTATAGCTGACAGTCTGTTGCACTCATAGAAAAGTTCCTCCTGTTACTTTAATAGTTTTTAAGTTATAGTAAATCAAAAATTATTGTAAAACAATAATTTTGTGAACAATGTATCTTGAAACTGGCTTAACAAGTGTTGCACACAAGGTTTCAATAGATAGATCTAAGTGAGTACTATTAAGATGTATTTTTGAATTTTTTGTTTTGCTTTTTGCGCATATTCAGTAAATTTGAGTAAGAGGCAAAAATTTCCGTTTAGTTAAAGTGAATGTGCCATGTGTGTGTTTATTGTTCCTGCTTGCACTGGCTGAAGTCTCGATCAATGACATGGAGAGCACTGCGGTGGTCCATAGCAGCGTCAGGTTGGCAATGTAACACATTCCGAGTAGCCAATGGCACATATGAAACTGTAATCAAGCGATTCTAATTCTTCACTTTACATGACCAATTACTTTTACTAACCGGACTAGGGTACATACAAGAAACTATTAACCATAAAGCAGCTATAGCATGTTTTATTTATTTTATCATCTGTACAAAACAGTGATCATTTTAAATGAAAGTAAGGTAAGGGTTTTTATGTGAGGGTGTGTAGCACCCGAATCTTGGGTTCAGAAACATTCAATTGATTTACAGTTCTATTCATTTTATGATCTGTACGAAACAGTAATCAAGTGATGTTAACATATTCAATTTCACATCTTGTAAACTATGTGTGCCGCCATTCACCCCAGTATCCACAGCGACTGTTGCCAACAATGCCGCACCACGTCATGTAAAGCCCCGTTTACACCCAATCAAACATGAGTGAACACAAGTGAATGCACATTCGCTAGGAATTCGCGTGTCCACGCACACACTGGCTTGTACTTCCAAATAAGCATTTACTGGAGTGAAAACAGCACACTGCCGCAAGGTGAGAACACTCAGTTTGTTGCCAAAGTGGAGAGGACATGAACTTCCTCTGATGGTTCACCCTGAAACCAACACCCAGTGGATCACAAGCAAGCACTTGCAAATGCGAGCCAAGCATGACTGAACACTGTGTTTAAACCAGAGTGAATCCTACCTTGCTGCTGCTCGTTCGCTTCAGTGTAAAGGAGGCTTAAGTACATTAGGCCATGCCGCTTGCATTTATCTAAAGTAAAACATTTTGGGGACATTGCAGCAGGTATGGCTGGTAGGTACCCCTCGACAACACAGCCAGTTTGAATAGCAAATAGGGTCTGCAGCCACACTTCACGGAGCCCCAACACACAGACTGAATGGATGAATTATCTGTGTTGTTATTTCATGCTGTAGCACTGGGAGCTCAAGCCAACTGAAGGAAGTAACTGAGTACTTTGTGTATAATGTCATCACCCTGTTCAGAACAGTGTCTTTCTCATTCATTACAAAGAGTTTATTTATTTTGAAAAAAATCTTGTGTAAGCTCGCAAATTTCACCCGTCAACTTTGACCAGTAGCATTGGTGTGTCACAAAAAATTAAGCTAGCCATTCTATGTTGTTCAGATTTCTAAGAATATTAACATCTTAGTAAATCATTTGAGGCCACTGGGACAGGCCCTATGATTTAATTAAAAACAATAATCAATTCAAACATTATTTGTACTTGGGTATGACTGAAGTAGGATTTTCTTTACTTGCTGATCACGTCATGAGTCAAAGCAGACAGGTGGACTCACATCATAAAATTATACTGAGAAGAGAATGCAGAAGTTCTCAACCACATAAGAAATGAGCATATAAGACAAAGGTTGCAGACTCATTATGATATTAGAAAGACTGGTTGCAAGAGTAGACCATATTTCAAAAGAATAGAAAATGGGTGGCCAAATGAAGAACTTTCATATCAACATCCCAGGAAAAAAAATCAATAATAAAAAAGTTATATCACAAAAAGCAGAACTTACACAGTAATGGAGAGAAAAATACCAGAGGATGAGAAAGAACGGTGAGATCAAGGCAGCCAGGGACATATGGGATGTCGCGAAACCTCTGTGGGGCTTAGAACCCTTGCAACAACAGCAAATTTTCTATGGAACAATAAGCCTATTTACACAACAAAACTCAAAGTACATTCTGTTGTTGTTGTTGTCGTCATCAGTCCGCAGACTGGTTTGATGCAGCTCTCCACACTACCCTGTCCTGTGCAAGCCTCTTCATCTGAGAATAAGTTCGGCAACCTACATCCTTTTTAATCTGCTTAGTGTATTCATCCCTCGGTCTCCCTATATGATTTTTACCCCACAGACTTCCTTCTAATGCTAAGTTGACAATTCCTTGATGTCTCAGAATGTGTCCAACCAATCTATCCCTTCTCTTAGTCAGGATATGCCAGAAATTTCTTTTCTCCACAATTCGATTAAGCACCTCCTCATTAGTTACATGATCTACCCATCTAATTTTCATCATTCGTCTGTAGCACCACATTTCAAAAGCTTCTATCATCTTTTTATTTGAAATCCTTATCATCCACGTTTCACTCCCATATAATGCTACACTCCATACAAATGCTTTCAGAAAGGACTTCCTAACATTTAAATTCATATTGGATGTTAACAAGTTTTGCTTCTTAAGAAACGATTTTCTTCCCATAGCCATTCAGCATTTTATATCTTCTTTACTTTGGCTATCAGAAGTTATCTTGATACCCAAATAACAAAACTAATCCACTTTTATTGTCTCATTACCTAATCTAATTCCTTCAGCATCACCTCATTATTTGACATTACATTCCATTACCCTCATTTTACTCATGTTAATGTTCATCTTTTTTTATTATTATTTCTTCTCCCTGATATTTAATTCCCTCTCCAAATTTCTCCTTCCATTCCTTCACTGCTTTCTCAGTATACAGATTGAACAACACTGGGGAAAGGCTACAACCCTGTCTTACTCCCTTCCCAACCTCTGCAGCCTTTTCTTGCCCTTCGACTCTAATAACTGCTGTCTGGTTTTTGTATAGGTTGAATATAACTCTTCGCTCCTTGTATTTTACCCCTGATACCTTCAGAATTTGAAAGTGTGTATGCCAGTCGACATTGTCAAAAGCTTTCTCCAAATCTACAAATGTTAAGAATGTAGGTTTTCCTTTCCATAGCCTATCTTCTAAGATAAGTCATAATGTACGTATTGCCTCATGTTCCTACAGTTTTCCTAAATCCAAAATGATCTTCCCCGAGGTCGGATTCCACAAGTTTTCCCATTCGTCTGTAAATAATTCTTCTTAGTATTTTGCAACCATGACTTATTAAACTGATAGTTCTGTAATTTTCACATTTGCCTGCACTTGC
The DNA here is from genome assembly GCA_026315105.1 of Locusta migratoria. Lineage (NCBI taxonomy): Eukaryota > Metazoa > Arthropoda > Insecta > Orthoptera > Acrididae > Locusta > Locusta migratoria. The sequence goes on along the minus strand of CM048747.1, from coordinate 277,267,924 downwards.
TAGCTTGGGAATTACAATATTTTTCTTGAAGTCTTATGGTATTTCCCCTGTGTCATACATCTTGTATACCAGATGGAACATTTTTTTCATGACAGGCTCTCCTATTGATATCAGCAGTTCAGACAGAATATCATCTACTCCAGGGGCCTTGTTTCGACTCAAATCCTCCAGCGCTCTGTCAAATTCTTCTCGCAGTATCTTATCTCCTATCTCATCTTCCTCCACTTCGTCTTCCATGTCTAGAATACAGCCTTCAAGTTCATTTCCTTTGTATAGGTTCTCAATATATTCCTTCCACAGTTCAGCTTTCCCCTCTTTGCTTAGTACTGGTTTTCTGTCTGAGTTCTTGATATACATACAGCTCTTTTTCTTGTCTCTAAATATCTCTTATTTTCCTGTATGCGGTATTTATCTTTCCCCTACTTATGCATTCTTCTACGGTTCTGCATTTGTCCTCTAGCCATTCCTGCTTAGCCAGTCTACACTTCCTGTCAGTCTCATTTTTCAGACAGTTGTACTCCCTTCTGCCTGCTTTGCTTGATGCATTTTTGTATTTTCTCCTCTCATCAATTAAGTTCAGTATATCCTGTGTTATCCAGGGATTTCTATCAGGCCTTGTCCTTCTGCATATATGATCCCCTGTGCCCTTTACTACCCTATATCCCAGAACTATCCATTCTTCTTCTACTGTATTATTTTCCCCTTTTCAGCCAAACCTTGCCTAATGCTCCCTCTAAAATGCTTAGCGAGTAGTAGTGCAGCCTCTGAAGTAATCACAGTATGATTTTTCCTCAGTGACAACAAAGACACACAGTATTGTATATTAACTTCTACATGCTATTGATTACTTAAGACTATTTACAGGCAATATTGAGGAACAACCGCAATTACAATTAGAGAAATGAATGTGCGTTAATGCCTTGCAAAGGGAAATTTGATTAATGGTTCCCACTAAACATAAGGATGGTCGGATTTAGGATGGTTATCCCACCATGATTAGGAAAACAGGTTACAAATGTCACATTATATTAAGGCTCAGTGCACCATTAATTGCATAATCACATGTCAGTGTGGCTGGCACAGCACAGAAAACTAACATACTGAAAACTTGTGCATAACCTGACCATGAAAGTAGTCTTACGAGCAGCAAACAGTATACTAGCCTAAAGTTGTGACACCTTCACACTAAGTTGCCAATTAAGTGAAAGGAGTGTCATGCACCTGCAGTTTGTCAGAAAACAGAAAGGCAGGAAGGTAAAACGAAACAGTTTTGAATGCACAAGAAAAAAGAACAGTGGTACACTCAAAAGCATTGAAAATACAGCAGGAAAATTTTATTAAAGAATTCTATTTATTATAGTATTAGACGTCAACACAAGGAAGTAATGCAGACAGCCTATCAAATACGAAAATGAAACATCACCACAACAATAAAAATCACCAGATGCTAACACCTAAACTGTCCCACAATAACAAAGCACATCAAGGGAGGGCAATGCAAGAGACCTTCACAAGAAAACTTAACTTGCGGAAATTAAAGGTACGATAGCACTTTAACTTTTTACTTTAGTAAGAGCATGGGAGGATAACCACAGAAATCAACGTAACATATGTTCTTAGGTGTTCATCAATAAATGCGAACAGGCATCAATAACGCGTAAAAACGTAATGAAACAGTTTAACTATCGCGGAGAAAAATCTTACCAAACGTAAATTTCACATTATCACAAAAGTCGGGTGCTCTTTTAGGGAGCCAGATTAACTTTCTTTGATACACACTGTACCACGAACGTGATTCCTATTTGTTTCATACTTTAAACAGTATAATCAGTGTCTCTATTGCTATATATCAGTACACAATTCAGTTGTTGGCACTCGACAAAGTGCAAAAATAAACACACTCCGATTTTAACATCAATTCACTATAAATCGTTAGAGCTAGCTTAACAATGCAAGATGAAATCCGCAAATACTTCCTAGTAATGTGAAACTATTTCATCAGCATAACAGATGTTGCAATAAACCACGTAAATTTAATCAGATAACTTGTTTATCAGTTTATATTTACTACAAACCTAATTAGATATTAATCAGTGTTACATATAATTCTGGGCATGGTACTGCACAGCACGTAAAAACTAATTAAACAGAAAGCAATGTTCCAATTAGAAATTCCGAATAAAGTTTTTAATCAGAAGTACATCGTCTTTTCCCATAAAAACTTAAAGAGTACCAGATAATAGTTTAGGCTTCACTGCTGACGATCACATCTTACCTTTTCTCTGCACATTTAATATGGTCCAATCCTTCCTCAATTTTCTTGCTGCTTGTCATTGTTATACTATGACAGTCGACAAGAAACAAGCTGACAAATTAAGCACTAATATTATGGGCTAGTGCGAAGGCAACGAAACCAAATTTTTTCTTAATATTGTGTTCAACAACTATAAACACAAATAATACATTATATTCAATGCAGACGACACTGACAACTGTGTAGCAGTGACAAGTGACTGTCAAACATATTCACTCGAAGACTTTCCACAGGATGTAGAGATCGATATATTTATTTATGTAATGTCTGTCAATACATTTTCTTACCATATAATTACAATTCGTAATCTCCGTAATAAAACATTAGTAATATATCCATATAATATTTTTCCTAATTTATGTAGGCTCTACAATTAGCTAACCAGGTAAAATTGTGCAAAATTTTATATTGCTCAATATTGTTGACAGTCGGATTGAAGTATTTGCACTATAATTCAGAATATATTGGCGGATCTACTGAAATAAGATTTTATTGAGCAAACTGGATGAATTGCATACACTATGGCCAAAACTGTATATAAAAGATCTGATTATTGGTACGTGACGGTACAGAATCTCAGCTTTTTAATTCGTAACAGACGTTTTAAAATGACATTCTTTCTCAAGTATTTGTATAGATATTACTGACTGTGATGGAGGGGGGGGGCGGAAGATTAGAAAGGAGGCAAATTTTGGATAACTAGCCACTCTTAAAAATATAAATCGCCTGGTCTGACTGCTGTGGTGCTTAGGCCCTACACGGGAAATTTTCGCGGCTTTCGTTATACCAAGATCGAAAAGACCATCAAGGGAAGAAAAAGAAGAAGAACTAGACGCAAGTCTGTCAAACAAGAGGCATCTAATATTTGGGAGCAGCCAGTGTCGGTGGCCTTCCCATTCCCCTCACAAAACTAAAGATGACGATGTGACCTTTACTGCATTGAAGGTACCAGGCTGAAAAAGCAGTCATTAACGACTTGGTGGCCGTCATGCATGCCTCAAGATGGAGATTAAGTAGGCCATAATAGCTGAGCTGCACAAGGTGCCTCTTCATATCCATCATCTGATGTATAAGTTGAGTGTAGACAAAGAGAGTGGACTCCCATGGGCAAAACGATGTTGCTACACAGTTGTCATAGAGGCGATCCCTTGCATGGTCACTGTACTGAGGCAGGAAGTAGTAGATGTGGTTATGAAAGAAGAAGAAGAAGCGCCAGCAGCCGCACAGCAAGTCAAACAAGAAGATATCTGCATCTCTGAGCCATGGGCAAAATTGTCAGTCTTTTGCAGAACTACCCACCTAATGTCAGTTTGTAGAAACCAATTACAGGGCACAGGAACGCGTACCTCGTTCTCACACAGTGAGAGATATGTTGGCAATCTTCAAATACATGGGTATGTTCATCAATGACAGAAATTTGGAAGAGTCGTTTAGAACCCACCGCTTCTGTAATCACATCCAGAAAAGTCCTTCTCCTTATCACAAATCTAATTTTTTGTTGCTTGCACAGCTGGAGGCGCTCACCATAGCCTTCCTGCTCTAGTTACTCAAGTTCTGTACTTACTCTCAGACAATTGGAAATCATCATAAAGACCGCTGCAACAGGCAGTTCATGAAGATGATTGTCAAGGCCCCATCGGAGGAAGTCGTGGCGCACTGTCCAGAAAGTAAGAGATAGAGTAAACAGAGGAAAGGGGCATGGTGCTTACTTCCTGCCATCCATAGTCAGCCCAGTGTTGGCAACTACTGTATTATTTTGTCCCAGATGACAGTTTAACATGAGAAGTCAATAATGTCATCAAACAGCGAAGTAAAAGAATGACAACCAAATACTCAAATTCTTTATCTTTCAGAGCAAGAATAACTTCATCAGTTGAATGTCAGTGTCAGGAGAATTTGTGTTAAGGTAGGGTGATCAGAGTCTCATATTTTATCAGATGGTCCCTTATTTAGCCTAAGTGTTCCAATGTCCCAACAAAATAAATATGGGACGTATATTGTTCCTTTTTATTTAAATCATGCTCCCTTATATTTTGAAGTAATGTGCAGCATGGCCACATGGAAAACAAAGGTGGTCATAATTAAACAATAAAGGAAATAAGATTTAATTCAAAGTGAATAAAGCCCATCTTTCAAATTTCTTTGGCTTCTGTTACATAATTCTTTCACATGACATTTGTAGCTTTTTCATCTGTAAAAATACAGTCATTAATCTGTTCATTGTTCCATCCTACTGTTTATGTATAACGACCGCTGTACTCATCTTTTATTGTAAAAAGAAAACGTGTTTGTGCCAACTGCGAGGGTATAATACTTGGAACTGTTGCAATATTTGTCGGTAATACGTTTGTGTGTATGGTTGTAAATTCAGGAAAATTGTCTGGAATGTGCTAAAAATACCGATTTTTTTCGAATGCACTTAAAAAAATTTCAATCTCTTCTACAGAAAAATAGCGTGAAATACCTATTTCAGATGCAATTTCTTTAAAAATTAAGTAATTTTCAACCTCTTCTCCAGAAAAAATATCGATTCGTTGCAATACAGAGGTGATTTGTCTGGGAAAATAGCATGGAATGCTGTTGGAGTAGAATAGACGTAATAGTTGTATTATTATTTAGGATACATAGTTAAAATCCTGAACGCTGCTTGTTGCCGGTTGTGTATGCGAGTATTTCGATAGCTCAAACCGAACAGTTGGATGAATTCCTCTGTCCACAAAAAAAGGCTGGTTAGTCATACGATTCATTGCAATACAGATGTGATTCTTCTTCCCCAAAAAGAAAAGAAATTATATCTCAGCCTTTTACAGAGATCTGAGTTGTAGATGCGCACATAGAAACAAAGAGTAATGTTTGTACTTGTGATGTGGTGTATTCATCTCATCTGTTAGCGTTGCTTACGATTCGAATTGATGTCTCCTGCTTACGTTGTGGCGATGTTTGTGGTGGAAAATTATTGTTCTTCGGTCGAGAAGCATAGGGTTCGACATAACTCAGATAGTTTGGTGTCTTGGTTGCATCTTGCTAGCGTTGCGGTGGTAAATTATTGTCCTTAGGTCGAGAAGCATCGAATTCAATAAGCCCTATGGCTAGGTATTTAAAGCTGGGTAGTTACCTTCTTTTGGAGGCGTGTTTAATCGTTTGTTTAGTCTCTAAAGGAATGCTCTTAGCGTTCGATAAAAAATTTTCGGGTGTTGTATTAGTAGATATATAAATATAAGAAAAGAGCTTGTTGTTGATCTGAATCGTTCTTTGTTAGTTGTTCTATGTGTGTCAGTCATTTTTACGATGTAATTGGGTGTGTTACAGATGCTTATCGAGAGTATTGATTTGTTAGAAGGTGGAATACGGCGACTGTTTGTGCTCGAGTGATTGTCAAACGTACGAGGTATGTGGTCTAGTGACTGATAGAAGACTTTTCAGAATATACTGTCTGGTGGAGTATGCAATGCAAAAGAGGTGCATGATCAATCGGTTAGATGTTCGGAAAGGATCTAACAACGACGCAGAGCTACCGAGTTGTCGTTTGCTAGTTACTTTAGAACTTTAGTAGAAAAGAGCTGGGTTGGAGATGGTTGTTGTTACATAGAGTACCGTATGCTAGTTGGGGTAGAATTTAAGTAAAAGTGTTTGGAATATGCGCTACAGTTGTGTTGCGATTGAGTTCTAAGGAAATCGCTTTAGGATTATGTTCTTAAAACTTTGCGCTGTGTACGCTACGAAGTATTTCCTGTTTGATCGCGTATAGTGGTCTTTAATTTAACGAGTGGTATGCGATGGTAAATGATTTCCGATCTTTTAACTTATACTTACGTAGTAAATTCGACTAGTTCGTCATGGAGACAATGCAATGTTACATGACGGCAGCGTTGTGACAGCCCTCGGCATACTGGAGCGAAGCTCGGCAAGGAGACTGGAGAACATCTCGGGGAAATCATTTGGCTGAAGATCCTTTACCACATCATACAATTTAAGAATGGCGGGTTGTATGTTGTACATTTTTAGCATCGGAGAAACCGTTTTCATTTTTAGCATCGGAGAAACCGTTTTTCAGAGTTTAGGAATGCTGAAATAGCTACAGAAATTCCACAAGAGTGTGAAGAGCAGATAGTGTTCACGCAAGATGACGTGGGTTGAGCGTCATATTAAGATTTCAAGGGTACTAAAACGATTGGTATTTTTACACTTTACTGGTTAAAATGCGTGTAAATTGATAGAGAGGGTTCGAAAAATCTGTTGAGAAAAGCATATACATGTAATTTACGTGGGAAGTTTATATGTCATCGACTTTATTTTTCTCGAGTAGCGGAAACTGTATCATATGGCGATAGAGAGCGTGGAAGGTTCGTAGCGAATGTGTGATTGCATGCGATTAACATTTTTTCCGAATAACTACTTTCGAAGAGTTGGACAACACGTTTTGTATATGGGTGAGAATATCATGGAATTCGGTTTTGTTATAGCAGAGGGCTTGGAGAAATATATTTGTTTTTACGGAAAGTAGCCAGGGAGAATGGTCACTAATGGAAAACATGTCACATTGTACCCAGATGTGGGTTATATGGAATTGGCATAAGAGTAGTCTAAAACGTATATCTATCGCGAAAAATAGTGTTAATATTAGATCGTGTATTTTGGGGGAAAATGTCAGCTGGAAAGAATTATACAGATTAATCTCAGGACGGCGCGCTGATATCATTGTGGAATCGCCGAAAACGTTGGATTCGAGCATGTTTACCACATTATATAGCTTAAGAAAGGCGGACTGGATGTACATTTTTAACATCGCAGAAGCTGCTTGCAGAGTTTAGGAATGCTGGAATAACTACAGAAATTCCGTAATAGTGGAAAGAGCAGATAGTGTTCACACAAGATGACGTGGGTTGTATATCATATTAGATTTCGAAGGGTATTAAAAACGATTGGTATTTACACTGTACTGGTTAACATGCGTAAAAAATTGATAGAGAGGGTTCTAAAAATCCGTTGAGAGAAGGTTATACCTGTAATTTCTATATGTCATCGACTTTATTTTATCGAGTATCGAAAACTGTATCATATGGTGACAGAGAGCGTGGAAGGTTTAGAACATGTAGGCGAGCAAAAAAGAAGTCTTTCTCCTTCACAGAGCTGTATTCCATTAGTAAAGTGTGCTACCGATTTGTTTCTGAAGGCGTTCTAATATTGTAACTGGGAATGGTCGCTGGAGAGCGGATGCGAAGTGTGGCTAATATTTGATATCGTAAAGCTAAAAGTTGATACTGGTGCTTGGAATTGTTATCGACATGCCTCGAAAGAAAGTGTGAGAGGTTTAGGCCTTTTTTTTTTTTTTTTTTTTTTTTTTTTTTTTTTTAATACTGCGCCTTACGTGCAAGCACGAATCACTCAGTGTATGGCTAAATCTGCTTACAACTGTAGTTAGAAACTAGTTGTAATACTCGTCGTAGATGCGATTTCGAGAGAAAGAACTTACATCCCGCGTTGGTTGCAAGACCGCTGGGAACTCGAAGTAAAGCACAAACATCTAGGGAAATTGAAATTAGCGCGTTGTATTCTCAAGAATGGTTGCAGTGCACTAAAGTTTTCAGGCAGACGCTGAAAAACACGCGCATCCGACCATATCATTTAAAAATGCTGTATTTCGAGATTAATTTAGTTGCAAAGTGTTAACAGCCGAGGCGATGTAGAGCAATACGGATTCGTTTTTAGTTTCAGGAAAAGATCTGTGACATTCACGGCAGTAGCGAGCCTTTATTTATTTATTTTTTTTTTTTTTTTCAATTAATGTTTCTGCTATTGATACCCATGCAAAGCTACTAGATCGGTTCAAGTGTGTGTGTGGATCGATAATTCTTGCATTGAGAGATGAAATAATGAAGGCAGCGGAGGACAAAATAGGTAGAAAGGCAAGACCTACAAAAAATCCATGGATATCACAGGAAATACTACAGTTAATTGATGAAAGGAGAAAATATAAAAATGCAGTAAATGAAACAGGCAAAATGGAGTACAGACGACTAAAAAATGAGATTGACAGGAAGTGCAAAACGGCTAAGCAGGAGTGGCTAGAAGCCAAATGTAAATCTGTAGAAGAATGTATAGCAAGGGGAAAAGTAGATACCGCCTACAGGAAAATAAAAGAAACATTTGGAGATAAGAAAAACAGCTCTACGAATATCAAGAACTCAAATGGGAAACCAGTTCTCAGCAAAGAAGAGAAAGCTGAAAGGTGGAAAGAGTACATAGAGCAGCTCTACAAAGGAAATTAACTTAGAGACGATGTTGTAGGAACGGAATAGGAAGTCGATCAAGATGAAATAGGAGATACTATACTGAGAGATGAATTTGACAGAGCCTTGAAAGATCTAGGTCGGAACAAGGCCCCAGGAGTAGATGACATACCCTCAGAGCTACTAAAGTATCTGGGAGAGCCAGCCATGACAAGACTATTTGAACTGGTGTGTAGGATGTATGAGACCGGCGAAATGCCCTCAGACTTTAAGAAAAATGTAATAATCTCCATTCCAAAGAAATCAGGCGCAGACAGGTGTGAAAATTACAGAACCATCAGTTTGATAAGTCATGGTTGAAAAATTTTAACACGAATTATCTACAGGAGAATGGAAAAGCTGGTAGAAGCTGATCTCAGGGAAGATCAGTTTGGATTCAGGAGGAACATAGGAACCCGGGAGGCAATACTCACTTTACGTCTTATCTTAGAAGATAGATTAAGAAAAGGCAAACCTACATTGTTAGCTTTAGTAGATTTGGAGAAAGCATTTGACAATGTTGACTGAAATACACTCTTTCAAATTCTGAAGTTCAATGTTCAAATGTTTGTCAAGCTTATGGGACTTAACTATGGGGTCATCAGTCCCTAAACTTACAAACTACTTATGAACTACTTACAAACTAGGACGGCACAAATATCCATGCCCGAGGGGGGATTCGAACCCCCGACCGTAGTGGCCGTGCTGACCGTGACTGGAGCGCCTCAGTCACCTCGGCCACCGCGGCCGGCAATTCTGAAGTCAGCAGGGATAAAATACAGGGAAAGGAGAGTTATTTACAACTTGTACAAAAGCCAGACCGCAGTTATTAGACTCGAAGGACATGAAAGGGAAGCATCAGTTGGGAAGGGAGTAAGACAGGGTTGTAGCCTTTCTCCAATGTTATTCAATTGGTACATCGAGTAGGTGGTGAAGGAAAGCAAGGAAAAATTTGGAATAGGGATTAAAGTTCAGGGGGAAGAAATAAAAACATTGCGTTTTGCTGATGACAATGTAATTCTGTCAGAGACAGCAAAGGACCTGGAAGAGCAAAGGTAACGAAATAATGAAGGTGGTAGATGAGTTTTGTTACTTGGGTAGTAAAATAACATGCGATGGTCGCAGTACAGAGGATATAAAATGCAGAATGGCAACGGGAAGAAAAGCATTTTTGAAAAAGAGAAATTTGCTAACATCGAATATTAATTTAAGGGGAAGGAAGTCTTTTCTGAAGGCATTTGTGTGGAGTGTTGCCTTGTACGGAAGTGAAACATGGACGATAAGCAGTGCGGACAGGAAGAGAATAGAGGCTTTTGAAATGTGGTGCTACAGAAGAATGCTGAAGATTAGGTGGGTAGATCGCATAACTAATGAAGAGGTGCTGAACAGAATTGGTGAGAAAAGGAATTTTTGGCATACCCTGACTAAAAGAAGGGATCGCTTGGTAGGACACATTCTTAGACATCGGGGAATCGTAAATTTAGCATTGGAGGGAAGTGTGTGGGGTAAAAATCGCAGAGGGAGACCAAGAGACGCATATAGTAAGCAGATTCAAGTGGATGTGGGTTGCCGTTCTTATGAGGAGATGAAAAGGCTTGCTCAGGATAGAGTAGGGTGGAGAGCTGCATCAAACCAGTCTCCGGACTGAAGACCATAACAACAACAGCAAATAGAGGATATACTTATAAAATTCCCATTATTCGACGTATTACGTTATCTAAAATTACTTGTTTTATATATAGTATCGGCTCTCTGACTGTCTGGTATGAAAAAAAATCTCTATATCTGTTAAAGGAATGATCTAATTGTTAAACGCGAGTTTCCGTGGCCGGGCGCTATATATATATAATGCATAAGCTACACCTGTGGGCGCGTTACACAGAGACAATCGCCGCCGAAATTAGACAGTGATGGCGTGTAATAACAATACGTCAATATGGAACATAAGAGAAAAAGTACGTTCCTAGTATTTGTTTTTACAAACAGATACGAAGAACAAATTGGTAGTCTTCTTCTTCTGATAATAACAACAATAATCACGTGAGTGGTACACGGATAATAAGAATATTTTTTCGCACTGCGGAGGCTAGCGACACAGCTTTTTAATGACCTGCCTGCCTAGAGGTGCAAACAAAAATAATATTTTTTCACGGCATGGACACTGTAGGCGCGGACAGCGCTCCCACGCCCTGCGGCGGATCTCGTAAGTACAAACGCTCAGATACCGTCACGATATTTTCGAGGCGGGCGGCCGACCATGGTGAGCAACAGCTGGCCCCGTCTCCACACCCCGCAACGTTCGGCGGTGGCGCGGGCCGCAAGACGGCTCTCCGCCCCTTTTCACACCCCGCGGCGGCCGGTGGTGGGTGGTCTTATGACAAACATCCTATCAGGAAGGGCATGTGGCAGCGTCCTTTGAGAAGTGGACGCGAGCGTGGAGGGGAGGCGTCTGGAGGAGGCTGAAGGCAGAGCCATCTGTTGTCAGCGGTTTGAACTGCAGTCTGGCAACCGATTTCAATGATCATGGATTGAAAATTCTAAATAATTACTAGAGTAATGGGAGTACATACATATGGCTTTACAGTTGATCTTCTATATGATCCACCTATATAAACATCTAATTTTGGATGCGATATGAGATCTAATTAAGGTCTTTTTATCATGTTACTGAACAGAATGCTCCGATTTGATTTTATATATAGAAACAGCTGCAGACTGAGGGTGCACAAGATCTTTTTAATCGCTACAGTTGCCTTGCTTGTGCAGTATTTGTTGTCTCGTGTTTCGCAGCTCAGATTTTGTATGTTTCTGTGCCCTGCATGGTCTTCGCGTGCTGTTTACCGCCGTGGAGTGCCGCTGTTGCCGACTGCTGACCAGGGCCCCGCTGCCCGCCCGGCCCATCCGGACTGCATTACCGTCGTGTCGCCGCCCCATCGGCATCCGACAACCATGGCGTTTTCGCTGCTGCGCAGCCCCCAGCCCACCGGAGCACGTCCCACCACCGCCTCGCCGTGTCCAGTCGCGCCGCGCCGCTTCCGTCCCCACCTGGGCTACTGGGAGGCATGTCCACCACCGCCGCTGATCCTGCAGCAGTGCTCTACGTTTAAGGTGACTGTTCGACTCTGACATGTCGACCTTGCCCCCTGCTATTGTGTCCTCCACCGTCATTTTTACCATGCCCTGACCCCCAACTCCTAGACTGCCATGCCCTCACTCTCCTCTTCCGGCAGTATGCCCCTTCTGCCCCCATCTCCTGAATCATCCCATAGAGGGGCTCTGTTCTCCTCAAATCACCTGACCCCGAGCTCCACACACAGATCCTCCACAAGATCCCCCGCATCCACTTTAGACCCAATGCCACCCTTGTCCCCCTCCAGCCTCCAATCGCCAATCCCCTCTTCCCTGTCGTCCTTTCACCCTCACTGCTGTGATCACCAAATTGAACTCGGGAATCACAGAGGAAGAGGTGCAGGAGGATCTCCAGTGGGATACCCATCAATCCATCAGCTCTGCATGCATTAACAATGCATTAACATGCATTAACAATGCAACGGGCCCCACCTACCTCATGTGCGTCTTCACTGAAGACGCGCCATCCATCAACCACCTCCTCTGCAATGGGGCCCTCATTTATAACCGCCTCTACCAGGTGGAACCTTTCCGAGCACATCCCCATTCATATCGCTGTTCCTGATACCTCACCTATAACGACCAACTTGCCAAACACTGCTGTCTCCCCACTGTATGCCCACACTGCAAAGGCCAAAAATTTCAAACCTCCTGCCCTAACCTCGCTGCCACCCCCTCCTGTAAAACCTGCGGTGGGGCACACCCCACATACTCTTACAAATGTAAGTCCCGCCTCCCTCCCACCAAAGAAGAATTCACCATCCCTGTCCGTCCCACTGATCCCCCAATTCCTGCCAATAACTCCTTATGCCCTCCCCCCACAGCAGAGGACATCATCCGGTTCCTGACTATCATCCTCCAAAATATCCACACTTTCCAGCGCCCTCATACCCTCCAAGTCTCCCTGGCCGCTCGCTCCTTCTTCAACCTTGATTTTAAGGCTACAACCTCCCAAAATCACATCCACTTCACCTTCTCCCGAACCAACCGCCCCCACACCCTAGTTTAGTCCCAATACCTGCTCCCTTTCCCTCTCCCCACCTTTCAACCTCATTGTGGCGCAGCAACGATTTAACATATTGTACTACAATATTCGTTCCCTTCCCACCGATAAGATCCTCCTCATGAACACATTAACCCAACATTGTGTGGATGCCTTTCTCCTCAACGAAACCTTTCTCCTCCCTCACCTACATGTCAGTACCACACCCTATTCCTACACCATCGCGACTCTCCCCATCCCCCTGCACGAGGAGGAGTAGCCTTAACACCACCCAGTCCGGTCACATCCCCTCCTCAACGTCCCTTATGAACATCTCAGCCACACCCTGTTCCTCCCTTCCCTCACTGTAACCTCTGCTACTATTTATGTCCGCTCCCATGTTCCTCATCCGTCCTATCCTATGTGTCGCCCATCCAGCATGAATCTCCGCTCCCCCATCCTTCTACAATCTCTGGAGATACTGGAGCGCCATGCCCTCCGCCTCGCCTTCTGTATCCCCCTTTATCCCCCCTCTCCCATGTGGATACTCTATGATCTCATTCCTTACCCCGTCTCGTTCTCTTTATTGAACATCTCCGCCTCCGTTACATATCGCGCAAATCAGAACAGCCTAATCCTCTAGTCCATCCCCTCCTCATTGCACCTGGTCCAGTGCCGCGCCTCCACCACTGTATTCCCCCTGCTCTCCACTTGTCCACACTCCAGATCCTTTCCCGTGGCAACTTCCGTACCCTCCCCCTCGATGCCCTCTGACATCTACCCTTCATACCAGCTGTGATCCTTCCCCTTGCTCCCTCTCCCCCTTCCCACCCTGAGGGCCCTGACTATCCCTCCCTTCCCGTCCCTTCTCCCCTCCTCATCCCACCCAGCTGTCCCTCCAGATCCTCCTCTTACCACCCTCCCCTTTCCTTATTCCCCATGGGTTCCTAGGACATCATCCCCCCTTCCCCACCAGCCCTGTGGCTCCTCCCCACCCTCTCCCTCTCTCTGATCCCCTTTTCCCCCAACACCACATCTTCAATTATGTAAGTGCTCCGCCATCTTATGAACCTTCTTTGCGCTTCGGATGTGAGTGCTTCAACAAGTGTGGTGCCTTTTAGTTACATTTTTGTATTTTACAAAAATGGACGGCCAACCCACAGCCGACTCCATCAGTTTTAACTTGTGTGTTTCTCTGAGTGTGTGATGTGCTTTTCCTTTTAATTCCACAATAGCGGACGGTCTAATCATAGCCGCTGCCCTGCGCTCATTTTACTTGTGTCTGTGCCATTGACCTTTTATTTCACGACTATCGCCGTTCCAAATCTTTTATGACGCCACCGTTTCCCTCCATTTTATATACTTTGTTTTATCTCCATTTTACATCTCCGTTTTCTGTATGTCTTATCTCCAATATTTTATCTCCTTTATGTTAATATGTTTCTACTGTGACAAATTTTATTTCTGTAGGCTGAAGAGTGCCTGTGAGCGCTGCCAGTCTGCCCCTTTTTAAGGGGAATTGAACCAAAAGAGAAAACTGCCTTGTGTGTATCTCCATACACTGCAGGAAAGCTACAAAGTACTAAGCACTGGTATGTCTTGTCCTGTGAATTTTAGAACATTGTCATTGGTCTTATTACACAGAAAGATGTTTGAGAGAAGCCATGTTTTCTCACTCTGTTCCTAGTTACAAACCTGTAAACATCTTTGTTATATTGCAGCTGAATTTTAAAGATTGTGCAACAATGCAAATAAAACATTTATTAAGAAAAGATTAATTCAGTGAGTTCGTCATTTTCATCATTTAACGTCGACCACCATTTCATTTATGTGAATGTAGCTCCGAAGTAAACCTGGATCGATGGACTTCAATAACAACGCAAACCGGCCATCTCATCGAACTTCAGAATCCAAGCTAAGTGTTTATTTTTTATTTTTATAACGTGTACCTCATCGTCTCTTGGCGTCCTATTAATAGAACTGTGTCTTGTAATACAGACACATTTCGACTGGAGCATCTTGTGATCGGCAACAGAGGGATTCGTCACAACATCTATTGGCTCTGTGTCAAATTTTTCCCCACCACTCACCCAGAACAAGTGTCGCTTGAGGAATTAGAGTGGGCGATTAGTAATCGTGAAAACTACTAGGTTTAACTAGGAAGGGTAAATTTCGTTGTAACCGTGGCAAGTACTATTCAGATTTAATGTTACGTTATGTGATTACTACGAATGTGTGAGAGTCACGCAGCTGTGAACAAATCATAAAGTATTCTGATCCTTCACTTGAACAAGCGGCTACAAATGATTGAGTATCAGGCCAGATGTGACATTGCGGCAACTAGTTTTCAAGTTGTCCATCTATAAACTGTAGTTCGAGACGAGGAAAGTGTATGGTCTTGGCCTGTGACAACCGCTCATGCAAGGCCCGGCTGCGCCGTACTTCCTGTAAACAGCCACAGCATCAGCCTCGCGGCACGCCAGCCAATGTCAAGTCCTCTCCAAAGTGTATTTTCTAAACATACACGAAATCAGTGCCCTTCAAGTAAAGCAATTTGTTTTTCTTGTGGCAAACAAGGACACATTCAAAGTGTGTCTGTGTCACTTGCAACAGCTCCGTGGCGGAAATACTTGCAAAACTCATGCACACGATGTGCAGACTCTGTTTTGCTATTCATTCGAAGCCTACTGCCACTAAGACTGCATCTGGTGTTCCAGTAACTAAAGCTTCTGACAACACTTGTTTGCAACGCCGGACAAATAAACTATTTGTACGTTTGAAAATTGCTGGCAAAACTGCAAAATTTTTGCTTGATACAGGTGCCACAGTATCGTTAATAAATCATACCACATATGAAATGCTAGGTCCACCTTAAGTTGTGTTTTGTCTAATTTAAAATTAACTCAATTTATTTACATTATTTGTGCACACTTATATGTTTTGCCAATATTGTATAGGCGTACTGTTATTGAGAGATGGAATTTTAATGTATTTCAATTTGCGGTCTAACTTTTTATAAATGCAAATTGTATATAGTTGTAGTAGTCTATTTCGAAGATAGTTTCTTAGTAACAAACGGTTTATTAATTTTAGTGTGTATAAAATGATCAGTAATTATTTTAGGATCCAGGGATAAAAACATGGTCTGCCCTAATTTACTTAAACAAAAGGTACATATGTAATCACGTTGTGCAATAGTTATTACATATAATATTGTTGTTTTTATACAAATTAGTATCTTTATAGGCTCAGCTTATTCTGTAACTAAGTGAATTGCATTTTTAATGTTTGCAGCTATTATTTACGAAAGCATCAAACATTGAAAATTACGCCAAATTTCTGTTTTCAATCAACATACTATACCTTAAACGCGTTCTACTAATAGTATTTCAAACTGAACGTGAAAATCTGATATTTTACATGTCTGGTAGCGAAGTTTTATTTAGGTATCCGACATTTCCTGTTTGTGATGTTGGCAACGGGTTTGTAGGAAGCATGCAACATAGCAGAAACGTTACAATGTTCATAACCACTTGGGACAAGAAATAAGGAAGCAATACAGTATCTTGAAGTTGATGCGCCGCTACGTGGCTTCCTCCCAGTCCTCAATTTTTCGTCATACTGCCGAAAGGGCGGTAATATAGCAGGCCATTGCGCCGCGGTTGGTGGCTGTTGAGTGGCGACTGCTGCAGCTTGCTTCTAGCTTTCCATAAAGGACGTCTTGATGTTTATAGGTTGGTGAAATCACTGCATCTGAGACTGTATAATTTGTGTTAGACATTTGGCAATGGAGATAGTGGCGGAGGCGCTGTTGTGGCGTAAAGTCAGCGCCACACGCCCGACACATGAGAATGATCGTGAACAAGGCAGCGGATGACCGGCAGCCAATCACACGGCAGCGACGCGCTTCCTGGAGGGAGAAACCGAGAAGCGCGCCCTCTACACGCTGCTATACCTAGGCCAGCATGTGTCTGGATTTGCCCATCTGAACTTGCCTTCGAAATAGGCAGTCACATAGTACTCAGCGCAACTAGCATAGAGGAAGAAGACGCCGCCACAAAGACAGACCGACATATGTATAAAAGTTGCTATGTGATGTTAAATTACAGGGGACGCCGAAATCTCTGACGCTAAGCTGCGACATTATTTTGCTTGTCCATTTCTTACAGGGCTGCAGTATATAATCTTTTTGAGTTTCTATAGCAGGAATCAGTGCCAATTTCTATATTTTTACATTGTTTCTTCTTGTTGTTTTTGCAACATGTCTATCTCCACTAACAGAACAACCCCTGCCACTGCGCCACAGCTTCCTGTGTTTGATGCACAGCAGTTTCAGAGTCAACAAATCGCCTCTTTGCTGTCAACCGTGCAACAACTTCCGGCTGCAACTGTGCAACAAAATACGCAAGTACCGCTGCAGCACCTATCACCGCCAGAATGTCGAAGCACAAAAGGAATGGACACAATGGTTGCAACAATTTGAAGCCTACACCACAGTGCACAAGATATAGTTATAGGAGCCCTCATGTCAAATTATGAACAGCAAATCAATGTAATGGCCACTAGGTATCAGTTCTTCTGGTGGATGAAAAATCCTAACCAAACATACCAGCAGTGGAGATCAGATCTTCAAGGTCTTACTAGAAAGTGTAAGATTAAGTGTTTGTGTGGAGCTTTGTATTCAGATGTGATGTTATGTGATGCTATTATTATTCCTGACAGCAGACATAGAGAAGAGATTCTAAAAATGTCAGATCCGTCTTCTCATCAAGTAGAACAGATTTTGGAACAGTACTATTCAGGTAGCACGGCAGCGGAAAACTTTGATTAACTTTACTGTGTACAGTAGCGACGTCACGCACCGGCGAGCGCGAAGTCGGACGACGTACTCATCCACCTGCCCGCACTAAGCGTAAACAATTGATGGACAAACAGCCTTGCCCGATAAGGGAGTGAAGTCTTAATCAAAATGTTTCTCACGGCACAGAAGGCAGAACTGTCCTTCCCAGTCAGCGAAATGGTATGCATGTGGCAAGAAGGGTTATATATAAGCAGTCTGCTTACAACAAATGGAATGGAATTTCACTTCCCAGCCCAAACAGCGACAAGACAATACTTACTCAATAAATGCAGTATTTTCAAAACCCGTGACTGCCCCTCGTAACATCGTGGACATGGAAGTAGCACAAGTTGTTCGTCAGGCCAGAAAAATGTATGTCATTTTGTGTGTGAATGACATTTCTGTAAAATATCAACTAGACACAGGTGCATCAGTCACAGTGCTCAATCGCAAAACTTGTGAACAGTTGGGATCGTCACGCCTTTCTCGCACTAAAACAAGGTTAACGGCATACAAAGGCAATGACATTCCTGTACAATGACAGTGTTCACTACCTGCAGAATACCGTTTGCATGTGCACAGTGACATTTCAAGTGCTTTAGTCTTACAAAGGAGAGAATATTTTTCGTTTAGATTCTTTTGATCTTTTTGGTTTTACCGTGCAAGACAATGTTTTAGTTGCAAACACTTTTGATGCTAAAGGCAGTGTAGACAAGTTTCTGAAAGACTTTCCAGATTTATTTTCTGCAGGGTTAGGAAAAGCTAAGGATTTTGCTGCACACATTACTCTGAAGGAAAATGCCAAACCAAAATTTTCAAACCTCGTGATGTACTGCTCGCTTTATGTGACAAAGTAGCACAAGTACTTCGCACACTGCAAGAAAATGGTGCAATCGAACCAATACAGTCTGGTCAGTGGGCGAGTCCGCTTGTTATTTTGCCGAAAGTGTCAGGTAACATTCGCATTTGTGTTGATTTCAAGGCCACAGTAAATTCACAAAGAGTTGTAGACGATTATCCTTTGCCGAGACTGGAAGATTTAATGGACGGATTGGGTGCAGGAAATTATTTCTCAAAAATAGATTTGCGCATGCCTACCTTCAGCTGCCACTCGATGATGAACCGCAGAAAATTTGTGTTGTCAATACTCATGTGGGCTTGTTTATATGTTTGCGACTACCGTTTGCCAGTGCATCTGCATCCGCAATTTTTCAAAGCTTACAGCTTGGGTGCCTTGTTGTTCATACTACTTAGACGACATAGCTCTGTCAGGCTGTACCCCAGAAGAACACATGGTAGATTTGCGAAAATTATTTCAAGTTTTGTCAGATGCCAGGTCTCAAGTGTCGCTTAGATAAGTGTTACTTTTTGTAAAAATGTTAGTTTTCTTTGGACAGAAGAATGCCAATGGGCATTCCAACAGTTTGAAGATGCATTGTTCAGTGATTGATGTTTGGTGCACTTCTATCCAGAAACACCAGTTCTTTTGCAAGTGGACGTGTCATCATATGTGGTGCTGTCACATAGACATGGGGATACGGACCGTCCCATAGCGTTTGCATCAAAACTTTTGACAGACACACAGTGCCATTATTCTCAAATTGAGAAGGAAGCTATAGCAATAGTGTATGGTATCACAAAATTCCATCACTATTTGTATGAGAGAAAATTTTATTTAGTAACTGATCACAAGCCATTGCAATTATTGTTTCATCCAGCCAAGCTGATTCCTAGTCACACGGCACACAAATTGCAACGCTGGGCATTGCTCTTATCACAGTATCAGTACGAAATTGTGTACAGACCCACAACTCGCTATGGAAATGCCGACGCACTTTCTCGTCCTCCAGTTGGCCCTGATAAAGACTTTGACACTTCTGAGACGTCTTGTTGTCAGTTTGATGCACAAGAAGATAAATTGTTGCAAACCATCCCGTTGGACTATAGAAAAAATTGCTCAGGCCATGGAAACAGAACCTGGTTTACGAATTTTGCTGCGCTACATTCGCACAGAATTGCGACATTCAAAATTCGCTGGTGAGTCGTTATTTTGCTAGAAGAAATGAACTTTCAGTCCATAAAGGAGTCATTCTAGTTTCAAATGACAGTGTACAATCGCGTGTGTTGATCCTGCAACGTCTGCAGAAAGAAGTATTGAACTTACTTCACCAAGAACATTGGGGAATGGTTCGCACTAAGCAAGCTGCTATATCTAGGCCAACATGCATCTGGAAGAGCCCATCAGAACTCGGCTCCCAAATAGGTAGTCACAATAGGACTCAGCGCAGGAAGAAGACACCGCCACGAAGACAGACAGACATATGTAATAAAGTTGAGTATTGTAAATAATAGTAAATAAAGAATGTATTAATAATCAGTATAGCTGTTTTAGTTGTCCATGCATACCAAACATCCTGAGCAACTACGTTCCTCAAAGACAGGCCAGGAAGGACAAAACAGGTGCAAGCATTGGAGTAGCTGCAGCAATGTGGGCAGTAATAGAATTAGTCACAGGGGGTGATGCAGCCATAATCTAAAAAAAAATACGAGACAATGTACAACTTGAAAATGATATAAGCTAATTCATTATGTCACCTGAAACAAAAATATCAACAAGCAGACTAATAGCAAAATTCTCACAACTTGTGCCTGAAATGGAAGCAATTAATATTGAAAGGGTCGAAAATCCTCGTTGCCAGTTGTTGTGACCACAGGAAGTTAGGTTTGAAAGATGGTGGGCCATGGCTAGCAAGGTTGCGGACAAGGTCTGCAACTAAAGAAGTGATTAGTTCTCAAATAATTTATTGAGAGAAGAAATCAATACTTAACTTTTATGTGCTTGTGTTGGTACAAATGTTTTGTACTATTACATAGTTCTGTTATGCAATAGAAAACTATTCTGGCTTGCGCATAGACCGAAGGATGGCTCTTCTATGATGAACTTCTGGAACTGTAGTATTCTTGGGGCTGCCTCATACTGACTGGAACTTCCATACTCCGTACTGACTGTGGTGCGCCAGCATACCTAACTGAGCCCCCTTCTTCCTATTGGCTGGCGCGCAAAGCCAGAGAAAAGATAACGAGACTGCAGGCGCACCTGGAGCGAGTTAACGCCTATCCTTGAAGTTGCATGGTGACTTGTGTAGACCGCCAGCAAGGTGGCGAATAGTGACGCCCGGCCGCGGTGGCCGAGGAGACTGCGGTGCTTCAGTCACGGTCTGCACGGTCACTACGGTCAGGGGTTCGAAACCCCCCCTCGGGCATGGATATTTGTACCGTCTTTAGTATAAGGTAGTTCATAAGTAGTTTGTAAGTTTAGGGACTGATGACCCCCTAGTTAAGTCCCATAAGCTTAACAAACATTTGAACATTTGAATAGTGACACCACAACACAAACAAACATCCACACTTGTTTTAGATGTGTCTTTAACAGAAATGTTTTCATGATATAAAGTTTCCCTCGTATTATGAAAGCGTAAACAATAGTTCATTTAAAGCTTCCGGGCTCATAAGCCGTGGTCGATTTGTAAAACGTTCCCCTAACTTTTTATCTTTGGCTGCGGAAGACATCTTCAGAGGTAGAGTGGCGAGCTGCGAAGATAACGTGAAGGAGCGCCGTATATATAGGCGATGCAGAGGGCACCACAAGACATCACGTGACGTCGGCTACAACACTATCTCTGGTATTTCCAACATTCTTAGCCATTGATATGTATAGAGATCACTGTTCTTAGCAGAGAAGAATCGATCGTAATTCTGCTGATGTAAAGCAGAAGTCCAAATTCTGTCTAATTTAACAGCTTCCACTTTCCCGTTAAAATTATTGCGATGTTTATAGATCTCGATTGCTTCTCTGTATATGCGCGCATGATAATGCAAAGTTTTTGAGATGACACTGGTCTAATTTCGTGGTTGCCTTCTTGTTATACATGTTCTGCTATGGCCGAGTTCTCTGTGTGCCCCAAGCTGACGTCACGTGTTGTCTTGGGGTGCCCTCTGCATCGCCTATATATATATATATATATATATAGCGCTCCTTCAAGTTCTCTTCGCAGTTCGCCACTCTATCTCTGAAGATGTCTTCTGCAGCCGAAGTTGAAATGTTAGGGGAAAGTTTTACAAATCGACTACAGCTTATGAGCCTGGAAGTTTTAAGTGAAGTTGGCGCCGGCCATGAAAGCTTACATTGTATGAGTAAATGATAGTGTTGCTAAACAGCAGTGCCGGAAGGAACTACACACTTTACTTTATTACTTTTATTACTATTTCTGTGTCGTTTACCAGTTATGGACAGACTGCGTCAAGATTATATACATACGTATACATATATAAAAGAAGAAGAAAAAGAGAAAAAGTTTACAATTTGGACATATACAACACAAATATTATCATTTTGTCCAGTCACTGTCATCACTGTTGAAAAAATCACCAATTGAGTATAGTGGGTGCTCTTTCAGGTCCTGTGCAATTTTCCTTTTGAATGGTTCTGGTGGCAGGAATTGCACTTCTTTTGGCAGCGAGTTAAACATTTTCATTGCAAACATTGGAAAACTGTCTTGTGTTCCAGTCAGACGTCAGCTTGGTATTTCGATGCTCCTCTTGTTACGGGTGTCATGGTTATGTATATCTTGCCTCATGCTGAACTCCCCTTGGTTTTCTTTTATGCTCATGAGGCACAAAAACACATACTGGCTAAAGATCGTCATAATACCTAACCGTTTGAATATTGGTTTGCAGGGGTCCAATCTTTTGCTTGATGTATTTATTCTGACAGCCTTTTTTTTATTTTTTTTTATTTTTTATTTTTTTGTAGCATTAACACATCTTTACAACCTGCAGCATGTCCCCATAGCAGTAGGCCATAATTAATATGGCTATGAAATAGCGCATAATACACTGTTACAAGGTATTGCTCAGTTAATGTACCTTTCAGCCTTCTCAGAAGGAATATTACACGGGAAAGCTTGGAGCATACATACACTGTGTGTTCATTCATTGTAAGTTTGCTGTCAATCATGAAGCCTAGAAGTCTAACAGCTTCCATATTCTCGTGACAACCAATTTTGCTAAGGCTGCATATAAGATGTTGTGTTTTTCCTCCATTCAGTTTAATTTTATTTTTGATGAACCATTATTTTGTGTATTCGAAGAGGTCGCCTGTTGCTTGAAGAGCTTGTGCTGCAGATTTTCCTTTGGCAAAAAGAGTGGTGTCATCAGCAAACTGTAACATGTGGTTGTTACAGCCCATACCATTAACATATATTAGGAACAGGAGAGGACCTATGACGGACCCTTGGGGTACGCCATGTTCCAACTTTTGTTCTAGTGATAAGGCTCCATGTACTGACACCACCTGCTTTCGGTTTTCCAGATAAGATTGGAGAGTTGCCAGAACAGCACCTCCAACACCATAACAGTTTAATTTATTGAGGAGTATCTTGTGTGAGATGCAGTCAAATGCCTTGCTCAGGTCACAGAGTGTCAGTGCCACAATTTCTCTATCTTCAAATACCTGTCTTATCTTTCTAGTCAAGTCCAGCGCTGCTGTAAATGTCGACTTTCCCTTTCGAAAACCATGCTGTGTGTCCTGGGGGAGCCTATTTTCTTCAAAATAATTTTGCAACTGATGTTTCATTACAAACTCCATACCTTTAGCTAGGATGGGGATTATTGAAATGGGTCTGTAGCTGAACACTTCACATGGATCACCTTCTTTGTAGACTGGTACTGTCCTTGCCAATTTCAGGAATTCTGGAAAGACACCAAAGGACAAACATCTGTTAATTACTATGGCTAGTGGTTGGGCTAGCTCTGGAATTATTTTCTTCAGCACTGTGCAAGACATGCCATAGATATCTGCACTCTCTGAATGCTTATATGACCTCCCTATTTTTATTATGTCCTTAGGGTGCACTTCCTTCCAGTTTACAATTTTGTTACAGCGTTCATTTCTTATATCACTTGTGATAAGTAAGCTTGAGTCTGGAATTTCACTGACAGTACCCTAGTAAAGCACTGTTGTGTTCAAACCAATCTTCGGATTGTTGACTGCTTTACCTTTTTACCTTATCCTTCACTATCCTAATGAAGTACTGATTGAAGGCATCAGGACTACAGGAATTTAAGGCAGAAGTAGGCTTCTTCCTGTGGTCATTTACTACATTCCAAGCTGCTTTACATGGGTTGTGAGCCTCTTTGATGAAATTCTCATTATATTTCTTTTTTCCTTCCTCCACTTCCTTTCTGTAAATTCTCTTAGCTCTTGAGTATTTACAGTGAAACAGATCTTTAGTTGGAAGATCTTTAACTGTCTTCATACAGTCCCTGAACATTAATACAATGCCTTTTAATCTGTCTAGCTCAGGAGTATACCACATCTTCCCATTGCAGTTTTGACCCTTTAAACAACCACCACCACCACCAACAACAACAACAACAACCACATCTTCGTTTAGGTTTGTCCCTTCCTTTTGATTTGCCTGCAGGATCCTTCTTGTGGATTATTGGAAACAAACCATCAAATTTTGTTTTTAATGTTTGGAACAGGCATTCCAATGAGTCACTAGTTCCCAGTTCTGCAAGTTTTTGCTGCCAGTTCACACCAGACAGGACGGTTTTTAGCTCATTTAATCTGTCTTCTTTGATAACCCTTCTAATGAATGTGTAGCTTGAGTGCCATGTGCTTGGTTGTAGTTTATTGTTGCCATTCATACTGATTTCCATTACCAATGCACTGTGGTCTGCAATCATTGGTTCTACTACATTGATATTATAATCCCAGGTATTTAGGTTGGTGATAACTGAATCTAGAAAGGAATCACCTCTTGTTGGGAGTCGGTTTGCTACAAATAGTCCATAGCAGTTTATTAAGTTCATGAAGACTCTCTCTCTTTGTTACTTCTATCACCTATATGCACGTTGAAGTCACCACATAATGCAATTTTAGATTTAAGGCGTGTTAGGTAAGACAAACAGTTCTCCATTTGTGCAATAAAGTTTTCAAAATTACCGTCTGGTGAGTGGTACATAGAGATAACAAAGAGATCAATATTTGTTAAGACTAGTGAAGCCAATTCAAGATCTAGGTCTGTAGAGAAGCGTTTTAGATCTGTTTCCTTTACACTAAGAATTTTGTTTGCGTACACAGATACTCCACCATGAATTTTAGTTGTTCGATACCATGCTTTTACCACATTCAAATATTCAATATATCTGTAATAGTCACCTTCTGCTTCAGTCAATCAGTGCTCACACATACATAAGACATCTGGTTTAACGTCTTCCACAAAGAATGATAAAAAGTCTATTATGATTCTTAAACACTGCACATTGACAAATGCAATAACTAAAGGCATATGACTGTCATCTCTATTGTTTTTTCTGTGTAATAATCTGGGGACCTGGTTTTCACTGTCAGGGTCTATTTTATTGGGGCACTGATCGATCTGTGGAATAAAGAACGCCTGATTACAATGTTCTTTGGCCATTTGGCAGTGTCCATTACCTTGTCCTTTAGATGGAAGTCAACACCAATCTTGAAGCTATTGTTCATACCCTTTGTTTCTAGTTTCTCAACTTGAAAGTTGCTGTATCCTGGAAAGATTTTCTCTTGAAATTTGATTACATTTTCAGTTGTTGTACTATTTTTCACTTTTCCTAAATGGAATCATGCTCTTTTCTCTCCATATAGCATTCCTTGCTCATCACCAGTGCCTATTATCAGATTTTTTCTTCCTGTGGTACTTGAATTTCTGACAGGCACTGTGGCAGAAGCTTGTGGTTGGGCTATTGGTATTTCTTTCTCTACAGTTTTCTGGAGCACAGTTTTGTACAGCAATTTTGGCCGTCCATATGTCTTCTGTGTAATTTCGTGCGTATAGTTGTTTTGTTGTTTTGCTGTAGTGGACGTATTTTGTTTATTCACACAACGAGCAGTTTTCCTGTAATGAACATCACGCCAGTTTGTATCTGTATTGGATTTATCTGAAGTATTCAAAGTGTTGTAAAGACTATGTTGTTAGTTACTGACACTAGTTATCGAATCATTGGAAGATATATAATTCAAACATCGATCTTGTGTTGTTTCACAGACTGTAAGGCCTTTATCATTATTTATTTGTTCCAAATTGTTATGTACAGGTGATGCAGCTGAAATGTTTTCTTGTCCTGTTTTTGAATTAGTAGGCCTATTCACTGATGGATCCTGAGCTACATCATGGACAGTACACTCCATATTATTTGTGCGTTTCGACTTGAATATCGTACCGGTAGTTACAATGTCGTTTTCGTGTCCACACTCGGTTTCTTTTACAAGGAATCCAGAAGACTGTGGCGTACTCGGATTCGAATCTGTAATATTAGAAACTGGGCCGTGTGTTAGTGTTTCAGACTCAATAATCGGCTCTTCATTTGCGTTTAAACATGTACCGGTTGTGTTGGCTTTTTTAGCATTCAACAGAAAATGTTTACACGCTTTTCCACTTTTTTTGCGAGGAGATTTGGCCAGATGTGACACTAGCGTTTCAAATCTGGAGTTTTCAGCGATCACTGTACTGAGTTGCATTTTCATTTTTGAACTGTCTTTTACTAGTTGAGCTACTGGTTTTGTTAAATTTTCCACTGCGTCACTTAATTTCAGTTTTTCTTTCGTATTGTTTGCATGAGAAGCAGTGGCGGCTACTCCTTGAGGACTCTGGGGCGCCGCCCTCCCAAAAATATCCAACTCGGAATGCGTACCAATCGTTAATCACAAATCGACTCGAATAATTTTCGCGTAGCAGCAGCCTGTGTAAGTGAATGATCAATGTTTTTAGACTAGGTAGTATGCCAGCCAGGGTCACCGAATGTTTTCGGAATGGGCTGACTGTCGGACTCTACGCGATCCGTCCGCGCCGTGTAAAGGCTGGCAACGGGCGCTGGAGTGAGTGGGGGTACTGGGGGTTGGATGGGGGTAGTGTGCTGAACCGGGCCGCTTCGGACAGCGTCCGCGCTAAGGGCGCCAAATATAAAGGCGCACCGGCACCGGTCAGGCAGTTTCTAATAGATGCAGTGCGTCTGATACTAGTGTCGTTGTTGTGAAGGTGCGTGTTATTGCCCGCTTTTCTAGTTTCATATTTAGAATGAATAATATAAATAGCGTAAACTACATGGCAGAACTGGATTCCAGTTGAAGGGACATACTGAAAGAAACCAATAATCGTGTTTTTTTGGGGCTTTTCAAAACAACTCAGAACGAACTGCTGGACTCTATATAAACTGTGTGCCATCAGTTAATTTCCAAAGAAATGTCATAAACAGATTATGTCGCTATTGAAGTTGATGAAACGACAGATTGTGCTACCTTGTCTCAACTAGTATTTATTGCTCGATACGGATTAAAGGGGAAAGTATATGAAAGGTTCATAAATTTTGTAACACCCAAAGATCACACAGCTGATGCAATAAATAGTGAAGTGTTCAACGAGCTTAAAAAACTAAAGATTGACGACTCTCCAGAAAAACTGATAGCTCAGAGTTATGACGGAGCTTCGGTTATGAGTGGCAGGCACACTGGGGTGCAGGCAAGAGTGAAAGCAGTGTATGAGAAAGCAAATTTTGTGCACTGTTATGCCCACCAACTCAATCACATTGTAGAGCGCTATGCAACTCAGCACAAAGAAGTGAGAATATTTTTTAGCAACTTACAGGGATTCTCTAGTTTCTTCTCGACGTCAGTGAAAAGAACTGCCGTACTGGATAATGTTGTGAAGAAACGTCTTCCAAGAAATGCTGACACAAGATGGAATTTTAAAACGCGAATTCTGAACACCGTATTTAAGTACAAGAAAGAAACAGCTGAATGCCTTGGGATACCAGGATGATGCCAGCAATGATTATTCAACAACTAGGAAAGCAGTTGGACTTGTCAAACTTATCATCGACCAAGAGTTTCTCTTTTGGCTTGAGTTTTTCGGGAAGCTCTTGCCACATTGGGGTATTTTATTTAATCAGCTGAAATGTAGAGATGTTGATAGTGCGACAGCTCTTAAAAATGTCTCCGATTTCAAGTCAGCTATACAACTGACGAGAAATTCTCTTTATGTCGATCATCATTGGGAAACTGGGGATGGAAATGAAGAGATCATCGGCCCAAAACGATTCCGTTTTTTAAACTGTCATAAAACCGTTGCAAAGGAAGTTTGTGACCATGTAATGGCTAACATCGAGGGGCGTTTCGCATTTATCAGTCACTTGTCTGCAGCTGTATTATTGCAACCCAATTTGTTTCCAAAACATAAGTTGTTCCCTGAAAAGGAATTTCAGACCACAGTTAAAATATTTCACTTAAACGGAAATGAACTGCGACAGGAATTGACAGTCATATACAGTAGAAATTATTTCCAAACAGCAAACGGAGCTTTAACACTTCTCAATTGTATATACGAGAATAATTTAGTAACTGTGCAACCGAAATCAGTGAAACTCATGTGTATTATTTGTACAATACCAATGACAACAGCGGAAAGTGAGAGGTGTTTCTCTACATACAAAAGAATCAAGACTTTCACCAGAAACACAATGAAAACGGAGAGACTTAGTGCGTTAGCTATGTGCTCTACAGAAAAAAACACTTTTAAATGTGTATAATTTTAATGAACTTGTAATTGACCATTTTGCTGAAGGGAAGGAGATAAGACTGGACTTCTACAAAAATATTAATTAAGGTGAGAACGCTATTTCGATTTTATTCATTCCAATGGTAGGTAATGAAAACCTCGTAACTAGGCCCCTACATTTGTTGGTGACAGTCTTCTAATTTTAGTAACATATTATGGTTGTTGCTGACGAAGCATTTGTGTTCTCTGAACACTTACTTATATAGTTACACATACAACGAATTTACTTCTTACCACTTCATATTATTTTAAGGTACTGTTTTGGGGTCTCTTGTGAAATCTAATAAAAGGGAGTTACGAGGTTTTCATTGCATGCAGGTAATATTAAAAACTACATATTTGTGCGTAAATTTGTTCGTATTTTGGTATAAGAGGAAAAAATCGTGTTAGATAAAAGGTTAAATTACGTAACTGGCTAATACAATTAATGCTATATTCTCCCCGTTCAAGAAATATTCTGAAGGGACAAATGTCGTGCACAATTGAAGAGACATGCCGCCCCTCCTAACAAATATCCCACCAGCCGCCACTGATGAGAAGCACCCTTTTCTATTTTCAGCAGTTCAGTTCCACGTGGTTTACAAGGTTGATTTTGTGAGTTCTCTTGTATGTCGTTACTTTTGCAAACATTAATGATTTTGTTATCGTCACTTTTGCACTCACAAATGATTTTTATTTCGTCACCTACCTTCACATTTGCACTGTTTCTGTAGCTGGATGCACTTACAGAACGTTGCTGTTTTGTTGTTGATGCTATTTCCGATGGTCCATTGTGTAATCTGACTTCACATGCACCACAGCAGAACTTAATTCGTCCTTTTGAACTGTTAACCAAGCGAACTTCACTGTTTGTAAGGTCAACACAATCACTGTGAATCAAGTTCCCACACCATAGTCCACAAATCACACTTATATCCGTGTGTTTTATTAATTGGTTGCACACTTCACATAATCTGTTTGCTCCACTTTCCTCCATCACTGGAAGTGCAGACTGGCTAAGCAGGAGTGGCTAGCGGATAAATGCAGAACCGTAGAAGTATGTATATCTAGGCAAAAAATAGATACCGTCTACACGTTACATAGTGCAGAATTTTGATTGATCTCAATTATTAACAATTGATCTTTGAGCTCACTGGGAAATTCTGGCAAACAAAATACCCGATACATTTCTTTCTTGAGACGAACGGTTGCAGTGCAAGATTTCAAATATAAAAACTGCATTCCTTGTCATAAAGCCACTCCACCAGTCACAAAGTCGACTCATTTATTGTACTGCTCTGAATTACAGACTGCCTTGGTGGGCCAGCCGAGCGTATTGAGGCACTATGTTCAAATGTTTGTGAAGCTTAAGGGGCTTAACTGCGGGGTCATCATCCCTAAACTTACAAACTACTTATGAACTACCTTATACTAAAGACGTGACAAACGTCCATGTCAGAGGGGGGATTCGAACCCCCAACAGGGAACAGCCTCACACATGGGAACATAGCACCTCAATGCGCTTGGGTCACTCTGCTGTGGAGAGGTGCTATGCTACGATGGACGAGGCCATTCCCCGTCGAGGATATGAATATTCCCTCAGGCATGGATGTTTGTGCCATCTTTAGTATAAGCTAGTTCATAAGTAGTTTGTAAGTTTAGGGACTGATGAACACACAGTTAAGTCTCATAAGGTTTACAATCATTTGAACATTTGAATTACAGACTTATCACCTTGTTTTATATTTAAGTTCAAAGTTTGTGTAACTAAGCGACCAGACTACTTAGGTCATTGGTCCCTAGATTTACACACTTCTTAACTGATGCTAAAGATAACACAAAGACCAATGCCTGAGGGATGACTCGAACCTCTGGTGGGAGTGGCCAAACAATTCATGACATGGAGCCTCAGACCGCCAGGCTATATTGTATTACGATTCTGGGTTTAAGAAGTATATGTAGGCTATATCTAAATTTACATTCGTACAACATTTTCACATTGAGGATCTACTTAGGTTTCACCATGGCCTAGGTAATATTGTCAACGCTAATGAAAGAGCCAAGTCCTGTCTTGAAAAGTTGCTGTCTGTAAAAATGGATGTATCTTACTAAGGAATAAACAATTGCTGACCTAACTTAGTATGATACTGCGGGTTGTGTGGCATAGAGACAATAGAAAGATTTGAAAAACAAAGTTCCTAGGTGTCACAATTGACCTCAATAAATAACAAATCTTCAGAAGAGACTCAGCTCATCAATTTTTTTCCATACACATGATCTCTGAGAGCGGGAATTTAGAAACAACGAAAACAGCATTCTATGGTTACTTCCATTCTCTGATAACGTATGGCATTATATTTTGGGGAAATCAAACACTAGCAAATAAAATACTCTTGGCCCGAAAGTGTGTAGTAAGGATAATGTGTGGTGTAGACTCTAGATGTAGTTGTAGAAACCTTTTCAGCAACCTAAACGTTCTTACAGTTACTTCCCAGTTTATATTTTCTCTTTTGTGTTTCATCAGCAGAGATACTTAGTTTTATAAAAGAAGTATTGAATACCATGACTATAATTCTAGGAGAATGCACGATTTTCACAATGATTGTAAAAGCCAGACTATGGTGCAAAAAGCTGTCCAGTTTTCTGGTGCTAAGGTTTTTGATGCTCTTCCTACATATATTAAAAATAAGTTTGATAAAAACTTCATATTTAGGGAGCTTCTTAAACAATTTCACAATCTTGAGAAGTTCTTTACTCGCAATGAAAAAACATAAACTGCAGACTAGAAATGTATGTAGTATGATATAATATTGTCGCATTGAAATGGGAGCAGGCTTGACTTGGAAGGCAACTGAACACAGCACTTATACTCAAAGCACGTTTATTAGGAACTCAACATACACGCAGCACTGACTGCCTCTCAGGCAGAGTGCTCTGCTATTTATACTCAGACAGAATTTACCAGAAATTAGAAGAACAGTTAACATAAGAAACAAGTAGAATTTACAAGTGAACATAAGAAAGATGTAGAACCTTTTGGAATTGTAAATTACAGAGAAATAAAATTTTGCCAGTGGGCGGGATCGAACCGGCGACCTTCAGCACCACAGTCCGTGACACTATCCCCTGCGCCACGCCGGCAGTCAGTGTGTGAGGTCTCTCACATCATTGCTCCCTCTCTTGGAGAAACAGCGACCCGCTGTAATGATCCCTGTGGAGCCAGCTGCAATGTCCTGGATCTTGACCGAGAGAATCCTTCCCTTCTCCGAGATTATCGACGACAGACGTTCCTGACTTGGCTTCATCAGGAACATTACCGTCCTTAGAGTCCTTGAACAAGAAGCCATTGTCGTCTACCTGCTCTTCAGGATCGTAGTAAGGCTTCATGCGCAGGACGTGAACAATGTCTCTTCGTTTTTGATGTTTCGATGACGGCTCATAATCCTCAACTTCGTATGTGACGTCTGACAGGCAGCGTATGACACGATACGGACCAAATTATCGCTTCAATAACTTTTGTGACAGTCCAACCTTCTGTACAGGGGTAAAAATCCATACCAGATCTCCTGGGCTGTACACAACAAGTCGGTGCTTGTCGTTATACTGCTGACGGTCTTTCTCCTGGGCGTCCAGTGTCCGTATGCGAGCCAGCTGTCTTGCTTCTTCGACCCTGGTGATGAGCTGTTTCATAGTCTACCCGGCGCCTCCACCAAACAATGCCGCGTTGAAATGGGAGCAGGCTTGACTTCGAAAGCAACTGAACACAGCACTTATACTCAAAGCACGTTTATTAGGAACTCAACATACACGCAGCACTGACTGCACTGCTATTTATACACAGACAGAATTTACCAGAAATTAGAAGAACAGTTAACATAAGAAACAAGTAGAATTTATAAGTGAACATAAGAAAGATGTAGAACATTCTGGAATTGTTAATTACAAAGAAATAAATTTCTGCCGGTGGCCGGGATTGAACCAGTGACCTTCAGCACCGCAGTCCGTGATGCTATCCACTGCGCCACGCCGGCAGTCGGTGTTCGTCGTCTCTCGCGTCAATATAGTTTAAGTTTGAGCGACATTAATATTTGTTTTCATTGCTGATGAATTTGTTTTTTACTTTCTATGTGAAATGTATGGTGACATTTCTAATTCTTATCACATAGTTGTTATGTAAACATGCTATTGTATTAAGTTTGTATGATTGATTACAATTACCAATGTACACATTATATCCTTGTGAGTTTATCACAGTTGGATCGATGGAGTAAGAAATAAATAAATACAAACTCCTTTCCTAACTGTACGCCTGAATTAAGAATCTCAATGGGTCTTTGTTCCATTTCATTTATGAAGTATGAAGCAACCAATAAAAAATCCTTTTCACAGACACCTATTATATAAGAAAGTCTCCTGGTGAAGAAATATTGTTTTTGTTTCATTACTATATTTGTGAAAAACTAATAACTTAAATAGGCTCTATGGGAAAAGTTTCAAAACCATTTGAAATTAAAACTGGGGTTAGACAGGGTGATGGGTTGTCGCCTTTGTTGTTCAATGTAGTTCTGGATAGAGTCATGGAAGAATGGGAGAAGAAACGTGAAGAAGAAAAGTGCTGGAAACCAATTTCATTAGGAACTAGAAAACATAACCTAAGAATCCCCTACTTAGCCTTTGCAGACGATCTCGCAATAATGGCAGATTCTAGTGAAAGGGCTATAAAACAATGTGCAGAAAAAGTCAGGCTACAGATATCATTTGAAAAGACAGTGTTCACAACAACAAATTTATAAATTTCCAAATTACAAACAAAATACAGAGAAATCAACAGAGTACCACACTTCAAATATCTTGGCGAAATTATCTCGGAAAAATTTGCACAACAAGAAAGAATACAAAAAGCTTGTAAAGGTTTAGGATTAGTGCAAAACCTCTATAATAAAAGATGCTTATCTTTAAATGCCAAAATTAGGCATTACAATCCAGTCATTAAACCGTCAATGTTATATGCCAGTGAAACCTTGGCACTAAACAGGAAAACTGATCTAGAAAATCTAAAGAAAGAAGAAAGAAAAATAATTAGAAAAATTTTGGGACCAAGATGGACCGAGAATGGATATAGATTACAGAAAACATCAAAAATTGAAGAATATTCTAACATAGAGATAGACACGAGGAAAAAAAATGTTCAAATGTTTGTTAAGCTTAAGGGACTTAACTACGGGGTCATCAGTCCCTAAACTTACAAACTACTTATGAACTACCTACAACTAAGGACGACACAAATATCCATGCCCGAGGGGGGATTCGAACCCCCGACCGTAGTGGCCGTGCAGACCGTGACTGAAGCTCCTCAGTCCCCTCAGCCACCGCGGCCGGCCATGAGGAAAAGACGCCTCAAATTCTATGGCCACATAATGAGACTCCCTGAACACATATTAACAAAAAGAATCGTAAAATACGTAGATTCTCTTGTTAATGGAGGAGAATGGATCCAAAAAGTTAAAAAAGATTTGGAATTAGCCAAAATTACTAAAAAAGAAATATCTGCAAGGAACAATTTTAGAATAAAAGTTGAAAAGTGGGAGGTTAAACCAGAGACAAAAGCACTGAGAACTGGAACGAAATGGAGTGAAGAAAGAAGTACTAAATTTTCTCAAACAATGAAAAACTGGTGGGCAAATAAAAAGAACCAGAAGACCAAGAAGAACGGAAAATGAACCAGCTTTACTTAGCGTCTTCCACATGGGAGCTTCACGACTAATAATAATAATAATAATAATAAATAGGCTCTAAATTCGTAACACAGAAGTCTGAAATCAGATATATCCACTAATGTCAACAACGACATTAAATCATAGAACTACATATATAACAAGCAGAAAGCTTACTGCAGAGTGCAGACCCGCTTATGCGCATGCGCACGTTGGATGCTGCCCAGTGTGCCTGCGCAAATTCACGGGAGAGGTGGGCTCTATTTGTGCGCCCGGGCAGTGTCTGCTAATAATCATAGTTCAGTCATAGCCTATTCTACATCGGGCTTTGGTTCCGGTGAAGTCACATCTAATCTGCCGCTAGATGGCTGTCACGCTATACGTATACCTTTTGAGCCGGACCGTCTCCTAATGTCCAGTGTCTGTGGGATGACTGACTTCATCGAAGTTAGGCATGAAATCGATCTATCATTTGTTTGCGCATCTTTACGACCACAACTTCAAAATCGTCTGCGAGTTTGGGTCTTTGTTTACATTATGTGAAATGTCATAGGTGGAAGCAATTATAGCGCGAGGATAATGAAATAGCGCAAATATATGTAAACAAGCGGACTGTGTAAGAATATGTGTTGACAGAAGTAAAACTACTCCATTTCGTAACTACAAATTACTGTGTTGCTGTATTGCCAAGGTATGACATGTGCCGTATAAAGTTTAAAAGACAGTTTGTTTTCATTTTAGCACTGAAATGCCGCGCATTGAGCCACAGCTTGTAAGAGTACCTCGTGAATGATCACTGAGAGTGGTTCAATAGAAAATTATTTGTTGTTCCATCGCCTAGAAAATATATGAAGATTTGACGCACGCGGTAAGAACATTTACAGTTTTGCAGAATATTCATCGTAGTTGTCAGGAGGAGCAGAAAGAACATAAGTGACAAAACAAGACCTGCGTGCAGCCTGATTTAATGCACAGAAGTGGAAAAACCGATTCCCTCCATAAGCAGTAAACTAATTACTAAATTTCGAAAAAGGCTTCACAGTCCATCTGCAATATTAATTCAAATGATAGTTTACACAAAAATGAAACCAAACTCTTCATATAATGAAGAATCACTGTTGAATAGGAGGATGTCGAGATCATCAGCTTGGCGAGCATGATAGGTTTTTGATATAGTCCTACAGGTTAAAATTTGCCTTGTTTGAAAGACAGATGTAAACCACCAAGAAAACTGTGTTAATGTTGACTGTGATGAAATGGAGAACACGACTCAGATGGCTTCTGAAATATTAACATTTGGAATACATTATTAAACTGTTGAGTGTATTGTAGGGAGGTAATACATGGGTAAATTTTGGGGGTTGGATTGAGATGAGCAGACTGACAAGTAGGCTGTTGCTATTGTATATTGAATTTTGGAAGTCTGTGCACCCAAAGGAATGGTGTGATGGATGCATTACAAACTTACAAGATATTGTTAGAGGAAGGTATATTCTTAATGTTTTCTCATACGGAGAGAAAGCAGATTAAAGTCCACTTGGAACACTGATTGCAACAAATTTCATTTACAACGCATCTGATTTTCTCTTACAGTACAGCCAAAAATCGGATTTTTACAGCACTGAGATTAACTAAAGTCTGGGAAACAACACATCAGCTGCGATGACTGGCATCAAATCTTACTTACAGACAAGTTCATAAAATTTCTTTGGGAATAGAAATTACTATCAGATTGTGATTTGGAAAAGTACGGGAAACAATCACTACATGGGTATAACAGTTTGTTTTATCCCACTCCTTGGCACTACGGTCCTCTGAGGACCGATCACAGATTTCCAGTCTTGATCTTCAGCACACATGCACCACCACCTCACTTCCACTGCTCTCAGGTCAGCTTCCACATCTTTCATCTATCTCACACACGGTCAACCTGGCCTCCTACCACCAGGATGTTCCATCATTGTCTTCTTCGGGAGCCCTTCTTCTGTCATCTGCTGAACATGTCCTAACCATCTCAGTCTACCCATTTTGATTGATCTGAGCAAATCAGGTTCTTTGTACAGAGCCCTTATTTCTTCATTAGTCCTGATTCTCCTTATCTCTCTCTTTTACAGGACCAAAAGACTTTCTCAGCACTTTCCTTTCCCATATATTTAGCATCTTCTCCATCAGTACCCATGCCTCACTGCCATACTTAAGAACTGGTTTGCTCACTGTTTTGTAAAGTGTCAGCTTTAGTTTCCTACTCAGATTCTTTCTTTTCAGCATGGGATATAGTGCTCTATATGATCTGTCAGCAGCCTTAATTTGGTTCGTTATATCTGCTCCCACTTTGTTTTCAGATGTTATTACTGAGCCAAGATAAATAAAACTATCTACTCTTTCAAAAGTTGTACCATTCTAACTGTAGATCAGCTGTGTTTCTTCTCTCTCCATTTCTCAGGCCACTGTAGTTATATATCCTCTGTACTAATATTTCGCCTCTATGTTTTATCATTTCTGCTGTTACCAGGTCTTGTGAGGAGCTTTGTTATTCCCCAGTTGCTTTATAATTTCTCTTAACTCTTCTGTTGATAGATGTTCTGTATTGAGTGTATAATCATCTCCATCCACCTTTTCTTCTTCTCCTTATCCAGATTCTTCTCTAGCCCCTCCAGTTCTCTCGTCACTTAAGCTGTTTCTGTTTGACAGTAACACTTCAAAATGTTGTTCTCATGTTTCTATTACTGTTTCCTTTCCAACTATCAAACTGCTTGTCTCATCTTTCAGCATGTCTGTCCTTGGCTGATATCCTCTTTATTTGTCCCACACCATAGAAGAATGTCCTCCCCTGCTTATTTCCAAAGTTCTTCTGTACTTCATTTATCCTTTCCCTTTCCTCTACTCTCTTTTTAATCTGTGCTAAGTTGTTAGCCTCCATTCTCTTCTGTTTAAACATAGCCACATTATTTCTTTGTCGGGCTTGATTTCTATCATCTAGCACCTTTGGCATCTCCTCTTCAAATCATCCAGTCCTTTTCTGTTTTCCTCTTACTCCAAGTACCTCTTGAGCTATAGTATTTAGAGCTATCTTAGTTTCCTCCCATAGTGCATTGATATCCTTTCCCTCCATCACACTGATCTTTTGCAAACAGTTTGTTTTATGTACAGTGTAACTTGACTGCATTTGTTCAGTAATAGAGCAGCCGGGTTGTATCCCACGCTTCAGTAATCCCCACCACTGGGCTAATGTTTATGTAATTGAATGCTATTTGAAAACCCAAACATACAGAATGAGAGGAATAAAATTTTGTGTTGATTATGAAATAAATATGTAATAATGTTTCTCCTATGTGGTTGACAGGGCCTAGATGCACCCATGTCCAGTTAGAAAAATTAATTACCCCTATGAAGCTAACATATTATTGCCAAAAGTAGCAAACTATAGTGCTGCTGCTACCTAAGCAGATCACTGCTTTGAGAAGTAATTAGTGGGTGAGGGGTTTTTTTCTTTATTTTTCCCATAACAATTTGAACCCTGGAGTATGGCATTGAGGGTAAAGATTATTTATTAGATCCCTTTCATCCCTCCTTACCTTTTTGAATATGGACCAGGATTTGCTACAGTTCAGTTTGTCATCACAACGAATCTGCCTCTTTGCAATTGTTGACTTCCCTAACTGGTGAGCAAATTGTCAGCTTTAATCTAACGGTGTCAAGATGTACTATATCACCACAAGTAAGACTTCAGAGGTTGGCAGATATTTTAAAGATTGAATGTGTAGTGTTGCATGAATAGTAGGCCAGGTGGGAATTTGGTAAACACACTTCTTATTTCTGCGTATCTTTGGCCAAATAACAACAGGCTGTATTACATGCTACATGACTTTCATTTTGTTTCTTTTCTTTTTAAATGTGTTCACCATTGTTATAAACAACCCATCTGTCAATGTAAAAGCTGACTCATTCTACACTGTCATCTGCAAACATAATTTCTCATTCTATATTAAACCAATTAACATCATCCTCCTGAGACTATATCTGAAGACCAGAGATTCAATAAATGGGTAGAATGTCAACAAGCTTTCAGATGGTGTTTTCTTGCACTTGCAAATTCACAAGCTGTAAGGAAGAATTGTTTTTGGAACTATAAATCCTGTAAGTGATTAAAATGTATCAATGCTTTGACACCATAAAAAGAATCTATGCCCTCACTTATGTAGAATTTCAAAACCTTAGAACAAGTTTGTTTTAATATATCTCACTCTTTTGTACAGTGAACTGTCACATTTTAGGCGATACCAAAGGTCCTAATACAACCCATCTGCTTTGACTCACATCATCATACGACGGGGGGGGGGGGGGGGGGGGAGGGAGAACCTCATAAAATAAAACTTACCATTATGTACAAAAAACTTTTA
This sequence comes from Locusta migratoria, assembly GCA_026315105.1. Taxonomy (NCBI): domain Eukaryota; kingdom Metazoa; phylum Arthropoda; class Insecta; order Orthoptera; family Acrididae; genus Locusta; species Locusta migratoria. The sequence goes on along the minus strand of CM048747.1, from coordinate 277,229,642 downwards.
TTTGCTACAGTGCTCTGTCAAGCAGTTGCCATTACAAATTATCAGAGTTTCAAGTGATTGTGTTTTCTAATTAATTCATGGTGCTCGGTAGGTGTATAGGTGAATGGGGTTTACTACCCCATGGGATACAACCTGTCGGCTTTGACCAATGACGTCAGAGGTGTGGAAGTTATCACTGAATAAATGTAGTCAATTTACATTACCTAAAGTGAACTGTTACATCCATGTAGTAACTGGTTCTTTGAATCATGATCTGGTACCAATTTGTTTTCCCAAATAAATTCCATAAACTTTACTGTGACTAAAATGAGACTTGATTCAGTAAAATTTGACTGGTTTTCTCTTGTGCTCCAGTTGACCCAGTGAACACAGTTGTGCAGTAAAAAAATAATGACCCATTCTTAACAAAATAAAAATGATCAATTATTTTGAGTCATATAAAACAATGCACTGATGATGTCAGGGGTCAAAGCCGTAAGTGGTATCCCCTTCTACAGTTGACCAAGACTTTCACAGAGTTTGGGTGACTTAGTGATTAGCACATTGGACTCGTATTCAAATCCGCCTTCAACCATCCAGGATTAGGTTATCCATGATTTTCCTAACATGCTCCAGGCATATTTTGGGATGTTTTGTGTCGTATTCAAGGAAAACAACTCTCTCACTGCTACACAGAACACTGGCTGTACGAATACTCGCGAAGTGAGCTCGTACCTGGTAAACAACACACTGCGCGCCGAGCACAACTCCGTACTGTTTGTGTCATTGACTCGCCTGTGGCGTGCTCCGACGTTTACCGCATTTTCCCCCGGCGCACTCTCGCGGCCAACTCCCGACATATGTTATTGGCTGTGTGTGTTCCTTACAGCATTCCTTTCCCCTTGTGGAGGCTCAGATGCGAGCAATGTCCATGACGTCATCATCTGTTGGGCTCTGACTGAGGTTGCGGGCGGGCACCGTTGCGTAGGGTCAGAAGTACTTGGGGCGTGGGCAGCGTCGGCGCCCTTCCCCCGACAACCCATGTGGCAGGACCGGTGATTGTGGCTCGGTCTCCATCTCCACCTCGGTCCCCGGACCTGGTGATGGTGGACCCGAAGGGAGCAATGTATCAGGAGGAGATGAATCCAGCATGGGTGTTGGCTGTACCCGAAAAGGTGTAGGTCCCTGAGAGGAGGGACCTGGGTCAGTCCCTGGCTGAGGCACAAAACTTGCAGGTAATGGCAATAACCTCTCTTTGGCCTGTGGGCTGGTTAGTGGAGCAGACTGGTGCGGGGGCATCGGCTGAAGGATGGGGAGCTCCCGATCTTCCACACGCAGGCGCAGCTGGTTGTGGTGCCGTGCAGTGATGCCGTCTTCTGTGCGTATGTCGCAGAGACGGCGGCCGCGGCATCTGGTGATGATGGCAGGAATCCATTTCGGTTGACGTCCGAACCCACGTGCCCAGACAGCCATCCCTGGTCGGAAGCGAGAAGATGGAGACACGGGTGAATGTCCCGGGCTTGGATGCAGGAGATGAAGCAGAGTCCGGGGCTGCCGGCCATGAAGAAGTTCCGCAGGACTCTTGTCACCAAACGGGGTGAACCGAAAAGATGAGAGAAATTGATCGAGGGCAACATCCGAAGGGTACCGAGCCACATATTTTTTCAACTGGGTTTTAAAGGTGCGAACAAATCTTTCAGCCTCCCCATTTGAATGCGGATGGAAGGGTGGGGCAAGGATGGCGGATACCCCGGGTGTTGCAGAAGGAGGCAAACTCGCGTGATACAAACTGAGGACCGTTGTCTGACACCACCGTAGTGGAAAGGCCTTCAATCGAGAAAATGCGTGACAAGGCTGCAACCGTGGCCGTGGCTGAGGTTGAAAGGCAACGGATCACATACGGGAACTTAGAGAAGGCATCAATAACCAGCAACCAATAGGCATTAAAGAAGGGGCCCGCAATATCAATGTGCAGGCGATCCCAGGCCTGCGAAGGTTGAGGCCATGAGGTGAATGTTGCCCGAGGGGAGGCTTGATGTTGCTCACAGAGCGAGCACGAGGTAACCATACGAGACACATCGCTGGTCAGACCCGGCCAAAACACATGGCGGTGGGCCATTGCCTTAGTACGAGAGACCCCCCAATGATCGGCGTGTAGCAGCTTGAGGACCTCTGTGAGCTCGTACCTGGTAAACAACACACTGCGAGCCGAGCACAACTCCGTACTGTTTGTGTCATTGACTCGCCCGTGGTGTGCTCTGGCATTACCGCATTTTCCCGCGGCCGACTCCTGATGTATGTTATCGGCTGTGTGTATGCCTTACAGCATTTTGTGGAAGGGCACTTCCCGATTTTTATCAAAACAATCAGATCTGGTGATCTGCCTCTAGTGACCACATTGTTGAGGGAACGTTAAACCCTAATCATTCTTTTTTCTGTCTGATTGACCATCTCTCTCTGTTTTTATCCATAACACATTTTAAACCAACTGAACATCAATAGTAGCTTCTCATTGATAGCTGTCACACTTTCTGTACAAAGGATTTCCTTCCCTGCTGCCATGTCACTTGTGGTAGCCCTTTCACAATATTCTTAAGCTTTTTTCACTTGGTTTATACAAACATATCTCCTTGCTGTAAGGAACTGATAACCGTAGGCATGTAGTCCCTTTCAAAATCAAACCATCCATCCATCCATTCATCCTTGCTGTAAGCTAAAACACACCCACTGGAATGACCCCAAATAAATTATACTCATCATTTGTTTAATGTTGCGATTTTATTTATGGGAAATGTTAGTTTGTGGCTCATTAAAACAAAATAGTTTATAAAATAGAGTTTTGCGTGTCCTTTTGACAGATCATGCTCAAGGTAGTCTTGTGCTGTATTTGATTTAATGATGTGTTAATGTTGACACAAAAACTGAAAGAACTACCAGTACACTGTAGAAACTGTTCTTTACATGTACTGTTGAACATGACCAAACAAAAATACATTGACACTGTTTTATTGAATGCATACAAGAAAAATAAAATCACAGATACCATGTACTTAACAAGTAATGTGACACTTAAAAGAATATACTATGTTCGACTAGATAGAAATGTTTTAGAGTACAAAGTCTCTAATTATTTCTTGTTAATGGAATGGATAGCTAAGTTTGCAGCTCACCTCCAAAAGCCTCAGTCCTCTAAAAGTAGCAGTCCTTTTCAAAGGCATTTGGTTTTGCACAGCCACTTTGGCTATGAACTGCAGGGATTACTTGGTGGGGAGGTGTTGCTGGCTGTCCATACGTTCACCTAGAAGTGCTGCCACAATTATCTCATTCAAGAGATCCAGAGAGATCTTCAGACACTCCTCAAATCCCTAGGTTAATTTCAGATGCTCACCCTGTACACCATCCCACTACTCCATAGACACTTACTTTCTACATACTTCCCAAAATACACAATGCAAACTACACTGCCAGAAAGAAAAAAATTAGTGCACTTTAAAAGATGACATCGATTTGGATCCGATGACTGCAGATACCACCTGAGCAATAGTAGATGTATTGATAATGGTTATATCATCATTTGCAAACATATAGTGTAGTGACATCTGTGTGAACCCTTTAATAGGGGATGTTTACAGCTGTAAGGCTTACTGAGATAAAAATGTGTGAAGCAAGAAATCTCCATGCAACATGGTGGGCCATTTGTCTCTCCTAGAGGCAAATGAGCAAGTTTGAAATGGGGCACATTGTGTCCTTCTGAATGGTGGCATAGTGCTTTTGGAGAATTGCCACATAAGTTGGATATGCTGCATCAGTTGTACAGTGATGCTGGTTGCAATGGTCACTTGAACATTCTCACACTTGTAGCCAAGGTTCTGGACATTCAAGCAGCATAAATGTCCACCAACATAGTCAGACTGTAAAGGCAGCAGTGGCAGATAGAGAAGCTAGCACAGCACATATAAGAGGGTTTGTGAGCCCTGAAGTATCAACACGAACTATTGTCAACTAGTTACTAGCAGTGGGACTGTGGACAAACACACCTGTCACCTGTCTTCCACTCACAACACAGCTTGAATGGAGCTATCAAAGGATCACTTGTAATAGTGGGTTGTGGTATTAAGCAATGAAAGTGGATTCTGCATGTACACAAGTGATGGTTGTTTGCATGTATGATGTAGATCTGGTGAGCACTGTGTCATATAGTACATTCGTCTGAGACACACTAGCCCCACATCAGGCTTTATGGTCTGGGGTGTGGTAAGCTACAACTCTTGTTTACCTTCATGTTTGTGGAGGGAACATTGACCAGCACTTGGTACATACAGCATGCTACAAGACCGGTTCTTATACCACTCTTGCAACAGGAAGGTTATGTGTTATTTCAAAAGGATAAGCTTACCCTTAAACTGGGCGTGAAACTCAACATGCTCTGCCAGATGTGCAGCAGCTTCCCTGGACAGCATCATCTCTGGACTTGTCTTCTATTCAGCATGTGTGGGCTATGAGGAGACAACAGCCAACAAGTATGAATTGTTCAACCCACAACTCTTGCAGAACTATGTGAACAGGTTGAGCATGCATGGAGTAATGTAACCCAAGACGGTATTCATCATCTGTATGATAGAATGGAGGCCAGAATCAGCACATGCATTGCCTCCCATGGAAGCTACATATGTACTAATGTAGGTGTTTCAGAATGGATTGACCCCCCCCCCCCCAGGGGGCCCACAGTTCTTTTGTGGGTAAGTGGGTGGCGCGCACAGGGCCCCGAGCCGGAGCAGCCTTTCTTCTGCCCCAGGCTGCTTCACTTTCCCTCCCGGTTTATGCCTTCGCCCGGAGACGGGCGAATTTCATGAGTTACGGTGGTTCTTGTTGTCGTTTCTCTTACTCCTTGGTTCCTTACTTTCTTACCCTTTGTTTTCTGTCTTTCTCTCCTTGTACTCTCCTAGCCTTCTTCTCCTCATTAGTCTCCACCTTGGCGTTTGAGACACTTCTTTCCTTCCTCTTCACTTTCTCTATCCTTCTTTCCTCCCTGTGTGTGTCTGAAGGCCGACCCACGCATTATCATGCATAGCAGGTGACGGGGTAACGCGTAATTCCCCGCCCCGGGTAGACAAGTAGGGCACGTACGTACCCCCTGGTAAAGGCCAGGCCCAGGGAGGGGTGATTACCCGAGCTGGTACCTTCCGAACATGCCGATTGGTCCCTCCGTCAGTTCTCGGGAGGTGTGAACAATCACCTAAGGCGGGTAAGCCCTCGGAGAGGGCCCCCACTAGGAAGGAGCGCGCCATCGGAGATGCCGGTAATCACGGGGGACACTTCCGCGATGACTTCCTTCTCTTCTTCAGTGATGTTGACCCAGAAACGTAAGATAGATTCGCCTCAGCAAAAAAAGACTCTGCCTAATTTACCGAAATTTCTTGTTGTCTCTCGCACTGATGGAAAAGATTTCACGTCTGTCAATCCTTTCGTCATCCAGAAAGGTGTAGATGCAATTGCTGGCCCTGTTAAAACCTGTTCGCGTCAGCGCAATGCCACATTGTTGCTGGAAGTGGACAGTGCCTTCCAAGCTCAGAAACTAATCCGGACTACACTGTTACACACGTTTCCTGTCAAGGTAGAAGCGCATCATACACTCAACTCGTCACGGGGGGTAGTCTTCACGAGATCCCTTGACGGGTTGTCTGATGAAGACATACAAACCTACATGTCAGATCAGGGAGTCACAGCCGTGCATAGGGTTTTGAAAAAGGTAAATAACCAGCTGACACCGACTCGTACTGTGTTTTTGACGTTCGATAGGGTTGAACTCCCGTCGAAGGTCAAAGCAGGGTACGAAGTTATCCGCCCTTATATTCCAAACCCAATGCGCTGCTTCCAATGCGACAGGTACAACCATACCTGTGACTCTTGCCCAAATGTGTCACTTGTGGTAGGGACGCCCATGAGGGGGATTGCCCACCTCCGTCCCCTCACTGCCTTAACTGCAACGGTGACCATGCGGCTTCCTCTCGCGACTGCCCGGTATACAAGGATGAGAAGGTCATCCAGCAAATTCGAGTTACGGAAAAGGTGTCGACATCTGCCCTCGAAAGTTGTTGGCGAGTCGAAAGCCTGCTGTCCTTCCAGCGGGCACATACAGTAAGGTCCTCACCTCCACTCGACCTACTAAAGATTCAAGTACCCAGACGTGTGATTTTACCTTCGCTGACACAGTTGTGCGATCCGCCAGCCCAAAGATTGTCCATTCCACGTCCCCGTTTCCTCCTGCTGCCCCTAAGGTACAGTCTTCATCAATCTCTGGTAAACCGCGGGCACCTAAACAAGATGCCCGGACTTTAAAAAAGGAACCCGCCCGTGAGGATTTTCTGCGTTCTCAGGCTTCCCAACCGTCAACTGCCTCTTCTCGCCGTCACTCTTCCAGAGTGACCCATCTGTCACGCCGTTCACCAGTTGCCGGCCTCGGCCGTCTTCTGTTTCACTGGGACGCTCCGTCTGCCGGGCACCCGGCCCTTTACCGGCGGTGGAAACTGCCCCTCCTGATCAACTCAAGGAGGTGGCAGGTGCGTCGGTCGAACCTATGGACCACGACCCTTAGCCCCTAGACAGCGTTAGCAGTGCTCCCTCGAAATCCGGCCCTCAGCGTCCGTCGAGGTGACCCCGCTTGCTTGTTAGTTTTTATCCTTATCTCTTATCTCATTTTTATCATGGCGCTCCTTCAATGGAATATTCATGGCATTCGTTCTAATCGGGAGGAGTTAAAACTACTCCTTGAATTGCACTGCCCACTTCTAGTCTGCCTCCAAGAAACTAAGTTGCGTCCACGTGATCGTGCAGACTTTCCACACTACACCTCTGTGCGATTTGACCTGCCACCCGTGGAAGGTATCCCAGCCCATGGAGGGGTTCTGATACTCCTTCGAGACCACGTCTATTTCCATCCTATTTCATTGCATACTCACCTACAGGCAGTTGCCGTCCGCATCACTTTATCCACATTTACCTTTTCCCTTTGTAATATCTATTCGCCATCGTCATCTGCCCTTACTAGGGCAGATGTGCTACACCTTGTTGACCAGCTCCCTTCACCTTTCGTGTTGGTTGGCAACTTTAATGCCCTCCACCCCCTATGGGGCTCTCCGGCACCTTGTCCGAGAGACTCCCTTTTGGTGGACCTTCTCCAACACCTCGATATTGTCTGCCTCAACACCGGTGCACCGACCTTCCTTTCAGACACAACACACACACTTATTCCCATATAGACCTCGCAATATGCACTCCTCAGCTTGCCGGTCGGTTTGAGTGGTATGCACTTTCTGACACGTACTCAAGTGACCATTTCCCTTGTATCATCCACTTCCTGCATCATTCCCCATCTCCTCGTCCCACCAGTTGGAACATTTCTAAAGCCGACTGGGGGCTTTATTCTACCATGGCTGTTTTTCACGATCGGGATTTTCCCACCTGAGACAGTCAGGTCGACTACCTCACAGAGGTTATTCTCACAGCTGCCGAACGTTCCATACCTCGTACATCCTCTTCTCCACATCGTGTCCAGGTCCCTTGGTGGACTGCAGCCTGCCGCGACGCGCTTAGAGCCCGGCGCCGTGCTTTACACACCTTCCGCCGCCATCCGACTTTGGAGAATTGCATCAATTATAAACGTATGAGAGCACAATGTCGTCGTATCATAAACGACAGCAAGAAACCTTGCTGGACTGCTTTTACTAGTTCTTTTAACTGTTTTACTCCCTCCACGGTTGTTTGGGTTGGCCTACACCATTTATCTGGCATCAAGGTCCACTCCCCGATTCCTGGCCTGACCGTGGAGAACGCAGTCCTCGTGGACCCCGCTGCTGTTTCCAATGCATTGGGCCGTTTCTTTGCGTAGGTTTCGAGCTCTGTCCATTACCACCCTGCCTTTCTCCCTCGCAAACAGGTAGAGGAGGCACGGCCACCTTCTTTCCACTCTTTTAATCGTGAAAATTATAACGTCGCCTTCACCATGCAGGAGCTAGACCGTGCCCTCGCCCTGTCCCGATCTTCTGCTCCCGGGCCCGATTCAATCCATATTGAGATGCTGAAGAACCTCTCTCCTGCGGGCAAGTGCTTTCTTCTTAGTACCTACAATCGCATATGGACTGAAGGTCATGTTCCCACAAGTTGGTGTGAAGCCATTGTTGTCCCCATCCCCAAACCAGGGAAGGACAAACACCTTACTTCCAGTTATCGTCAAACAGTAGCAGTGTTCTTCGACTTGGCGAAGGCATACGATACTTGTTGGAGAGCGGGCATTCTCCGCACATTGCACACATGGGGCCTTCGGGGCCGCCTTCCTCTTTTCATTCAAGCATTTTTGGCGGATCACCATTTCCGGGTACGGGTGGGCTCTGTTTTGTCAGATACCTTTTGCCAGGAGAATGGGGTACCACAGGGCTCCGTCTTGAGTGTGGCGCTCTTTGCCATTGCAATCAATCCGATTGTAGATTGCCTTTCAGCCGACGTCTCCGGATCTCTTTTTGTTGACGATTTCGCAATTTATTGCAGCGCCCAGCGGAAGTGTCTCTTGGAGCGTTCTCTTCAACGCTGTCTTGACCGTCTATATTCCTGGAGCATCGCAAACGGCTTCCGATTCTCCACTGAGAAAACTGTGTGTATAAACTTCTGGAGATACAAGGAATTTCTTCCACCTTCTCTACATCTCGGCCCTGTTGCTCTCCCTTTCGTGGAGACTACGAAATTCTTGGGACTTATGTTGGATCGTAAACTTTGCTGGTCCACACGTGTCCTACCTGGCTGCCCGTTGTGCCTGATCCCTTAACTTTCTTCGTTTCCTCAGTGGCACGTCATGGGGAGCGGATCGTGCCATCCTGCTTCACCTTTACCAGGCCATTGTTCAGTCGAAGCTCGACTACGGAAGCCTTGTATACTCTTCTGCACGGCTGTCGATTCTCCGCCGTCTCAACTCTATCCACCATCGGGGATTACGTGTGGCGACCGATGCATTTTATACCAGCCCTGTTGAAAGTCTGTATGCCGAGGCTGCTGTATTACCCTTGACCACTCGACGTGACATACTCTTGTGTCGGTACGCATGCCGCCTGCGGTCGATGCCCAACCATCCATCTTACCGATTATTTATTGACGATTCACTCGATCGCCAATATCAGTTGTCTGCGATTGCCTTGCTACCACCTGGAGTTCGGTTTCGCCGCCTGCTACAGCGGCTCGATTTTACCCTTCCTTCCACCCTTCGGTTGAGCGAAAGCCCATTGCCACTGTGGCATCAGGCCCAGGTTCACACTCACCTTGAACTTAGTTCGCTCCCCAAGGAGAGCACTCCAGATTTGGTATACCGCTCAAGGCTTGTTGAACTCCGTTCGCGGTTCGATAATGCCATATTTATTTACACTGATGGTTCCAAGAGCACTGCCGGTGTCGGATCTGCCTTCATCGTCGGCGACAACCGTTTCCAATACAGGCTCCCTGACCGGTGCTCGAACTTCACAGCTGAGCTTTTTGCCCTCCACCAGGCCGTTTTGTATACCTGCCGTTACCGCGAACCTTTCTGTGCCATATGTTCGGACTCCCTTAGTGCCCTGCAGAGTCTTAAGGACCCTTTCTCGAACCATCCTCTCGTGTATCGGATCCAACGCTCCCTCCAGTTGCTAGCAGATGACAGCTGTCACATTTCTTTCCTGTGGGTCCCTGGCCACGTGGGTGTGCCCGGGAATGAGGCCGCCGACATAGCGGCCAAGGCCGCAGCTCTTTTGCCTCGCATGGCTACGTTTTGCATCCCACCGGACGATGTTCAACGGGCTCTTCGCTGGAATATCGTGTCGTCAGGGCACAGTGCGTGGCTTTCACAGTACAATAATAAATTGCGACCTGTCAAATGGATCCCGACCGCTTGGAGGACCTCCTCACGCCCCTCTCGGCGGGAGGAGGTCATCCTGGCCCGGTTGCGGATCGGTCACTGCCGTTTCAGCCACCATCAACTGCTATCCGCCGACCCTGCACCGCTGTGCTCCTGCGGTGAACTGCTGACAGTGCGACATGTTTTACTAACTTGTGTTAATTTTAATTATCTCTGTGTAGCCCTTCACTTTCCGTCTACTCTGGAGGAAATTTTAGCTGATGACACCCGAGCAGCTGCTCGAGTTTTGCGTTTTATCAAATTGGCCAACGTATTGAAGGATATTTAACCCTTTTAATTGCCTTTTATCTTTTGTTTTAGCCTCTTCTTGATTTTCTGACAGTCACCAAATTTTTTTGAGATCTAGTGAATCTAAGTTCTTGTCTGGTTCTTGCGTTTTATCAAATTGGCCAACGTATTGAAGGATATTTAACCCTTTTAATTGCCTTTTATCTTTTGTTTTAGCCTCTTCTTGATTTTCTGACAGTCACCAAATTTTTTTGAGATCTAGTGAATCTAAGTTCTTGTCTGGGCGCTAATGACCATAGAAGTTGTGCGCCCTAAAACCACAAAAAAAAAAAAAAAAAAAAAAAAAAAGGATTGACACCTGGTATCACTCGAGCCATTGCTCTGTAAACGTAATCATTCCAGGTATTCCATATGCATTGTTTTAACAATAAATCTTGAGCGAATTGTGAAACTGTAAAGGGTGTACTAATTTTTTATTTTAAGCAGTGTACACATGACTCTTGTTGTGCCCCTTGTGGGCTTATTACCAATAATCTCCACTTTTATATAAAAGACACCAACCATTTCTCCTACTATTTCCTTTACCTGCTCATCACTGTCAATGCCACCTCCCTTTACACCAACATTCCCATTGCTCATGACCCACCTTTCCCAACACCTGACTAAATGCAGACATATAGCCTCTTTCCTGGTCTCAATGACCAACTGTATCCTCACTTCTTCTATCAACAGATTTATGGTAATGGGCACCCACATGGACTGTCTGGGTACTATTCATGGGCCATCTACAGGAACTCTCCCTAACTGCTCAGATTGCTAAATACTTCACCCGATTTAGATTCAATAATGACTATTTGTGATCTGGACCAAAGATCAACATACCCTATCCACATTTTTTCAGAGCCCCAAAACCTCTCTTGTTAACTTTATCTGGTCCTGCTCATCACAACAAACCATCTAACTTCATTTTGACTTCCAAAGTGCACACATGACTAGCAGCAGCTGTACATTGTACGGTAATCGGCTTCTTAATAAAAACGACTGATTTTCATTTTGTGTGTGCTTTCTTTTGCAGCTCTTTATACTTTAGTGTGTGCGCATGTTTATTTATTAAGAATTGCTTTAGTTGTCAGTTCAGTTGTTGATCTTTTGATTTATTAGTTCCCGTATATAAATTTTTCAGATTCGTCGGTAATAAACAGTTTAGTGTTGGGTTCATATTTTTTGAAGCTCACTGTTTATCAAACTTCTGTGTCCTCAGATGTACTTACTTGGAAAACATAGGTTTTGTAGAATGGCTAGGAACTGTGACTGCTGCGAATTGATGGAGGCAGAGTTGGTGACTCTTCGCTCACAGCTTCAGGTGGTGTTGGCTTCGCTGGCAACACTTGAGACTGTGGTGGGTGGGCACTGCTGTTGTGGGCTGCTCGCGGGGGTGCAGCAGACGCCATGTGCATCTGTTGTGCCCTCCGATTGGCCAGCCCGATCACTGCCCATGGTGGGTTGGGAGGTTTCCTCAGCGCATCTCAGACGGCGTAAGACTTCCCGGGGGACCGAAGTGGAGACCTCCCTGGTTAGTCTTGCCAACAGATTCGAGGTGCTGTCTGTGGCAGAGGATGTTCCTGATGCAGATGGTGTCGCTTGTCTTGTACTCGCCCCTCTGCCTTCAAGATCTGGGCACTCACAGAGGGTGGGTTTGTTAGTAGTTGGGAGCTCCAACGTTAGGCGGTTAATGGAGTCTCTTAGGAAAATGGCTGCTAGGGAGGTGAAGAAGTCCAATGTGCACTCTGTGTGCATACCGGGGGGAGTCATTCCAGATGTGGAACGGGTCCTTCCAGATGCCATGAAGAGCACAGGGTGCAGCCAGCTGCAGGTGGTGGCTCATGTCGGGACCAATGATGTGTGTCACTTTCGATCGGAAGAGATCCTCTCTGGTTTTGAGTGGCTATCAGAAGTGGTAAAGACTGCCAGTCTTGCTTGCAAGATGAAAGCGGAGCTCACCATCTGCAGCATTGTTGACAGGACTGACTGCGGACCTTTGGTTCAGACGCTCAGACGGTTCTGCGACCGTGTGGACTGCAGATTCCTCGACTTGCGCCAAAGGGTGGTGGGTTTTCAGGTTCCGCTAAATAAGTCAGGAGTCCACTATACTCAAGAAGCGGCTACACGGGTAGCAGGGGCTGTGTGACGTGGTCTGGGCGGTTTTTTTTAGGTTAGAGGGCCTTGGGAATACACAAAATGGGTTTCAGTCTCAAAGGGGGCAGGTCAGACACAGGAAGAAAGCAGACCTAGAAACCATTGGTATAACAGTTGTAAATTGTCATAGCTGTATTGGGAAAGTTCCAGAGCTCCAAGCGCTGATAGAAGTACTGGAGCACAAATCGTTATAGGTTCTGAAAGCTGGCTGATGCCTGAGATAAGTTTGGCTGAATTTTTTTCAAAGGGCCAAATGGTCTTCAGAAAGGATAGAATAAATAAAAAAGTGGGTGCCATGTTTATTGCTGTTACAAATGGTTTATCCTGCAGCGAAATTGAGGCAAATACTTCCTGTGAGTTGGTCTGGGTAGAAGTTATACCTGACAACCAGAATAAATTAATAATTGGATCTTTTTATCGGTCGCTTAATTCAGATGATGCGGTTGTAGAAATGTTCAAAGAAAGCTTGAATCACATTTCAAATCCGAAGCATACTGTTATAATTGGTAGTGACTTTAATTTACCCTCGATATGTTGGCATAATTACGTATTCAAACCCGGCGGTAAATATAAAACATTGTCCGAACTAGTTCTGAATGCTTTTTCTGAAAACTACTCTGAACAGTTAGTTCATGAATCCACTAGAATAGCAAGTGGTTGCTAAAGTACCCTTGATCTCCTAGCAACAAATAATCCTGAGATAGTAAAGAGCATCAAAACAGATACAGGGATTAGCGAACATCGAGTTGTAGTAGTGAGACTGAATGTCGAAATTCCCAAATGCACCAAAAATAAATGAAAAATATATCTATTCAATAAAGCAGATAAAAATTTGCTTCACGCTTTCCTGAGTGATAGTCTCCAGTATTTCAAAACTAAAAATGCGAATGTGGATCAGTTGTGGTTTACTTTCAAAGACATAATATCAGTAGCAATTGAGTGATTTATACCAAATAAATTAATAAAAGAGGGGGCTGACCCCCTGTGGTACACAAAACAGGTCAGATCACTGTTGCAGAAACAAAGAAAAACGCTTCCAAAATTTAAAAAGACACAGAGCCCGCAATACTGGCAATCTTTTACTGAAACTCGCAACCTAGTGCGGACTTCAATGCGACAATCTTATGGTAGTTACCACAACGAAATCCTGTCTCGTAATCTTGCAGAAAATCCAAAGAAATTCTGGTCATATGTGAAGTACGCTAGCGGCAAAATACAAACAATACCTTCACTACGCAATAGCAATGGTAATACTACCGATGACAGTACTGCTAAGGCAGAATTACTAAACACAGCTTTCCGAAATTCGTTCACCAAAGAAGACGAAATGAACACTCCAGTACTCAATTCAAGAACAGCTGAGAGCATGCGAAACTTAGAAGTAGATGTTCCTGGAGTAGTAAAACAACTTAAGTCACTAAACAAAAACAAATCTTCTGGGCCAGATTGTATACCAACTAGATTCCTCTCAGAGTATGCTGATGCAATAGCTCCGTACTTAGCTACAATTTACAACTGATCACTCGGCGAAAAATCTGTACCCAAAGACTGGAAAGTTGCCCAAGTTACTCCAAGATTCAAGAAAGGCAATAGGAGTGATCCCCAAAATTACAGGCCAATCTCATTGATGTCGATTTGCAGTAGGATTTTGGAACATATACTTTGTTTGAATATTATGAACTACCTCAAAGGGAACAACCTATTAACCAATAGTCAACACGGATTCAGAAAGTATTGCTCTTGCGAAACACAGCTTGCCCTTTATTCACATGAAATGTTAAGTGCCATCGACAAGGGATCTCAAATGGATTCCATATTTCTGTATTTCTGGAAGGTTTTTGACACTGAACCCCACAAGCGGCTTCTAATGAAATTGCGTGCTTATGGAATATCTCTCCAATTGTGCAATTGGATTCACGATTTCCTATCAGAAAGGACACAGTTTGTTGTAATTGATGGTAAGTCATAGAGTAAAACAGGAGTGATATCAGGCGTTCCACAGGGAAGCGTTATAGGTCACCTACTCTTCCTTGTGTTTATAAACGATTTAGGAGACAATCTGAATAGCTCCCTTAAACTGTTCGCGGATAATGCAGTCGTTTATTGGTTAGTGAAGTCAACAGAGGATCAAAAGCAACTGCAAAGCAATTTAGATAAAATTTCTACATGGTGCGAAAATTGGCAATTGACAATAAAGAAAAGTATGAAGTAATACCCGTGACCACTAAAAGAAATCTGCTAAACTTTAATTACGCTATAAATCAGTCAAACCTTAAGGTCGTAAATTCTACCAAATTCCTAAGAGTTGCAATTATGAACAACTTTGACTGGAGAGAACACATAGAAAATATTGTGGGGAAGGTGAACCACAGGTTACGTTTCATTGCCAGAACACTTCGAAGATGCACCAGCTTCACCAAAGACACTGCCTACATCACACTTGTGCGTCCTCTCCTGGAGTACTGTTGCCCCTTGTGGGATCCTCACCAGGTGGGACTGACGGAAGACATTGAGAAGGTTTAGAGAAGGGCAGCTCGTTTTGTTTTATCACATTCTGGGGGGGGGGGGGGGGGGGAAGCATCACGGAAATGTTGCACGAATTGGGGTGGAAATCATTAAAAGAAAGATGTTATTCATGGTGGCATGATCTGTTTGTGAAGTTTCAATCACCAACTTTTACTTCTGAATGTGAAAATATTTTATAGCTAGCACCCACCTACTTAGGGAGACACGACCATTCCAATAAAATAAGAGAAATAAGATCAAAAATGGAACAATTTAGATGTTCTTTCTTCCCACGCACTATTAGAGAATGGAATGGTAGAGAAAAGTTATGAAAGTGGTTAATGAACCCTCTGCCAGGCACTTAAATGTGATTTGCAGGGTATCTATGTAGATGTAGATGAAGTACCTTTGTCCGTATCAACCTACCTACCACCAACAATACCTCAACTTTGACAGCTGCTATCCATTCCATACCAATGAGTTCCTTAGCCTATTCACAAATGTGTTATGATACTTGGTGAAGCTTTCACAGACTGAAATTAACCTCTCAAACTTGCCCATAAACTGATCTCCCATGCCTTATCACTCTAGTCATGAATAATTACTCTCCTTGTGACTTATTAAAATTCAGGACTGAAGCAATGGCTGCTAGAGTTTAAACTACTACTCCTTGTGCCATGAAATGAGGAATATCACAATCACTAGCATCACTACCTCTCACACTGTGCCATTCTGCTGTCCAATGAATCCACACAATATCTGTGTTCATCGCTGCTGCACTCCTGCTCTCAACTGCTTGCCTAAGGGCTCATATCCCAGTTTAGATGTTGCACATACCACTGGACACTGCAGCATGTGGGCCCATGACTTACAGAAGTACACTGTGGAGTGTGCTCGTTTGATGGAAAGACAGTGCTCGTTTAATGGAAAGATCAGCTGGCTTGTAGCTTGTACCCTCTGTTTACAGCCAATGCCCGATGTTATTAATATGGTGTTTGATTAATAATGAAAATTCTCCTTAGAGATGATAAATATTTTTCAGAAGAGATAGATTGGCTCTCCAGTACTTACCTTTGTGCTGTACTGCCGATAGTTACACAAATCAGAATCAGAAAAAAAGGGGACAAAAAAGGACAAGCTTTTGGAACACATTTCCTTCCTCAGGTGGGAGAGAAGGGGGGGAAGGGGGGGATGGGAACGGAAGGGAAAGATAATTCATGACCTAGGTCATGAAGGTGCTGTTTCAAGAGTGTGGACGTCAGAGATATTGCACCTCAAATTCCATCGCCCCCAAAGACCCTGCTTTGGGAGCGGTAACCACGAAACCAAAGGGGACATTGGTCCCCACCCCAGAGCCAGAGTCACAACAGCCTGCTCTGGCTCCTCGTTCTAGGAAGGGGTCGCTTGGATCCCTTCCCTCTAAGGTTTCTCCCACTGAATCAGCGGATGCCAGTGGAGGGCAGAAAGTACCGCCAGTTGGTCGTAGGGGTGCTGCCGCTCCTCAGTCCAGGGACTGTGCTGGCAGCGCCCTCCCAGCATGAGAAGCCTAAAGAGAAATGCGAAACAAAGAAGAAAAAGAAAGACAAGAAACCCCAAGGAGAAGGATGCCCCGATGGCCACCTTGTCACCACCCCCCCACCCCCCTCCACCTCTTCTTCTGAGGACGAGGTAGATATCCTCACGTCCCCCAAAGTCTTTGGAAGCCACGGAGGTTGAGGCTCTGCCTCAGAAATCGGCAACGGCAGAAGATACTGTGACGCCAAATTCAGCATGTCCCAGTGACCAGGAGGCTCTCTGATCCTCCAGTGGAACTGTGGCAGCTTTTTCCGCCATCTGCCAGAGTTACAGCAATTGTTACCAGCGTTTTGTGTAGCCTTGCTAATAGGACCCCAGCCCTTCATGGGTATCGGAGCTATTACAAAAATTGTCTCATATATAACAGGGTCTCTGGAGGTGTCTGTTTCTATGTCCTTGCCACTGTCCCCAGTGCCGCTCTGCCTCTGCACACGACTCTTGAGGTGGTGGCTGTTCGAATCCGGGCTATGCAGGAACTGACGATCTGTTCGCTTTACCTTCCTCCAGATGAGATGATTTCAGTTACTGACCTTGCTACCCTGGTGGCACAACTTCCCCCACCTTTTCTGATTCTGGGGGACTTCAATGCCCACCATCCCTTGCGGGGTGGAGCGCAGACAACAGGCCGCGGTAGGGACATAGAGACGCTTTTATCGCAGCAAGACGTCTGCCTGTTAAACACTGGTGCGCCCACACATTTTTGCGTGGCACGAGGCACATATTCAGCAATAGATCTCTCTGTTTGTATGATGACCTTTGCAACAGCGACCATTTTCCTGTCCTCATGTCGCCCTCCCGTCACAATGGCGAGAAAGCATCATTATTCCAGTGATCAAACCTGGTGCTGATCGACAGGTGGCTGATAGTTACCGCCCAATCAGCCTCACCAACGTTCTGTGCAAGCTATTCACACATATGGTGAGCCGGCGGCTTATGTGGATACTTGATCATAGAGGTGTGAGCATATTGTTGCCGTCTTTTTCGACCTCAGAAAGGCATACGATACCACTTGGCACCACCACATTCTGGCTACATTCCACGGTTGGGGCTTGAGAGGTTCGCTCCCACTTTTTCTTCAAAACTTTCTTTCCTTCCGATCTTTTCGGGTATGGGTTGATACTTTCCTCAGCTCCTCTCACGTCCAGGAGAACAGTGTCCCACAGGGCTCTGTCCTTAGTGTACCCCTATTTTTAATTGCCATCAATGGACTTGCTGAGGCAGTGGGGTCATCGGTTTCTTCCTCTATGTTTGCTGATGACTTCTGCCTATACTTTAGCTCAGCTAGCATTGGGGTAGCTGAAAGGCGTCTACAGGGAGCCATTTGAAACGCGAAGTCATGGGCCTCAACCCATGGGTTCCAGTTTTCTCCATTGAAAACCTGGGTTATGCACTTCTGCTGCCATCGAGCCGTCCATTTGGATCCAGAGCTATATTTATATGACAATCTTCTTCATGTCGAAGACACTCACCGATTTCTTGGCATGCTCTTCGACAGCTGGCTCACTTGGGTGCCCCATCTTCGCCAGCTTAAGCAGACTTGCGTGTGGTACCTCAATATTCTACGCTGCCTCAGCCACACTACTTGCGGAGCTGCCCGTACGAGTCTTTTGCAGCTCTACAGAGCACTAATTCAATCACGCTTAGACTACAGGAGCTTTGTGTATGGTTCGGCAGCCCCATCTGCATTACAGGTTTTGGACCCAGTACTCCACAGTGGCGTCTGTTTAGCGACAGGGGCCTTTCAGACAAGTCGATTGGCAAGCCTACTTGCTGAAGCTGGAGTCCTTTCCCTGCGATTTCTCCGGCAGCAGCATGTTATCCTCCTATGCTGCCCATGTTTATGCAATACCGCACCATCCGAATCGCAGGCTTCTTTTTCCAGCTGCTGCACTCCCATGTCCACGACAACGATCGAGGTCGGATCTTCCGATTGCAGTCCGTGCTCGTTCCGTCCTGTCATCTCTTGAGTCCCTTCCTATCCCTCCTACTTTTCACTGGCCTTACCGTACCGCTCCTTGGTCTCTTTCACGTCCACAGCTTCGGCTGGACTTGGCGCATGTCTTGAAAGCCTCTGTAGTGCCACTGAGTCTCCATCGCCAGTTTCAAGCGGTTTTAGAGTCGTTCTGTGGTGTGGAAGTCGTGTACACGGATGGTTCTGCGGTCGACGGCCATACTGGCTATGCATACGTCCATGGTGAGCATATCGAACAGCATTCACTGCCCTGTGGAAGTAGCGTGTTCACTGCGAAACTGGTTGCCATCTATTGGGCATTTGAACATCTCAGAGGGTGCCCTGGGGAGTCTCTGGTCACCTGTTCTATCCTCGCCAAACTTTTCCAAAACATCCTTTGGTGCAATCCATACAGGAGTCTGTTTCCGGGCTTGTTCAGTCTGGTCGCTCTGTGGTCTTTGTTTGGACCCCAGGCCACATCGGCATTCCTGGAAACGAGCGTGTGTATCAGCTGGCTAAGCAGGCTACTTCCTCCAGTCCAGTGGCTATTGGTCTTCCGGAGAGCGATCTCTGACTAGAGTTCCGTCAGATGATGCTTGGCCTGTGGGATTCCGATTGGGCTAACTCTGTTCAGCCCAACAAGCTTCGTGCAGTGAAGCTATCCACGGTCACATGGAAGTCCTCACTGTGGTCGTCTCATAGGGAATCGGTTGTTCTCTGTTGCCTACGAATCGGCCACACATGGCTGACGCATGGCCACCTTCTTCAGAGGGAGGACGCACCACAGTGTGACTGTAGCGCCCCCTTGACAGTGGTCCACATTCTGGTGGACTGTCCCCTTTTAGTTGCCTTGCGACAATCTTTTAATCTACCAGATGCGCTTTCTTTTATGTTAGGAGACGATGCTGCTATGATCGACCATGTTTTAGATTTTATTCATGCTGCTGGTTTTTATCATGTGATTTAATGGTGGGTCCCTAAACCTGATATTTCAGGCACCCGCCATTTAACCGGTTTTAATCTGTTATACTTTCATCCTGTCAGTCCCATCTATGACTGGAATTTTAGTGTGTGCAGAATGGCTGGCTCATCCTATATTTTTTCCTTTAAATGTTGTCTTAGCACGCGTTCTCCCCGTGAATGTCTCATGCATTAGTTGTGGCATACTTCTTAAGTGCTTACTAACAGATGTTCTCTCTTGGCTAGGAACAGGGGACTGATAACCTAGCCGTTTAGCCCCCTTTAAAAAACCCAACAACAACAACAACAACAACCATTTGACATTTTGATTGTGCCTGCCATTTTTCAGAGGTTTCTGCACCAGTTATTAGGGGGACATCCCATGCTGTGCAAACTATGTTGATGACATTCTTGTCATAGTTTCCTCCTGAAATGACCACCACAATAATCTTTGTCTACTGTACAATAAATATACAATGATGTTGCTCAAGTTGATTCACAGATAGCTAGCAGTCACGATGAGGTGTCTTTACATGACCTGATTAAGAAAAGAAAATACTTATATGCTGAAAATGAAGTACACACACACACACACACACACACACACACAAAAAAAGGCTGACAGGTTTTATGAAATAAAGGGGACTGAATGGCGGAAGTGTAGAAAAATTGGAAACAGAGTTGCAATTACGATGGATTATCCCAATATATATCTCAACAAGTGAGGTTTACTTCCGATGGCAGGTGTCATTTTACTCTTTAATATACAGGAAAGTCCGTATTCTATACCTACGATCTAACCATTTCAAACAAAGGTTCAGACGAAGTTTTTTCTATGCTACGGCATTACTGTACCGAAGTCATACCCAGCTGTGTACGTGAACTCAGTGTATTCTGCGATTCTTGCTCAGGACAGAACAAGAACTACAGTATTTCATTTCTGTCATTTCTTGGTGCATGCGAAAGGAAGATTTGACTGCATCCATGTAACTTTTCCAGTGAGAGGTCATTCCTATCTTGAATGTGACAAAAACATGGGCCTAGTAAATACAAAGGCAATACGCGAAATGCCAAATGACTGGTGTCAAGTTATTGAAACTTCAAGAACACTTCCAGAACCCTTTGCTGTTGTGGACTGTAAGCAAGATTTCAGTGGGGGAAATTTCTGAATAAAAGTTACAAGAAGAAATGTTCTTTTGCGCAAAGAACTATCTCACAGTTTCTCGTGTAGAAAAATTGGAAACGGAGTTGCAATTACGATGGATTATCAGAAAATCGTCCCATTTCCCAATATCTCAACAAGTGAGGTTTACTCCCGATGGCAGGTGTCATTTTACTCTTTAATATATAGGAAAGTCCGTATTCTATACCTACGATCTAACCAGATCTGACGCAGAATGATAAACTGGCCCACCTGCGACAGTCATACTGTGGTGCATATGAAACCTACAAGATCATTGATGCTCCTCAACTTCAAGAACTAAAAGAGAAGCCCCTGCCTTCACAAAGTCACCTACAGCTTCTTGGCATCCCTAACGCAAAATATGACGATCTGCAAATTTTGAAGCAATTTTGTGGTCCAGAAGCTCAACAATATTTCAGTTAATTACCAATCAGCAAAACTAATGATGATGATGAGTGAGATAGCGTTTCATAATTTTACAGACATTGTAACTCTGGACTTATATTTTTCCCTATTTATATACTAGTATTAATTTGTTACTGTTTTGCATTATTAAATAACAACTTGTGTGCCATATGTAAAGGTAAATAATTTAGAAAAACTGTCTCACTATAATAAAGCCCTAAAATTGTTTGTATGCTTTTAAAATCATTTCAGATATTGTAAGCATTTTGATAATAATTTCACTATGCAAATTCTGTGTTTACTTGTATTAACTTTTTTCAGTGTCTTACTAATTATCGCAAGAGACCTATTACTAGGTAAAGATGTAAGATTTCTTTATTGAATATATCCTGTGTGCCATGTGTAAAAGTGGTGCAATGGTAATAATATTCACAAAAAATAGTTCATAAGCTTTTAAATTCACTTATGAATGGACTTAGATCGTTTTTACCTTGAAAATTTTGTGTATTGTTGTTTGACTATGCTTTTCCATTGTTGTGCTGTACTATTGTAACTGGTTATTGTTCAGTGGTATAACAAATAAAGTAGACAACAATTTCAGGGGAAAGAATCTACAAATTAATTAAATCTGTAACCAGATAACAGACTTCAAAGTTTGAAATTTAATTTTCCTCTAAACTGGACTTAGATCGTTATTCCCGTGTGCCCTTCATATGGGTCTGACTGATTTTAATGTTTTGCATTGAGGTTGAAGTAAATCTTCACCTTGGTTGCTCTACAGGCGCAGACATATTTTAGACTTGACAACTTTAAGACTGTGCCTCCGATTTTACATTTCGGCCTGTGTTTTTAACATTTTAGGTAAGAATCGTGATTTTTCAGTGGTTTTCATTGATGGTTCATAACATGGGTACTCCCCAGGGTATCCATAGTGTTTCATGAGTGTGTCACCAGCATTTGCTTCCCCTCTGCCTGTTTAGTTTTTTTTCTGCAGAGCTGCACGCAATCCCGAAGGCACTGCTTCTTGTCTGTTCTGATTAGATTAGATTAATACTAGTTTCATATATCATGAATACGACACTTTGTAATGATGTGGAATGTGTCAGGTTAATGAGGGGTGTCTCTACACTCTCTCTTAGATTACACAAAGTATTACATGAAACTTTTTTTTTTATTATTTACTTATTTATATCTAAAAACTCATCCAGTGTGTAGAAGGATTTGTCATTCAGAAATTTTTTGAAATTTATTTTTAAATGCTAGTAGGCTATCTGTCAGGCTTCTAATGCTGATTGGTCACCTACCAAAGACTTTTGTGGCAGCATATTTATCCCTTTCTGTGCCAAACTCAGATTTAGCGCTACATAGTGAAGATCATCCTTTCTCCTGGTATTATAGTTGTGCTCAGTGCTATTACTTTTGAACTGGGCTGGATTATTAACAACATATTTCATAAGTGAATATATAAAACTGTGAGGATACCTAAATCCTTAAATAGATGTCTGCAGGATGCTCATGGGTGGGCTCCAGCAATTATTCTGATTACACGCTTTTCTTCAATGAATATGTTTTTACTCAATGATGAATTACCCCAGAATATGAAACCATATGAAAGCAGTGATTGAAAATAGGCATAGTAAGCTAATTTACTGAGATTCTTATCGCTAAAATTTGCAATAACATTAATGGCATACGTAGTGAACTCAAACATTTCATCACACCGTCTGTGTGTTGCTTCCAGTTTAATCTCTCATCAATGCACATACCTAAAAATTTTGAAAATTCTACCTTAGTTACAGACTTATGGTCAAAGCCTATATTTATTACTGGAGTTGTGCCATTGATTGGGCAGAACTGTATGTTGTGTGTTTTATCAAAATTTAATGAGAGCCCATTTGCAGATAGCTTTTTCTTTTTTATGTGGGATGTGATTACTATATTTGTATCATCAGCAAAAAGAACTAACTTTGCATCTTCATCAATGTAGAATGGCAAGTCATTTATGTATATCATGACCAGTAAAGGACCCAAGACCAAACACTGTGGGACCCGATCCTTGATAGTCCCCCAGTTTGAGGAATCTGCTGATGTTCTGACATTACATGAACCGCTTATTTCAAATTTCTGCATTCTTCCAGTTAAGTATGAATTAAACCATTTGTGCACTGCCCCAGTCAAACCATAATGATTAAGCTTGTCTAGAATTATTCCATGATATACACTCTCAAAGGCCTTTGAAAGATCACAAAAAATACCAATGAGTGATGTCCAGTTGTTCAGAGCATTTAATATTTGATCGGTAAAGGCTTATATAGCATTTTATGTTGAAAAGCCTTTCTGAAAACCAAACTGTCATTTGGTTAGTACTTTGTTTTTACAAATATGGGAGGCTGATTCCCTAATTGCCCACAATCATTTTAAAACCTGTACCCAGCTGAGAATGTCACTCAGTTAACACATGACCAGATGTGCTCATTCCAGTGGCAGGGGGAAGCAGGATTCCAGGGTATGTGGGGATTCGGGGAAATGAAGAGGTTGATTGGGTTGCCAAGGAGGCCTGCATAGACCCTGATATAACTCAGTGTGCTATTCCCATGCAGGAAGTCCTCTCTGTGTTGCAGAAGGGGCCTGTGCAGTTGTGGGACTAGCAACGGTTGACAGTAAAGGAGAGTAAGCTGTGGTTGGCAAAACCACCTATTCAACCATGGTGGTCTTCCTGATGATCACTCAGATAGAATGAAGCGACCCTGACATGCCTCCAATTTGGGCACTTGACACTTTATATGTGACGTTTTAGTCAGTCAGAATACCTCATTTTGTGATGCTTGTAGTGTACAATTAACTGCTAGGCACATTTTAACTTGAGTGTGTTTTACATTGTGCTGAGGGGGCTGAAGCGAATATTGCTGTTGAACTGCCCTATATTTTAGCTGATGATGAGGTGAGACTGACCCAGGTTTCAAAGTTTTGTGATTTGTGTGGAATCTAGTGTAAACTTTTATGTTGGAGGTTTTAATGTTTTGCTTATTGGCTGGCTCATCCTTTTGATCCCTGTCATCAATGAGCCATGCCCATGAGTTCAGTTTTTTTAATTTCATATTCCAGGTTCTTGTTTTTAGGCTAACTTATGATCTTGACTAGCAAAAAGACATTTGTGTTTTAGTTTAACTATACACAAATCTTGGTTAGCTTATCTACATTTAATTCTGATGCTGGTTTTAACTCATTTTTGTTTAATTGGTTTACACTCTTGTCATATTAACTTGTTTGGCTGCTAGAGACCTGGTTGTTGTACACCTAAATCCCCTATCTTTCTTATTTCCCTGTTTCAGTCATGTATGGTTCACAGTGAAAAATGACTGCAGGTAAGCCTAAATCTTTTTAATTTTATCTCCGTTGTTATTTCATGAGACATACTTAGGAGGAAGCAATATATTTGTTGACTTTTCTAGAAACATTCTCTCTGCCTGGAACTATGACAGTAGCTGATACCATGATTTTGAACTTCTCTCTTAGAGTGATGATTAAATGTATTTATTACATATACCAATTGCTGTAAATTGTGATTGAACGAAATTATCTTGTTAACAGTTTCAATACACCATTGGTATCAACTTCAGGCCACATCAACAACGTCCAACCAGTTACATGCACTCTCAATATGATCACATTTACCGGAATTCACAGCTCCTTACACATAACTCTATTAGAATGTTTGCCAGTGGAGTTGACTGATCAACTGCTTTCTAAATGTACCTGTAATGAAGCATGCCACTCTCCTTTGTATCTCCTCTATCATTACTGTCAATCCTCTATTTTATGAAAACCACACTGATGAGCAATATTGAGTTAGTGGCCAAATCAGTTTTTTTCTTTTTCTTTATTGTAAGCTCTTACATTGTTGATGGACTACAGTTTCTGATGTTTCTTCCATTGACTCTCAGTCTGATATTTGCCTTTCCCATGATTAAATCTTTGTGTTTCTTCCACTTCACACAGTTCTTCCCATGTATTTTATGGAAGTAATTGCCCTTAGTGGTTGTTCTGCAATTGCATGCCGATAGTCACTTGCCAGCAAAGGATCTTTCTTTCTATGTATTTGCATTAAATTACATCTGTTTATGTTAATCGTCAATTGCGACTCTGTGCACCAAGCATCAATATGCAACATATTTTTTCTGAATTTCACTACAATTGTATGCATTATGATTTCTTCATGTACTACAGCACTATCCATGAAAAGCCTCCTTGAACTTTAGGGGTTATCTATGATGTTTTTTATATACAGGGTGGATCTAATTATTTGGGAAAGCTCCAGGGATTTGATACAGAATTGGACTACAAGAAAAACATGTCCTGTATACATATTGTTTATTTGATTTCATTATGTTACAGGCATGTGTTGTGTTCTACATGGCACAGACCATTTCACAATGTAGGTTGGTTATTTGTAAAGGGCGAACAGGCCTCATGTACATTCTTCTTTATTCACATCTGTGTGTATTTGTTGTGCATTAAAAGTCACATGATGTCTGTTGTGTAATGAAGTAAACATATCCACACAAGTCCTAAGCTAGAGTGGAGTGGCATCAGGGACTGACACCATGGCCTCCTTGTTTTCCCGACCTCAGTCCACTAGACATCTACTTATGGGGTCATTTGATGGCTGTTGTGTATGACACGCCTTTGGAATAGCAACAGTGTCAGTAGATTTGACAGACACCTGGAATATGGAAATGAGTGAAACAGTTAATGATGTGGTGCGTGGATGCCTGGATTACAACTCATAGTAGCCATCTTGAGTGTCTTCTGTAGAAAACTTTACATAGTAAATTACACTGTATCTACACAAACGACCAAACTGCATAGTGAAGTGGTCTGTGATATGCCCACTACAACAAATGCCTGTAACACGCCAATGAAAGAAAATAACCATATGTGTGCAGGACATGTTCAGCTTGTTGTTAGGTTCTTTATAGAATCCTTGCACTTTTTCTACATATTTAGTTACATCCTCTATGTTGTGAAATTTAAAGACCCTGTAACACTCCCTTATGAAACATCAGAAGAAATTATTTTCAAGTCAGAAAACTTCTCTCCATTAAGAATGACATATTGTGTTTATTTTGCTAGAAACTCTTCAATCCAAACAGTTGGTCTGTATTCTGTGTGTTTATAGTTTGTTCATCAGGTGCCAGTATAGAACCAAGTTGAATGCCTTCCGGAAGTCAAGAAATATGACATCTACCTGGCAGCCTGAATCTATTGCTTTCTGGATTTCATGGACAATTAGAAAGAGCTGGGTTTCACAAAAGCATTGCTTTTGGAACCCATATTTATTCTTGGAGTGGAGATTTTTAGTCCCCAGAAATGTCATGATATATGAAGATAAAAAATGTTTTAAAATTGCACAATAGACTGCTGACAGAGATGTAGCCTGCTAGAAGTTAGGCAAGTTACTTTGCATAGAATCAAACTGATATCCAGTCAGGTCTGGTGGTATGCATTTCTATTTCCAAGAAGATTTATTTGCCTGGATAGCTTCTAAATATATGTACATTTATATAAATTTACAAGCAATCCAGGTAAATAAATAATCTTGGTAAAAGAAGTATATAAAGCTCATATTTTGAGATTGCCTCATGCATCTGACAGTGTCAGGTAATAACTATTTTATAATTTTACTTGGTGCATACTTGTCTATAGCCTATTCTGCAATGGTTTTGAACTGTGCCAATTAATGCTCAACATTGTCAGTGCTTGATATGATATGAAATTTTTGTGTTGACTTGTAAGATACTCCAAATCTGTCTCTTATTGCTTTTGTTAAACAAAAAGATCATCTTACTTTTCTTCACATTCATATTTACAGCTGCATTCAGTAATGCTGTAAAAGCCTTATGATAACTCACTATTTCTGTTCATTCTTTTAACATGCAATTTCATCCATAATTACTGTGTCATAATTGTCGACAACAAACTGAATCCAGGCTTCTTGCATGAAACTTTTAACAGTGGTCAAAAATAGAATTGAGTTCAATATACTCCCATACGAGATTCCTATGATGATGTGATTATCATTTTAAACATATTTTTATGTACTACAGAGATCTCTGAAATCTCTGCAAAATTTCAATAACTACACATTAAGATGATCACTGAACCACACCGAATGACAGTCAGACTCACAAAATTTCAGTTTTTGGCCTCGGTCTTCATTAGAAAAATAGAGTACACACATATCACACAATCACACCAGTAGAACTCATGACCACATGACTTATCTCCAGCAGCTCAACTGACACTTCATTAGTAAATGGGGAGGGGAGGGTTAGGATGTATGGCAAGGCTGGTGATAGAAAACCTGGCTTCCTGGCAGAGTGTGCAAGCTCTGATAGGCTGGAATGTGAGATTCAGTGAAAAGAGGTGGAGGGGGGAGGGGGAGGGCAGCGAAAAGGGAAGGAACAGAGAAAATGTAACAGGTTGCACAAAATTAGTAGAGAGACATGAATAGACAAGGTCTAAGATGGGGGGAGGGAGGAACTGTTGAGTGGGGAGTGTAAGGACAGTATTTTATTTTAATTTGAAGTCAGGATGATTATGAGACTGTAAATTGTGTTTTAAGGTGCGAGCGTGAAGGTCAGGGTGAGAGTTTAAAATGGGGAAAGATTAATTTTTGAAACTCACAACCACCAGCTGCGAACCAAATTCCTAAACATGCAAAAACACTGGAACTGTTATTGCGACTGTTTGACTCGTTTTCTAGGGGATGATATCACACGTTCGCAGCTTTCCTTCCCTGCATATGATTAACAAAAAAAATTCATAATAAATTCAAGTTCATGAGAGAAAAGGGTGTACTAACTACTATTTTAGAAAACACGTGAAAGTTCACTTTATGTTGTTTATTTCACAATACTTGAACCCTGTGGCTGTCGCGTCTGTACGTCGGTAAATGTACCAAATAAAGTTATAGCTCGTGAGCCCCCAGACAAAATGAATATTTGTCGCGAATTGATTTCACACCACGTGGCTGTCTCAAACACCGTTTATGTTCATGCCTATGCGACGACACGTGTTACATTAACAAATCACAGTCACTTTAATTTAATGCGATGCACACCTTGTTGCACCGGCTAATTATTCACAAACACACAGTAGCACTCGATTTAACTTGGTGCAGTCTACGACGAGCAACCACACGTGGCGATTGCCACACACAAAACTCAAGTCACCACCTCGAGATCCACATGCCGACTGAGGCAGAGCGACGCCGCCAGGCCAGCCACACCACGTGCTCTCTGGAGTCCTCACTTCCTGCGCTTGCGCGCGCGCCAAAACTCAACTGACGGGGTTTTTTCCCCTACGTCATCAACTTCCCCATGTAAGCTGTTGTAACCGATTTGCCAACGTACAGCGCTCAGCCAATACATTTCTAAAACTTTACTTAAAATCAAAATAATTACACTACACATTAAACAAATATTTTCTTACATTTTTATATTAATATAAACATCCTTTGTACTGTTTATCATAATTGTGCAATTTCTTATACCACAGATAAGTGATTTAACTGAATACTTCAAGATAAAATACAAAAGATTAATTGAAAATAAAATGAGAAATAGTTAATATATTATTTTTATAAACAAACATTGCCATGCTAGTTGTGTAACTGTCTTGTCTTCGTTGGTAATTTATTACTTTTCATTGTCAATTAAATATATTACGTTAGATGTGACTATATCAGCTAATGTATTGTTTATTTATCAACAGGCTATTTTGTAATGAGGGCTTTAAAGGTTCCTAACTGCATCGTATTACTTCAAATGCCAGTAGTATTACAATATTTGTGCACTGCACTGTGCCTGGCACTCGCCATTGTCCCTCTCTCCTCTCACCGGAAACGAACTGTAAAATCCTAAGTTGGAACAAGCCACCAACATTGGCCTGCTCGCTGGCCTCCCGTCAGCTACAAGCACACAGCAAATCTCAATGTGGAGAATTTCCACCTATGTCCTAACTATAAATGTTGTCACCCAACTGTGTACATACATTGCTACCTTAATTAATAAGATTAAAATTGTGTAACATTTAGTGCATTGGCATGGTCAATGTTTGCAGTGAACTTCATACTGTTTAATTATCAAATGCTATTAATTACCAGTATTTCTATTGGGCGGTAATCTCACAAAGGATAACTTCTATTTGTTGTTCTTCAGAAAAGCTGGTGGTGAAGGAGTGAATCAAAGTGGCCTGGATGTAAAGGAACATGAAATGCTCACCAGTATATTGTGCTACAGTGTGGTTCACTGTGCTCTTGGACACAGTTTGATGCTGGCCATTAGTTCTGATTGGTAATCTATACCAATGCAAAAAACTGTGTTGTGGTTTCAGCAGAGTATGTAAATCACATGGTTGCTTTCACAGGTGATCTGGCCTCTGATGGTGTAGGATAAGCCTGCGACTGATACAGGAAGTGCTGGCGGGTTTGATTGGGTAGGTAATGGGAATTACCTAAGGTTAGATTACAATGTTGTTGTGGTTAGGTGTGGGAGAAGGAACATTACTTTAGGAGAAATTGGAAGGATCCTGGATATGAAGTGTGTCATTTCAGAGCACGATGATAGATAATCGAAGCCATGAAGAAGGATGTAATTTGGTTGTTGTGATCAAGGGAGGTATTGGGGGACAGAGAGGGAAATCTGTTTGCAGTGTAGTTTTTTGGTGAGAAAGGGATAACTGCTGTTGAAATAGGGTAATATTGGGGGGTGATGGGTTTAATGTCAACATTTCAGGATGGAGCCATCAGTGAAGAGGGTTTATTAAATAGTTTTTACATGCAGTGCACCCTGAAATATTGTTACTTTCTAAGAATACCACATGAGGGACCAGATCACTCTATATTATAAACTGTCAGCTTTAATTTCATATATGAATTCTTTAATCTCCTCTTTGCAATACCTATTTTCAGGTGACCTACAGAAACATTTATAGTATATCAATTACCCTAAATCGTCAGCATACGAAAAATGTGTGTAAAAAAGAATTTGAAAAGATTGCAAAAAATATTCAGAAGTATTATAATATTAATGACTTCTTACCTGAGTCAACACTGTGGTACAGTTTTTTGGTGATTGAGAGCACAAATGCCTACAAATATGTCCTTTATATTTTTAATAAACAGAGAGCAATTGTCCATTCTATAACAAACCACTGTTAATTACTCTTTGCCTGTAACAACATGCACAACTGAACAATTGTTTGGTACTATTTGAAGAGAAAAAAATGTGGCTTTGTACAGAATGAAAGCACGTTATGTGGCTTGTGCATGCTGAGTGTTCTCAGAAGTTAAGTAATTGTAAAACTGGATTCTACTAAGTTAGTCATTGATATATTTGGGTTACAGCCTTGGAGATATTTTACTTGCCTTCAAAGAGGACGGAGTCCAATAATACATTTAACAGATTTAATAATGAGTAAACAACCAGAAATTCTCTGGAATATAATACATTTAATGCGTAACCTACAAAAATTAGTTCTTGTGGCATGACACTCAAAACTACCAATTAATTCATTTATTTTCATTATTTGTCTTGAAAAATTTCTGCAGATACCCTAGTTCATGAAGGCTTTATCTCATTCTTTTTCTCTTCTTTGTGGTATTTCTAATATTGTAATATTTATGTTATATCTTAGATTATCATCATAGACAAAAGCCTTGTTTATTCTTTAAAAAGGGACACATCTGGTTACTTCTTCAATCATAATTTATAGGCGCATTTGATTTGTCTGTATTTGGTATACTACTGATGGACAAGAAATCTAAAGATAAAGAGAGAATAACCTTCCATAGGAGGCAAAATTGTAATTGTAATCAGCATTTACAAAAAAATAGGAGGGATAATAATAGTAATTGCTGAGCCAGTTTCCATTTGGTGTTTTGTGATTCAACATTTATTATCTATATTTATTTAATGAAAATTATAGAAACAAACTTTCCTGGTGGGATAAATTTATATAAAAAATAGAAAACGGATGACTTACCAAAAGGACAGGCTCGTCGACAGACACAAATAAATAAAATCACACACATACAAGCTTTTGCAACCGGTGGTCGCTTCTTCAGGATAAGAGGAGGAAAGGAGAGGAGAAAGGATATGGGTTGTAAGGAAGTGGAAAAGGAGTCATTCCAACCAACAGTTGCGAAAGCTTGTATGTGTGTTTGAGTGTGATTTTTATTTGTGTCTATCGACTAGCCGGTCCTTTTGGGTAAGTCATCCGTTTTCTATTTTTTCTATATTTATTTATTTATTTATATATGTTAAAATGCTATAATACTAGCATTTTGTCACTCGTGTTAGGTATATAATCATCTGAAAATTTTTCCTATTTGTTACTCTTCTCTCTTCTTCATTTTAAATCTGTTCGCACTATTGCAGATGTTGGAGTTGGTTTGTTCTTGGCGTATGACATTTCATGGAGCAGTGGTGCTTCTGTTAACATGGAGTGGAATCTTACATGCTGTAACAAGCATCCACCTGGTAAAGTTCACAGCTTGACCAGATGCCGATCCCAGGTGAATGTCGATCATTTGAAATCCTTGTCACACAAAATGCAGACTCAGGACAGGTAAACAGTTACACAAAATCATTTCATAGTGTGCATAGTCATAAAGTTTCTTGACAGTTTTATCTGTTTCAGTGAAAAACTGGCAGCTGTCAACCCAAATGTGACTGTCTGCAAAGAGGTATCAGAGTGTCTCAGCAGCTGGTTTAATTACTTGCAGGTGTGTGCATGTTGTCCGCTGTTCTGTGTGTCCCATAAAGCTTTTGTTTAAAATTCTTATATGTAGATTTTTTACATGTGGTAGGTTTAACAACTTACATTCAGACATCAGACATTCACTATACTATAGCGTACATGTCACATCAAGTGTATAATTGGTGAGGAAAACTTTCTTTACAATATAGGAAAGTCTGTTTTTAAATCTTTTACTTTATTAGCAATGTGGACATGACAAAGGAGGATGTCTTTGGTGAGCTGTAAAATCCATTACCATTTTCCTAAAAAAATTCTACAATGTTCAGCTTGAATTAATATATTTGTCCTAATTTTATTATTTAATTACTACAGTGACAAAAAACTATTTTGACTTATAAGTTAATTCCACATCCGTAATTGTCATTTTATAAACTATGAAAATTAGTAGCAGCTAAATTCCCGGAGTGTGGTGATACACATCTCTGTCAATTACAGTTCACACTGTATTCTATGTTGGGGAAAACTAAAGAATGTGATGCTATTCATGGTAGTCCAGTGAAATAGGTCTCTTCGGGTGGTATGTATTTGTGTATTATTTTATGTGCTATTCATAAATTTTAATCACTACATTTTACTTTTTCTTTTTAAATGAGAACTTTGTATGAAAAGTGATATTTGTAAACCATATTGCTTAATTAGAACAGTTTAAATTACAGTAGCTGGGTGAAAACTTCTTAGTGAAGTGTAGTGATTGTGCTTTTATGTTGTGTGAGTAGTTGTGATAAATACCACCTTGGTTGCCATACACTTCCAGATGAAGGGGAGAATATAGAAAAATGTGGCATTAACAATAGAAGAGCAACAGGTAAAGCATCAGTTAATGGTTTCTCTTACTGTGGTTTTTAAGGCATATCTATGTACATATTCCACATTATGGAGTGAGGTGGACGGTACCTTATACCACTACCAGTAATTTCATTTTCTGCTCTACTCGCAGAAAGAGCAAGGGAAAACTAATGTTTGTATGCCTCAGTATGAATTCTAATTTCTCTTATCTTATTGTTGTGGTATTTATGCATAAAGTAAGTTGGTGCAAGTAGTATCATTCAGCAATGGTCTTCAAATTTTGGCCCTCTAAATTTCATAAATTGCATTTCTTGAATGAAATGTTACCTTCCCTTCAATGATTTCCACTTTGGTCTTAAAAACATCTCTGAAACACTTGTGAGGTGACTAAACTACCAGTAACAAACTTAGCAGCCTGCCTGCAAATTGCTTCTATATTTTTGTTATAACCACTGAAGTGGGTATCCCAAACACTTCAGCAGAACTCAAGCAGCCTATACATGTTGTCGTTTACAAATGGACTACGTCCCCAGAAATCTTCCAGTAAATGGACGTCTAGCATCCACGGTCTCAATTATGTTCTTACATGCTCATTACATTTCATATTGTTCTACAGTATTTGCTTAGATATTTAAGCAATGGGACTGTGTCGAACAGCTTACTACTAATACTGCACTTGAACATCATGGAAATGTTTTATCTAATTTGTCTGCATTACCTTACATTTTCCTACATTTAGAGTTAGCTATTCCTCATACAAATCATAAATTTTATCTAAGTCATCTTGCACACAACTATGGTCATCACTCAGGGATGATACCTTCCCATACACCACAACATCCTTGGCAAACATCCACAGATTGTTAATCACTCTGTCAGTCAGATCATTTGTGTAGATGGAAAAAGAATGGAAAAGAATAGTGGTCCCCTCACACTGCCCTGGTGTACTCATACCATTGTCTCTGATGAACATTCACTGTTGAGTACAACACACTGGGTTCTGTTACTTAAGAGGTCATCAACCTACTTGCACATCTGTGACCCTATTTCATATGCTCATACTTTCATACAGTCAGCAATGTGGCTCTGTGCCAAATGCATTTTGAAAATTGATGAATATGTTGTCTTTCTGTTGCCTTTCTTCCATGGCTGGCAAAATATCATGTGAGAAAAGGGCAACCTGAGTCTTACACTAGTGATGTTTTCTAAAGCCATGCTGAAGCTAGGACAGTATTTTTCTATTTCGAGGAAATTTATTATATTTGAACTGAGAATATTTTATAAGAATACTGCAGCAAACTGGTGTTAATGGTATTGGGAAGTCAACATATAATGAGGATAGTTAGCAACTCATCAAAAAGACATTTATTGAGCTACGACAGACACATTAAAAGACACTCATACACAGGCTACATCGGAAAGAGTCACCCACTCTCATTCGTACAGATACATAGCCATACTTTACAGACACACAACTATTATCTTTGGCTGCCGCAATTTTACTTGAAATGGCTACCTACCAGCTGTCCATTACGATGAAGGGCCACATCCACACTCTCCCCCACTGCCGGATTTTCTTAATTACCCAGATATGAGTTGTCCTAACAGTACAATCTTTGGTCCCAAAATGAACTAGGCTTCAACCTACGATAACCTCTTTTTTCCCCACGTCTAACAGTTTCCACCTCCTTTATCCTACACCTCTACCTCTCTCTCTCTCTCTCTCTCTCTCTCTCTCTCTCTCTCTCTCTCTCTCTCTCTCTCTGTGTGTGTGTGTGTGTGTGTGTGTGTGTGTGTGCGTGCGTGCGTGCGTGGGGGATAATGTTTTGCTTCCCTCTCCTCACTCACCTACCCACTCATTCCTAAGCTGCATTTCATATTACCCTCCTAGTACCTACAAGCTCCATAAAGCCGTGCTATATCTATCCCCACCACTGCCTTTCAACTTTTCTGTCCCCCCCTCCCTGCACCCGATGTTATGATTTGGTGTGGAATTGGATTTCTCACCTGAACCCCCTAGTTTGCGTTACTGATACAATTACCAGCCAGTGATACATCTCTTAAAGTGTTGGAATCTGTTGGCCTTCCATAACTTTGTAGCTTGCGACCAACAGTATCCACATTTTGACTGCTGCCATCCCTTCCACACCAAAAAAATTCCTCCCATAAAGTCTGACCTTGTCTATATGGCTTATTTGCTGTGGCGAGAACTAACTTGCTCAGTATACTGAAGGCCTCACAGAGGCCTTCAGAGACAGGCATTATCCTCTCCCAGATCCAGATCATAAACCTATAAACAGATTTCCTGTCGTATCCCCACACATCCCCAGTCCTTCATCCACTTTCAAAAACCAGTCACAAAAGAGCACTCCCATCATCACCCAATACCATCCTGGACTGGAATAACTGCACTCAGGCTCATTGCTAGGACATGTGAGTAGTGAAGCCAAGCATGATGCATGATGCATTGCAAAGGGGAGGGATTGATGGGGCGAGGGGGTTTAAGATGCTGAAGCACAAAAATAAAGAACTTCCTTTAAAATGACTCATTTTCTTGTTTGACAAAATTAAACATGACTTCAAATAAAATCCTCGATTGTGTAAAATCATGTAATACAGCAACAGGTATGTAAAGTACCCTGAAGAGCCCAAGAAATTGGTGTAGACATGTTTGTTGGGAGCAGGGAGGATCTCGGTTGGATGGTGGTATGAACTGGGAGAGGTGGGATTCAACGTTGAGTCTTACTGCTGAGTGTCATTTAGAATGCAGAAGCTGGAAATGACGTTAATGAGTTGTACCTGTATCTGAATGAATGTGTGTTCTATACTGATGAGGACTATGGCTGAAAGGTATAAGTTGTGTTCCCTTGCCAGTCTATGGCTCGACAATTGTCTTTGCAGTGAGTTGCAAACTATTGTCATTTTATTGTTGATAGGCCTATATATTGAATTCTGTCTGAGGAAACTAGAAAGCACCTTGAATGACCCTCAAATTTTCTAAATATCTTTAGCTTGATGGAAAGGGAAAATTTAGATGAAATTCATATTCCATAGTTGAACTAAACAGTTTTTAATACTACATGTGCAGCAACTATTATTTCCAGCACTGCATACATGCTCTTCATATTGAGCAGCACAGTAATGAATTTTAGTTCAGAGAGAGAGACCGACCCTAATTTAGTTTTTCAAGTTAAAAAGAGAGGGCAGAAACTTGTTTTGGGAGTCCATTACTGTTGGAAGTTTCTGTGTACTTGAGTAAGTGGAATAATTATGATTTCTTATTGACAGATGCTAAATGGCCTCTGTAGTGCTGGTTCAAGATTGTCAGAGGCTCTCGGGGGCATGGTACGAGACACAAATTCTCCGTCATATGCTATTGCAGTCCAGTGTCACTCTGCATGGGAAGAATTAGTGAAGGCAACTGCAGCTGCCACTTCAGCAGTAAAAAGTCAGGTTACGGCTACCTTACAGGATGTCAATAGCCAAGATATCACCGAAAGTAGTCAGGTAACAGTTTGCCACAAATAGCAGTGCATTTTTGTTTATCTTGAAACATACAATTTAAAAACAAGTTTTTTCTCTGTTTTGTGGTGTGAATTTTGTATTCTTGTGTGGCCACATGCAGTTCAGTAATGAAATGCGACTGGATAAATAATGTTATGAAATATGGTAATCTGCTCCATAAGCCAAATGCTAGGAAAATAGTGTGATAACACTAAGCTTTGCTAAAGTTCTGAAACACACACTATTATGCAAATAAATTACTTTATTCTTGTGTAATTGTTTGAAAAATTTGATAGTTTTCCTTTTAAAATATGATAATTCTTTTAATTAATTGCAGTAAGATTTTTTTTTTTTTTTTCTACAGTTCACGTGCCTATGACTTTTTATACAGATTACATAATTCACACAGCTCTGCCCATTGGCAAAGTTATGATTTGGAAAAATGTGAACTATTGAATCTTTTAAAATAATGATACTTAATTTATTATGTAGTTATCTGTACTAATAAACTACTTTGAAAGGCCGGCAGGTGTAGAGTTTTATCATTGAAAATATGTTCAATTCATCTTGGAAATTACTACTATTTAAATTGCAGTAAATTAATAATCAGCCAACCAGTTGCAACAAAAGTAGTTTAATAAACTGGTCAAAGGTTTTGACGGTTATAAACCCATCTACTTTAGAAATACATGTGGGACCTAAAGACAACATGACAGCAAATGTGCTTTCAACATTTATTTCATCTTGACCTTTAGGTTAGATTAATACTTGTTGCACAGATCACTTGTCAAAATGATGTGGAATGTATCAGTTTAAACATTCAATTAAAAATATTACTTTTTAGTAAAATTACTAACTTGTATCTAAAGTTTAATGCTATTTGGTAAGTGACTAAAGAATTGTTGTAGCTGTGGTCTTCAGTCTGGATACTGGTTTGATGCAGTTCTCCACCGTACTCTATCCTGAGCAAGCCTCTTCATCTCCTCATAAGAATGTCACCCTACATCCATTTGAATCTGCTTACTGTATCCATCTCTTGGTCTCCCTCTCCGATTTTTACCCCACACACTTCCCTCCTATGCTAAATTCACGATTCCTTGATGTCTAAGAATGTATCCAACCAATCGATCCCTTCTTTTAGTCAAGGTATGCCAGAAATTCCTTTTCTCCACAATTATGCTCAGTACCTAGTCATTAATTACATGATCCACCCACCCTTAACATTCTTCTGTAGCGCCACATTTCAAAAGCCACACTGTTTATCACCCACGTTTCACTCCCATACAAGGCAACACTCCACAGAAATGCCTTCAGAAAAGACTTCCTTCTACTTAAATTAATATTTGATGTTAACAAATCTCTCTTTTTTCAAAAACGCTTTCTTTCCATTGCCATTCTGCATTTTATATCCTCTGTACTGTGACAATCATATGTTATTTTACTGCCCAAGTAACAAAACTCAGTTACCACCTTTATTGATTCGTTCCCTAATTTAATTCCTTCAGCATCACCTGATTTTCTGACTGCATTCCATTACCCTTGTTTTGCTCTTGTTAATGTTCATTTATATATTTTCCTTTCAACACACTGTCCATTCCATTCAATCAAAAGCTTTTTCCAAATCTACAAATGGTAGAAATGTGAATTTGCCTTTCCTTAAGCTATCTTCTAAAATAAGCCTTAAAGTTAGGATTGCCTCCCATGTTCCTACATTTCTCCTGAATCCAAACTGATCTTCCCTGAGGTCGACTTCTACTTGCTTTTCCATCCTTCTGTAAATAATTCATGTAATTAAACTAATGGTTCTGTAATTTTCACATGTGTCTGCTCCTGCTCTCTTTGGAATGACTTCTGGCAGCAAAATTCAACCTGAGCCAAAGTTAGATTTAGTCTTGACTAGTGAAGTTCGTCCTTTTGCCTAGTGTTGGCTAGCTGTACACATTGCTGTTATGTTTTAGTTGGTTGGTCAATTAAGAAAAAATTTTAGAAGTCAATATTGTATATTGTGAAGCTATTGTAAAGATGCCTAGAGCCTTAAATAAATGTTTCCATGATGATCTTGGGTGGCTTCAGCTATTATTCTAATTACACACTCTTATGCAATGAATATTTTTTTTGCTCAATGATGAATTACCCCAAAACATGAGGCCATGTGACGCCAGTGAAATAAATTGCCATAGTAAGCTAATTTACTGAGATGTTTACCTCCAAAATTTGCAATAGCCCTATTAGCTTAAGTGGTTAAACTCGAAAAGTTTTAGCATATCGTCAATGTGTTTCCTCAAATTCAATGTCTCATCAATGCACAAACGTAAAAATTTTGAGTACTCTACATCAGCTACAGCTTATCCTCATCATTGCTATAATCTATTATTGAAATTACTTTTTTTAAATTTCTAGGATTAGCCTAATTAAAAGTCTGATCTATCCTTTCCACATGATTAGATCTTACAATGTACACTAGTAGAGTACTGGACTGTTTTCACACAATTTCAAACAAGCAATACATGTCTGAACAACTGAAGAACACAATACAGTCAACAATGCCTGCTAGAATAACTGAGAATAAACGGGCAGCCAACATAAAACTCTTAAGATGCAGTTCTATTTTTTTTTTAAGTTGTATATGATGAACATTTTTTGAACTCTTTATGATAAACATGATCAAATGTGTAACAGATAAAAATTTTAATTCTAATTTAGAGATTTCACTCCTAAAAAGTTTAAAACCGAGATTCTACTAGGCTGTTCATAACAATCTGAAGGTTAAAGCTGCTAGAATCAACTTATCCCTTTAATGCATAGTGTAGCTGATCAGTTACATACATTATTTTTCCCATTATCTCTCAAACTGATCAAAATTTTACCACAAATTCATTTGTAGCTGCTTTTATACATAGTGTTACATTTGCTAATAGCTCATCCTAGAGTGCTACTGAATAATTTTGACAGTTACCTGCACTGAGTTATACCTAACATGTGTAATTGTTTACTTCAGTATTCCTCCTTAGCCATGTAGAAGTAGTCAATCACATATCACTGTTGCATTATGAGTTACTTTCTGGAAAGATTAGAAGCATGATAGTGACATTTACTGCTTAGGGTACGTTATGGAAGCACTATATAGCTGACCAGCTATGAACTTTTTGTTTCTAGTAGTGCATAGTAATTTTAAGGAATTTATTTTTTAATATTTTTCTCAGTATATATGCACTATACATTAATAAAGGTAGTTTTCAAAGCTTCAAATACAAAGTCACACATTAAAGGGTTAATAAGTTTGCTCTTCCATTGTTACCATGGGCCATTAGCAATTTTGGCCCATAACCATATTCTGTTCACCCTAGCAATTGAGTCTACCTCAGTTTCTTTCTAGTCACTTATTGAAGCTATTCCTTACAATAAACAGGTGGTTTGTGGCAGCTTGATGACATTTGTGAAGCTGCAGCAGCAGTTCTGTTCTTCGTGCAGTGAATTCTTGAGCTCTGTGCCAACATGCAGCTGTAGCTCTGCCCACGACCCGGACTGCGGCATTGGTGTACTACAGCAAAGTCTGGCAAGAATGTATGCGCCGGTGCCACCGTGGCCACACC
Source organism: Locusta migratoria (assembly GCA_026315105.1). Classification (NCBI taxonomy): domain Eukaryota; kingdom Metazoa; phylum Arthropoda; class Insecta; order Orthoptera; family Acrididae; genus Locusta; species Locusta migratoria. The sequence goes on along the minus strand of CM048747.1, from coordinate 277,190,019 downwards.
GCAGGTGGTCAGAGGCTGCAGCTGCTGATCTTGGGGGAGAAGGCGATGCAACTGCTCCTCGTCGCTGGTCTGTCCCATGCCCACCTCAGAGAGGAGCTGCCAAACTTGGGGTTCCTTCACAGGACCGAAGCCGATCTGCTACTCCAGGTACTCCTGTGGACTATTTTGTTGTTGAATTTCATATGAGAGTTTCAAGCCATTACAAATTGATGAATTTTCATAGAATATTCATTGTAATGTGCTGTACCAGTTTACTTATCCAGTAAAGAGACTGATATTGTTAGCAACCACAATTTTTCGAGCACCACTATGGTTGTGAAATGTCGCCCTACTGAAGATGCTATATCCTCACATTCTTTCATATTCCACAGTCATTTAACCAAACAGATTAATGTTATATCTCAATTATTGTGCAACTTGGCAGTTACATCAGACAAAGAAAGAAAAAAATTGATAAAAGTTGCAAGTGAGAGAAAATTTGTGACACTGCATGGAAAACTTCTCAAAATAATCTCATTCATATCACTCTTCTGCACTGCAAAATAATTAGAAAGTGTAAGCAAATTATTTACTGTTTTGTTTATATAATTTCCATTTTTTGAGAGACTTAAACTTCTGAAGTGAAGATAGTTACTGCAGGACAGTACGTTGGTATTTGGCTGAGATAGAATCCTATTGGTTGAAGAAATTTCTAACTCCAGTATTTGGCTGCCTGAGGAAAAGAGATTATCAATCACTCTCCATACATATTTTCATTTGTTTCCAAACGTTCTTGAGAACTTCACTTTGATGGTGATCACACAGTGTAAGCATAGGTAAGGTTGTGACTGTGTCATCAGTGTCAGACATTTGACAGTGACAGTATCAACATCATGTTTTTTTTTTTTTTTATTTGGATCCCAAGTTGTTGGCAAAGAAAAAAAAAAAACACACTTTAGCTCTCTTTTTGTCAAAACCAGAGGAAATTCATTAATGAGGCTAAATAGTATCAAATGTCGAAAGGCTCCTGGTAATGTGGTGTTATGCCCAAAACCTGTACCCGAGTCATGACCCAGAGTAGGTTGAAAATTACGGTGCAAATTGGTGACAGAAAGAACAACACTTTTGTAAATACATTAAATGATCGCAGCAGTGTGGTCGCCTTAAGTCACAATAGCTTTTTTTTATTCCAAATAAGATTTGGTTATCCAGACATCCACAACTGAGAGGCATGGTTATTGTGGAACAGGATTTTTCCCACAATAATTATTCCAAGTTTTTTTTCTTTGTACCAAATAACAGTTAGGTGTAACAATAAAATATATCTCTCACATCACAGCTGCAAAGCTAGTCCGATAGCTCATGCATCTCCTTACAAAAATCCCTTTCCAGTAGAAAGAATTTGGCTTTCTTCATCTATATAATTACTCTGCTAATGACATTTAATTGCCTAGTAGAGGGTTAATTGAGCCACTTTCATAGTATGTATTTCTCTACTATTCCATTCTCTAATAATGTGTGGGAAAAAGTAACACCTAAGTATTTCTTTTTTCTATCTGATTTCTCTTATTTTATTATAATGCTCATGTCTACCTATGTAGTTGGGTGCTAACAAAATAAGTTTGCCATTGGAGGAGAAAGTTGCAAATTTGCCATAACAGACAATCAAATTTGCCATAATGAACAATGCCTTTCTTTTAATGATTTCCACCCCAACTTGTGCATCATTTCTCTCCCCGGTATTGCGATAATACAAAACAAACTGCCCTTCTCTGAACTTAATTTATATCCTCCATCAGTCCCACGTGAGGATCCCACAAAAGGTAGCAATACTACAAAACAGGACGTACAAGTGTTTCTTTAGTAGAACTGTTGCATCTTCTAAGTGTTGTTGTCACCTTCCGCATGATGTTTTCCATGTGTTCTTTCCAATGTAAGTTGTTCATTCTTATAATGCCTAGGTATTTGTTTGAATTTACAATCTGTAGATTTGACTGATTTATTGTGTAAATAAAGTTTAATGGATTTCTTTTAGTGATAATATGGATAGCTTCACACTTTTCATTATTTAGGTTTAATTGCCAATTTTTACACCATGCAGATATCTAAACCGTTTTGCAGTTGCTTTTGATATTCTTGTGACTTTACTAACTGATAAATGACAGCGTGATCCTGAACAGTCTAAGAGTGCTGCTCAGATTCTCTCCATCACTTTTATGACAAAGAACAGAAGGGGCCCTATATACTTCCCAGGGGAAAGCTGGATATCAGTTCTGTTTTTCTCGATGGCTTTCCACGAGTTTACTACATATTGTGTCCTTTCTGTGAGGAAACTGTGAATACAGTCGCACAGCTGTGGCAATATTCCATAAGAACAAAATTTAATTAAAAGACACTTGTGAGGTACAATGTCAAAATCCTTTTGGAAATCTAGAAATATGGTATTGATTTGGGATCCCTTGTCTATAGCACTGTGGGTGAAGAGCTTGCTGTGTTTCACAAGAACAATAGTTTTTGAATCCATGTTGACTAAGGGACAATAGCTCATCCTCTTCGATGTACTTCATTATGTTTTAAAAATGTATGTTTTCTAAAATCCTGAAGCAAACTAATGTCGGTGATATAGGTCTGTAATTTTGTGGATCACTCCTATTGCTTTTCTTGAATATTGGAGTGACCTGTGCAGTTTTCCAGTCTTTTTCATGTTCAAGTTGCATGACAATCACACCCAAACAGCCAATTCTGTCAAATAGTTACTGGCAAATAAGAGGGTGGTGCAACTTGATCATCCACAATATTCACCAGATCTCAATCCTCCAGACTTTTTCCTATTCAAATTGGCTTTGAAAAGAAAGAGGTTTGACGATACACCTGACATCCAGCAAAATGTGACAAGGCTTTTGAACACTATCCCAAAGCAAGATTTCATGCAATATTTCCAGGACATGTATATACTGGCCATTAAAACTGCTACACCAAGAAGAAATGCTGATGATGAATGGGTATTCATTGGACAAATATATTATATTAGAACTGACATGTGATTACATTTTCACACAATTTGATTGCATAGACCCTGAGAAATCAATACCCAGAACAACCACCTCTGGCCGTAGTAACGGCTTTGATATGCCTGGACATTGAGTCAAACTGAGCTTGGATTATGTGTACAAATACAGATGCCCATGCAGCTTCAACACGATACCACAGTTCATCAAGAGTAGTGACTGGCATATTATGATGAGCCAGTTGCTCGGTCACCATTAAACAGGGTTTTCAATTGGTGAGAGATGTGGATAATGTGCTGGCCAGGGCAGCAGTGGAACATTCTCTGTATCCAGAAAGGCCCGTACAGGACCTGCAACATGTGGTCATGCATTACCCTGCTGAAATGTAGGGTTTCACAGGGATCGAATGAAGGGTAGAGCCAGGGTCGTAACACATCTTAAATGTAATGGCTATTGTTCAAAGTGCTGTCAATGCGAACAAGAGATGACTGAGACGTGTAACCAATGGCACCCTATACCATCACACTGGGTGATACGCCAGTATGGCAATGACGAGTACACCATGATGTTGCCAAACATGGATGCAACCATCATGATGCTGTAAACAGAACCTGGATTCATCCAACAAAATGACGTTATGCCATTCGTGCACCCAGGTTCATCGTTGCGTACACCATCACAGGCGCTCCTGTCTGTGATGCAGTGTCAAGGGTAACTGCAGCCATGGTCTCCAAGCTGAAAGTCCATGCTGCTGCAAACGTCGTCGAACTGTTCATGCAGATTGTTGTTGTCTTGCAAACATCCCCATCTGTTGACTCAGGGATCGAGATGTGGCTGCATGATCCGTTACAGCCATGCAGATAAGATGTCTGTCATCTCGACTACTAGTGATACGAGGCCATTGGGATCCAGCACGGCATTCCATATTGCCCTCCTGAACCCACCGATTCCATATTCTGCTAACAGTCATTGGATCGCAACCAACGTGAGCAGCATTGTCGCAATACGATAAACCGCAATCATGATAGGCTACAATCCGACCTTTATCAAAGTCGGAAACGTGATGGTACACATTTCTCTTTCTTACACGAGACTTCACAACAATTTTTCACCAGGCAACGGCGGTCAACAGCTGTTTCTGCATGAGAAATCGGTTGGAAACTTTCCTCATGTCAGCACATTGTAGGTGTCACCACCCGTGCCAATCTTGTGTGAATGGTCTGAAAAGTTAATCATTTGCATTTGCATACACAGCATCTTCTTCCTGTTGGTTAAATTTTGCATCTGTAGCACGTCATCTTTGTGGTATAGCAATTTTAATGGCCAGGAGTGTATCACAGAGCTCAGTCGTGTGCATAGTTATGGGAGGTGACTATTTTGAAGGACTGTAAGATAACTGTTAAGGATAAGGGACTCTTCACTGAACTTTATTGTCAGAGGTTATATTTAGCTGCAAAGGTGTTTCTGACTCTGTGCAACACTGTACTTCTCAGGGGCTAGGCTTGCGGTAGATACTTGATTTGAAAAATTGTCCCAGTATAATCTGCACAGAAAAATGCTATTAGGATTTCCTGTAGAACTCTTTGACAGCTAGTAAGAAGTGTGATCAGAACTATGTTTGCGCTAATAGGCTAATAATTATTTTGAAAAAAACTAAAATTTGAGGTAATTTTTAGTTTTTTTTTTGGCAAAAATTTGCAGAACTATTTAAATTTTGTACAGAGGACTCCAGAACTATTGCATATCTGTCTAGAACTCTGAAAAAAATTTACATTTTTGCAAAAAGGGGTGCCAACTTCACAGCTGTCCCACTATTCAGAATTGCAATATTTCACGAAATTCTGCAGCATGATTTCAATTTTGTACAGAGAACTCTAGAACTATAGAAGAACTACCTAGAAATCTGAAAAAATGTATAATCCACGTAAAAGTGGTGACAACTTCACATGACTCTGGTGCAATTTTGTGTAGTTTATGCCCTCATTTATGCAATTAGCTCATGAACTATTATCTGGGCAAAAAATATCATTAGGATTTTCTGCAGAACTCTTTGAGAGCTATTTAGAGCTATGATCAGAACTATGTTTATGCTTATAGGCAAATAATTATTTAGAAAAAACTAAAAAATTTTGTAATTTTTTCCCGAATTTGCGCAGAACTATTTACATTTTGTGCAGAGAACTCCAGAACTATTGTATATTTGCCTAGAACTCTGAAAAAAAAATGTACTTTTTTGAGAAAAGGTGTGCCAACTTCACAGTAGTGTGTAAATGGATACCCCATTATTCCAATTATCTCATGAAGTGTAATCTGCACAGAAAAATGTCACAAGGATTTCTTGTAGAACTCTTTGAGAGCTATTTAAAACTGTGATCAGAACTATGTTTGTACTAATAGGCAAATAATTATTTTGAGAAAACTAAAATTTGTGGTTATTTTTAGTATTTTTTATGCGAAATTTTGCAGAACTATTTAAATTTTGTACAGAGAACTCCAGAACTATTGCATATCTGTCTAGAACTCTGAAAAAAATGTACATTTTCCAAAAACGGGGTGCCAACTTCAGAGGACTCACAGTCTGTCCTAACAGCTTTAGTTCTGCCAGTACCTCATCTCCTACCTTCAAAATTTCTCCTTAATAACATTTATTGTATTTTAAAAGCTTTAAGATTTTCCACTCAAATAAGTTGGTGGCATTACTTTTCATCACATGCTCTTATATTTAACTTGATAATATTTGTTTTAATTCTATTTATTGTTACTTTATGACATATTGGCCCAGTGTCACCAACATTCAACATTTTACTTGTTTCCTCACCAAGACTGGGACTACAGTATTGCTGTTATGTGAGGCAGGATGTAGCAGTAGTTCTTAACTCATTATTTTTCACAGGCTGTCATTTTCATTTACCTTATTACAAGAAACTTTACCCTTGCTGCAGTCTCTAAAATACTTCCGTTGGAGCAATTTCTCATTTTGTATTTCAGATTCGGTTTGGCGGAGCTCATTGGCAAGTCAAGATGAGCTTCAGGAAGTAATACAGCTGTTGTCTGTGCAGCCTCAACAGTCAACACAACTACATCACCCAAGCATGCACATGCCAGGTATTGTGAAGAGAGTTCTAATGAGCAATGTGTTCAGTTAGCACATTAACAATAGAAAGTTTCACACTGCTATTGAGTAGCAGCTTGAAGATTATCTACATTTTGTGATTATTGTCAATGGTTGCAGATGTCTTTTGTTGGATTCTTTGTGGGCATAACAGTTTACTCTGTTGTAATAGCACTGATATACAATTTCACAAAGTGATGTGAAACAGGAAGGCCTATGTTACACTAGGAACAACTGAAATTTAATTTATGTGTACTATTGAGACACCGCACTGTCACTCTTCTTTTTAATAAAGTTCAATTTTAAGTATGTTGGATTCAAAGTTTGCTGTTGAGTTGCATTGTCTATTGTTTAAATTTCAGTTTATGGAATGTTGTACCTGTAGCATTAAATTTCCAGTATCATGATCAATATCAAATAAGAAAAGTTTGTTATAATCCATTTTATCATTCACTTAAAAGTTCTTACCTTATTATAGAGACACTTCTGATTTTTAGCAGTTGTTGTTTCAATGTTATGTGGAAAATGTATTCAGGAAAAAATCTCAACATGTTCTCTTCTATTCATTACACCATCATTGCCTTCACATCAATGACTACCATTCATTTTACACACATACAAATGAATTCAACAAGCCATTGTACGAAGTCTAGCATAAGATAGATGGGCTTCCAGTATCACTTCTTCCCCTTACCTCTTCCTTTTCTGATGGTACGTGGGAAGAGAGATTATTGGTGCACTTTTGTATGAGCTATTTATTTAATTATAGCATTTAGTCCATTACACAGGTGGTAAATGACCGTTCAATGTATCCTTTTCCACAAACTTCCTGGATTCAGTCTCATTTAAACCTAGCTATCAAAGTGTCTTTTGAAAAAAAATTTGATCCCCCAATGGTCCACTGTTCCTCCTTTTTGTTTCAGTGTTCCTTTGGACACACACTTAACCTGCTATTGTAATTCTGTATTGTGTTTCACCCTTTCCTTTTACACTTCTCCTTCTCATCACTCAACACATCTCCCTCTCCTCACTTTTACACATTTTCCATTATCCAACTGCCAACATCTGCCAAGATTGCTACTGCCACATTCAGATGGAAGCATGATGAGAAAAACTCTCTCTCTCTCTCTCTCTCTCTCTCTCTCTCTCTCTCTCTCTCTGTGTGTGTGTGTGTGTGTGTGTGTGTGTGTGTGTGTCCACACATGTGAGGGTAGGGTGATAAATACATACATGCTTGCACAAAAACTTTATCAAAAAGCTAAGCAATTTTCCATCTTTTCTACATGCCTTTCCTCTGCTCAGAATGTCCTGTATTTGGTGAGTAGTGATACACCCACATTTACATAATGATTTCTTTAGTAGGTGTTGTATTGAATCATTAGTCTTTTGATAGTCAAGAAGCAATGTATCCAACTGGCTTTCTCTTTCACTTGTTCATTGGCTACCATGGCTCAATAATGCAAGTAGATGTACATGCTCATTGCTTTTAGAATTTGTTTTCATTATAATAGAGAACCATGTTCTAAATTAGGTGTTGTGCTAGAATTCAGCTAAAACGTGAGAGGAGTGATTTAGAATTTAGGACAGTTGTCTGTCTGAATTATTTCTACTGCTTTTGTTAGTGTATCTGTATGATCCCCCCTCATTACCCAAACATTTGCAACAGATAATTTAGCTGTAAGGAAATATGCAGTAAATTAAGGTTCAGAACACACAGGTATTTCAGATGTCAGCATACAACCAGACAAAGTTTTATGCACTGTGTCCTCTTTAAATTATAGCCTATTTTCAACACTATATGCTCAATTTGCTGAATCATTCATCTTTGCAGTTGAACTTAAGTTGAAAAATTTTTCTTTGTGCTTTACATCTGACAAAAAGATAACATGTTTTGATAGATTCTATGACTGAATTTTTGTATGGCACATAATGAAGATTTCATATATTGTCCCACTAATAATCACATCCATTTTATTAAATACCATCTAGCTTTGGTTTTCTAGTTAGCATTGTTTCTATTGTGGAGCAGGTATCTCTCTGTTGTCTGATTATTTTGCAGGATTCATATTTTCTAGAAGGTCATCAAATTTTCATTTGATCTTCCCTCAAACTTTCTCTGCATTTTTGTTGCCTGAAGTAAATGGTTCTCTTCCCTTTTGCAGAGGTGAGGAGATCTTCACCTTCTTTAATTTTCTGAACATGAAGACTTTATTGCTTGTTTCTGATATCCATAATAACATGTAGGTCATTATTTTTCCAGTTTGGTTACTTTCCAATTTGATAGGATTGATAAATCTTATTGAGTATTAAGTGGGTCTAATAGGAGATTATATATATATATATATATATATATATATATATATATATATATATATAAAACGATTATTAAGACGAAAAATTCCTAGCTGGAAAAATAAAATATAAAAAATAGACGAAGATTACTCACCAGGCGAAGGAGCACAGGTGTGACAGCATCACAAATAAATAAATGAATACACACACACACACACAATCGCAAGCTTTCGCAACCCAGTTGCGTCTTCAGGCAGTAGGGAAGGAGAGGGAAAAGGAAATGATGAGGGTTTTAAGGAAGGGGGTAAGGAGCCATTCCAATCCCGGGAGAGGAAAGACTTACCTTGTGGGAAAAAATGGAGGGTAAACAAATGCACACATGCCCACACATTCACACAGACACAAGTACACCTAGGCAGACATACTGTAGAAAGCAAACATAAGTTTGCTTTCTACAGTATGTCTGCCTAGGTGTACTTGTGTCTGTGTGAATGTGTGGGCATGTGTGCATTTGTTTACCCTCCATTTTTTCCCACAAGGTAAGTCTTTCCTCTCCCGGGATTGGAATGGCTCCTTACCCCCTTCCTTAAAACCCTCATCATTTCCTTTTCCCTCTCCTTCCCTACTGCCTGAAGACGCAACTGGGTTGCGAAAGCTTGCGATTGTGTGTGTGTGTGTGTGTGTGTGTATTCATTTATTTATTTGTGATGCTGTCACACCTGTGCTCCTTCGCCTGGTGAGTAATCTTCGTCTATTTTTTATATATATAAAACACTAAGAATCAGAGTTAATAACAGAAGTAGAGCATATTTAGAAGGAATACTAGCAGCAAGTTAGTTTTATTGGATAATAAGAAACATTTTATGGAACTATGAAAAAGTGAGATTTTTACATGATATAAAGAAGAAAATTAAATATGAATCACTTATAATAATTAAATCAATGAAACAGCTATGTTCATATGACAGGAGGAATCATGAACACCATCAAATCATTACCAGTGGACATGAACAGCAAATTTCTCTTCTAGACAAAAAAATCTAGAAAAAGAGGTACACACACACACACACACACACACACACACACACACACTGTGGGTAACACCGTAGAGCAGAGATAATCTTTCATCAGCATCCATCTGTCACATACTTTTTTTTAGTGTTTTTCTCTCTGGTGTAGAAGAGGAAATTGCTGTTCACTGGTACTGATATGATGGTAGGCCCTATTCATGATGCTTCCTGTCATATGAACATAGTTTTTTCATTGATTTAATTATTATATGTGATTCATACCTCAATTTCTTCTTAACATTTACTTTTTTGTAGTTCCATAAAATATTTCTTATTATCCAGTAAAACTTAATTGTCAAAAATAATGTGTATGTGTCGTCATAAAAGTTTATTCTGTTAAGTTCTGTAGTGCAAGCCACTTGCAGCTTGACAAACTGTGCAGCATCAGAAGAAACCACTAAGAGAAGCTCGGTAAAGCTGACAGAATTCATGTCACTTGCAACTTACTTATTTACTTCACAACCCAAGTAGTGAATTACAAAATCCTCTAGAGAGCAGAGTAAATAATTTAATGACTCTTTGCAGCTCTCTGTCCATCTCATCTCCCTCTTACCTATTGTGTCTTCTTCCTCCCTCCATCCCTCTCCAAGAAAAAAAATCACTGTCCATCTCATTTTCTCCACCTTGTAATATAAACGCCATGGCGGAGTGGCCGAGCACATTGAGGTGCTTTGGTATGATGCGTGAGGCTGTTCCCTGTCGGGGGTTCGAATCCCCCCTTGGAAATGGATGTTTGTGCTGTTTTGTGTATAAAGTAGTTCATAAGTAGTTTGTATGTTTAGCAACTGATGACCCCGCAGTTAAGTCCCATAAGCTTTACAAACATTTGAACGTTTGAATTGTAATATAAACATAGTAATAATTCGAAAATTATAGAGGGAAACTTTCCCGGTGGGATAAACAAAAATAAAAATAGAAGTAGAAGACTTACCAAAAGGACCGGCTCGTCGATAGAAACAAATAAAATAAATAAAATCACACACAAACACACATACAAGCTTTCGCAGCCTAGCTGCTTCGTCAGGCAGGAGAGGGAAAAGGAAATGATGAGGGTTTCAAGGGAGTGGATAAGGAGTCATTCCAATCCCGGGACAGGAAAGACTTACCTTGGGGGGAAAAAAAGAGGGTAAACAAAAACACACACACCCACACATTTGCACAGACGCAAGTACACTTACGCAGACACACTGTTGAACTGTATAAACTGTATACAGTTCAACAGTGTGTCTGCGTAAGTGTACTTGCGTCTGTGCAAATGTGTGGGTGTGTGTGTTTTTGTTTTCCCTCTTTTTTTCCCCCCAAGGTAAGTCTTTCCTGTCCCGGGATTGGAATGACTCCTTATCCACTCCCTTGAAACCCTCATCATTTCCTTTTCCCTCTCCTGCCTGACGAAGCAGCTAGGCTGCGAAAGCTTGTATGTGTGTTTGTGTGTGATTTTATTTATTTTATTTGTTTCTATCGACGAGCCGGTCCTTTTGGTAAGTCTTCTACTTCTATTTTTATTTTCATAGTAATAATTCCTATGTTATGTATTTATTTCAGTCTTTCATTGATTTTAAACATATTTATTAATTTACTTTGCTTTTCTTTCTGGCTTTATCTTGTGGTAATACCAGCCCCCTCTTCATATAGAAGTGCAGGAGACCTTCGTCAATGCAAGAACACGATATCACCACCCGATTCCACAGAACAGTGTGTGCTGTGATGTATATTAAGGAATCTTCAGTCCACACTGACATGGTATCTCTTTGTGAAGTAGAGCAGGATAGATTATGATTAACAGACGACATGTAGAATGCCAAACTATGTAATTGATTGCATATTAATTATTTGATATAATTACTGAGTCATGATGAACTCGTTAATAAGTGGGCAAATTTTGTTTAGTAAATGCTAAACCAGTGCTAGAGTTATTAAATGGGGAAACCATGTCTAATGTACATATTATGCCAATCTGAATGATTAGAAAATACCTTGGATAATAATTAGCAAAATAAAGAACATCTTTCTAGAATGTTGCCATGTTTCCACGTTGAATAATTGTAAATAGGAAATACAAATAGATAAGACTTTATGTAATTAAATTCCTGGAGATTATTTTTTATGGACATTCTGTTCTGGTTGATCCTTGTAAATAGACTTCATACAAATGTTATCAACATTAGAAATAACTTCTCTAATTAATTAATTAATTAATTAATTAATTAATTAAAGGAATGTTATTCTTTTTGCCAGTTTGTGTCGTTTTACATGTTTGTCGATAATGCAGGAAATATAGTAACATTTGATGCAGGTATGATTATTTAACTATAAATTGTATTTTAAATTCTGTGATTGTAAAATGACCCTTATATGGCAATTATCACTGTAGCTATGTATACAGGTGCTGTGCAGCACTACAGGGTTCAATCAGTCAGTTCAGTTCAATTCTGCTCTTATTGAGCTTCTCTGGAATGTGTTGGAAAAATTATGAATTATGGTATACTAGCTAAACTCGGCCACGCTTCGCTGTGGCTCACTCTCATATGAAATAAATAGAAAAGGAAATACTGTGATTCATGTGAATATAGAATCACTGAGAGAATGCTTCAGTCATATCAATATCATTCGTTAGGTTTCTATGGCTATGTAAAATGAAAGTTATAAAAATATAGTTTCGCGGATACTCCTTATTTTAAACCCATAAGATAGATTACATTTTTTGTCATTCGTATTGTAATTGTTTTCTCCACAAACATACAGATCAGTTTACCGGCTCTGGACCATGTGACTTATAATTCACCTTAGTAAAAAGCTAATTTTTCTACATTATTTCCCTCCATTTCCCATCTGCTATGTCTATATCCTGATTCCCCACTATCTACTTCTTCATCCTCCCTCTATCTAATCCCTGGCCTCTGTTCATCACTCCCATTCCTTTCATCTATTTTCCATCTCCTCCTCCATCTATCCCTATGCAAGTATCGCCTTTTCCTCATCATACCTATATAAAATGAAGAAATTAAAAATTAAGCTGTTGCTTCAAATTATGTGTTATCTGCTGGAAACTATCACAAAGTTACTGTTCCATAAAATTAAATTAAATAACGATGCCCATTAACAATGTATCATTCAGAATTCGTTTCTATGGTGTTTTGATTTCCACTGCTAATATATGAGCGATCATACTGAATATTAACCATTAAACATGAAAGTACCTAAAATGCATTTGCACAAAAGTAGTTACTTCAGTGTCGCATTTTTACCATAGCACCTGACCAGTACGCAAAGTAGAAATTGGTACCACTTCAATTTTCGACGCTCACTTATATGGCAGCTGGAGAATTGAAAGCACTATCAGAGCTATAGATATGAAAACATCTACTTCATTTTGCCTTTCTTAGTCGATACGTATACATATCATTTTTGTTTTACATGTATCTTTGGCAAAGCGCTTTTTCAATTGTGTAAGTTTCATTGGTCTCCTTGTATAATTGTAATTGAAAATCAATATGTCATTTTTCATGTTGATGCGTTTGTATAACGATTTCAGTAAAATTTCACTTGCGGCAGCTGCTGATGTTGCCACAATCTCTTCACTGCTCTTTGAAAACTTAACTTAGTTACATACTATGAGGCTAATAATGTTCCATGTTTATCATGAAATATTATATTAGCCCCGAATGCCGCAACTGTTGCAAGTAAAATTATACCTTCATTTCCAAGTAATTCTATGATGGTAAACGTCCATCTTTTGTCGGCAGGGATTTAGAAGCGCACATTCGATATACATCACTAGAGGCCTGGCTACTTCAATTGCACACATTATTAGAAAGCTTGTGGTTCAAGATAGCTACTTGGGAATGTAGTATTTTGTAACACTATGGTAATTCGAAGGAGATTCTTATCAGATTGAATATTTTGAATCATTAGTTTTGCTGTCCATAAAATAACTATTTAATGCAGTTCCTGATCTGTCGTTAATATGTTCTTGTACGAACAACTGTCAATAAATCAGTTATCCTTGTAAACTGAACTGTTGCCAACATTACTACTCCATGCTGCTGACACTAAGTAAAAATATTGTCATACTATAACTCAATTATACCACCCAGAGAACAATTTTTTACACTCTTTTTTTACCAGATCCTGAAATTGTTACTAATAGTTTCATTCACAGCCCTATACTTATTCATTTTTCCATACCTCACATCTGTTTCAGTGGTTTATTTCAAATTTTTCTACCATAAGTTTTTAGATGGAACTTAAGGAGCTACTGAACACTTTACACATTTATCCATCTCCCTCCCTACACCAGCAACCCCTTCATTCCCCTACACGTCTACCTTTCCTACTCCACAGACTCAACAAAACCAACCCATAGGTATCTCCTTCTGGTCATATCATTGTTGACTAACACTTCCAACCTATAGTCTGTAACCTTCCATCCTACAGTCAAGATACCTCACACATTCTTCACTGCATTTCTCCTGTTCTTATTTCATTATATTATTTTTTTCTACCCATTACCACTAGTCTGTAGATTGGTCATTGTGGATGTGTTGTTCTGGTATACCACCATCCCCTGTGCCAACGAAACACTAAATCTCTCAAGGTTCTCCCAATACCAAACCTACAATGTTTTTTTCTTAATACTCTTAACCATGTGCAAGTTTCTGTAGTCATGTTCTAGTTCTTGAATCACAGGCAATGTATGAGTGACCAAGTAAGTGCTCCTGACAGTTGGGCTATCAGTTACTTTGGAATAAGGCTGGTCATCTTGGACATATTCTGAGTCACGGTCACCTTAGTGCTCAGATGACAAAGACCACCAAATCCACTGATGACTCCCTCTTGTTAGGGGTAAAACACAATGGTACTCAGGGCAAGTATAGCTAGCAACCTGCTTCCCAGGTACTTTGATCTGATGCTGGCAACAATCAGAGCAACATTCCTCAGACCTTTGGAGGTACGGAGTCCCACTTCTAATTGACAAACCAGAGACGTCTCAGATATGACTTTACAAACAATCTGGAATGAGATGGGGAGCTATTAATATCAACGGGGGCTACACTCGGAAGAAGTTACTGCTGACAGAGGCTGCGGGTAGATGTTTTAGCTGTTAGTGACATTTGGGTAGGGGGAGAGAAAGAAGGTAAAGTGGAAGAATACAAAGTCTACCTGTCTGGAGTCAAGGCAGGGGGAGCACAGTGGAGTGTAGGGTTTTACATCAGGAAAACAATTGAATCCAGTATGTAAACAAATGACTGATGTGGTTAGATTTGGCAGTCTCCGGCAAGAAAATCAGCATTTTATCTGTTTTTTCTTTTTGTCCTGTGAAGGGACAGATCTAGATGAGAGGAACAGATTTTGCAAATACCCCAGGAGAAACTGAAGAATCATGTAACCACTGTTGTTCATACTAATTATGGATCATATGTTGAAAAGAATAGACTGGCTAAAATAGGTGAAAAAAAAGGGCAGTCTTGCATATGTGGATGACTTTGTTGTGATGGTAGATTTGATTGAAAGGTTGCAAACTAAATTTAAGAGCTAGATAAGACATGTAAGCATCTCCAAAAGGAAAGTAATGTCTGTGGGAGAGAGATTTAAACAGATTGATTACCAAATAGGAGCAACAAAGCTAGAACAGATGGACAGCATAGTTTAAAATTACTTGTTACTTTTGGCAGGTTGGCGTTGAGGGAGTGGAGGGGCACGTGGTTACCAGTGCATGCTTTGCACAGCATTGGGCAGCTCGACTGATGCCACGCATACCTAACATTGAGGTCACAGCCAGAAACATTCTTTGTCAGTAGATACACAATAATACAGGACAGAGAATGTAAAGCAATGACAACAATGAACAGAATTTATTTTTTTATACATACAGTTACTGTGTAAGTGGAGCAATGCCAGCCGCGGTGGAGTAGCCAAGCGGTCTAAAGCGTCTCGCTGTGGAGCACGCGGTTGCTCTCAATGAAGGTCCGAGTCCTCCCTGGGGCATGGGTGTGTGTGTGTGTGTGTGTGTGTGTGTGTTTGTTCTTAGGTTAGTTTACCTAGGTTTAAGTAGTTTGTAAGCTACGGACTGATGACCACGCAGTTTGGTCCGATAAATTTACAAACATATTTTTTGAGCAATGCCAAGGGAAGAACCGTCACTGTCATCTGAGGAAATATTGGAACTGGTAAACTGGTATTGGAGGCAACAGAAATTACCAACTCTTCAATTTGTTCTTCGAGTAATCCTTCATGAGTCCAAGTTTCCTCAACAATTGTTTTTGTATGGCTGACAACACAAGACCAGTCACATAGGGTAACATTTGTGATGAATCCTTTTGTCAGCAATTCAACCTCCCTGAGTGTAAACTTCTTGTTGTTTTTTTGCCACATTACCTTTTACCTGGACACATATATTCTCAATTGGATTTAATTGAGCATGATATGGAGGAAGTCTAATCACATTATCTTCTTTATTTTTAGCTAATTCGTCAATCTGGTAGCATGGAGATTTTGGCTTGTACATCACTATAAGTTCCACTGACTCCACTTTATTCATACCATCTTTTACTTTATCTGATGGAACATTCCCTTCCACCCAGAGTAAAAATCTGCTTTTTTTCCACTGCATAGTAGGAGCTTTGTCCAGCATAACTGAGTGTACGGTGCATTGCCCATAACTATTGTGGAATTCGGGGGAATATTTTGCAGCAGGACTTTGGTGTTCATTTCCTCATGATAGTTACCATGTTTTCTGGAATGGAATAGCAATAAACAGTTTGGAATGAAACCACAAGCAGAGCCAGCGTGAAGGGCAATTACCCTGCCACCCTTTTCTATTGGTGCTCTCATCGTACCTTCTGCTGTGCAATCTGTCCACCCTTTTGTTAATGTGTTACATGCATTAACCCGAGCCACACAGTATCTTTGAATGAAACTCTTCTCACGGCACTCGGATATCAGCCTCTCCAGGCCACTATATCACCTCTCTCCATTATGAATGTTTGAGAAGAAAACGTTTCGTGCTGGAAACCGAGCTCATGAAGACAGTTTCGAAGTGACAACATATTTCCATTGAACAACTCTTCCTCTTTAAGACTAAAATTAAGTTTATTTTAGGTTTGGTATTCCTTATGTT
Organism: Locusta migratoria; assembly: GCA_026315105.1. Lineage (NCBI taxonomy): Eukaryota > Metazoa > Arthropoda > Insecta > Orthoptera > Acrididae > Locusta > Locusta migratoria. Next base: position 277,173,441 of record CM048747.1, on the reverse strand, counting down.
GGTAATAAGAATACACATGTCTGTGTATTGCAGTTTGCAGGTATGTGTCCGTCTTTGTTACCCATCTTCTGTAACATCTTTTCTTGCTTGGTGTTTCCAATAATGAATGAGCTTGGGTTGCTTCGTCACTTGTCTTCTTTTCTTTCCTTCCCAATTCTCAGTACCGTAGATCAGTGAATGTTAAGTGCAGCAGCTGTTTTGTCCACCACTCTTGTAACATCTAAAAGAGGTCCACAAATCGGAATTCCTCTTCCAACTCTCGAAACCTTCATTACCGGTGAATGTGTCCTTGGATGGCCTCTTTTATTGTTAACTTCCTGCTCATATATGCTGCACTGTTATTATTAATATAACACAAACATTCGTGCATAACACCTGATGGCTGCAGAACATTTAAATAACAACAACAAAATACCACTTGGCAAGCAACAGTTGATGAACACAAGATCCAGCTAGCACGCGACACCATGAGGTACTGTTTATGCTTGGCTTGGCAACAGCGGTGTCTTACCAGCCGAACTGGTAGCGGTGGTGTTGGTGTTACCTAGGAAGTGGCGTCAAAAGTCGCAAGTAATTTTAAATGCACTATAGGATGTATTTTCTCACAGGATGGCAACATAGTGAAAGAACTGGAATCAAGGTGTAGCAAAACTAATGTAGTGAGTGCTCAGCTATGATCTAATCTCTTCAGCAAGAAGGAAATCAGTATCAAGTTAGCATTGCTTCATTCTATCTTTCGACCAATTTTGTTGTATAGGAGTGAAAACTAGGTGGATACAGGTTACCTTATTAATAAGGTTGAGGTTACAGATATGAAAGTAGCAAGGATGATTCCAGGTACTAATATAGTGTGAACAGTGGAATTAGGGTGTCCATAATGAGCAGATTAAAGAAAAACTGTGACTAGAGACCATAGAAGAAGCAGTTAGAGCCAACAGGCTGAGATGATGGAGTCATGTTACACTCATTAGAGAAGGAAGGTTTCCTAAGAGACTCATGTGTTCTGCAGTAGAGGGTAAAAAGAGTCTAGTTAGACCAAGGAAAAAGTACTTAGATTCAGTCAAGAATGATGTTGAAGTAACAGTCTTAACATCAGTTGAGGCATCAATGTTACCATTGACTAGGGGATCATGGAGGAATTTTATAAGGGGGACTTTGCTCCAGGCTGAATGCTGAGGCATAATGAGTCTCTGATGATGATGACGACTCCTAACCAACCATATCTTGGCTATCAATTACTTCACTTTCAAAGGCCAGGTCAGCCATCAAACCATGGTACCATCATAGATACTTGCATGGCATCATTCTTTGGTAACCTGTGAGTCATATGGAGGAAACTTTGTTATTCAGTCAACACCTACACCTTATGTTTGGTTCAGAGTCACTTATGACATTTTCATGTTATGGACCCACAACAAGAATAACCTTTGGCTTTTCCTCTATAACCAAGCAAAATGGCACAGTGGTTAGCACACTGAACTCACATTTAAGAGGATGGCACTTCAAATCTGCCTCTGGCCATCCAGATACATGTTTTCTGTGATTTCTCTAAATTCCTCCATGCAAAATCCAGGATGATTCCTTTGACAGGCCACAGCCAATTTCCATCTCCATCTTTATCAAAACAATCAAAGTTTGTGCTCTGTCTCTAATGACTATAAGATATGGTTATCTATATATCTATATCTGATAGGCATGGTTATTGTGGAAAAATCCACTTCAATTTTATGTTGACTTTTTATTTAAATGAACAGTCTACATACAACTGAAGTAGATTTTTCTTATGAATATGCTGTTGATGGGGTGTTACACCCTAATCTTCTTTCTTACTTCCTTTCCCCCATAAGTGTAACACTAATTCCAAAATCCATCTCTCCTTATCCTTCTCAGCTCATTGTACCACCTTTCTGGATATTAATCTCCACCTCTCGAATGGCTCCTTTGATATTTCAAGTACACTGAAACCTAGAGTATTTCCATTTGGCAGCTATAATCTGTTTCATGTCAAAAAGTGTCTTCTTTCAGCATCACCACATATGTGTCCACTTCACCCATAAACAAATCTCCCAATCCTGCTACTTCTCTGACACCAATAAACCTGTTAACCAGCCAACAACCAGCACTCTGCTAATCACTAAATATCACCCTGCCCATGGGGGACTGATACCCTCTGCAGTTTTCTCCCCCTAAAACACACAACCAACCAATCACCTTTCCCATGAAAAACTAGTCCACATATTCCAACAGGGCTTATACAACCTAACATCATGCCCAAGATAAGAACTATCTTACCCAGCTTCCTCAAAGTAGTTCTCCACTACTCTCCCAACCTACAAAATATTTTTGTCCATGCCTTTCACAGTTCTACTTCCTAAGGTCCACCCAAGGATCGATCCAATGTAATCAGCCAGGTGCAAGCCCTTTCCCATACACCCACCCATCTCCTCCTACTGCAGTCAAGCCACAGGCATTTCTTTTGTTAAACTCTGCTGTATTTGTCCACTGTAGAGGGCAATTTTGTGTTCAGTGGCATTACACTATATAAGAGCTTTGCAAGGCACTTGACATAGCATACCATGTCATGGACATTGTCATTCATGAGTCTACATCACCTTACCAGTGATTGACCAATGTGTAAACTTACAAGATATACCCTAAATGTCGCTCCTACAAAGATGATGGAGTGTAGCTACATACCTTTCTGAATTCTATACAGTTATTTCTTTGTATTCAATGAACTGTAATATTTTCCCTGTTCAATGAGATTGTTATAATTTAGAACCAGTTAGAATTATAAGTTAGTGGGATTACTGTTGACACACCAAAGTTCCAAAAAGTCAGCCACAAGAGTAGACAAAGTGTCATAGCCATCCTCCAAGTTTTTGTTCTCACATTTACAGTATTATTTTTTAATTTTTTACATGTAATCATTTCATTAAAAACTTAGTTGGAAGGGATTTTATAAATTGTGGAAGACAGTGACATATCTGATATTGATGAAGAGAACTTCATTATCCAATGACTGATAGGAACTATGAATGTTCTCTTGGAGATGAAGATTTAGATGAAGATAATCATGATAGTAAGCCTAATTTTTATGTACTTCCTAATAAATTTTGGAATAAGATACTTCTGTCTACAGTTATGGGGAAAATGTCTCTGTTGGACAAATGTGTATGACTACTGATGAATTTTTAAGAACATATTTTGACAAATATGTACTGACATTTATGGAAGACATTTCATGGCAATCTGGAAGTTATGTTTTACCACAGATCTGCATTTTGTAGACAATAACAAGAGAAGCAGACTTTCAAGTGATACCATCCCAGATATATGCCTCCAAAATATAGAAACAAAGTGAAACCTGTAGAGAATACCCAATATGATTCTGTGGACCATTTGCTATGCTTTGATCAACATAAATCTGCTTCCACAAGCAAAAATCTAGGGTGCAAAGCTAAAATGCCAAACAGTGTGTAAAATGCAACCACTAACTCTATATCACAAGAGGGTGCAACTGCTTTCTACAGTTCCATTGAAAGTCATTTTTACATGCAAATCTGCATAAGTTGTTTTTTTTTTCACTTTTGTAAAGCTTTTTATAATGAATTTTTATAATTATTTTAAAATCATATTATTTTGTGGCAACTCGAGCCTCTGATCGAGTGTGTAAGTGTATCGACTATGGTCAGGAACCGAGTGGCACATCTTTGTGTCGATCTTTGTGTGTGTTTCCTTGTCCTTGTCCGCAATGTTTTATCAAGTTCATGTATGCATGCTGTGTTGTGAACAGTGAATAAAGTTGTATACTATAAAATGCGTGGTTATTGGACTTCCCTACCTCTAGTAACTTCGACAGTGATGACCCCATACTGAAAACGGATTCTACGTGTTCAGTACGGTGTTGTTCCGCAGTTTTCAGCGAGTTCCTTCATCATAATTTGCTTGTGCTCGATACATCAACAATCCTGAGCCTCAGTGCAACATGTCGATGCCCGTGCAACCACCGCATGGACTCTATCTTCCTTGGAAACTGGTGATTTCCAGCATTGTCACAAGTGTTAGTAGTTCGTATAATGCCAGCTGCCCGCACTTGTCTGGCCATTCGCCACAAGTAATCTTCATGTCACCACAGTTCAACAATCTCGTACTCCACAGATGCTTCAGAGTGCTCCTTTTTATGCCTCTCTACCGTTCGAGCACTCTCAGATCTTCTACGCTTCAGACAGTGCTAGTTACAACATAGACTTTGTGCCAAATTCAAACATGCAACCACCGACTGCCATGCTGGGTACGCCGTTGTATCACTCTGCCGGTTAAGCGCCCAGTCTTCAATGGCCAGGTAGACTACATACTTTTACTTCTTCGAGTGCTGTGCATCACACCGCACCATTATAACTTCACCAACCCAGTCACTGTACACATGTTTGTGCTGAACATTTTGCTAACTTTGCGAGTGCACTTCCTCGTGCGAGTTCGCCTCCCCCCCACCTCTGTACCAGTTTAGCTGCCTCCTTCAGTACATGATGTGAACATTCCGCAGTCCAGTTGGGACTGTTATGACAATGCCGAAAAGATAATCTTGGAGTGTGTCACCTGGTCTGTGGAGAAGACGGTTCGATACATAATTGAAGAGGTGAACCTAGGTGAACTTGGGCGACGCCTTCGGCTATTGATTTGCGAGCAGTTCATGCCTGACCTCTTGCTCATGGCAATCTGGAAAATAAAACTACCTCTGGCTGTGCAAACAGCGTTAATGTAGAGCATGCTTGAGTCCACCAGTGAGCGCATTCGCATTGCGGACTGAGTACATGAAGCGCACCTTCGAGAATCTTGACTTGCATAATCCGCCATGCCGAGTCTCGCACCATGCCCACCCGCCTTCACATGGGACTGCTCCCACTTCCCAAAGGAGATCATGGATCTGCCTGGCATTCTGTGCCGCATTGTCACTACAGCGCTGCAACTGCTACCTGCACCGGAGGGAATCAGCTCTGGCGAGGAGGACAGCCCCCTTTCCCTCCATGCTTCCTACAGGATCAGCGACCTCACTACCCATATTGCTTCTTTCACACCTGTTTTGGCAGTGCTGCAAGGAAGTATAGGCCCTGTTGCAGCTACCCAAACAAGGTGGGCAGCTGGTTTAGGAGCCACCGACTGCCCTTAAGATTGCAGGTGCCTACGTACTCTTCACTCTGTGCGCACTATCGCCATTGCAGGCGCCCTTCTACATGTTACAAATCTGAACTCTGGCATAAACTTCCTCATCAACACTGGTGCTGATGTCTCACTTCTGCCTCCTGGACTGTCTCCAAACCCTGTGCGACCGAACAACATTCTTCTTCGAGCTGTCAACGCCTTGCAACTTCACTGCTCGGTCTCCATAACTCTCCAAGTCAAGCTCTCTCCTTTGCATGTCTTCGAGTGGAATTATCTAGTGGCCAGTGTTCCTAAGCCTATTCTCAGAATTGACTTTCTCTCCTTTCATGGACTATTTCCTGATGTTGTTCGACGTGCAGTCATTTACTCCCCCTGCAGTCATTCACTCCCCCTCAGATACTTTTATTGAGTGTGCTCCATCAAGCTGTGCTGATCTTAGTGTATTTTATGAGTGTTTTAAACACTGTCACCGAACTTGGTAGCACCATTCATAAATTATGTGCAGAACAAGTGCAAGTTATGCAATTAAGCCGTGAATGCTGCAGTGTAATTTGTGAGTGCTCCGACACTGCGGCCAAGCTACAAAGTGCTATTGATATGTTTAATACAGAACAAGTGCAAATGGAACAGTTATGATGTGAACGGCTCAATCTGTCTCGGTGGTTGGCTGAAACTCGATCCATGCTCAATTCTGCAAAATGAGTCCTTGAGTAGCTGTCTGGCCCCACACTGCACAAATCACAGATTAGTCACTGTGCTGCATTGTCTCGTGTTCCCAGTGAACCCCTTCCTACTACGGAACTTTTGACTTCTCCGAGTATTTCTCCTGCTCCTCCCCGCTCATAAGCAGAGGTCTGCAAAGACAGCAAGCTCTCCTTTCATTCGCGTGCTCCTCAAACTGTTGCGCCACCAACTCTGCACAAAATAGACAGTCAGTCATGCATTTGCTCAAGTGCGCCGCAAGTGACTTTCCTGAACAAGCCCACTGTGTTCACTATTCCTGTCTCCACGAACTCTAGTGAAGTGTCTCAGTGTGTCCCTGTCAGTACTCCTGTTTCCACTTCCCGCAAATCCTTCGTCAGTCAGTCATGCGCACGCCGCTATACAGTGTTTAATTGCACCAATCAGCTCGCCAGCCATCACCATGATGTTGGCAATGCTGTTCCTCCCCCCCCCCCCCCCCTCCTCCACACCACTTTGTGTTGCCTCGCTTGCCACTCACTCATCTGCGCACACATCGCCTCTCCACCCCAGCGCTCCGGCAGCTCTTTCTCTGAGTCCGACGCTCGCTGCTTCCATCTCCTTGGCGCCACATACACCCACCTGCGCTCCGCCTGTGGCCAAAACGCACACCAAGCACTCGCAGTCGTGGTTCAACTGTTCTGCGGCTGCTACATCAACTTTGGCCGCTGCCACTGCCGCCTTGTTGGCGCCGACTTGCGCACCTCCAGCAGCCACCTCGTCACCTGTGGCTCCTGTTTCATCTGCTGTTGTTTCACCAGCGCCACTGTCCTTTATCATGGCCCACGCGGCAAACACTTCGAGTTGGCCAGCCACACACATGCCGCCCGTGGCCACTGCAGCTACCTCCTTGCCGCTGCCAGCTGCTGACGTACCTGCATGGTGTGCCACGCCCACCTCTGCCAGCTGTCATTCTGTGCGACTTGCCGTCGCACCCACAATGTTCTTCACGGCTTTTGCCATGCCCTTACCTGCCTCACAATAGCTGTGGTCATGAATGGTATGGTTCACAGACTGAATCTCACTGACAATGTTCCCATTTTCTCTAAACTGCACCCTGTGCCCCAAAAAATTTGCCGCAGTTGATGCGCAATTATCTGAACTACTGTTAACCGTTGTGATTGAGCTATCTTGTAGCAGTTGGGCCTCACCCATTCACTTAGTAAAGAAACATGATGGCACATGGCACATGTGTGGTGATTATTGCAAGCTCAATGCTAAGACTATTTTAGACCGCTTCCCGATTCCGAACGTCACCAATTTTTCCAAATTACTTGCCAGACATAAAGTTTTTTTGGTTGTTGACTGCAAGCGTGCTTACCATCAAATTTACATGGCCCCTGAGTACATTGAAAAACCTAACATCACTACTCCGCTCGGCCTTTTCCAATACCTATTCATGCCTTTTGGAATAAAAAATGCCACACAAATCTGGCAACAATTTATCAGTGAGGTCTTACAGGACTTAAAGTTTTGCTTTGTGTATTTAGAGGACATCCTGATTTTCAGCTCCTCATTCCAGGAATACAAAAAAATTTGCATCTTATTATTTACAGGCTGGCTGAAGTGGGGATCAAGTTGAATGATGACAAATGTCAACTGCATCTCTCCTCGGTACAGTTCCTCGGGTATACAGTTTTGTCAGAGGGCGTCGCTCCCCCTCTTGACAAGATCAACTCACACGCCCCTCCACTTACAAAGAGCTTCATAGATTCCTCAGCACCATTAACTACTACAGGTGGCACCTGCCCAACGTGGCTGAGGTTCAGGCCCCCCTTAGAGATGCGTTGGCTGGCAGCACACGTCAGGTGACCGCACGGTGCCCGGGATGGACCAAATGACCGAATCCTACAATGCACTCAAGGAATTACTTGCTCGAATGATCACGGTTGCTCATCCGCATCCTGATGCAGAAGTTTTTCTCACTACAGACGTGGGCAACACCACCATCGGTGCAGTTCTCAGCCAATCTGACGATGTTGTAATCTCTCCCCTGCAGTTCTTTTCTCAAAAATTAAACAATGCACAATGCAAGTACTCGGCCTATGACACGGAACGTTTTACCATCTACGAGGCCATTAAGCATTTCCGCACAGAACTTGAAGGTCACCCCTTTCATGTTCTTACCAATCAGAAACTGCTGGCTGCTGCCTCCTAGGCGCTTCTGCTACCTCGGCTACATATCACAATTCATAATGGATGTGCATTATATCAAAGGCACAGATAATGTGGTGGCGGATTTCCTCTTTCAGATCAATGCTGTCACCACCGCCATAGATCTCTGTAACCTCGCCGCCCTACAATCTGCCGATGATGATCTCCTCACTCTTGTCTCTGACCCTTCCTCTTCCCTACATCCCATCCGCACCACCTTTCCAGGCATCGCTGGCAAGGTATGGTGTGATGACTCGATGGCTAACTTCGTCCCTTCATTCCCTGCTCTCTCCAATGCCCCATTTTCCAGAAAATACACAAGCTCACGCACCCGGGTGTCAAAGCCTCGACACGCCTGGTGTGTGAGCATTTCATTTGGTGTGACATGAGGCAGGATTGTCAGGCTTGGGACCACTCTTGCTACGCTTATCAGCAGAACAAAATTGCATCTCACACCTCCCCTCCACTTGGTTCATTTCCTCCTCTGCCTGGCAGATTCCAATACGTCCACTTGGACCTTGTTGGCCCCCTTCTGCTAGTTGACAGTTACTGGTACATCCTTTTATGGTCGACCACATCACGAGGTGGATCGAGGCCACACCTCTGCTTAACATCACCACCTAGTCCATCGCTCGTGCTTTCATTTCTACCTGGATTGCTCACTTTGGCTGCTCCTCAGCCATCACAACTGACCGGAGACGCCAATTCAAGAGTGCCCGTTTCACCCATACCTGCCATTTCTGCAGCATTCGCCAGATCCACACCACTGCCTATTATCCGCAGAACAACAGGCTGGTGGAGCGGTGGCATCGGACCCTTAAAACGGCCCTTCGGTGCCACGGGTCACTTTGGCTTGATGCCCTTCCCCTTGTTCTCCATGCACTGCATTCAACGTACAAAGAGGACCTCCTTGGTACTGTTGCGCAGTTCATATACAATCAGCAACTCACCTTACCAGGCAAGCTTGTTGCTCCATCCCCGCCCCCCTCGCTTGAGGATCTCCCTTCATCGATCGACTGAGTCTGCATCATCTGCGCTGTGGTCTCCCCTTTCACTTCTGCCAGCCAATCTCCTCCGCCTATAAGGGTACCTTCGGACCTGTAGAGTTGCGTGATGACACTGTCTGCCAGGCTTATAGCGCTCTTACTTCGGTGCTTTATCCTGTCCTATTTCGTTCTACAAACACCTTCACCATCTTCCTCCAAGGCAAACCATCCACTGTATCGATCAATCCCCTAAAGCTGCATACCTCAATCCTGCTTCTCCTCCTGAGGTTGAGGCTCCCTCCTCCTCCTCCTCCTCCTCCTCCTCCTCCTTGTTTGAGGCTCCCCCTTCCTCACCCTCCTGTGCTTCCCCCCCGCCTCCTTCGCCATCGGGTCACGCACCACCTTAGGTTGGTGACTCCTCTTCTCTGTTCTTCCCCTTCAGAGGTTTCTCTCATCCCCTTCCCCCCTCTGATCCCTGCTTTCAATTCTCCATCCCTGTTCCCCCTCCATTCACAACAGAGCTTTCTGTCGTGGTGCGCGATGATAACTTATTCATAATGTGCACGTAGTCCTCTAAATGCAAGCTCATCAAATGCTTCCAGTTCGCCTGTGATTCCATTCCTTTTGAGGCTTGGGCCTTCCTGCTCCTGTCGAGCACTGTACTAGTCATAGTACTAGTCCGTGGCTCCCGATTGAGCCAGCGACTCTCGCGACAGGTTACGCAGCCTCCTCGACTACAGAACTTCCTCGTTCAAGGCTCTACTGTGTGTCAACTGCCTCCCCCTCCTGTCCTCCTGGATGGGACCACAGAACTCACTGTGTGTGTAATGCCCACGGCGTGTGCCTCTTCTAGTGCTTGTGACTTTTCTTTCCCCCCCCCCCCCCCCCCGTCTCCCCTTGCCCTTCAATGGCTCTTAGGAGTACTCCTCACTGTGGGAGGGGGGAGGGGGCCGGGCTGTGTGGTGGCACTAGCAACTGATCGAGTGTGTATGTGTATCGACTATGGTCAGGAACCAAGTGGCACATCTTTGTGATGATCTTTGGGTGTGTTTCCTTGTCCGCCATGTTTTATCCAGTTCATGTATGCACAATGTGTTGTGAACAGTGAATAAAGTTGTATACTATAAAGTGTGTGGTTTTTGGGCTCCCCTGCCTCTAGTAACTTCCACAATTTAAATATATTCCACACATTTTAATACTGACCTAAGAGTAATATTGTCGCGTTGAAATGGAAGCAGGCTTGACTTCGAAGGCTACTGAACACAGCACTTATACTGAACGCTGGTTTATTACGAACTCAACATAAACACATCACTAACTGCCTCTTGGGCAGAGTGGTCTGCTATTTATACACAGACAAAATGTACCAGAAATTAGAACAACAGTTAACATAAGAAACAGGTAGAATTTACAAGTGAACCTAAGAAAGATGTAGAACATTCTGGAATTGTTAATTACAAAGAAATAAATTTTTGCCGTGGGTGGGATTGAACCGGCGACCTTCAGCACCGCAATGGGTGACGCTATCCCCTGCGCCACGCCAGCAGTCGGTGTACATGGTCTCTCATGGCATTGCTCCCTCTCCTGGAAAAACAGAAACCTGCTCTTATGTTCGCTGTGGAGCCAGCTGCAATGTCCTGGATCTTGACTTTGTCATGGGTCCTCTATATGGAAGTTCAGGAGAATCCTTCCCTTCTCCACGATTATCGATGACAGACATTCCTGTTGTGGCTTCATCAGTAACATTGCCCTCCTTAGAGTCCTTGAACAAGAAGCCATTGTCACCTACCTGCTCTTCAGGATCGTAGTAAGGCTTCATGCGCAGGATGTGAACAATGTCTCTTCGTTTTTGTCATTTTGACGATGGCTCATAATCCTCAACTTCGTATGTGACGTCTGACAGGCGGTGCATGACACGATATGGACCAAAGTATCACTTCAATAACTTTTCTGACTGTCCAACCTTCCATACAGGGGTAAAAATCCATATCAGATCTCCTGGGCTGTACACAACAGGTTTGTGCTTGTCGTTATACTGCTGATGGTCCTTTTCCTGGGCGTCCAGTGTTAGTATGCGAGCCAGCTGTCTTGCTTCTTCAACCCTGGTGATGAGCTGTTTAACATAGTCATCCTGAATGTCGTCCGGTTGGAAAGAGAACAGCGTATCCATTGTTGTCACAGCTTCACGGCCATGAAGCAGGAAAAACGGCGTGAAGCTTGTGGTGTCTTGTCTTGTGGTATTGTAAGCAAATATCACGACTGGCAGAATTGTATCCCAATCCTTCTGCTCAACATCGACAGCATATCAGCTAATGTCTTGTTAAAACGTTCCTTAAGACCATTTGCCTGAGGTTGGTATGCAGTTGTCATTCTGTGGACAATGTCGCACCGTGACATTACCTCTGATACTAATTTTGACTGGAATACTTTTCCATGATCAGATATCATGACACGTGATGCTCCATGCTTCAAAATAATGTCTTCTACAAGGAATTTTCTGATATCTGGAGCTTCTGCAGTCAGCACAGGTTTGGTGACAGCGTAGTGTGTGAGGTAGTCAGTGCAGACTATTATTTATCCATTGGTTACCGGTTGTTGACTTTGGAAACCTCCCTAAAAGATCAATCCCAATTCGGTGGAATGGAGCTGCTGCCGGCGGAATCGCTACGAGATGCCCTGGAGGTAATTGCGGCATATGCTTCCATCACTGGCAGTGACTCACACAGAGACCTTTCCAGTAATATCTGCATCTGATTCTCTCTAGGGTCTTCACGAATCCCAGATGACCAGATATTGGAGCATCGTGTAAATATTTGAGAATAGCGGGCTGGAGATGAGCTGGAATGACCAGTAGCCATTTGGGGCCCAGTGGATCGTAGTTGCTCTTATACAATTGCAATGTTTCGTTTATAAGTTGGAACTCTCCATTGGTCGGTTCTCCTTTCTCCAAGGCCTCTATCGTTTTAATAGTGCTGGATCTTCCCTCTGTTCAGCTGTAAGTCATCTAATTCAGTGAGGGCTGAAATTTCATTCATGCTGTTGCGTTCCACTAATGGATTCCTCGAAAGGCAGTCAGCATCCTTGTGTTTGCGCCCGTTCTTGAATACCACTGTGACATCGTACTCTTGGAGTCTTAGTGCCCATCTTGCTAGTCAACCTGTTGGATCCTTCAAGCTAGTCAGCTAACACAAAGAATGGTGGTCTGTCATAACAGTGAATGGTTTGCCGAATAAATACACCCGGAACTTGTTGATAGCCCAGATAACTGCAAGACATTCTTTCTCAGTTGTAGAGTAGTTTATCTCGGACTTTGAGAGTACTCTTGCTGCATAGGCTATCACTTTTTCAGCACCTTCCTGAACTTGTACAAGCACTGCACCAATCCCATAACCACTGGTGTCTGTGTGAAGTTCCGTTTCCGCTCTCGTCGTACATGGCTAGCACTGGTGCGGAAGTTAGAGCCGCCTCAAGTGCCTGTAAATTGCTTTCTTTTGTCTCATCCCAGTAAAACTTTGCGTCTCCCTGCAGAAGTTCTTGTAATGGACGTGCCTTGTTACAAAATCCTTTTATGAAACGTCGGTAGTATGAGCACAGTCCGAGAAAACGGCTCACATCACGAATCTGCGGAAGAGTTGGAAATTCTGTGACTGCCCTTACTTTATCTGGATCAGGACAGACACCATCTCCGTTGACTAGGTGCCCCAGGATTTTTATCTCTTTGGTTACGAAGAGCCACTTCTTTGGATTCAGGTGGAGTGATGCAGCCTGAAGACACTTCAACACAGTTGACAGGCAACTCAGATGTTCTTTAAATGTTTTCGAGAAAACGATAATGTCATCTAAATAGCAAAGATACGTCGTCCACTTAAGGTGTCAAAGCAAGTTGTCCATCATGCGTTCGAATGTGGCCAGAACATTACATAATCCAAATGGCATTACTTTGAATTCAAAGAGGCCGTCAGGTGTAATAAAAGCCATCTTCTCCCTGTCAGCTTCGTCAACCTCGATTTGCCAGTAACCTGTCTGCATGTCCATAGTTGAGAATATGTAGCTCCTTTTAAGCAGTCTAAGGCATCTTTATTGCGCGGCAGTGGGTAGACATCTTTCTTTGTGATTTTGTTCAGCCGCTGATAGTTGACACAGAATCGCCACGTGCCATCCTTCTTCTTTACAAGGATCACTGGAGACGACCAAGGACTCTCCGAAGGTTGAATAATGTCATTGTGCAACATCTTCTCCACTTCCTCCTGAATTATCTATCTTTCAGCTGGCGACACCCTATACAAACGCTGGCTAATTGGTGGATGATCCCCAGTATTGATACGATGCCTCATCATGGGCCGTTTCATCTGACATTTTCCCTGCTGAGGTGTGAATGCACCCAAAAATTGACATAGTATAGCTAACACCCGTTGGCATTGTTCCTTGGTCAGTCCAGGCCCTATTGGCAGTTCCATGCTTGTTTCCTCCAGCATGCTTTCTGTACTAACAGTAGAGCATGGGTCTTCGTTGATGAAGTTGAGCTCACCTTCCTGGATTGGTTCAGCTGTCCCGGTACACATTCCCTTGGGGATAAGTTGTGACGGCTCGTGACAAATAGTGATCCAAATCTCTCCTCGACCTCTGGTAATGCTTATGATAGCCACTGGTATGTAAATTTCTTTGGGAGCCTGAGAAACTTTTTCCTATAAACAAGCACTTCACAGTTTAATCGCTCATCTGTGTTTGTGACTGCAACTCTTCTCATCATCAATGGCGGGATCATCACATTGTCAACGGCAAATAACTTCCCAGAAAATTTTGTATTATCTGTACCTGTTGGAACAACTACTTCAATTTGCAGCTCAGATCTACCACAGTCAATGATAGCTTGGGATGCCTGAAGGAAGTCCCATCTGAGGATTACATTGTGAGTACATTCTGTTAACACAACAAATTCAAACGGCTGGGTCCTGTTGTTGATGGTTATTCTTGTGACACTATTTCCTGCTGGCTGGAGATACTTTCCATTTGTGACCTTCAGCACAGTTGCCCCTGTAACACAGAACATTGTCGTCTTTAGCGTGCGGTGGTAATTATCCGACAATACACAGAAAGACGCTCCTGAATCAACAAGTGTCTGGACAGATTCCTGACATCTTAGCGACTGTCGTCCATGGAGGATTTTCATATGCGACTGCCTCACCTCCGTAGATGGTTGCCTCAATTAGTTTTCCTGAGCGCGGCGGCTAGGGGAGCAACTGGTACCTCTGTACGGCGATGATGAACGGCTGCGACACATTGGAAAGCGACCTTGTCTAGGGTACAGTGATGGGCTTCTTCCCATAGGTCAACTGAACTCATCAGCAGGTGATTGCTTGGGACAGAACTGCTATGATGGCTGACGTTTTGAAGCAAAATAATCGTCGAATACTCCCCTTCTCTCTCTGCAGTAGCGTACGACATGTCCATGGCACCCACAGTGGAAACACAGTGGTGTCTTGTCTTCTGTCCTCCAGATATTTGTTCTTCTGTGGGGCGTCATAGTTAGTTGCCAGGGGAGTTGGTTGTTGCCACGTTTTCCGGTTCATGGGCTGCCGATTGGCGGCTGCAGTGTATGTCTTAGCAGGGCGATGCCATTCTTCACATTGGGTGCGATTGGTGGGGCAGACAGGAGCTAATGTCTTGAATACCTCTTCCTCAGCAGCGTCGGCTCCCTTGTCACTGACAGGGCTTACGTCCGTGGCCATGATCTGATGATCACTCGGTCTAATAGTCCAGGCTGCCATAAACTGTTGCAATTCTTCTCTTACAATTTGTTGTATGAGGAAAGCGAAGTCATGCTGGTCTTCCACAATGGCCATAGGGACTACATTGGGGAGTCTGTCATACTTCTTTCGTCCAACCCTCCTTTGTTGCATCTCTTCAGTATGATGGCACCACTTAATGAACTCTTCCATCATAGCAACTTCTTTGATCAGAAGAGCTTGGTACATGTCTTCTGTAATACCCTTCATCAGGTGCGTTATTTTGTCAGCCTCAGTCATATTCGGATTGACTATGTTACACGGGGCCAAAACATTCTGTATGTACAACTGTGGCGACTCACCATGTCATTGGGCCCCGTTATTCAGTTGTTCTTCCACCGAGTGGATTTGTCGCTGGCGGTCTCCAAATGTCGTCTTAAGTTCCGCCTGAAATGTTTCCCAGTCATTCGGTTTGTCTTAGTTGTTCTCGAACCATTGCTGGGCTGTTCCGTCCAGGTAGAAATAAATGTTGGCCAAGCACATTGTATTATCCCACCTGTTGTACTTGGTGACTCGATCAAACCCCTTTAGCCATTTGTTGGGGTCCTGTCCAGCATCTCCAGAGAGCTCCGACGGGTGTCTGATGTGTAGCTGGCTTACCGCTGTTTTCGTGTCCATCATACTTCTGATAATACGAACTTTCGGAAGGATGTACTTGGTATATCCCTTGTATTCCGGTTCTAGTCCGTGTAAGCGACAGCTTTTATGTTGCCTAATTGGAGCCATGGTGATGCAGCTGTTGCACAGGATACCCGGTGCCTCCACCAAACAATGTCGCGTTGAAATGGAAGCAGGCTTGACTTTGAAGGCAACTAAACACAGCACTTATACTGAAAGCTGGTTTATTATGAACTCAACATACACGCAGCACTAACTGCCTCTCGGCCAGAGTGCTCTGCTATTTATACACAGACAGAATGTATCAGAAATTAGAACAACAGTTAACATAAGAAACAAGTAGAATTTACAAGAGAACATAAGAAAGATGTAGAAAATTCTGGAATTGTTAATTACAAAGAAATAAATTTTTGCCTGTGGGCAGGATTGAACCGGTGACCTTCAGCACCACAGTCGGTGATGCTATCCCTTGTGCCATGCTGGCAGTCGGTATACGTGGTCTCTTGCGGCAATATTAGAGGAAGAAACTACACAATAAAAATTCTGAACATTGTGAACATTTGTACCTTTCAGTCACTGTGTCCTCTGTAGTGGACAGTCCATAACTTGGATTCAGATAGTCCAATACTGATTTTTTATATAAAAAGAAATTACTTTAAACAAGTTCTGTTAGGGTACCAAAATGTAAAATTTTAACTTCAGAAATGGAAAAGAGTGACTGAAGGGGCTAAACAGACAGGGCCACATGTGAAACAATCCAGGTTATGTATAAGCTGTTGTTAATTCTATGCGTCATTCTATGTGAACGTGACAGGTAACCAACCGTGTACTTGCGTGAATGGACACTACCAGACTGTGGCAAAGGCAACCTTGATCCTCCAGTTGCTGAATGTGCTGCTCACTCCAACATAAATTAGCAGCTGCTTCATTATGGGGACCATTTGATATTCCCTTCCAGTTAAAGTATATCTGAATTAAATGGATGGCAATTGTCTTTCCGATATAGCCTGTGCTCTTGTAATCTCCTAGTCCAAACTTCCACTAACCAATTTCCTGCTGCCTCACATTACCTTTTCTTTGGCTGATTTGATTTTCTTTGCCTTTCCATCTTCATCACCTCCCATTTCCCCCCTGCCTTTTTTCTGCCTGGGATCGTAATTGTGCTACTGGTCCTGTTAGCCAGTGATTAGTAGTAGAAGTCTGAGTGGTGTGGCAGAATTAACCTCTTTGCACAAATCAGGTTTTTTCCATTTTTTTCCAAAGAAAAGTTATTTTTTAAAATTATCTTCAATAGAACCCAATTACTAAAGATTACAAAAGATCTTAATAGGCTAATTTACAGTGTTGATGCATTGTAAAATTATTATTTCCAAACCCCCTACCACCTATCATTCTAATTTACTTAGTTTACAGTGTTGATACATTGTAATTCGTTACTTTGAACCACTTGTTGTATGTTACTGTAGTTTACAGTGTTTATATGTTTCATTTATGTTACTCCAACCCTCTTATCATTCTAACTTACACTTAATTCTAGACTATAAATATAAATAAACTACACACTACAGTATTACAAGTGTGCCAGCAGTGGGGTATAAACCTACAGAGCATTAGGCCGGCTCACCAAACTAAACCCAGGGAGTGTACCCCTGACACTGGGCAGCCTATGATGGTGGTCACTGCAGCCCCCTTCCTTTTTTAGTTACCCTTTTTATTCTGCCTACAACTTAGACTGAGACTTAGGACAGTTTCTTACAGCCAATGACAGTGATCAGTCTGTTCTTCATAAGTATGGTTTGACATGGCAGCCCTAGTCGGGTTTTGGTGTCACATCATAGTAGGTTGTGTCTCAGGAAGCCTATCAAAACATTTTGGAAAAGACTTCAGCTACTCATTGAGGACATTGAAGGTTTGTTGTGAGTGTAATAGCTCGTACATATTAGTCTTCGGTAGCTGGATGCAGAGTTCAGAGGCAATGTCATTGGAAGTGGGACACTCATAGATTATGTGTTCAGATGTACCATCTAAAGCTCCACAGTCATACACTGGTGTTGCCTGTTCCCCAAATTGACAGAGATATTCTGAGTAGGGCCCATGTCCTGTGAGGCTGTGCAGAAGACCTCTCTTGGGTTTGATGAATTTTAAGGTTAACCTTTCTGTAATAACTGGGAGAAAGCTATGGGTCCTCCATCTGGTTTCCCCTTGTGTTCATGCATCCTATCAGAGTTCCAAACCCAAAGCAGGTTTACCAAGAAAAAGAAACTCTCTGTCTTAGGTAACATCTGAAGCTAGCTGGGATGTTGGACTATTAAGACAGATGTGCGGCAAAAGGCATCATAGGTGCTAGCTAGTGTGAATACTGTTTTCTTCTTCTATTAAATTTTCGTGTCCTTCATATGTTTATCTGCTGAAGGTGAGGTACTTCCACACCCTATTGCTCAGGATTCAAAGTATGTTGTTATAGCACTCACACCTACCACTGTACAAAAATTTGTTGCTACAC